>FR990026.1:15000-1215000 GCA_905404135.1 Hesperia comma | reverse complement strand
ACATTAAGTGCTTAAGAAACTTTGTATAAAATTGCTTGTGTAAATTTATAATAATATGGTTTAGACTTTAGTCACGCTAATATATTATAAAAGTTTACCATACTGTAACTGGGTATGTTTGTATTATGATGTGTTTCTGTAGCGACATATAATCAATTGTGTCGAAATATCGATGTGCAAAACACAAACTGTGAGTGTGTGTCCTTACAATAAACACATAAACGATTATAATTTGGCACATAGATACGATCTACACACATTTGTTAATCGATAAAATAAATAAAACTACTTATATTTACAAGGCCTAAAACTCAAAAACGGAATATTAACACACATAACTAATATTCTTTGACATTTACGATTGAATTTTAATCAGGTTCAAAATTTTTATTGTATTTAGATGAATTGCTGTAAAAGGTCAGACAATTCTCTTGTAGATATATTTTTTATCTCTTGTTTGTTATAATTACTTTAAGCTTAAATATATCTACTGTGATACGGAAATTAATAATTTTAAATAAATGACTCTATTCAATAGGTTAAGTCAGAAATGAATTGAAAAGCACATAAATTAATATCAATTTAAAAAATTGTTGTTATTCAAAAACAATCTATTCTATCACACCCATTTAATTTTAGAACTTTGTCATGGAGTGACCGCACACTTTGGTGTAACTAAACTTTTAATTCAATTATGATTTTGACGATATTTTTGTTGTAACTATATTATGACATTATAGTTATAGCCGAGTGGATTGAACGCTTTACTCCCAAAGCGGGAGACCCGAGATTAGGTCCTGCACACACTTTCAGAAAACACCACAAACTTTCAGAAATAATGTTAGTACTTATTAGAATTTAATTATAACTTGCTTCAAGGAAAACATTGCGAGGAACCTGCTGAGGGATGAATGGCTGAAGGAACCTGAGAGTTCCCATCTTAATTTTCTTTTCAAACGTACGTGAAGTCCGCCTAGTCGCAATTAGCTGGGGCGGTGGACTATAGTTACATTACATAGTGTACAGGTGGTAGGGCCTAGAGCTCACCCGAGAAAGTACCACCGCCCGCCACGGTACTTAGTACCATTCCTACCGTGTAATAATTGTTTTAAGAACAATTGTGTTCCGGATAGGAAGGTGTGGAGCCGGTTACACTTTTTTAGAGGCGACCATCTCAGTTCTCAAGGGAAGCAACGCATCTGTGACCGAATTAGAACGAGACTCATTGAGTCTAGTTCTGGGTTGGTCACAGTTGTCATGGGCGGCAGCGGAAGGTGGTGCTGCATGCTCGTTTGCTATCTTAATTTAATAAAAAAAATTATCACAGGAGACCCTTGCCCAGTGGTGGGACAGTTGAGGGTTGCGATGATGATCTCACAATATAAGCAAACAAATGATCATCCTACTTCCAATATAATATATTCACTGGAAAATATTCATATTTGTACTTATTGCCTCCTAACATAATACCTGCAGCTGGTGATAATAAAGAAGTTGAACTTTTAAGAGAGTTGTAAGCAGGTATAAACAGAAATAAAGTATTAATTTTGTGTAAATTGAAGACTGCCAAAAATTAACAACGCAGAAGTAGACAATGATTACCAAAAGACATTAATAAAAAAAATAATACAGCGAAACCTGGTTAAGTGAGACATCAAGGGACCTGCAATGTCGTTTCACTTATAGAGGTATTCCACTTACCCAGTGTCTCAGATATACAGGTATAAATAAATATCTGTCTCATTTACAGAGGGTTCCATTAATAGAGGTGAGAATACAGGTTACTTCAGTGTTTCATTAACTTCAGTTTTTCACGTAATGATAACGATTGTAGCTTTCGTTTTGACATTTTTCAAATAAACATCTGTATGATAGTAAAGCGAAACTAAAACTGAAGGTAATTGAAGCTCAAAATTTGTACTTACGTACTTGGAATTACGTGTGGAATTTGTGGGTAGAATAAGAATGAGTAAACAAACAATGTTATCTCAGTTACAGAGGTTTATGCATATAAAATTTACTCGCTGTCTCAGTTATAGAGGTAACTATGATGATAAATCGAAAGAACAAATCCCAGATATAGAGGATTACCTCGTCCCACTAACAGAGGTAATTCAGTGCCTAAGTGTTGGGACCTCAGCATGAGTTCCAGTTATGGAGGTTTCTCACTTATCCAGGTCCCACTTAACCAAGTTTCACTGTACATAATATTATGTTTCAAGATATTGATAATATACAGACAAATTGAGCAATTAATCTATTGCTACTTTTGAACATTGAGCGTCTTATTCACACTGAAATTAATAGACTTATTATTAATATGACATGATAAAATTATAATAAATCTGACCTGCAAGGCCACAAGTTACAGGAAAAGTTACCAATTAATGTATCTAATAATAATGTTGCTTCACGAAACTTCTCATGCAATCAATCATACGAGTACGTGTGATTGTGATATACCTGACATATGTTAGGGATCACTCAAATAAATATAAATAACACCGCACTTGATTGCATTTGCATTTGATTGATTTTAAATTGTATTAGCTGGTTCTAAAGTCGAAATTTCAAATGCTGGGAGTCGTTAGTTATGGCGATTTAGGCTCCAGTTAATTTAAGGCTATAGGTTTCCGAGGAAGATCGGCCTTTAACCCCTGATCGGTTTGAACTGAGATTGGAGCGTTATCTATTTCAGAAGTTTCGAATGTACCTAACGCTTACCTACTCTAGCAGTTATTAGGTGAGGTGCTTCATAATTAATGATATCCTCGGTATTACATAGGTAGGTATAGCAAAATTGTATATAATATCTAAATGTCTAAATGATATTTTTATATTTCATCGATCCATTTCATATTGGGAAGTTGTTATATGCGAATACATAGTTTAATTATATAGGTTTTTTTCGTGTTAATAAGCATAATATTAGGTACAATTTGATTGTCTTTAATGTTTAAATAAGGTCTCAGAACACATGAAAATATTTTGCAATAATGAACTGAATATTGTTTCAATATTTTGTAGCAAAAAGTTGTTACTCAAGTATCAGATTTAATGAAGTCAAATGAAAAAATGGTTCCAAATAGTCCTAAATTATTTGAAAATTCATAATGTAACTTAATAACATCTAGTAGTTAACCTGGATATATCAAATTGGACTTACATTGGCTGTTTTCTGTGATAGGCGTAAGTCCCCGTGGTCTCAGTTGGTGGAAATGTAATTACAATCTTCTGTCACTCAACTGTTTTGTCATATTATTGCTATCTCATTTTGAGCACATCACTAGTTTGGAGCACAGAGCACAGGTATCGTCCAGAAAAAGAGTAAGTTACTGTAAGTTTGTTGTTTAAAAATTTGCAAAATGCCGCGCGATTTCAAAATAAGAACGCGCGCGGCCGTGCGTACGCGCAACGCGAATCGCGCGGTCCGTTTTTTAAACCGTCCCGAAGCTCACTCGGATGTGGTCCGTGTGTGACTGTACAATCATCTTACACTTCACGATCACCGAAGAAGACACGTTCGCCGTCCCTCTCCCGCCTGATCGCAGCCTCTATACCTCTCCCCCTCTCTCTTATTATCAGAGGTTAAACCGCGCTCATCTGTCAGTTGGCACGCGGGCACCGGGTGGGAAGGTCGCGTTCACGATTTGCCGTTACTTTCTCTATGCGTTCTCGAACCATAAAACACGTACCGTATGAGTACGCGCGCGGCTATTTTGTCGGCATGTCGCTTCTCCGTAATTTATTTGTTTGGTCTCGAACGCAGGTGCCTCTCTCGATATTTTATTGATGGCCTATGCGTACGGATGTTCCGTAAAGGGCTTCCAGGTCGAGTAGCGGTTCCCTTTACGTAACACGAATGCGAGGTTTTGTATAAAAATTAAAAGGATCTCAAGTATTTAGGTCAAAGTTTGCGTAAAATGTCAGAAGTAATAAAGGTGGGATGGCATTTTAACGATCTATAAATCTACATGCGCTCGCGAAACTAGAGCGTCACCGAAATTGTCGGAACGGCGAAATATTTTATCACGGACCAATCGGATGCTCGCAAAATGACATGTACGCTAGATCATTCGTTTAGATGATCGGCGCGCGCGCGCCGCTCCCGCGATTGGCGTGTGCCGGGCAGGCTCCGCCTGTACCGTTATAGGGGGGCAATGACTGTCCTCTAAAAGTGGGGGTTTTTAGATCACTCCGCGTAAGAGGGGGATCTGTGACATATGCCATTTACCCGCTAATTAATACGCTGTGGCGAGTATCATCAGTCTTGAGTAAACACATCTCGAGAGCTCTTTGATATTTGTCTAGCTACCGTTCCGGTTATGCATTCGGTGTGTTGGACTCTAAAAAACGAAACGTTTTTCATCTCGAGAGCATTATAAATATAGATGTTATTAACACGTTCATGCGAACAGCCCTGCTCTAAGAGAGTACATCGTGTAGCCCACAATTTCTCCATACATATTACAATACCGTCCAGCGACGTTGTACTTTACAACTATGTAAGACATTATATGCTGTGGAACACTAACGTCATATAACGTCGACGTTCAGCAACACAACACAATATGTTTTATCATGAAGTATTGCTCAACTTCATACCACGTCGACGTTCTATCACGTTGAGCAACACGAAATAATATTTTTTCTCATAATTACAACGAACTTATCAAGTTGACGTCATATGATGCAGGGCAAAAGTTCATGGAAACGAAGTTTTATTTAAAAAAAAAAAAAACCTAACCTAACCTAACCTAACCTAACCTAACCTAACCTAACCTAACCTAACCTAACCTAACCTAACCTAACCTAACCTAACCTAACCTAACCTAACCTAACGACTAACAACAACTAACTGGACTAACCATCCTAGTCCCCATTTGAGTCTTGTTCTGAGTCGGTCACAGTTATCATGGGCGGCAGCGGTAGGTGGTGCTGTCAGCTCGTTTGCTGCCTTAATTCCATAAAAAACCAATGACAAAGGCAAATGATCGAAACTTCTACAGAACAAATTAGGGTAGGTATTATAATAATGTCACCTGAACCGCATTCTATAAATTGCAGGAGTACAAATATCTTTTTTCCAGGTTTTTATAACATTCATATCGTAAGTACCCGTATTATAGTAAAAATGTGTATAATCCGCGATGATATAAGTTTAAAATCTTTACGTAAACCTCCTTCAAAAACATTATAAAAGTCGTAAAAATACTTACAGTAGCACGTGCTCGATGTTGCGTGTGCGCGTGTACCCTCTCCAGCGGAGCACAGCCTGACTGATTGTTCAAGATCACATAGCCCGATCGACGACTTATAACGTTGTGTGCGGGTAAGCGTACTATGGACTGCTCCGCATAAGAAAGACAGAGATGCGTATATTTGTGAAAAATTTTGATTCATTGTAGCACTACAAATTCGGTACGATGACACGTTGTAGCCCAGTAACAAAACTGTTTGATGGTTGTATGTCTAAAAACCGTGCAATAACGTTGTGTTCTAAAAACTCTGTCAAAAACAGACGTCATATGATGTTGAGCTGTAACATAATGTACTTATTTTGACGTCATATGACGTTGTTTGCATGAACGTGTTAAGTAAACATCGTGTTACTTTAACCTCTAAGCAATTAAACGACTGTGGGTTATGCGTTTCGATTTTCTATCCGATTTCTATTTGAAACAGATCGTTCTTTAAATTATTTTTTGATTTAATGATCGAATTTTTTTTATTAATATATTATTTAAATAATAAATAATTTGTTGCTTTGAACCAGTTTCCATGTAGTAAAATTTTTTAGAGAATAATTATATTTATTGTACATTCAAATGACACTTGGTTTATGAATTTATTTTTCTTAATTGTCTGTTATAGCTTATTATAGCTCTAAACTTTTTATATGATTAACCTAAAAAAATATTTTTGAAGTTATATTACTCATATTGCATTTAAAATGAAAGACGATTATTTGCTTAGGTTTTCTGAACTAATATTTTTGTAATGATAAAAATTTTTCATAACGCCAGTGTAATTTATTTATTTACGTCGACCCTAAATCACGACATACGTCCCTAAGTACATCACTACGCACTAATACCGATAGGAAGGTATGTCATTTAAAATTTTTGACCCCATATCAATTAAAATTAATGTAAGCTAAATCTGATTCGTGACAAGTATAAAAAATTTGCATAACGTAATTCTCAAAGTATTTTCCATGCTATAATATGTAAAACCTTCAATAAAATTATCAAACATCCTTTCACTGAATAATTATTAACTACTTAATACCTCTAAAAGTTATGATATGCAAAACGCACGTAGCTCCACGACTTCAGTAAATGGTCATTGTAATCAGTCAAATTACCTAAGCATTTTTGTGTTTCTAGGGATACGGTAAGGCGTTGCCCCGTTAGTTGTCGTTACCTTTTATCTAACTATTGATAGATTATCTAACGATTGATAGATATCAATCGTTAGAAATGATACAACTTTGATAGTTAACTTGCCAACGCGTTATGGAGCATACTTCCTCGACGATTCCTTTTCTTTAAGTTGAAAACGTCTCGGTGAGACCTTTGGTGTTAAAAAATAAATGAGCGACTGATATCGCTTACGACGAAGAAGCCGTCTCTTTTGTCGGTTATTCAAATAAAAATCCTTGTTCTAAAAAGAGACGCGAAGAGCTTATAAAAACAAGGCTCCAAAAGTGCTATTTGATTCATATCTAAGACATAAACTCATTCGTTCTAAAAATATTTATATGGCAAATTAATTCTAATGTTCGAAAATATACTGTCTATGATATTTTTAATACCAACAGCAACTAAATAAGATCAGGCGCAAACAAAGCCAAAGCTGTACTGCACTCTACTGCCATAATGTACGCAAAATATAGCTTCTTCAAATAAGTAGGTAAATAGTGCTAAACGTTCCGAACTATCTGTGAAAATCTTAAATTACTACCTTGATTTAGCACCTAATATGATTTCAGTACCTAATATGATTTTAGCTGTTAGTTTTTCAAGAAATAAAAAATTAGGAATATCGATTTAAATACGAGTAGGTATTGTGAAGTTCGGATATATAGCCGAAGTTGGTATTGGCTTTGGATTTTGGAGTCCTTTACCGTCGAACAAATTGTCACGTTTCGGCTCAGATTAGGGCCTCGATTTTTGAATTTCACTCATATTCGAAAATCACGAAAACGTATACGAATTTCATATTTCCGTATTTTGAAATTCGCATAGACGAGTTTTATTTTCGAGTGGTTTAGACCACTCGAATTCTTAATTCGCCCGATAGAATGTGTCAAACGGTGTCAAACAGCTTGAAATGAAATGTCAAAAAATCTGCCACTACTCACCACAGATTATATCGCTATTTAACGTTCCGTTTCAAACTATGACATATTTATAGGTGTTTTTTTCCATATGAATTCCATTACCAATTAGTACCGATTCATATTTTCTGCGTGAAACGAATAAAATATTTATTCTTTTGATTACTTGGCAACATAGTTTCAAATGGTTCGAAAATACAGCAATTGTGGACCACTCGCTATGAATATCACATGTGAAAATGTTTCGTATACGAATATGCTAAGTCGTCACTGAAATTCAAAAATCGAGGCCCAGAGTTACAAGTTCCTTTCTTTCTTCTCTTTTGGCCGGCAACTTATCCATGAAACATAGTGTTGCTGATATCAATGGTCGACCATGTTCACTTACCGTTTATCGGCTATTAAAAAAACGCGACGCCATTCAGTGTACAAATAAAAAATCTAATTAACAACCAGTCCGTTCCATGAATGAATGAAAAATTAATTTATGTGTTTGTTTTATTAATTCAGTTGCGTCAGAACGAGACAAACACAATTCGGTGTGTTAATGAAATTTTAATGTAAATATAATCACGTTTGGCAACGTCGAACACCCACTGAGAGGTTGCGTAGCGTTCATAGCTTCATAGGTCAAGAAGTAAGACTCCAATTAGATATTCAATGAGATTCCAAAACTACGGTCTTGTTTAAATTAATTTTACATACGAGACACTTATTTGGATACTTCATTTAATTAGTCACCGTTTTAAACTAATTTGTGCTTGGTTTCTACCCATTAGCGGGCAACTGCCTAGAATGGGTCTTTCCTCATCTTTGACGAGGTCTAGCATATTCCACCACGCTGCTCCAGTGCGGAGTGCTGGAGGGATAATTGACCATCCCAAGCGTTGGAAGTATTTACGCCGTTAAATATAATGGCTTTAAAAAATTGCTTTATCTGCCTTCAAAAAATAAGAAAACGCTCAATATATTTTTACCACTAGCAGTCACCCATTCATCTTCTGACCGCGCCCGCTGTTGCATACCTCACTCAATGCTTCAGTCGGTCAATCAGGCAGTCGGATTTAAAACGCTTCAATTTGTTATATTTATAACATTTAACTGAAAATGCACGTTCTGATTAAAAAATATTTTCTTAATTGAATGATACACGTAAAGGAAAATTCTTAAACGATAAAGATAAATAAATAAATAATAAAATAAAATAAAAAAGCCTTTTATTTCTTGCTTTTAACTTAAAAAACAGAAATTTGACTATCATTAAAGTAATTAAGTATATTATTTTCAGTTAACAATAAGCATTCCTAAAAAACAATTTTAATTAATAAATAAAATCAATCATTAATAATTATTATTATAATCGTATATTAATAAATCTGGTATATTAAAATTATGTGCAATTAAGAAAGTTAAAAATAAAAAATTAAATAACCAAATAATTAAAAAAAATTAAAAATTAAAAAAAATTGAGAAATTAAAAACATAAAAATTTAAAAATAAAAATTAAAAAGTAAAAAATTTTAAAATTTAAAAAATGATTAATAGTCAAAATTAATAAATTTGATTTTTTGTTTTAATTTGCAAGAACCCCTCTTAGGTAAAGGCCTCCTCCAGAGAGTGCCATCTATCCCTGTCCTTGGCTAAAATCATCCAGTCCTGGCCAGCAGCAGTATGAGTGATATCGTCAGCCCATCTCGCAAGTGGTCTTCCTACCTTCCTGTGTCCTGAGGGACCTGCCCACTCTGTTACACGTTTTGACCATCTGTTGTCATTCTGTCTTAGTACATGACCGGCCCATTTCCATTTTAATTTCATGGCAAAGGTTAATGCATCAATCACATCTGTTTTTTCCCTAATAGTTTTGTGACGTATTTTATGAATTTTTTTAATTTTTAGCATGCTTCTCTCCATGGCTCTCTGCGTAGTTTTAATTCTGTGTTTAGCTCTATATGTAAATTTCCAAGTTTGGCATGCATATGTGAGGGAAGGTAGGAGACATGTATTCATTATTTTTCTTTTCAGCTTTATAGGGAAATGGCCTTTTAAAACCTCTTTCAAGCTCCAAAACTTATTCCAAGTTTTCTGTGCTCTTCTTGCTATTTCTTGTTCGTTGTTTTGTGCGTTGAACGATATCTGTTTTCCTAGGTAAATATAGCTTTCTACATATTCCAGTTGAGTGTCATTCAGTTTGATAGGTTTTTGCATGCCATTCGTCATTAATTTAGTTTTACTGTGATTTATTTCAAGGCCAACTTTTGTACTGCCTTCATAAAGAGTTGTTAGCATATATTCCAGATCCTTGCTATTCTCGGATATTAAAACAAGGTCATCA
Organism: Hesperia comma; assembly: GCA_905404135.1. NCBI lineage: Eukaryota > Metazoa > Arthropoda > Insecta > Lepidoptera > Hesperiidae > Hesperia > Hesperia comma. The sequence continues at coordinate 1,205,326 of FR990026.1, read as the reverse complement.
GCGAATCTCAAATGTGAAAGATGGTTTCCATTTATATTTATTCCCATTTTGCTCCAATTTAGTTTACCTATTATTGATTCTAAAATCGCTATAAAAATTCTGGGAGACATTGGGTCGCCTTGCCTGACTCCTCGTTTGATTTCTATGGGTGGTCCTATGGTCTCCAGTTGTATTCTACTTTTACTTTTGTTGTAAATATCTTGTAATATTTTTATGTAGGTTAGATTAACATTTTGTGATTTCAAAGTTTCCCATATTGAAGCATGTGATACAGTATCAAAAGCTTTTTGGTAATCTATGAAAGCTATGTAGAGCGTTTTTCGAAACTCTTGATATTTTTCGACTATTTGTTCAAGCGTGTGGATATGATCGATAGTGCTGAACCCTTTTCTGAAACCGGCTTGCTCCGTTGGTTGCTTGTTGTCTAGTACTTTACTGATTCTTTTTTCTATTATAGAAGAAAAAAGCTTATATAGAGATGGCAATAAGCTAATTGGGCGATAATTTGCGATGTCTTTTGGATTCCCTTTTTTGTATAGAAACGACAAAGATAAAGATAAAGAAAAAAAATCGTTGAATCTGATAAGGAATGTAGTACCCTGCAAAGTTTATACTTTGGAGACATTTCATGTAGGATTTTAAATTTATATCGTCGGGGACACTAAACACTTAAATGCAAACGGGTACTTTTGTTAGATACTCAGTTTGGTGAACGCAAAACATACCTACATAGTTATAACATCTGCATACCCTAGATATTATCTCTTGATCTTAACTCCAACGGTACCAAGAAAATCAGTCAATTCGCACTGAACGTGGCTACACTACGGCATGTACCCCTTATATTCTAAGAGTACACCCAAGCGGTGGGGCAGTTATAAATCGCCATGAACGAAAGACTTGCTCACAATGGAGTGGTCCTTGTCTAAATAAAATTTTGTAAGACATGTCGGTAGCTCTCAATTATAAGTTTTATGAAACAATTTTTTTAATGAAATAAGAAAGAAAATAAGATTAAAATATAGGCTAATCCGTTCGCATTTGATATGGAATTTGTTTCAATAGCAATCAACACAAATGCCATCTTTCCGCTCCTATAATAAAGCTACATTGAAAATTGATGGCGGGAATTTAAAACGCCCTTATTACATTTTGCTTACAACCTAAAATGAGTTGTGAGCAAATGTTATAAATCGTTGAATCAAATACAGATAGTAGGCCCGGCCCAGTAAGCGGTGTCAGAACATGACACTTCTAGTGTTGGTTAATCCAGTTAGTAACAGTCTAATATTGGTAATAGTCCAATTAGTAACATTCTCGTTATAAACTTTTCCACTTCTCCAAAGCATCTGTGAGTTTTATTTCAAATAAGAATTTGATATTCTTATTGGGTAGCTAGCCTAAATTTGCGCCTAGTACGCTGGCAGTGTTCAGACAAACGGTGACAGTGACAGACAAGCGGTGTTCAGACAATACACGTCACAAATTATAACTTTTTCTATCAATACCTACATTATTGAAATGATTTTAGTTTGTTTTAGAGTTTTATCTACCATCTTATTCAGCCAATATGAATAAACGATGGTGATCACTTGCCCTACGATAACTGATCTACTAGTTACTACTAGTAGTTACTAACTTGACTACTGCGCTTCGACTAATTTGTTTACTACATAAAATAAATCATAAGTAAGCCCAACCCCCAAATAGGGGTCTCCTTCTCTCACGTATTGAATTGGGGTCAGTACTCTTTGCCATCACTATACGGTGCAGGATTCCAGTTGGAATTTTGTAGAGTTATTTATTAACTAATTAGTATTATTAAGTTGTAATTGGGTCAATCTTGAGGTAAAACTCGATTCTGTAGACACTTGTAAATAATTAATGTTACACATTAAATTCTTATTGTACGGGTTACTATAGAAAACATTTTACAATACACAGCTAGACCGAAAACTGAAATATCCACCGCACTGGGAATCAAACCCAGCTCTCTTCGAAGTAATTCACCACCATTAAACCGTACGTCATTATAATATTCTTTAGTAATAATTTATTAGTGGCCTAAATTCCGAAACTCATGCTTATTTTTCTTATAATCTAATATCGTTTATGTACCCTACCGATTCGTACTACTTTTTTCCTACCCAAAAGTTGTCTGAAAGAGATCACCGCTTAGCAATAAGATCGCCTTTATAAATCTTCTTTCTAATTAATTAATTTTTTAACATCCTATTGGTGCACAATAAATAAGGAATATAAAATTTGTAGGTATAGTACTCACGCAATGCAAGTGCGCGCGTTGAAGTCATTCCGCTAGTTCGCGGTCGGGTCGCGGCGCGCGCGTCACTCGGTACCACGTGGTTCGCGCTGCGGCGGATAGATGGCGCGACACGTTGCGTTTGGACTGATAAGTTTGAGGCATATCTGAAAATGGAAGGTAAATGAGAAAATATTATTAGGGATCATTTACTGCATTAAAATCCAGGACAATATTTTTTTATAAAATGTTTGTCTGTTGGTTTTTAAGTGGTAATCTCAAAAACAGCTTAATCGATTTGTTTGCATAAGTGTATTAACATTTAAGGTTTGTTTTAATTCAATCATTTTATAGATTAAAGGTTACTTACACACGTCTTTAGAATAATAAGTTTATAAATATGAACTAAAGTAAAGTAAATATTAATTAATAAATAAAAATAATTAATAAAAATAAGTAAATATTAATTAATAAGTAATTAAATTAAATAAACGTTCACACACTCATACCCTGTGTCGCGGGTAGCAAGGAAAACACAAGCAATACATCACTTACGCTCAAACGCAAGAATCAACTTCACATCACACTAGTTATTTATATAGGGTGACATTACCCGCATAAGAAAAAAACAACGTCAAAATACCTGTAGGAAATACAAGAACAACTAAACGCACCACCGAGCAAAAAGATCGAATAGTCGACTAACGGTGCCAGCCACCTACCTTCTTTATTTCAGTAAAAATAAAAATATTCGCAAAGTTGAGGGTACCGACATTTTACAAAAATGTCTTATCCCTCTTCGTTTTCTTTTCGTCTTCGTTTTAAATTCACCCATATTAACTTCAAGATTTTTATTCATAAACCAATTTAAATTAAAAAACACAAAATTTTACATATTTTAATCCTGAAAAGTGTATTCAAATCGGATAAGCCGTTTCTGAGATTAGCGTGCAATGAGATTAACATACAGACGAACATTCAATTAGATGTAATGAAAACACATTGTTTTGGGTTCTCTTGCGTATATACATAGGTTACAATAATATGCGGTTTATATTACTCTTTTCATCGCGGTTTTGTTAAGCCATTCGACGAATAAACATCCATAAAAGTTAAAATACTCATAACAAAAAACAACTAAAAAATGTAGCACAGCTGTGATACGAAATTGTTAGAAATAAAACAAACTTTGATATAGATTTCAAGGAATCACAAGCGCGCAGTTCGCCGGAACAAAGGGCGGAGAGGGCAGGGGCAGGGAATATCATTAATTCCCCGCCAGATCTCGCTCCATATTTTATTGTTGTCCCTATTCAATATTCGGTTCGGCAGAACTTGAAAATTACAAAAAGTCGCTCATTTTTTGAGATTCGTAGGACTGGTGCAAAATCCATCATAATACCTACATGTTAAGATATTTGTTTTAGTGACATGACGTATACCTAACTAATTCTTATTAGGTGAACATTATTATTAATACTAGAGAACCGCCCGCGCTTCGCTTCGGGACCCGTAGGTAACAGCCGCGTAGGTCCCGCTCCCGTAGGAATTTAGGCTAAAAAGTAGCCTACTACTCGCTCTCTTCACTCCACCCTGTCTGAGGTGTGTGGAGCCCTCGGGACAGTTAGTTCTCCTTTGGGGGTGTCTCTCGCAGCCCGTTAAAACGGGCCGGTTCTTGGGCTAGGCCCTAAGGCCCTTGGTTGTCCATCTGTGGTTAACCAATAGGTCAAGTCCGGAGAGTGGTGGTCTTTTTACAGGCCACAGAGTCTTAAACGGGATGGGGTTCATCTTCGCGCCGCCCAGGCGATCGAGGCCCTACCGGGTGAATCCCGCTGGTGGGAAGCCCAGCAGGAGCCGATCAGCGCCGGGCGACGACTTACGAAGCCCCAGTATCAGTCAGCGCTAGGCCCGTCCCGCGCAACCAGCAAGTCGCGCGGGAAGGCCCAGCGGTCCGGTGGACGGGTGTGGAGCGGCGCCAGGTCCTGCAGATGCGGGAACCGCGACGCGTCGACACGCCCGAACATGTTGCGTGCCAATCTCTCGATGAAGTCGTCCAGGCTCTCGACTCGAAGGTCCCTCTGGTCCGCTGGCACTATCCTGTTGGCTGAGCAACTTGCGGACATCAGTCAACAGGATAGTGCCAGCGGGCGGGCGGTACACTGAATACAGCCGGAGCGGGGAGTTCTCGAGGCAGAGCTAAAGTAGCCTATTACATTTGCCTATGACTTAAGTAAATTACATGTAGTATTTGATAGCGTAATTCAGAACTTGCAAATGAATTTTATTACCGCCATCTATTAACAACTCCGAAAATAAATATCTAGCAACTAACAAAACATCGATCTTCCCATGGGAATGGGATGTTTTTCCGCGGTAAAAAGTAGCCTACGTCACTCTCCACCCTCCTAACTATCCCCACACACATAAACCTTACCATATAATAGCTATGTTGCGACGTGAAAGCGTCACAAACAAACAAACAAACAAACAAACAAACAAACACACTTTCACATTTATAATATTAGTAAGGATAATATTACTTGTGATTACGTTATTTTTGACTACAATTCCACTTGATGGTAATTGGCAATAAAGTCCAAAACGTTGATTTTTTTTATTTGAATGCACTAACTTATAATGCCTATTCATGCTTCTCTTGAATATTCGCACATCATACGTGAGCAAATTATTATAGTATTTCGCATAATGCAGTTTGTTTAGTATGTTAAATAAAACATGCATTAACCTCTGATTTTCAAAAATAACATCTGTACCAAATATTTTAACGGCTTTAACGTATCATAAAAATATATTTGAAATAAAAAGCGTGAACACCCTTTTTCTTAAAAAGCACTCGCACTTGACCAATTTTAAGGTTGCGAGTTCGCCCACGCGACGTTAATTTTTTTGCGATCCAAATTTTGATTAATGATTTCGTCTTTACCTTTTTGTATTTTTATCGTTTTTGGAGCATCCCTTTTTGACTCGTGGGACCTTTTTGTGTTGTGAGAATTATCTCTCCGAATACGGCAGTAGGATTTCTGTCTTTTGTGAATCTCGGTCAACGATTTGTCAAGGTCGGTTAATGTCACAAAAAGTTACTTTAGAAGTTCTAAAGGTGTTTATCATGGGATTTAAAGTTGTAATATTATTTTTGCGTAGTAATGTTACACGAAATCTCAAACAGTAAATGCACTGTAAATAATTTTTAACTGCTGACGTAATACGTTACTGTTTTGTTGATAATGCGGGAGTTGAAATAAAAAAATATTATTTTAAAGTCGAGAGATTTGAACGTTGGACTTCCCTATAGGGTGGCCAAAGCCCGCCGCGCCGCTGCGCTTTTTTCAAAAATATTTTGCGATTTCGAGCTATTCAATAATTGCTGAGAGCGGAGAATGAAAATAATTATTTACTAGGTATGTAAAAGTTGCTTTTAATTTTCTCAGAGGTATGTGAAGTGTATCAATCTGGACTTAGCCAGCGAGGAAGAGTAAGGCATACTGTAAACTGTATGTTAGTTACTTCATTATTATGATATATTATTTTTTATATTATTTACTCAAGTTCATCAGCGATAAATATAATCAATATAAATAAGCAAAAGTTTGCTCATGAAGTTGGAAAGTTCTAGACGAAAAAATGGGGTTAACATTTGATTGCAAATCCATCGATTTGTAAGCAAACATTATGAAAGTACCTACTTGGCTTTCTGTTTCGAAATTATAATTTCTTTTTTAACGTTTTCTGCAAACCTTTAGGAGCTCTAAAGGGATAAAAATTTGTTTGAAAGTGAGTAAGAAGATTCTAAATGCGTGCGGGACAAACATAGGAAAATAATTAGTTTACCTATTATTTGTTTGAGTTTGAGTTAACCAAAAATAATTCAAGTTAAATTTTGTCAATGACGTTTCTTTAGTAAGCGCCGATTGATAATATATTGCAGATACTCTGAACATAACTCAGAGCAATATGTTACTGACAAAGACAGAAAAAATTCACAAAGCAGCACCTTGACGAATGACTTTCAGTCATACATTCGCGATTTGGCACTTCAAGAATCGCATCATTCTCAAATCATTTTATAGCGTTTTAAACAAAATCGAGCGTTATTACAATAGCTCTAGGTCCTTTTTGTAATGTATTTTTCCTATGCGACGTAATTGTGTCGCATTCTGTTCAGACAATTGAACTGCTTTCGAACACAATAACAAATAATGGAATCATTTGACACGATCTCTCAAAATATTGTTAGAGCAAATGTGCAATGTCCCTAGCAGTTGCGAGTTATAAGAGATAGCGATTTTGAACATACGTTTTTTTAAAGTCTGTTCATTCCCCTACTTAGAGCATGTAAAAGTACCAATTTTACATATTTAAACGCCACACAATGCAGTTTTTTAATTAATCTTTTAAATCCCAATGAATATTGTAGATGGTTTTGGGCCAAATGTAGTATTTAAAAGCAGTAAAATAAATTAGATAAGAAGTAGGTATACACAATATGTATTTTAATCCGCTATGGTTAAAATACTGACTGAAATTTTATACTCACAAACAAGGTTTTGTCTGGTTATGTCTAGTCTAAGACAGTCCGCAAGCAATCTACCGTTTTCCGGCTGAGAGGTTGAGTTTTCTTCTGTAAGATATTTTTTTTTTCTTTCTATTCCCTGTCCAGCTTAATGTTATTTTTGTTAAAGGACGTTTGATACTATTGACTATCAGGTTGATTCGTTTAATCTTCTGGCGGATGTTTACGTAAAAACCGTAATTGTGAATAATAAATAATATTTTATGCAATTAAATTGTTTGCAACTCCGAACTAAAAGTAAACTTTAACATCAATACTATCGAGCATGAATTGATCATAGAAATCGCTTTGCGTCTGTACCTTGTTGACACTTCAAAACTGCAACGTTAAGGAGACAATGAAAAGTTAAGTGGGGGGTCCACAGTCCGCGGGCCCAGAGCGTGCTTCAACAAAAACGTGTCAATATTGTGAACAATGTTTTCCTTCGCTTTGTGGCCGGCGAAGATAAATTGTTATCGTCATTCACGAATAATATAGTATAATTTGTTGGGATTAGGCCCACGGCGAGGAAAGTGTGGATGAGGTGTTGCGTATTTTAATAATCCTTTCTAGATTATTAGTTTTATAGTTGGTATGTATTGACGTAACTTTTCTTACATGTCCCTATCTAAAAAGAGAGGAAGGTGCTACTCCCATGTAAATATAATGTATGTACACCATAAATGCATGTTTGCTCGCGGATTGTTGCAAGAAAGATTAATATTTATGTATATTAAATATTGTATTATTTATCCTCATATTTTTAATAATAACCTGCATTAGATTTACTTTGATGAAGTAGTGCCCTAAAGTGCCGCTTAAAATTTATATCAGGCATCATACAAATTTGTAATAATATTAAATATAATTTCGGTGCTTTCCGTGTAGTATCCTTTCAGAGATTTTTACAAGGGTTAAATTATTGTAAAGCTGAAAATTAAAACTGAATGATTCATTTTAACAACAATAAGATAATTACTTCTCCGAAGGGGCCGGGGTCCCATTCCTGGCAAGAAGAACAAATCTGCGTGATAAAAAAAATTTGACTACAGAAAAAATTGCAGCGTCGAGTATATAACGCATCTATATCCAAAATCAACAAAAGATATTTACAAAACTTTAAGTCATATCCACACTACTCCGTCCGGGGCTACCGCATCCTAACCGCATAAAGCGTAGTTTACCCGTCACCGCCTACCGAATCCCCGCTATTGTCGCTAAGCATCTGTTTACACGGACGCGGGTAACTTAACGACTCTACCAAACTCTACCCGACTCTACTAACCAGGTGCTGATGTTATCTTTCCGGGTGATATATATTTCGGTCGATAATTTCGTGGTAAAAATATTTTTGTGGCAAAAAAGAAATTAGGTAAAAAAAATGTTTCGTTTATGTTTGCTTTTTCAATGATTCCAAAAACATTTAACCACAAAATAACAGCAATTTAATAATTGAATCCCATTGTTAAACTAGGTTTTTAATTTTTTTCCATGATATCGATGAAGTCTTAGTTATTGGACACACTAACCTATAAAAGCCTAGTCTTTCTTTTTGAAGATTCTTAGATCGTATGCAAGATATTTCACTCTTTAGTAGTGCAAATAATGCAAAGTTGAATACTTAAACTTCGGCTTGCCACTGATCTACGAAGTCTCGAATCTCCACTTGCTCAGTGTCAGAGACTTTGACCTTCACATCTCATTGAGATAAATGACCTGAGGCCAGCATTGGGATTAAGGTAGCAAACGAGCATGCAGCACCATCCTTCCACTTCCACCCATGACAACTGTGATGTACTCAGAACGATACTCACTTAAGGCACTAGGATGGTTGGTCCAGTAAGTTATTGTTAGTAACTACCAGTTGGCGCCACTGTCGAGTGAGGTCCAGCTGTCAAAGCCCGCCCATATAAACAGTGACAAGTGGCATTCAGACAAGTGAGAAGTGACAGTGCCACAAACTTAACTGACCCGGTGGCCAAAATTGGAACTAATGCAAATGTTATACTGTTGTCTGACAAAGACAAAGACAGTAGCGTCCCTCTTACCGGGTCACCTCGCTTTCCACTAGCGCCTCTAGCGGCGAATTCACACGCTTTTACCCTCATTCGGTCGTAGATGCGTTGCAACCCTTCACCTTATCTTACCTCTAAAAACGTGTAACAGGTTCCACGTCTTTCTATCCGGAACGCAATTGCTGTTAAAGCAATTAATAACATGGTAGAAATGGTACTAAGTACCATGGCGGTGGTTCTTCCCCGGGTGAACTTTAGGGTTTTACCACTTACCTATAGTGTTAAAAGGCGCAGGTCATTGACTCTATGACTCTATAATTACAGTTCACGATATCTTTCAAAGTGTAATCACATTGAGACAGCTACTTGCAGTCTATAGTCAGTAAGCATCTGTTCTGAACGAGAGTAACTAACGACTTTACCAAACTACTGGGGTGCTATTCTTGAATGCGAAATGTTATCTTGTTATGGAATGATTTTGTCTAATAACATGAAATTAAATTTCAGTTTTTGGTTGATAGTTTACTTGTTTATCATTGTTTCGTTTTTTAAAATAAATCAATTACTATTTAAGCATTAAAAGTTTTCTATAAAACTGTATTAGTTTTGTTTAGTTCATCTAACATTCACATTTGAAAACATTAAATTTTGTTTCTTTCTGCCAATATTAAAAAGACAAAATAGAGTTCAATAAGAATATAAAACTTTTAGAACAATTTAAAATTAAATTACTAAAATTTATATTTCTTTATTAAGGGCGCATTCAAAAAGAACGCTGGTTACCGGCGCCGATCTGCCAGCGCTTTTCGGTATAGTCTAAGATCCGAATCTAAATCGACATTCATCGGGTTGTTAAGAGAATCAAACACACTGATAGAAACTTTTATTGATAGTTAAAAATATTTGTTAATATTTAACAAATAATGTATTAGAGACCACTTTATAGTGCTTAATAAATATTTCTTAGTATTTAAAAAGATTTATTAATATGTAATAAATGAATATCAGATTTATTAAACACAAAAAAAAATCATTTTAAATACTAAGAAATATTTGTTTAATACTAAAGAGTGGTATAAACTAATACTTATATTCTGTCCAGGATTTCTGTTGTCTACCCATTTTTAATATATTTTCTAATATACGAAATTTATTATAAAATAATTTTGATTCTCTTATCAACCCGATGAGTGTCGATTTAGATTCGGATCTTAGACTATACCGATAAGTGCTGACATATAGGGACAGGGATGGGTAAATGGGAAAAACATATCGACATTTATCGTATCGATATTTTCCAAATGTATCTGAAATTAAATTAATGATATTTCGATATATCGATATTTTTTCCCAATATGCAATTATTTATAAAAATTGCCAAAATATTCGAAATTTTAAAGTACCTAAATACACATCTGGCTGTTATAACATCAGTTTTATTATTAAAAAACAGATTTATGCACATGTAGCCAAGAAAAAATCAACATACCTAGTATACAGTGCCACAAACATATCTGGTCCGGTTGCCAAAATTGCAACTAATGCAAATGTAATACTGTTGTTAGACAAAGACCAAGACAGTAGCGCCCCTCTTACCGGGTCAGATTAGTTTGTGGCACTTTACCAACCAAACCAACAAGCAGTGTCATTGTCATAGACAAGTAGGTCATAGACTGTAATTTTTGTTTGTGTTTGAAGCAAAGAAACTAAACCCATATAGCCTACTGCATACCTACTCTTTTTCTAAATTTAAGAAATCGGATTGGTCAAATAGGTACATGATGCGATCCATGAGCAGACAGCAGAGCTTTAAATAAATAAATATTAAATCTGAAAAAATATCGATATTTTGATATATCGATATTTTTTACCCAAACGGCCCAAACCTACTGGCAGATCGGTGCCGGTAACCAGCGTTCTTTTTGAATGCGCCCTTACGTTAAGTTGAAATGAAACTTGTTACTCCTCAAATATTATATTTGATTTCAACTTATATCATTTCTATATCTCAAATAAACAAATCAACATTCGTTTAAACAATCGAGACACACTCACTTAACTCACTAATACGTGACTCCAACAAAAATTCCATTCGAAATTAGTCAAGAATAGGCCCCCGGCTCCTGCACTAAGAGACCAGGTGTCGATTGTTATCTATCCCCGTGATAAATGTTTGATGTTCGTGATAATATTACTCGAGATATTTATTGATATTGTTCGCGCGACACACAACTAACATTTTGTTCCAGGGATCAAATTTATGTAATAGAGGGATATTGGGAATAGAATATCGTTGTGTTTTATAAACTAAATTCATCACATATATACATAGTATTATAACTGATCGATGTCAGTATATATAATATTTATAATATAATCATATATCATTTAGTACCTCTCATCGTGTTTTTTCTGCTTAGCCCAAAGGTTGGCTGGTAGAGAATGCAATTAGCATTAAGCCCGCCTTTTGTACCGTTATGTTACGAATAGTGGTCAATAAAGTTTAAATAAATAAATAAATATAATAATAATAAAATTTTAACTGCATTTCCGTAAATTTGGCATCGCTCATCTCTAAAACAGATAACTCCATTTTAGTGTTGTTTTACCCGATGTCAATTATATTAAATTTGAACTAGTATATAACTAAAAAAGATAATATGTTAAGTTAAATAAATACTTAATTATATTCTCCGGAGTAAGGCAAGGGATGGCTTATTTCTCCCTTAAAACTTGATTCCCTCCTAGTAGAATTTAAGGAAATTTGAAGACTGAATAAGTAGTAACTGAAGTAAGACTATAAAATTTGATTATTTATGATTTTTTTATGCTTTTATTCACGACTATCCGTTATAGTTAAAAAGTAAGAGTAATACTATGTACAGCATGATATATCATGCTGTACATACAGCATAATTATGCTTGCGTTATGCTATACGTTATCGTTATAACGTAACAGATTTAGGTACTAAAAATTCATAAAACATAGTATGAATACTAAAACCTTACTCTACAATATTGACCAGTTCAGACAACAAAACATCAGTGCCAACAATGGGACAACGATAAACATCGACAATCACGTGTTATTCACACACGACCTGGAAAAGCCGTAAGGAGTTAATGTTGTAGAGCTTGTAGAGTCCTAGTTAATGGGTGCGCTTTACGTAGAGACGGTACAGGCTGCTCGAGAGAATTATCTGATTTCATGTTTTAGTTACAGTATAAGTAGGAATTTATGTCTCTACATGTTTACGTAGAGTTTAATTAGAGCGGTAACTATGTTGCTGGCAATTCGCGACTCTACAAGTTTTTGATTGCCCGTTCAATTCAAGTATCGAATCAAATCGATTGTAGATCTTAATTCATTGATACTTCATTCAGTCGATTTGGCTTTCAATCGATTAATGGATTATAATCTATGTATATGTATTGTCTACACAAGACAGGAGCGAGTTGAAATCCTGACCCCATTTTAATTTTAAATCTGTCTGTCTGAGTCCCACTTAAATTTAAGGTAATGTAATTTACTACCATAAAATGAATACAAAGATGATTTTACTCGTTTTTTTACTGTAATTTCACCCAATCCTAATTCACGCCAATGTATGTATATGAAGTTTATTATTGAGCCTAACAAACTACGTTTGTTAAGGAAGACCCCTCAGATTGTTAGTGGAGATCTCGAGAAAATGATTATGAATCCAATCTGCCTAGGTTAAGGTCTTAGGTTAAGATAAATAATTAGCAAAGTCTTATTAAATGAAGAATATTAGTCAACAGAAGCATAAGGCTTCTCGAGACTAATGTAAGTATAGTTGATTATTTGCTTGATTCAATGATAGAAATGAAGCGCTCCTAGCTGGCGCGGCGGCTTGAGTCGGTCCTAAATGATCGACAAAGTTAAGTAACTTTAGACGCGGTCGATGGTTAGATGGGTGACCGTTAGTGGCAAATCAGTAATGAGCCATTATTGGTTGAAGCCAATGATTTAATACAGCATCTCAAGTACAACATCATAATCTCTTCTCACTTGCAATATAATTATTTATTTATATTGCAAGCTTATTAAATGGTCTGAGGAAAAGTGATTACCTCGTGGCATCCAATTTCTGTACATATTATGTTATTGTAAAGGCCTTTACATACCTAATAGGTATATTATTATTTTGCCACCCGCGTGTGAACAGGTCGTTTGACTTTTCAAGAAACATTTTGGCAGTAGACATACAAATGGATTGTGTTAATAGTGGGACGGATAATTAGGTGATCTCACGTTTTTATTGGTAGTAAGAGAGTTCCGGATTCGTTTTCCGGGCGGGGGGGGGGGGGGGGGGGCATTAAATATTTATACAACCTTAAATGAAATTCAAGATTAATTAAAATATCTAGTTCCTATTATGTATCTTAAAAAAGCGCAACAAACATACAAATACATTGTCAAAAATCTCAAACACGCTGTGTCAAGGGGCGTTTTTCAACAATTTAGTCACAGTGTATACGAGTACAGTCGGCAGAGACAGTAGGCGATAAATTCCGCGGTTCTTACTTTGCCTTTGTCAATTTTGTATTGAGGACGCGCTATTGTTGGATGGTAGTTCGATTTTGCTCGGATTTGTTTGAAGACGGTACAAGTTATAACATTATAGCGATAACTGTTACACAGGGCCGGCGTTCCACTGGTGACCCCTGGTGTTGCTCCTTTCCATAGGCGACGATGACCACTTACCATCAGGTGGCTCGTCTGCTTTTGCGTCAGCCCTTCAGGCTATAAAAAAATCCTGAGTAAAGAGTGGTCCCAACTTTAAATCTTTCTTGAGTCTTCGGACTTGTAATGAAACGATTCTCAGGAAGTTTAATGCATAATTTTCTCATGTAAAAGATATATTTGTTTATTATAAGTGTTACTAACATAATATGGGCCTGCTTTTTGTTGCCTTAATAAATAAATAAATTATTATTATTATTAAAAGAAATACTCCGGAGGCTACAAGTGAAAACGAGGTAGGTAGGTACTTTCAATTCATCAATGGCTGCTGTACTACAGTATACGTATCCAAAATCAATTAACTTAGGTATATAATTATCGATATTGTATTGATTTATAAGAAACAACACTATAAGGTTTATTATACATGCATTAGTTTTCTTCAAATATACCACTAGCTAAATCGGCAACTTCATTCTGCAACATATACTATTAAGTAGACGTCCTCGCTTACTCGTAGCTTCAGAAAACTTGCTGCTCCGCTCCTATGATTGGAGCTTTATAATAAAGTATAAATCTATACCTACATATAACCTACCTCAATAAATGGACTATTCACACAAATCCTAATCAGAGATGGATTATCCCTGAGGCAAACTAGGCACGCGACTAGGGGCGAAACATAAGAAGAGAGCGCAAGAACGTACATTTTTAAATACCAATAAATATGAAATTAAAATACATTTATAGACATCAAAAGTTACCTACCTAAGGCGTTATCGACATGTAATCCTCTGATCCTAATCATCCAAAGCTTATAACTTAAACCAACCACCTATCCATAGCACGTTCGATTTTACTCGCCTGTACGACTATACGCCCCAACAATGCCGCTTCGTTAGTACGCAAAACATCGCTATGCATGTGCGTTACTCTAGGAATATCTGAGCCGACATTTATGAACCATTAATCAAAATCGTAATAAAGTTACAAGGTTAAGGGATCGACCTAATGCATCCTAAATAGAGATATTTTAACGTCCGTACAACCGAGTTATAGATGAGATTTATACATTCTATTATGGCTACTTAAGTTTTAACCCTTCTTATGTGGTCTAAGTCTAGCTCTAGGGCAGATATTGATGATGGCTTGAACCTACTAATGGTCACTGTTTTGGTCTCTACATATCTGAGTAGGCCTGAAATATACTACATCACGCTTCTCTAGTGCGCATTGATGGAGATGTGTGACGATAACACACGCATACAGGCATACACCTAGTGTATGCGTGTGTAGGACTTATCAGAATTTGTATGACTAGAAAATATTTTAATTTTGGTTGAGATGATAAAAAAGGTTTCACCAACCTGCACGAGACTATCGATGAAGCTATTAACTCCTAAGCGATGAAGCTAACCTTTACAATTTACAATTAGATGCATTGCGAAGCGGAGACACCAGCAACTTCTTTGTGAATTCCAAATCATTCCCGTTTGTACCAGATCTCTATTAAAGGGATTTTAATGGGTTAAGATTCCACATAACCCTAAGAACCTCCGGCATTTTCAGATTTGCCCTATAAAAAAGTAACTGATCAAATCAATACAGGCAAAAAGGGCAATAGGCAAAGGGAGGCAAAAGGGATTTGTATTAAATTGTAGTCATTATCACAAGTAGCAATAAAAGACCTGGAACAGTTTTATTGTGTATCTAGTATACCCCCTTTGTATTCCCTTTGCAGTCCCGCTCCCGTAGGAATCTCAGCTAAAAAGTAGCCTATAACATTTGCCTATGACTTAAGTAAATTACATGTAGTATTTGATAGCGTGATTCAGAACTTGCAAATGAATTTTACTAACGCCATCTATTAACAACATCCGGAACTAAATATCCAGCAACTAACAACACATCGATCTTCCCATGGGAATGAGATGTTTTTCCGCGGCAAAAAGTCGCTTACGTCACTCTCCACCCTTCTAACTATCCCCACACACATAAACCATACCATATAATAGCCCTGTTGCGACGTGAAAGAGTCACAAACAAACACACTTTCACATTAATAATATTAGTAAGGATATGCTAACCTTGGCCCGCGGTGATTTACTTCCTTCCACGCGTATTACCATAATTCTAAACTAGTGACTAACGTTTGGTACGCGCCTGAATGTTTGTTTGACTGTGTAATGGTTTTGAGGAATCGGAAACTATTGTCATGGTTTGAATACAGACGGGTACTCACGATTTTCAATTTTTCTATGGTCGTTGCGAGACTGCGATAGTCCATTGTGGTGTGAAATTCTTGGTAGGTGACACTTAGGCCAATAAAGGGAGAAGGAACAATTTTGTGTTTAAATCTTCTTTTAATCTGGAAGTATGCGTTCTTAGTCGTACGGTACCCGTGATTAAGAACACGAGAGAGTGTCATTACAAAAATATAATTATTTCAAAGCAGTTATTTAAGTTTACAGTTATTAAACTCGTTCCCCTCATACCTATCGCCTTTATCTACTTCTAATGGCTCTAAATATATCGTAGTAACCCAACCTAATCATTCGATATTTATAACGTCCATATATTAGATAGTGACTCAAATACAATATGATATTATTCTTCAATGGTCCGTAACTACGGTAAGATTCTATTAAATCCAAATTTAAGAGGCGCGTTGAATCGGTGAAAAGATTTGTCGTGCCCCGGACAACAATAACTGCCTACTTTTTAAATAAGTCGATTGTTACAAGTCTGTTCCGAAATTTATTTGTAGAACAATCTTTTGAACAAGTACAAACGAGTTTTATCTTTAAGAGAATAAAGTTTAAATTTGAGTAATATTCTCCACGATGTATGGTTGTTCGGAAGTACTTCAAAGTTGTTTCGGCCTTATGAAGTGGCTCACGCTTCATAAATAAAATTATCAAACAATTGCCCTACAAAATGTGCATCACCCCAGTTAACCCGTAAATGCCCGGGGGCGAAAATATTTTGACACTTTATAAACTACTCTGGGAAGGAGTGCTGGATGTGGCTTTTTGGATAATCTCTTCAAGGTTGTTATTTAAGAAGATTTGATAAAATGTGTGTTCATATCTTTAAATAGTTAATGCTGTGCTAGTCTAAAGGTCTTACTCGTATTTATGGTCGGAGTAATATTGTAAAGATTTGTATTGAGAAGCAAAAGTAACAAGAAAAATATTTTTGAACATTTAATAAAACATAAATATGATTACAATGGGACTCGATCTCTTTTTTGTAAATATTTGATCACTTTTCAAATATTTAGTTATTACATGTCAACCTGTTTGGATATAATCTCAAGTACAAAATAATACTTTTACATTCTGTTTCGAATGTCATGTTCAATAAAATAATAGGGATAACTATAATCCTATCACATTTCACAACTGCAAAAAAGTATACACTAAAGTTTTATTATTACGCTCCTCCCTACCGCTTCCAACTACGCTCAGTATCTAAAATAAATGTCACCTCAAATGTTTACAGTTCCACGGCAACAATGGCATAAATCTAAACACATCGTTGGTATAAAATAGAAATGAAAGCTCACAAAGACGATGATTTGTTGACGACAAACCCAATAAATAAACTCGATATGTATTACAAAAAAGCTGGTATTAAAAAAACTTATTTATTATGGTTACTTACTGGGAACCAGCGATAAGATCGGGAAATTAAAAATCGAAATGTGTCTTTGTCAACGCGTTCGAGTGTCGAAGTTAGTATAGTATGATGTCACCATTTTAACAAAGTCGTTAATGTCTCTCAGCATTTTAGGGTTTTAAACAAAACAACTCTAGTAATACTCGTAGTATAAATTTTAAAACAAAGTTTTGTCTTTCAATTGCACATGAATTTGTTTTTGAGTCGTAAATGTAGTGCATAGGATATTGAATATTAAAAATCTAACAATAACACAATCACTACATAGTATAAAACAAAGTCGCTATTTTTGTCCGTCTGTTTGTTTGTCTGTTTGTCTGTATGCTTAAATCTTTAAAATTACGCAACGGATTTTGATGCGGTTTTTTGTAATAGGTAGAGTGATTCAAGAGGAAGGTTTTTATGTATAATACATGCATATATTCCCACGAGAACGGGATCCACGCGGGTGAAACCGCGGGCGGGCCGCTAGTAAATAATAATACGTTTGGTTAGGTTAGTTAGTTTAGTTAGGTTAATTTACACCATAATATGGTGTAAAACAATAGAATGTTTTAATAAGTAAACCCTTTTTACAACCAAAATAAACCTTGTATTAATGACTTAGTATGTAACCTAATTATTGTGTACTAAATATGAATGGAATTCAAGTTAAATTAAACATTATCACGCACAAGCGATTTTTTAAACATGACTGAATACGACACGAGATTTGTATCGTGATAAAGTAAAGTATTGTGATAAAGTAAATCTATTGCTATTTACCTGGATAAGATTTATTATCTGATTAATAAATGATGTAAAAACTTAGCTGTTATATTACTATCTAACTATTATAGACTCTCTCCGCTAGAAGTAAGGTTAATCCTTAGCCATGCCGTTCGTTGCGATTTTGAAAGTTAATGCACGCAAAAACAGACCGTACAATTAAGATTGTTATTAGATAATTATCCCACATAAAAAATCTGAACGACATTTTAAGATGACGCAACACACTATTTTCGTATGCAAATAAATTGAATTCTAATCTCAGAGTATGACTTTAAATGTTTTTGTTCGTGACAATCTATAAATTATATCATCACTGTGGTAAATAGCTTACAAAATACACTACAAAAGAATTGTATTTCGATTATAATCTGGCTTCGTAACGTAATGACATTATGCGAAAAGTCAAGAGCAGTACTACATTAAATGATGGGACATTTAAAGACAATGATCCTCCCGTTCTAATTTATGTGGCAAAGTGTCACAACGCAGCTAGACTACTCGTGTCAAATTATGCAAATGACGCGGCGTCGATAGCTCAAATGTGGCGACGGGCTATTGTAATGCTGTGACTAAGTGCGTAATGCCCGCCGAATGGGTCCGACTAGACGGCGGCAAAGCGCAACTTCTGAGCCGCAGAAGCGTTACAGTTTTGCAGAAGCGTTCGAATTTTGCCGACACATAAGATAAACGGCACAGAAGCTTTTTAATTTTTAATTAATATTACAATTTAACACGCAATTATTTACAAGTCGATAAGAGGCCTTTTTACAGACTTTTGTTGTAGATTTCGATTTTTTGACATACAAATTCTAGTCATTCCTACTGATACAGGATCAATTGAAACCAATTTAACACTCTTATTATACGACCATTTTGGATTATCCATTGCCCCAATTTGGATCAGCTGCTAGGTGAACGAAATGATCTTATTAAATTATGTAGGTACATACCCATTGCATTCAAAGCCAAAGATAATCATAACAACGTATATATTTATAGCAAACCCAAACATAGCTAATTACTGTCATGTAAATAAAAATATGTGATACTTATATTTAACCACTAGATAAAGGAACTTCTTGAGCGTTTATGTGTTTTGGAGAGCACATAAAACCGTCACACGTAATAAATTTATTTTCAATAATTTGAGCAATTCCATATCGTAGTGGTGATAGGCCAGTGAGAAAACATAACCTAAAACATCATGAGAAAACCTGCATGTCGGAGAGTTCGCAAAATTCAAAGGTGTGTGAAGTCCGCCAATCCGCACTTGACCAGTCGAGGGGGACTATGGCCTTAACCTTTTTATTCTGAGTAGAGACCCGTGCTCAATAGTGGGCCATGAAGGGTTGAGATGTTGAATCCTACATTCTCGGCGAATCAAGTATCGTCTTAATTTTTCAGTAAAAAGGTACAAAAACAAACGGTGAACCCTCTGCACTGGTCCTCTCTACAAGTCATTACAAATTCACTATTAATAATTTATCTGGAGCCGGCGTGGGCGACAACAGTAGACAATGCAAGCGGAACGCCATTACCGATTTTTATTAAAATCTGTTGCAATGCCTCCAAACCGTAACTTTGTTTGCTGGTAATGTACAGGAGAGACGGGAAGAGGACGTTTTGGAGGCTAAATGAGGCAATAGTGTGCTCTGCCGCTTAAAGG
Organism: Hesperia comma; assembly: GCA_905404135.1. Taxonomy (NCBI): domain Eukaryota; kingdom Metazoa; phylum Arthropoda; class Insecta; order Lepidoptera; family Hesperiidae; genus Hesperia; species Hesperia comma. The sequence goes on along the minus strand of FR990026.1, from coordinate 1,185,655 downwards.
ATTTAGATTCTGTTCCCAGCGAGGCGGATAATGTGGTGATGTGGAACCGGTTACAGAGTTTTAGAGATGACCAACTCAGTCCTCAAGGGTAGCAACACATCTGTGATCGAAATAAAACGTGACTATTACTAACTGAATAATAAACAACACTGCTTTCACTAATTACAGTCCCTGTCAAAGTCCTCACGCTTATATCATTAACTAACTGTACTAACCATTCAAGTCTCTAAATTGAGTCTTGTTCTAGATCGGTCATCGTTATCATGGCCGGCAGAGGAAGGGTGGTGCTGACTGAAAAAAACAACGAAGACAAGGACATTGCCTTCATAAGTACATATTTATAACTACCTCCATAAATACAATAACAATTACAATTGAAATTAAAGAGTTCAAAAGCAAGTTCACATAGGTGAAACTACGCAAAAGGTGAACTGAATCATAATTCATATACACATGTCAATTCTTTTAAACATAACGCTCTTTCGTTCTTGTTGTTTACCTACTCAAAAATATAGGCATAGACACACACACACACACACGTACACACATAACTACTAACAGTAAATCCCGTACACCGTCAACGGGTCACAATCTCCAATAAGGTACATTAATTGAAATTTATTGTACAGCACAAATCTCACTTTCAAATGTTCATAACCATATATCAATAGCGGAATTATTCATAAGTGGGTTTCAAATTGTTTCGCGCCGATTCGAATCGGTCTAATCGAGAGATGAATCGAATGGGATCGATCGAATGAATCGATTGATTGATTGTCGTCGCGTTGAGTGATTTATTTCAGCGATCTGACCGAGTGATGAACGCGGTCAGTTGGCGTAATTTATGCGATTTTGTGCTCGATGTATTCCGAGTTGTGAAAGAGAAATTCAATAAATGTATTGGGCGCGTACTTGTTCTTACGTTTAGATTGAGTTGATCCATTTGGTACACATTTATTTTAATAGCTTTTACGAGTGATTGGGTCCACCATGCAAGGTGACAGAAAAGACATTTTAAAAGTAATATCTCATTTATTCATTCAATTGTATTTTTTATATGCCAAATCACTTCTTACTAATTTATACTCCAAAAAATATTAGACCAGAATCGTAAAATTGAATACTTAGTGATTTTTTTTTGCTGTTGAGCTAATTTTGTGTTCAATAAATGTCACTATTACTATTACCTTTCTATTAGTTCTCTGGAAAAAATATCTCAGAAATAGTGAAAACTGCGTCAAAATCGGTGACGTAGATTAAAAGACCGAATCGTATGGACACAAAATCCGACTTTGTTTTATACTACGTAAAGAAAAAATTGCAATACTTTCACAAGTCCAACGTGAACTTTGATATTAACTTTAGCTCAAGTGAAATCCGAAAAATCGTTTCATCGATAAATTATTAACCTCCACTTAAATATTTCGTCGGCCGTAATAAAATCATCGATTAAGCGTCATTACAAGTGGTCCAGGCATCAAAAATACCGTACGCGGGAATCGAACCGGCGCACAAAATTACAGATCGGTGCTATAATGTGAGAGGAATCGCTTACCGAATGTTTAATGTCTACAATTTGGATGCAAACCGCTCGCTGCGGTTAATAGCTGAATTTATGGATCGCGGCCGAGTTCGCACTGAGTTCGGGTATTATGGAAGTAATTGCTAGGAAGTCGGATATCACTTTTTAAACTTTATGTGATAAATCGTTTACATAGACGCTACATTGAGAGAATGCCAATCTAGAATTGAGATTTAGCTAACCTATGTTACTAAATTTAATAGGATTTTATGTAAATAGCCGACAAAAGTTCGGAGATATTAATAAAGTTTTTTTTAGCTTTCAGGCTTTAGCTGGAACCTTGACTTAAGCAAGAAAACCACGGTGAAGGCAAGTCATAGCTCTGGTTACTCTTGAATCGTGTGGATTGATGACCTAAAGTGTGAAAGTCGCTAGATTCAATGGGCTCAGAATGAGTAGAAGAGGCGCTAATCAGCCTAAATCCAGAATGGATTTTAAAGGCTGGCAAAATGAGAAAGATACGCTTAAGTTGGCACTGCCTTGAATATTTATCTTAAACCCATACTATTAGTTTTTATTTTTATCGACTTCAATGGAAGAAGTTCTCAATTCGACTGTATTTTTTGGGTTTTTCTTCGAAAGTTGGGTCTTGTCGGAAAGTCCCGTGTGCGTGACTGCATCTGAACGACATTTGACGAGTAGTTTTCAGGTTAACCTTAACGCTTTTTAAATTATTATTTGTCGTTGTTGAAGTTTTTTTTGTAAAATGTTAGTTATTATACCTTGTATGAGGACGTCATGAATGAATAACAGTCTCAGTTATTGGAATAAACGGATTAAACCTGAACACAATATCTTAGAGAATAACGGGACAAATTGGAACCTGAATGAATTATACCCTCTACCGCAGCGAACGACATAAAGTGCTTACAGTAATCTTACTTCCATTGTAATAATATATCGAGACCTCTATTTAGATCAATGCGTCACTATCGGGATGAAATATTGAATCACATTAGAGCTTATTAGCACACAGGCTCGAGTCCCGTGGCTATAGACGGACAAACAAACAAACAAAACCGAAAGAACAATGGGCGGCTGCAGAAAACAATGACAGAAAGAATCGTTTAATCCAATTACAATGATATACATGGGAGCGTCCGGTCGCTTTGTGTGGATACGACTTTGGCTTGGGTACACACAATCTAAGCATGCCGAATTATTTATTTTATAGTAGTTAATACCTGAATCGCCAGGAATACAGAATTGCCACTCCCCGCTATAAACAAATTTATTACCTGTACTTATAGTTCTATTTAGCTTGTAAGCAGAATTTACTTGCGCTTTTTTGAATTTCCGCCGTCAATCTGCAATGTAAGTAACTTAGTTACACGGGCGGAAAGCTGGCATTTGTGTTGGATGCAATTAAAACGAAAGACGATGAAATCAAAAAGTATCGAAAGCAAAATGTAGTGTAGGCTACGCTGCCATAATTACTGTCCTAAGATTGGACTTCTAACCCAATCTGAGCTTACTTGGGTTAGTTTATGTTATTTTACTTTTTTTATTAATTTTTGATCTGGTTATTGTACCTACTGTGAAGCTTCATCACTACAAAATATAACACAAAGGTTAGAACTAATTACATTACAATTTCAGTCAACCTTTTGAGTGACGATGACTCTTTGATATCAGGGTATGCTTGTACGTAAATATTTTATTGGATATCACAGATTTTTTTAACCAAACTCCCATGCATCTCCCATGCCCCTTCTTTGGAAAGATCTCAGACGTTTTAAGCGTATCCACAAGATGCCGTCGCACAAGTCCGACGTAAGTTATACGAGAGGTGCGTCGGCCGGCAAATGGGTGGTCCGTGTTACCGTTTTATCATCACGACTCGGCCGCGTTAAGTAGATATATCGGGTACTGACATGGGACTTATGATAACATGATGTACGTGCTTTGTAATAGAGTTTATAATTTAAACCATTTGTTTTCAAGTGAAAATTTTGTCTACCTACTCAAACGAAATGCAATTGAAAATTGATGATTTTTTGTAAGGTTTTTTTTTTAAGTAGAAGACATATTATAATGAAAAAAACATAAGGATGTGTTTAAAATTGCAATAAATTTGAACGAAATCGCTCAAGCTCACCAAAATGAGTAAACAACATCAACATAACATGTCTCAGACATTATATGATTACATGTAAATGTACTTACTCACAGTATGTTAGTAGTTAAACTTGTGGATATTTACTTTAGATAGTTATTATAGTTACAAATTATCGAAAAATCATTCGATTTCAACTAAAAATGAAAGTAAATGGGATACCATGCTACCTGATTACTTACCCACCAATCTCCCACGCCATAAGTGACCTTAGATCGAGGGATATCAACCATACCAGAACGTAACGGCTCGACTAATTTCACGACATTTAACTAATCGATTTAAAATCGATACAAATTAGCCCATCCGATTAAAACCATTATTCGAAAAAATGTACCTATGTACAAAATATATCTAAGAGATTACTGAATTAGATACAATTTATATTCAAAATGCACAGTTGTATCGGTCGAAAACTAGTTTCCATTGCGTGTGACCGAGTAAGTGGTTGTATTGCCATGACAGGTATCAATTTGCTGTTGAATTTGTGTGGCGACGCGCCAGGGTCGGTTGAAGCTCACATAAAAACGGTCAGTGTTTAGATAAACAAGTACATTAGAGATGTGGTCGCTATTTACACGCCTACGTATTAGAAGTCCCGTAATATGGTCTGTATCAGGCCTAAGTGAGCGACGAATACGACGCGACACTACGCAACACGACGCGATGCTACACGCGACAATGATAACGTTGCATGTTGTCGCAGACTGTCACATAGGACGCAAGTAGGGATAGCGTTTATTTGATCGCTTACGTCAAAATCGCAACGTCGCGTCGCGTTGTATTCGTCGCTCACGTAGAATACCGCCCATGTGAGATACTGTCCGCTATGCATGCTGCAGCAGTAACAGGTAACAGCCAAGTTTAACAGTTCAAACCCTGACCAGGGTTTCAAATCTTGCATATTATATTTATTAACCGCAGACCAAGTAGACTTTTGACTGATTTTCAAACAAACTTTTAACAACTATATACCCACTTAAGGGGGACGTATGAAAAGTTCGTTCGTAGCAGCCGTCTGCTAACTATAAACTACCGCCCTACCAAATTTAATCTATGTTACGTCTTACGGTTTTCGATATTTCGTGATGAATGAGTGACCTTTCGCTTTATCATAATTATAATAAAGAATTATTTACATATTTTGTAACACTTTATACTAAGGCTCACAAGGACGTTTATGTTGCCTTATTTAAGGGCATAAACTATTAAAGACGTAAACTATAGCATTCTCTAACAGTCAGCTCTAGATGGATGTTGGAAAAGAAGAACTTTACTTCAAGCAGAACTTTTGACTTCAGAGAGCTTTTCGCTCTTTCTTTGGAGGTATGTAAAGTATGTACATATTGTGAATTATATTTAGTTGGCGTTGTAATAAATATCAAAATTGATAACTAATTACCAAAAGCCATATCAATACACTTTTTTTAAACATAAATATATCAGTCTCATAATATTTTTTATATAACTTTCTACATAACTTTACGAAAGAGAAATTTATATTAACATTACTTGTGGTTCAAAAGTTACCAAACAAAATAAATGTGTGACCACATCAGCGAGTTACTATAGAGATAATTAACAGGAAAACTCTAACTGAGACGTCGATACTAATTCGCCGTGATAAATGACGCTTTTGGAAGAATACTTTCATTACCACCGACTCACATGTCGGGTCAAAAGGGGCCAAGTTCATGCTGTCAAAAACTCCGTGTATAATGGAACAAGTGTATGTTGTACTCTGATTTGTTATATTACCCTGAATAGTATATAAAACTACAACTTAAGGTTACGAATAATTAAAATATTGTACTATATTTAAAACTTAAGCAATAGTTGTATTTAATTATTATCTACAATTAAAATACTTGTTGTAGAAATTAAGAATGTAGAAAATATTTTGACACCATAGTACAAGGATTCGCGTCGTCGTGGATGCATGGACAACGAAACAATAAAAAATATTAAAAATACATACAACCCTAGAAACGACATTTATCTCTCATATACAATTCTGATTCAGACGAAAATTGAACTAGCTATGAATTGTTCTATGTAGCTACGGCAAAATAAAAATAATAATGAAAAGAACTAAAAGCCGATTACACCCAAATAAATCGTAGATTAATAAGATATGCAAATACGTGTCGATCATTTAACTTGGCCACTACACTACCGTGCGTACTAAACATCCATAATGCTCACGTTAACGCCAATCACACGAATGATTAATACGCACCGATCAAACGCAATGAGCTCATTACGCTTTATTTATGAGAACGATACGAACGTCTGAGTAATTGGACAAAACGCCACGCCCGAAAGTGACAGTGCGGGCTTTACACTTAAGGGGTGTCCTACGTGAGCGACGAATACGACGCGACGCTACGCAACACGACGCGATGCTACACGCGACAATGACTACGTCGCCTGTTGTCGCACTGTCACATTTTTTTTTACTTAAAATAAGTTAATGCTTGACAACGATCATAGGACAAGGACATAGGACACAAGTAGGGATAACGTTGATTTGATTTGATTTGATTGCTTACGTCACGATCGCAACGTCGCGTCGCGTCGTATTCGTCGCTCACGTAGGACACCGCCTTAGATGGTACATACGCTTTTGCAAGTGAATTCGCCCGTAAGTGTTCAGCCCAAAGATAACGATGCGATGAATTATTGAGGTCGAATACTTTTTTATTTAAGTTTGTGTGTCAAACACCATTGAAAACATTTAGATACTGGATATATTTTTAGTTTCTAGGTATTTTTAGGTCTGTCTCTAAAATATTGCTACCAAGCATTACTAAAAACCACCGCGATAAACAAGGCTTTCGATAAAAACCGCACCCAAATCATTTATTCAGGAGTAACGTTGCCAGACAGACACATAACACACAGACAGACAAGCAGGTCAAAATTATGACACCTGTATTTTTGCGTTGGGGTTAAAATTAAGTAAACATGAAAAGTATTCAAGTATTTCAGTAGAGGGCCGAATTCTTAACCCTACACTATACCCGTATATCGCAGCTACCACTACCATTGCCTAAATAGTGCACTAAAATAAAGTAGTAGTAAAACATAGCAATAGACCCGCGCACTGAAGCATCGCCGTCGCCGTAACGACGTGCCGTAATGATGTCTAGATGCGGTATTATGTCAAATTATTTCATACCGATCGGGAAAAGTCAAGGTGACCGATTGTGAGTTCACTCGTAATGATAGCACACGGAACAAGGATTGTGTGGATGCGGCAATCTATTAGCATTAGCGGTTAAGAATTTATATTTAACTACTAATATTAAATACTATTGTTTGTTTTTTTAAATAGCCGAAAATCGAGCATATATACAAACCATCTGATAGTAAATTAATGGTCGCCGTTGCTCGCCATTTTTTATTTCAAATATTATGAAATGACTTACGTAACGATAGGTACATGAATCATTTAGGGGTATAAACGTAAACCTACTGCTCACAGAACCTTGTTTTATGACTTCAAACTATACCCACAGGGCACAGATTATCACAATCGTGGAGACCTAGAGTATACACACTACAACTGCTACGACGGCTAGAGCAGTAACTAGACTACCTAAGTATAAAAAAAATTACGCTACCCAAGAATTGCCAATATGGCTAAATAACTAATATACAACAATTAAAACCAGAACAGACCTTAGGAGTTCTTCAAAGCACGAAAACGCCCAAGAAATATTTACTCTAGCGGTCACCCCTCTATCTATTGACGGGTCCCACATTTATTTCATTCGGTCGATCAGTTAGGATCGACAATATCCACGTCACCAACAGTTCTTATACATAACTAACTTTTTATAAAAAAAATACCGACTTCAAAGTCGAGATAACTCGAAAACTACTCGCCAGAAGTCACCCAAATTTTTATGGGACCAGACGGCAGTCATTACCATTTGATTGACGAAAAAGTTATCGAAATCAGTTCACCAAGACGAAGTTCTGAGGTAACACACAATGAAAATGAAAATGAAATTAACACATAGGAAAAAATAGAGGCGAAGTGAGAACCTGCTCCTTTGTCGTTTAGAAAATAATGTTAAGGACTAAAACATGCCGCGTCCAAAAAGCACACCGCTGCCATAACCATTCGTACTCCATTTGCAATCATTGAAAATATAATAGTGATATAAAAACACGATCTCCGGTAAAGCAACTAGATGTGTCCTTAATCTTAATGTCCCGACATTAGTACACTTGATGTCTTATGCTACAGTGGCCATCATTTTATAAGGATTGTTTATGGATTTTTACAGGCCTCTAAAATAAAGAACCTAAAGCAAAATATTTTGTGGTTACAAATCCAGATACGAGTATAATGCGGATACGCATGTTGATTAGGCCTATAATGGAACATTATGGAAACCTACTGGTAAGAAAAGTTATATTATAACACTACAATCTAGGTAGAGCTTGGAATAATCTCTTTTGTTATTGGAAGTCAATTTATTTTAAGGTGGCGGAAAATAATAGAAAGTCGTATTTTTTACTCAGGCTGTATCTTTTTTCTTACTAAGTTTGTACTTTAAAGTAATGACGATACTATTAAAAAAAATTAAAATCTAGTAACCACCCTTGCTTCGTTTCTGATAAATCAACCAAAACGTAATATCAGCATACAAGTTTTTTTTTGCTAACTTTGTCATACAAAATCATGCTGTGGTTACTTATAATAATTACTAGGAACAGAGATTTTAAAACATGCAAAATCGTTACTGTACCTTATATTCTTAATTCTATAAAAATATTAATCTTAACTCTATTTATGTGTACAATTTCTAAGCCAAACACAAGGCCACCCTACTGATCTCTGATTGAAGCGCTCCACTCGAACTGCGTCTTGAATTAGCACCGCTGTGTTATAATTTACAAGTACCACGTTTTTCTATAACATGACCCTGACGTGCGATGTTATTGGTAGACCACTTCACTCGCAGGCCGGTCGCTCACATTCGCACGAATCGAACCCGCAAGTGTAGGACGTCCTTGCAAACGTTTATGCGAAGTTTTTGACTCATTCGTGGTTTTCAAATTTTCAAAATGTGGTTGTCATTTTGGTCGCATATCAAAGGGCGCGTACGTCAAACTTTCGCGTAATCTCCCACCGATTCATGCAAATATTCGGATAATGTTTAGACGTTCGCGCACATGTGAGCGACTGCAGTCAGATTATTTACCGTATCCACGTCGTATAGGCATATATATGGTTGTCCTGTCGGACTTCTGTTCGAGGGTTATGGTTTCTTTTAGGATATGAAATAGTTGAATGATGAGTTTCAATGTTCACTTGTGGTCTTCTTTTTTTGTGGCACTACTATTTTTTATTTCATTGATTTTGTGCTTTTTATTTAAAGTGATGTAATAAGTATTGATGAATAATTTACCTACAAAATAAATTTAATTGAAGCAATATTAACAATCCATAAAGGAATAATAAAACCCAGCTATAGTGTCCCGAACAGTAAAAAATGTTGGACATTGGCATATAAAATTGTTTGACCGAACAAACCTTTGTAAGTATATCAGTGTGTCGTCTTTTGTGATCGACCTTTGTGACCCTAATCTTAGAGTTGCAAGTCACACGGTTTTTGCCGTCCGCAACATCCGCTTGCTAAAGTTTTTACCGATCAACCGAGTTATATCATCAACTCGTCATCTGTATTAGACGCAAATAAGTTACTATAATGAAGCCATGTATTTGCTCTTTTTACTGCCTCAATGTTATTTGTTTCTAGAAGCTAGGAGGAAATGTATGCTGTGTAAAACCTGTGGTAAAACTATGTTTGGCTGAGGTGTTATAGTAAGTTGTTTTAGCATTGTGGTTTTATATTTGATTTTAAACTATTATTTTATCTGCGCAGATACGAAACGTTATAATTGTAACGGGTACTTACCATTTCTATCATTTATACCTAGACTGTGGTGGAGTGGGCGGGGCGGAAACTTGAAATAGACTTGAAAAACTTGAGACTTAATATAACAATAAAAATCATGGGTACCCGATACAGTTCAGATGATCTGATTTCTTGATTGCGTTCCCCTATGACATAGTAAGGATCTCTGTATAAACTTCAGTAGACCTAGATTAAGCCGTACCTATACTCTAGCATACTACTTCAGTGAAGATTGGTAGAGAAAATATCAACCAAGGTCCTTAATTACATGACTATCCTGGTCCTGATTTGAGCCTTATTTTGTATCGGTCCCGGTGGAAGTAGTTGGAAGTAGTTGAAGACTGCTGACTGCTCGCTTTATATCTTAAATCAACAAAAGGAAATAACCTTTGTTTAAGAATCATAAAGCACCTTAAGTGATGCAATTAATAATTAATTTGATTAATCAATGGAATTGAGCAAGTTCAAATATGGTACAATGCGCCCATTTATTTAGTTATTATACTTATTATAATTAACGGTTAAAACCAATTAGATTAATTATAGAAACACCACGTCTATGCTTCTCATTCACAGAACTCCAAACATACCGACAATATTTTCGGCTATTCATCTGCAAACAAATCACACTCAGGATTTGCATCCAGAAGAGCGATAAGCTTGGTGAGAACGCAGGGAATAAGCGAGTTTGCTCTCACGAGGAATATGATTTAACACATTATTTGCCTGCTGAATTCGAGTCAGTTTCGGAAGTCCAAAAATAAAACAATTGGCAACTGCTATAACGAGCAATTCACAATTAATTTACTGCAACCGTCATCCCAACCGAATCTCATAACGGTTCCAAAATCAGTACCAAAAAAGCAGTCTGTATTTGCATAGCACCAAGTCAATTGCTAGTAAAACAATATGAGTTCTGACCTTTCGTGTTCATTCTCTTGATGTATTATGGTATTATGTTTATTTTCACGTTCGTACAATGTAGGTGTTATTTGATTTGTATAATATGAGTAGGCACTCGAGATTATTATTTTAGTTGCGTTATGTATAATTCGTGTTTGTAATGTTCAATTGATTCGTGATTCATAATTCTCTTGTACGATTCACTAGATTAGTCGATAGTGACCCTGCAGAACAAAGGATATACCTGGGTTTATTCTAAATTTTGAGTTGGCTTTAGGATGGCTTAACTTTAAATCTCTGCTTGTATTTGCATTTTACTATTTTCTTCTTCCTTTTTTTGGCCGACAAAGCATTATGAAAGATGAGGAATTAGAGTTAAATATCTAGACTATGTAGAGGCGTTTATGAAAAGATTAAAGAATCTCAACTTATAAAATTTTACCACAACCTAATCCATTTAAGCACCAGAACTTATTCAAGCAAATGTCAAGCATTAACTTTCAATATTAATAACAATTTTCTTTAAATTTATTTTAAAATTGTGCGGATTGGCAGATTTCAAATGCTTACAGAACTTTCAGAAAATTATGCAGAACTTTTAGGTTTGCAAGTTTCCTTTTATTGTTTTCCTTCACCGAAGCAAGTAATAATTTTTTAATGTAGAGGTATCTACATAACTTTCAAAAATTAGAACTGCCTGTAGGATTCTTCCCTGCATGGGTGCATTCTTCCATGCATCAGACCACTTGACTATTAAATCTTACACTAGCTAAATGTTCAGTAACAATTGACAGAAACCGTCAGTTTATGAGCTCTTCAATTACACCACCTCTACGCCATTTGGCTACGACTTTCAGATAGTTTCCCTATTAAATCATACCCTCGGAAGGCGTGAACATCCAAAATATCAAGGATGCAATTAAACTAAAGTTCACCAAGTTGCGATAGCATGTCCGACATGTGTCCCATTTTCCGCTTATCATTCAAACGTCACGTCCGTTACCTCACCACATCAACACCTCTAATAGTTTCAAAGAGAAAATATATTTCGACAATGTAAATATTGATTTGACAGGGTAGCGCCATTGACGTGATTGTGTAATACGTTTGTTAGGAGATTATGATTCTTCGGTGTGGGAATTATCGATTGGAGCAATGCGGGAATGTTGAAAGTTTCATATTACCAAGGTTATTACATAATTTATTTCTGATAAGGACATTACACATTTGAACGTGTATGAAAATCAAATGAGCTGACTTGTAAGCCACTAACGCCACCCCCCATGTACACTGCAGCAGCGTGGTGAAGCTGTACGTCTCCTCAGTTATGAGGAAGTACCATGCTCAGTGGTCATTGGTGGGAAGAAGCCATTCATGAGCAGAGGTTTAAGAATGCAGGATCCAAATTGAAAGTATGCTTCAATAGCCATATTATTAAAACAAATAAAAAAATTGAGAGCAGGATAAAATTATTTGTAAAGACACAATAAATATATTTTTCTATGTCAATTATTTAATTAATGTCTACTGATATAGCTATGGAAAACAAGAGCCCCCAAACACGCTCAATAACACCCTCAAAAGGTGATTCCCACCATTGTATATGTAACTAAAATATTGTGTAGACGTAAATAAGTAATTTTAAATTTTCCTTTAAGATAAAGGAAACGAATAAGGTGGGTACCACTGTAATGTAGCATTTAATAAAATATTGTACTATGATGTCGAATTTTTGAAATTCCGTTCATAACACTGAACAAAGCTTTATAATTAGCAATACATTAGGAATTATCGCAATGTACCGTGTGAGCTGCGCGCGCGCATCTTTGCCCTTTCTCAGCGTGGGCCGGCCGGCTCTAATACGTATGGTACACGATCCATGTGTTTTGGAGGAGGCATAAAGTTTTCGACAATGATAATAATAAGTTTATAAATATTCAATTTAATATTGACTCACTACCTCTAAGATTTACGAATTTGAAGAGGCTTAAAAGTATACTCTTATACTTAATTACTTATTTCTATAAAAAATATTTTAAGCTTATATTTTATAGAATAGAGCCCATATAAAACGCAATGATAAGGAGGTAGATGATGTTATTACGGAACTTAGAAGGCGCCTCTACCATACACTATAGGTACATATACATTACCTTCACATTACATTTGAACAAGCATAGGTGGTTGGGTATAACCGGTCTAGCTACCCCTTAGTAAGTACCCCATTCCATAAAATCTTTGTTAACATTTTCATATTGTATTTTTTTACGGTACAAATCAAATTCCTCTGTGGCAGTAGCTTAATAAACAAACCGATTTCAATTACGTTTTTTCTTGTATGCATTTGTTCACAGTTACATTATACTCTTCATAATTAGGTAAATAAGTCAATTAACCCATTTGTAAGTAATTTTTCACATCTAGATCACGTAGGTATTTTTCCCTCGTTTAAAAGGAAGTATATAAAAAAATACGACTAAATAAAAGAAACGTACAAAATGAAGCTAAGAACGAAATTAAATGTTTTTTTAATCAAATTCAAAGGAACTACAACCTCCTTTTACAACTCCTTTAAAAATGTTTCATAACTCCACGTGGGAGATGTGAACTTGAAACACATTCGTAGGAGTGGCGATCGTTCAGCGCACACCGGCATCGCTTATTATCTGCAGATCTAGTATCGTAGCTAAATGGTGTAATCATAAAATAAGGATACAATGGGCAGTGTCATGTGACCAATACAGTACTGGACTCTATGTTGTTGCGTTCACGCATCTAAAGGAAATATGACTCTAACATACCTAAAGATTTTATTTTGAATAATCGTTATAAGGCATTTCTGGTAGTAGGTCGGTACCTACAACTTTCTTGCTTGAGTCAGCCAAAAGAGTAGTCAGGTTCAACTGCGAACTATAGAATCCGTTGCTACTTTCTGTATTTCTTCTCTATTATTCCTTGGTCTAAAACCCAACGGTGTTGTTTAGATGGACGCAAGTGTTGCTAGTAACGCTGAATTATCATTAGGCAGCTGATCAATGCAGAAAAAAATTGACTTCGAGTACTTACTACTTTACCGAAGTAAAGCGAGGGTGTGTTGAAGAATTAAAGTTACCAGTTTTGGTTATATGACTATAATACACTGAATCAAAGCTGTAGAGAATTTAATTTACTACGAAAAATATGTTCTAATAGTATGTAAAGCCAACCGTTTGTAAAAAAAGAAAAAAATTTAAAATTTTTATTGAATTGTAATATGAGCTCATATAATAGGTATTAAACAACTGCAACCCTGAAATTGCTACACCCTACCAGGGTAATATATGTAATGTAATAATGTTACTGAGCAATTTAATTGAATAAAGAATAAAGAAAAGCATAAAAACCATCTATGTATATACTTGTTTCGACGCTAGCGGCTAAGACAAGGGTTATGACTCCGTACACTTTGGATTTAACTTGAAAGGTGATATTTAAGGATTAAAATTGCGTCCACTGAGAAACGCAACCCCAAATGTAACTCTTGTCATTCAGGGAAGTCATTCAAAGAGTCTACAAAATGGCTTATTATGATGCACCTATCACTTGGCCTACTCGTTTGTTGTAGCTTGGCTGTTAAACCCTCGTAATGTGTCTCGTAATTGTGTACATAATGTGTGTTGTTCGACATGTGTTTAAAAGGAGCTCGTAACTTCGTCTGCTCTAAAACTCGAAGCAAATTTTATACCTCGTAAGTACTGTTGTTAGAGTAACGAAGGCACTAAAATTTAGATTTATAGCACCTGAGGAATAGGCATTATATAAACTGTTAGGTCATGTGTAGGTGTTAAACTGACAAACAAATAAGTCTGACGTTTTGTGTTCTATTGTCTTTGAATAGAGTCTATAGTGTAATGTCTTACAAAATAGCATTAAACTAGTTGTCTTCGAAATGCTTTTTGAAAATGTAGATGCCTATTGTAAAGTCATATGAAAACTGGTCAAGTCACACTTTAAGCTTCAATATATTACCTAAGTAAGAAGAAATTATATTTTAAATATTTATAAAGTTTTTAATGTTGTTAGAAATAACTTTCAGAACCGACGATTGAACTTGCCACCAATTCACATCTCATTTCTTTTGTCGTTGAAGTCAACAAGCAACAGGTAGTTATATCATAATTACCTAACTTGGCACTCATTTCCCATTATGTTCTTGATAGAATTTACACTTACAATTTGACAACAAAAACAAAAACAAAAAGACTGAAACTTCCTAACAATCTGAACTTTATCTTACTTAACAATAAAAATAAATTAAAAGTCGCTATCATCCTACACTTTGCCCCAACCCTAAAAAAAGAAAATGGCGGACACAACGCCACTGTTCCAGTGCTCGATGAATGGAACATCCCATTCACGGAATCGAACCTCGATACTATCCTTACCGGTCAATGGAACGCCGGGAGAATGTAACGCTCATTGTATGGTCTGATGACTTCCACCGGCCTGTAGCTGTTTGAATGACGCTGAAAGGATCAAGGAAACACCGTCCTTAAATAAAGTATTTGAATACAATTTTATTTCTATACCACTTTACTGCGTTTAGTTTAAGGTAAATTGTATTTTCTAGCGGTTTACCTTATTAAGGGTTAATGAGCTGTTTCTAAATGTTAGTTTTAGTGATTAGAATTAACCGATAATTAATCTAACTGACTGGAAAAGTTTTTTCTTTCCAAAGTCCTTTGACGTCCTGACGTTAAAATAAATATCAAATCCTTAGCATTGCTTACCTATAACTATATTTTAAATGCGAATGTAACTATGTTAGTTTGTATACCATGGGCATACTTTTATCCCTGGAAGATATTTTCTCTGAGATAAGCTGTAATATAATTAATTTGTGGTCTAAACATCTGGCAAGGAATATAAAAAAGTAATCATTTATAAAACGATCGGCATACGTCATAGCACATACACAATCTACTATTTTGTGAATTGCTTACGATCATAAAGCCGTATCTCCATCCCAAAATATTTAAAGCAAAATGTGCGCAATCGTAAATCGAACCTGGGACAGTCAAGGTTATCCACTCAATGCTCCTGAAAATCAAACACCACTTTTCAACAATGCTATGACACTCACGACGCATATCATCAATGAGCAATAATCTTCAAAAACAAACACCACAAAAACATTTCATTGACCGCATCCATTAACTCGATTAATTCCATTAATAACCGGGTGCATTAATCAACATCCAGACGATAACCGACGAAACAGTTTAATCTTGTCAAGTCCTCTCCCCGATAACAGTGCATTATCGGGCTATCCCGCGGACGATATATCGCGCCTTCCCATAACGGAGCTAAGGCTATTTATAAAGCTGGACCTTACAAGGTATAGGACAATGAGCGTGTAGGGCCAAGTACCTCATCAATTTCGGTCCACTGCCAATGTACAGCTCTACATAAGACTTCAATTAATATAATTGTAATGACTAAAAGGTGGAGATAAGATGTGAAATTCGATTTGCACCTTGAGTTTTTCGACTTTATTTGCTTTTTGTTAATTTTTATGTTAATGTGATATAATGTAATATTAATATCCGAGTCAATTAATTTACAGTGGTCATCGTCATTGACATCAACAATACTCAAGCATCATTAATGCGATACCTACCGGCCGAAAAGAAAGAAGAGAAGAGAAAATTATCTGCGATAAACAATGAATTCTTGGAATTTCTAATGTTGGTACACAGGAGAAGATGTCTCGTAACTTGGTAAGGGGACTGTATTAGTTTTTTTAATGATCGCCAGCGAAACTAGGGGTCTTGGGTTTGATTCCTAGCTAGGGCTGGCCTTTAATAAAAAAAATTGTTCTCAGTTTATGATATAGATACATCTAATAAAATAATAACGCTATATACCTACTCTAAGTGCCAAACTAGATTACTCTGTGTCGTGGGTGCCATGGACAACACATAAGACAAGAACAATCACACCCAGACCGAGAACAGAAATTCAAGCATAATACGAGTATATCATTCAAATTTCCGCCTCGCAGGGAATCGAACCCAGGATCCTTGTAACGACGATCCAGCATGTTAATCATTGCGCCTTTCGGGTCGGTTGGTAGTCAGAGACTTGTTATTTGTATTACCTATGCCACCCACGACACAGGAAATCCTACTACGCATGTATGTGTGTGCAATGATTTAAAGGGTCGAATTAAATGGCTTTTATTCTCCTAACATTAAGAGGAGAACAAAGTCCAGCAGCCAAACATTTCTCACTATACTGCAATATGCAGCAACATTTTATATTATCAGCATATACTCAAAAAGACAAGAAAGACATTACTTTTTCTTAATAACACAGAACGAGTAGCTATTAAAATTAATGCACGCATTAAGCGGTCAATAAAAGTGGTCACTTGAGCAAAGTGCAAAGGCATAACGCTCATTACCAATTTAATGAGATCCCTTTATGGATTAATAAATATTGTATTCTGAGTACAAAAATATACCAACAGCAATATTCAAGTCTTTAAGTCCTGCATGTTAGGCAATTATCGTACTTATTGCTTGGTATTAAAGTCGCTCAATACGAGATCATTTTTAATTACGGTTTTGTCGGAAACCTTATCAAAACGATTCCTGAGTTTATTTCTCAAATATAACCATTACTAGCACCTGATACTTTAAGGTACTCCCAATACACACTGTTTTAGCAAATGCTAAGCTAATCAAGTGAAGTTATTAATTTCATTAAATATCTACTTACAGACGATTCAAATAAAATTAAATAAAAATATATGCACCACTCCATAGCTTCGATTCGAAGTTTATATTTTTTTTTAAAACTTTCATTTTGTATGAATACTTTTCATGAATTCTTGACTTCCTCTTAATTGCAAATAACTTTTATTAAAATAAGTTAATACTCATTATATTCATTTGTATGTATTATATTTCTTTAAGAAACATCAAATATCGAGGTGATTTTATATTCGCCTGCGCAGAAGTCAGAAATCAACAAAGTACCTTTATAACTATGTCATAGTTAAGAAAAATTATTATTACTTTACATATAATAAAAATGTTCGTAATCAGGCAACACGGAAAAATGCTCGTAATCCAGCCAAGCAGTGTGTCACAGAAAATTAATAGCTAAAATTGCGACCATTTAGCAATACCAACATTTTAGTAAATGGTTAAAATAATTCCTACGATAGACTATCAGTTTGTTTGTGTATCGCCAGTTTCGTTAAAATATATTAAATCGATATCTGATAACAGTGGAAGGGTTTTAGCTTGCCTTCGTTCATTTGCACTTTTATTGAGAGCCTATTTTTACAACGATTATTTTAATAGCGCAGTAAATAAAATGATAGTTACTAATTAAAAAAGATTTGACAAACCATTAAGAGCTAGGTCTACTTTTAATTTAATTTAATTTTGAAACATGCTTTTTGATTGATGTAATAGACGAGCATGCAGTTACCGATCTAGACTAAGACTTAATTTAGCAACTGGGGTGGTAAGTCCAGTTAACAGATAGTAGAAAATTGGTTGTTATTCGTATTAGTTTGTTTGTTCATAAGTGTGAGGACAGAGGGTATTAGTGATAGTATAGTTAGTCTTATTAGTTGATGGCAGCATACTGTAATTTTTAAAATTTGGAATATACCGATACATATTAAGCAAGATAATTTAGATTTTTTGAGTTGTTACCCCGTATCCTAGTGTGAAAGCACGAAAAAACTGAGTACATGTCCAAATAGTCATAGTACAAGTCATAGAAAGCGTGAGCGCTATTATTCCGCAAAAATAATAAGTCTCGGGCGAGTGTCAATGGTCGTTCTGTCTTTTTCAATAATAACTATAATGATATTCAGTTAATAAGGCGCCGTCGTGTACCTGGAGCTAGCGATATCACGACGGAGTAAGGCCTCGTTTACAGAGGAGTAACTATTTGTGTCGACTATTATAACAACTGTACTAAAATCGACTAACAGGACTAAGTATCACTAACAGTACTTTTCTTCACACTTACTAACACTTACTAATCAACCAATGTTCTAACGATAATGTACTGGACTAACCATCCTAGTCCCAAAATTTAGTCTTGTTTTGGGTCGGTCACAGTTGCCATTGGTGGCAGCAGAATGGTGTTGCTTTATGTTCGTTTGCTACCGTGATTTCATAGAAAATCTACTAAACTACTATACTAAAATAAACGATGATAGAATGCTGTAAGGAAATTTTTCTTACAAACTAAATTGAACTTTGAGCACATGTAGCGGGGAGTGGCAATTCCATAATATTTTTAGCCACTTATAGGTAATGAATACGACTACGGAATGAGGAATCTCAAAATCTATTCCTGGACATACTTAACTAAGCCAAGTGTTCTAAAGAAAATGTACTGCGGGGGTATGAAGTAAGGTCGTACCTTATTATTAGACTATAAAACACCAATATGCTTAAATAGGTAATTTTTGTCGGTGTTTAAAGAAAACACTTGTTACTTACCCAGATGCAATTTTAATCTGTTAAGCCAGTGCTGTCTCAGTGTTTTAGGTGACAATAAATTGATGTATATTTTTTTCAAGCACTGATTTGTGGACAACCCCTTACTTCCGACGGCCTGCTGCCGCGCGTTCACATCGTAATTCAAATTCCATATTCGAGCTGCGCTCCGTCAACGTTACATTTCGAATTCGACTCGTGCTGCGACATGCGAATTTATTGCGGCAGACGAGCGTTTTTAAATCTAATATTTTTGTCGTTTTCGTGTCAGAACAGGTATTGTAACAGGTTTTATCTATCATATAGTTCAATAACAATTCTTCACATGTATGAACCACCATTAATAAAAGTTGAAAGTATTGGATTACTCATACTTATAATCTTAGGATCTCGAATTATAAAATTCATTTTAAATATAACTTGTGTCAAATTTTATATTGTGTTAATAATGCAAAAATAAACATCTGATCACCCAACAGTTGCGTTTTAAATCGATCCATCAGTGCTCTTTCTACAAACAGAAGCAATTAGCAACGGTTTTATCAATTCTGTTGCCATAACTTATTAAGGTACTGAAGTTAAAACGCATTAATTATCTTCAACCAATCAATTTGCTCAAGCCTCGATCTATACGTCAACATTTTAAACGGCTGTCAACCGCCTGTCGACCGCCTGTCGACCGCCTGTCAGCCGCTTGTCAACCGCTTTTCACCCGCGCAAACCGCCCGTCAGCACCGCATCGTATCAACCAATTTAAGACGGCCTCTTTCTCTTTACCTTCCCTCGCGACATCGCCGGATCGTGGTACATTCCGGCGGTAAAACGTTATAACTCATGAATGTTTTTATCCGGTAACAGTTTCACGCTTCTGGTGATAATTTATTTTGCACTTTGCCCGCTTTTACACAGACGACGAGTCAGTTCGTGGATCGATGGATCTTGTACGGAATGATAGATACGTTTTGTGTAATGCTTGAGCGTTGGACAAACGAAGACGTCCATTTAATTAGACACAAACTGTTGTTGTTGTTCAGCTTTGTGTCACATCTTTATGTCTTGAGATTTATGTTAATATGTGGAGAAAAAATAAAAAAATCATTATAATTACTATTTGAGCTACAGATGGCTTAAATTATCGCATATATAAATATATTTTGAATAGAGTACTATTTGACTCGATAAAAAAATCCGTTCAATTGGATGTTATAAAAAGCAGGTGTGATTCACTGATGACCAATTCTACGTCCGTTATTTTCAGCTACTAATCTTTTATCATAAGCATTTGCCATGACGATCTTTTGACGTAATTTGCTACCAGGTGTCGAAATAGGAAGCCAAGTGATCCGTTACTGACCTTCCGGTGATTTTTTTATTTCTCACCATCAAAGGTGATGATGTGTTTTTAATACATCAAATTTAGAACGATCGTTGTAATTCTATTGTCATTATGTTGTGTTAAATTGATCGTTGGGAATCCCGATTGTTTCGTATTTTACTTGATATAATATTGGTGTTTGAAACGTATTTTTGGTGAATTCGTGTAATCCAGTTATTCGTACTGATTTTTAGCAGTTACTATTACACTTTTTTAGACGCGATTATGTTAGTTCTCAAGAGTAACAACACCTGGGATGAACTGAATTTGTACTAACTGCGACTAAAAACAATTATCAGAATTACCATTGTCATCAAATTACGAAATAACTGAATAACTAACCTAACCTAACCCTTCAGTCGCAACTTAAATCTTTTTCTGGATAATTCACAGAAATGGGCGGTAGCGAAATTTTACTACTATTTGGTACTATGTTCGTTTGCTATAAATCCATAAAAACATAATAATATCGTAAAGAAATGCCAAACATTATTGGATTTAAATGTTTCAGGACTTTCATTTATGATCTAGGGCCGATTATAATAAACCTTAAAATAGTTAAAAAGACTAACACTAATTAGGAAAAGGCAGCAATAATAGAATGAAGGATATCCCTGCATAATCTTAGTAATCATCGGGATCGGAATTCTTTCCCGTAAATAGCACAACATCGTGAGATATTCCGCATAACTGAACGTTCTTGATAAATATTATTGAAGAGGCAATGCCTTCTGTATTGGATAGGTCTCTGAAAGGAACTAAAGTGTCATTATGGGGTAAGTAATGACTTCTGGTAATGACTTTTTTAGCTTGAGGCTGCATAGTACCAAGATGCAGAGAAATCCAAATCTTATAAATATCTAAAGATAATATTCCGATTCGGGTAAAAGAGAATAACACATCAAAAACAGACACAAGAATACACAGTTAATTTGATGCTTCCTTAGTCAAGTTAAAATAATTGATTTTTCCAAAAAAAATAACCGACTTCAATCTTGATAAGTAGAGATAACTCAAAAACTACTCGCCAGATGGCGCTCAATTCAACATGTAAGTGTAAAGTTCTCGTCACTACAAATTAATGAAGCCCAAACACTAGATAACTGCAGTAAATCGTTGAGGAGTTCCCTCGACTGTCTTTCGGCTTCATCAGATCGACTCCAGATCTTCATGAAATGGTAGCGCTTTAATGTACTTATGATAACATGAACAAACACACTAGTTGTCCATACAATTTTCGAAAGTTCCCCTCGATTTCTCATAGATGCCATCATCAGATCCTGGTTTCCTTTTCAGGGGACTCCACTGCGCATATCTACTTTACAACAAAAAAAGAATTATCAAAATCGGCCCATAAACGACGAAATAATCGCTGAACGTACATAAAAAAAAGCATATGATTATACGGTCGAATTGAGAACCTCCTTCTTTTTTGAAGTCGGTTAAAAAGAGTTTCCAAGCTTGATTCGGGAGTAGTCAGACATTTACATGACAGATTTTTCCTTGCGCAGTAGGTGTGAGTAATATCTTACTTGTATTTGGGATGTGGTTATTAGTATGTCTTATTTATTGCGCCTGCCATCTGCGACACCACAAATTGTATTTAAAGATGATATGTCGATGATAGCCTAGTGGTTAAGAATTCGGGCCCTTACTCGGGGAGTCCTGGTTCGAGTCGGGCACGCAACTATAAATTTTCGGAGCTATGTGCGTTTAAAGCATTTAAATATCATTCGTTTATAACGGTGAAGGAAAACATCGTGAGGAAATCGGCATGCCAAAGAGTTTGCAAAACTCAAAGGTGTATGAAGTCCGCTAGTTCGCACTTGGCTAGCGTGATGGACCTAACCCTTCTCAGCTTGAGAAGAGACCTGTGACCAGCAGTGGGACAGTTAAGAATTACAATGATGACGTCTAAACGTTTATTTATTTAAAGTTGAAATCTATGTATTTGAGCTGTAGAAATTTCAAACTAAACAGAGGTAAACTCTTGAAAGTATCTTGAAATCCTTAAAAGTTAAATACTTAGCATCCAATAAAATGTTTTTGAAAACGTGGCAGCATCACCGGATGCTGCGCGTTCCCATGACAATGCTATCGGCGGCTCGCGTATCGACGCCCACGCAACTTTGTTGGACAGTGTAGTGTGGATATTCTACTACTGCTTTCGCCTTATATAATATGGATATCGTATTATCGTTCCATACTGATGCCTGCTTTCTGCCCTGTATAAAGGTACATTGCAAGTTGACGGATAGAATTTTAAATGACGTAACTTAATTTTGCTAACCTCTTAAATTGAACTGTGCGCACAGGTAACAAAATGTGGGTTTAGTAAGTGGCTATTTTAAATCCTCGACAACTCAGGTAAAGGGAAGTAAATGTTTTATGTTTTTGCAAGTTGCCATATATATGGAACATTTTTTTTTCAAGTATAGAGCATTGGCACCAGAATTTTTGTTTTATCAGTAACACTAACTGTGCAGACGTTTGTGAGACCTGAACCCACAGGCAGGACTACTAGGAGTTTAGTTTTATCAATATACATAATTAATTCCTAAACAACAAAATATATGTACTTATTTTAACTACTATCAGAACCGTTTGAAAGCGAAAACAATTAATATATTTATATCACTTTTTACATAATTCATTTTCATTTAAACTTTTTCTTAATTTATTTCACACCTTCACCTTGTGTACACCATAGCTGGACCTTGACAACGATTCCTGAAAACATCGCTATAAAAACTTATAATGAGAACCCCATATCATAATAGTGCAAGATCCAAAGTAAGCTTAACATCTTATCCATAGTTTCTTTCGTGTTTCGTGCTCCAGGATAGAGATCTATCCGAGTCCGTTTGAGCATGCGCGTTTCGCGGACATTTTATTACAATTCTCATTGAATGCTTAGATTATTATACTAAGTTTAAAATTGTAATATATTCCTCTGCAAGTATAGTGGACACATATAAATCGACTTAGAATACAATATTAACTGTGATGAGTAACTTTTGCCTTTTCGAAATCTTCTACGTGTTAGCTTCTAACTTATCTACATTTATATGATAAAATTCTAACTGATTTATATCTGTACATGGAAGGTACAGATACTTATAATCATTAAAATATTTTGAAGACATTTGTATATGTATTTGTTTTTCTGTGGTTTTTCTCTTGTATGTTTGAAGAAACATTTTCCGATAATTTTATGTCAATCAATATACAGATAACTTTGCTTAAATAATCCTAATAAAAAACCAAGTGTGAATACGGCGTTGTTACTAAGTTAGGAAGTTATTAGTGATAAAATAAGTAATAGAATACATATACATATACAAATAAATAAAACCCTCACATCCCAACAACACCTGAAGCAATAATAGCGGGCGCAGTCGGCAGTTAGATGGTGAATAAAAGAGGTAAGAAAATCTTGAGCGCTTCTGTTCTTCTGAAGCAAGTGTAGGTACGAGATAGTTTTACTGGTAAAGCTATAAAACTATCGGTCCTAATTGTTCTCGCCGGGTAGCAATCGTTAAGCCATGTTGGAAGCCTTCGGGCGGCAGAAAAACTTCCGATACTTGGGTTGCCCACTGACCCCTCCGCCGATCTGCATTGGATCAGCGTAATGCTCTAGGCTGCCTCTGATATAAAGAAAGCCCCGTGCTAAGATGTCAGCCATTAACGAATTAAAGCTAGTCTATAATAACTCTGATTAATATTCACCAATGAAACACTTCGCATTTTAAATAAAGAGAACCTCACCACACACCACACTGGTTACACCTATCTGCGCTAAGCAAGCGTACGTAAAATATTATCCAAGTTTTATTATGCAAATAATTGCTAGAGGCAGCGTCTTCATGCCGTGGTCACAATATTTCTTTCTGACGTTGATGTGATCTGTGGAAATGCAAAATCTTGGACACGAAACCCGTTCAAGTCTCAACTCTATACCCAGCGCTTTAAGATTACTCCAACTGCAAATACAACTTGGTAGCTCAAATAGGAAGACCACGTAAAGTTCGTACTTGAAATGTAAAAACCCGTTGAATAATAACACTTATTACTTGAGAATAAAGTTTAGGCTTTATAAAAGTACGTGCCAACATAAGGTAGTGAAATAAATACGACAATGTTCCAAGTCACTATCGGGGGTGCACCACGTTTTCACACTTTGTATGGAGTAACGGTGCCTTCAAATTAAGATGTAAGTTGCATGAATGCGACTTGAACGTTATTTATGATTTATTTTTGAATGGGTTTCTAGGAAAACATCGGAAGGTATTCTTAATCGATGACGCTAATGAAGTTATTATTTATGAGACAGTAATAATATTCTAGTAGGTACATATTCAAATGACATTTAGAACCGTGTAGCCTTACCAGTATCGAATATGTCATGTTCAGCTACGACAATTAATTAAATGATGTTAGTTTTCTTAAGTTTAATAAGGAGAAAATAGATCTTAGTTACGCAAGCCATTGACTGTGACATCCGCAGATTTCGGGCCTTCCTTGTTGCTAATGAAAACTCAAGCTAACTTGATTTCTTAATATAGCTCTTGTATATCTGAACAGACGCATATAATATGAATACAGTACAGTGGTCTATTCAAAAGCTAGCTCGTCGCTACATTTTTGCTATCCATGTTGGACAGTGATTAGTTACCACCAAGTAACTAGGCACCGGATTAAATTTGACTTCTCATATAGTAAGATACCTAAGTAATTCTTGAAAACACATAAAACTAGGCATTATCCTGCAACATATTATTTTTTTCAGGTTTTACGCTAATTAAAAATTACTGTATGTTTCATCTCAATAATTACGTCGTGATGAACGTAATTAACCCTCCAGCAATAGGTACAACTGCGAATAACTAATCAAATTCTATTCAACAGCTTTTGCGTCATTCGCGGACAAATACAGACACATAAATATTTTAAAAATATACTGCCTCTATGAAAACCCTTCATAATTATAATTTTGTCTCAAATATGTCCCATGTAAAGAAGTAAATCTGATATATTTTTTTAATTACTCATACTCCATAGCAACGCCATGTGATCGATGTACCGACATTTTTTCGTGCTCTACAGTCTTGTAATCCACCTACACTTTAACAGATGAGTAGGTATCACGAACTGATTCACCCCATTACTTTCAGTTCACAATCGATTGACTCATCAGATCAATCGGTTTGGCTTGTAGCCATCCCACTCGTTGCTTTGAACAAAAATACGTAATATTAAATTGAAAATGAACCAGAGAGACTACAAATGAAATTATAAACATGTAAGATAGGCCTTTAATGCGCAGTAGTTATCATACTACAATAACGTTTGAAGTATCCTTTCGATTGAGGTGCAGTTTTAAATTGTGGACTCAAATCGAGGGCTTTGAGAAACTTTTTCTTTACGTTTAAAAATAGTAATTTTTACTATTTTTGCCACATTATTATTGCTGTTCCTATACGTCGTAAAATCTGCTTATTAACTTGCGGTCATATAAAATTAGATATTCAGTGGTACCCTTAATATGGTACGAAGAGTTAGGTACAATATTATGTTTTTGTTCTCCACAATATCGCATGTGGTTGACGTCACCTTAAGATTTTATTAATGTTATGTCTTACTGTTTAAAACTTTAACGCAGCATTGACTAAAATAATTATGAGGCTCGTGAAACCGAATCACACATCAATTCTAAAACTTTGCCGCAATATATTAATTGTGAATGTGACCTTAGTAAAGCTACAGCTACAGTTAACAATGTGACGCCCTCGTCATTAAGCCGCGTGCACCCTGACATTTGTCAGCCGCCGAACAAATGTCGTCTCAGTCGCTGGCAGAATTCACATAAATTAGAATCACGATCTCATTACCATCCGACTGCGCCGTTGGTAATCAGACAAATGTTGTTTTGTACTAACTAGGCGCTTATTTAGAGAAACGATCCGACGTAACGATATTTCAACGGTACTTAGGATTCGAATATTGATTTGATTTCGAGTACCTACACGAATTTCAATTATTAATCTGTTCTTAATATTGTTTGACATTTTTGTCGAAGTCAATCTGTTTTTACGATGTTAAAGCAAGCAAACAATTTATTGAACTACTCTTTGATGTACCTCTAGTGATTGAACTATCTCAGTCTATGTTTGTGACTTTGCTACATTTCCATTAGTCGCGTAGCTGTTACAAAAAATAGAATAACGAATTAAGCAGGACAGGCTTTAAGCTTTGCGAAACTTTTTTAAAATTGGATAGTCAAGATTAATCCCATTAAGGGTAGCAATCTGGTGTTTTATAAACTTTTATAATTATATGTGTAGTTAGTCCCTTTAATACATTCTTGATATTCTCGTATCACATCGATGCAATTTACCCTTCAGAAACAAAACCTCTAATATCGTTTGATTCTCGTTCCCCCAATAGCGCACACATTGATTCATAATCACTAAGTATCGCGATAAGATCGCGAAGTCGCGCCCGCAGCGCGGTCGCACGCCAACGCATCCCATCCGTTACCTTAGCTACGCTTGAACTATAGTCGGGCAAAGGTTTGCAGACATTCGGATTTACGCTGAATTCACATAATTAAGAAATTCTTGAAATTGCCGTATTTTAGCTTCAGTCACCGTCCGTAATTTTTGTATAGTACCTACTTAGCTACAGCTACAGATTATTTATTTAATACTTCGTTAAATGCTTTTTACTCATCTTATATATTTTTGTAGGTACTACAAGAACTACAAGAAATAAAGACGAATTAATTTACAGTAAAAAAATCATTTATTATAATTGTAAAATTATAAAATGAGTCGTAATAGTTATTTATAACTATATCTACGCACATCTATTAAATTACAAATAAATCCATCTTACAATAGCTGACGTAACGTATTACTCATTCATTAAGCGCGATGCACGATTTTTATCACAGTGTGTAATCAATCACCTAATAAATTGCTTTAATCATTCATGAGTTGTCCAAGGTCAGGCAGCGCAGCCTAGAGGCTCCACGGCGATATACGTGAGAACTCATTGTTCTTAACGTATACATAAGAATATAGGTATACGTAAATGGTTATCGCAAATTAAAAAAAAACATCAGTCAAGTGCAAGTTCCGTATCACTGAGCGATTTAAGTTAATGTATCTGGTTATTGACAGGTTCGAATGGTGGGCTTCCAAGGAGACCTTTCTATTTTTAGCTATGTACCTTCAAAAAAGGAGAAAATTCTAAATTCGACTGTGCTATGTTACCTCATAACTTTTCACTTGATGAACCGATTTTGATATATTTTAGGTCATTTCTGACTAAGTCGAAATGAGTTTGTAAAAACCTACTTCGAAGAAATAAAGATTTGAATTTGAGTGTATTCAGTTATGCCCCCTGTAAGACAGGAAGCCACTGAGAAGGGGTGGTAAGCATCGCCGCGATGTGTAAGCGTTTATTATTCGATGCCTAATATAATAGATGTAAGTAAACAACCGCACAGCCAGTGTGGTAATGATGTTTATGACGAGGGATCGTGAGACCCAGTACGACATGAGCTGAACCGTGACTCACTAGCTCACAATCACGAACTAATTGTCTTGTTTCACTGTCACGGTATATTAGCAATAAACTTTAGATTAGAGGAATTGACGGCAAATAAGCTTGGGTAGGTAAAGCGCAGTGATTCAGAAATTAGATTAAACTAGTAAACCCGCCCTCGCTTCGCTTCGGGGAACCAGTCCCTTCAAAAATCTCTATAAATTTTAACAAATTATGTTATTCCGATGTCTACGCTATATTACTGCAAAGTTTCATGAAAATCCATTCAGTAGTTTTTGCGTGAAAGAGCAACAAACACACACACACACACATCCTTACAAACTTTCGCATTTATAATATTAGTAGGATGATGTAACTTTTGATAATTCATAACACAGTTTTATCCACTAGTGCCTATCTTGTCCTGTCGTGATATATGGTGAATGAGGTCATGAAGAGCCGATTTTCAAAACAAGATTTTTGAGATATATTTAATTTTCATTACCTAAATTGAATTTCAAAGACTAAGAAAGATTGTTGAATTTTTGTTATTACTACTAAAATTGTTTTATTACATTTATTTTATATTTTATTCGTATAATTGTAGATAACTTGCTATATGTTTTTCAGCACTAACTCCGCAGTAGTTAGGTTTATACACAAGTTGAATCTTATCATGGGTATCAGAGTTCAACTGAACACTTAAGTAACCTATATAGTGTTGTAATTTTATCCATGTACCTATAATTATGAGTGCTGTAAAACTGTTATGCTCAATAAACATTTTATTATTATTATTATTATAACAATCCGCGAGCAAATTCGTATGTACGAAGATTGACGGTGTGTTCTTTCACGCAAGTAGCATACACCATAATATAGTAGTATACACAATCAAACATACAAGTTTGCTTGCGGATTGTTACAAAGTAGATTAACCTCTAATCTGTAATAATGGAAATGTGCAAAGTAACGCCTGATTCAATTAATTAACCCTGAAGGTTTTTTAAAATCATTTTTCCGTCTAATACAATGAATATTTTAAATTGGGCCGGCTTTAATTAAGCGGCATAAGGCGGTCAACGTCCTCCCAGAACTATAACCAAGTTAAAATACAATAACAAAATCAAGATTCATTTGTAAACATTCATAAAGTTTAGTGTCGTCATCGCTGTATAAACCAAATCGCTTAACAATAATAGCGAACATCAATGTTGTACCAATTAAAAATTACTAAAGATCGGCCTTCGCTCACTTGAAGAAAGATTAATTATTCGTATTGTACGTATCAGACGTTCAGCTGAGTTACTAGTGCTGTTTGTATAGTTCACTTTGAACCTTGTTGTGTTGAAACAAGGGCTACGTTTATTGGGATTGATTATGATTTTGAGTGGGAACAGTTTAATCCAATAACAAACCACGTGCGGATACGGCTGTCAGAGCAAGAGCGCTCGATCTGTAGGCCTAGCATGTTGCTCGATCGATAATGAAGCGAAACACGACAGGTAGGAGCACACAATTCGATAACAAACATTTTAAGAACCAAGAGGTACTAAGACTAAGCGTAAATGTGATCAGGCTTCTTAGATCTAACTTCTAAAATAGTACCTTATTGAAGCACGAGCATCTGAACTCAAAATGTAGATAAGCTTTTATAATCATAACAAACTGCTTTTATTTAAATTGATTTTATTAAACTGACTTTACATAAATTGATTTTACTAGACTATTAAAAATATACTTCAGTTTCATTTTTTTATTACATGTAAATTATTTTTCAACACACTTGCTCGTAAAGTTGCTATTTTTTCTTTAGTCTTACGCCCGGAATGCGGTTTATTACGCACTAGTGCGTTTTACTTTTCATTACCGCACTAGTGTTTTTCTTATTCCACTTTTTTTTTAATATCCGTAAAGAGGTTGTTACCAAAAGATTTATTATTTTGTAAATAAATAAACTTGTTGTACTTAGTCAAAATCTGATAAGATAAGATTATACTTCATCTAATTATCTATTAAAGCATTTAAAAAATACAATATTTTAAATCATTAATTACCGTAAATTCTTATTAGAAATACATAATTATTTAGTTTAATATATTGTGGCTGAATGTTCGGTGCCTTGGACTTAACCTGCGCGCGCATAGTTATTCAACCAAAGATACGGCGCGCGAAAAAATAAACCGCGCCATTTTGTGCAAACATTTGTTAGTTTATAATTTGCTGATTTGTGACTGAAAAATGTCGATACCTAATTGTTTTTTTCCTCGCAAGTGTGTTGAAAAACGTCGTATGATACGCGTGTGCTTTGTTCATTACAGTCTTGGCTCTATTTACAGCCCTCGCCTTGCGGCTCGGGCTCAATACCGCCTCGACTGTAATGACCAACTTCGCACACTTGTATCATAATGTACTATTAATGACTTCTTTTAAAAAACATACCATTTTAAAGAACTTTATCATGACTATGTTCATTAATTAACCATGAAGTGGTTACAATAAAGGACCTGTTGTAAAGTCCAACTATCATATCGTAAAGTCTTTCGATAACTTCACCTTTGACACGGCGCATGCTAGCCCCAACATTGTAAAGAGCCCTCGAAATGCTTAACATCTTAAAGCCTCGTCCACACGTGGGTGTTAACCCGTCAAGAGTGGGCTTCAGCAATTACTTTCCAATGCGCATGGTACAAAAGACCCCGCTCAAGGCCCGCTCTGATTAGTCACTAATGAGTCTCGTGGGTGTGCCCTTGAGTTGATTTGAGCATTGTTTTTTGAGTTGCGAAATTATGTTAGTTTTGTTTGTTCTATGTAATATAAATTATATTTGAGGTAGCGTAGTAGGCTAAGATTATAATAAAATATATGGGCAATTTAGATTAATGCTGTAATGTGCGTCATAGGAGCCCAATTCGAAGATGTTAAACAACTTTGTCCGGAATTTGTTTGTCTCTATAAATACTTTAAAAAACTAAAGGAGCATAGGGATGATTTTTTTCTGGTAGGTGTTAAGCTTATCGCAGTTATCTTCGAAACAACCTTCTCAGTCGATAAGAGTAGTAACACACCTGAGACCGAATTAGAACGAAATCCTTTGTCTTTTTGGAAAATTACTTACAGCACTAACTATTACTAATGCCCCTGCGCCAGTCCTTTATAATGACATGAATTCTTCTGGTTACGATTTGAGTCTTTTTGTGAGTCGATGACAGTTGTCATGGGCTGGAGTGGTAACATAAATACATAAATGTCCATTTGTCCAGTAAATGTATATTTGACTTTTAAATTCATAAATGTACCTATATTTTATTAACTTCACTTTAGCAATCCCTTTAATACCATAATGAAAAACGATCTGCTACAAATAACGCCCAAACTGTTCCTTCCTAATTTGTCAACATACATTTTATATGTTTAAAATGACAAATCATATTCAGCATAACTAAGCGTTTTAAATAGTAACAAGATGCAAATGAATAACTGCCGGACTTCTTTATCGTTGTGACAAATTATGATTGATGCGATCATTAAGTGTCGTTAGAAAACACGTGTACATCGAATTACTTACAATCACTGTCCATAATATGACATAAACTTTTTTTTATGGAATTAAGATAGCAAACGAGCATGCAGCACCACCTTCCGCTGCCGCCCATAACAACTGTGACCGACCCAGAACGAGTCTCGTTCTAATTCGGTCACAGATGCGTTGCTACCCCTGAGGACTGAGATGGTCGCCTCTAAAAAAGTGTAACCGGCTCCACACCTTCCTATCCGGACCACAATTGTTCTTAAATCAATTATTACACGGTAGGAATGGTACTAAGTACCGTGGCGGGCGGTGGTACTTCCCCGGGTGAGCTCTAAGCCCCACCACCTGTAAAACTCTGTTGACGTTTGATGTTTTACAGACGTTGTAATCAGACGGTAAAGACGGTAGGAACCTATTAGGACTGGTGAAATTGAACGCGTTTAGAATATCCTCCAGTTGACCCTATTACACGTATTAGGCCGTAGGTATTTGACCATGTGCCGGAAGATCAAATTATCGAAATAGTCCGACAAAATAAAATCCTTGCGGTATGAAACCTATTTTGTACATAGGAAGAACTCGCATGAGCGAATTTTATTACAACACTATCTTAGCTCGCTAGCTACTAGAACCATCCAGCTCCCATAACAAGACCTGTAACAATATAAACCTATCAATAGCCGGAGAGGTCACACAAGCCATAACTGCGCACCTATTAATGTCAGCTTCTGGCTACTAACTTCCCATTTAAATTTGCACATACAAACAGGTACAAATTAAAATGGCCGACCGGACATCTATAGCGCCGTAGACTGCACGGTGTATTTTTCGCTGAACAATCACAGTCGTATTTTGTTCGGTAGTTGCGTATTGTCTACTCCTGCGTAGCGTTCAGCATTCTACAAGCCTCTTTAAGAATTATATAGAGCTGATACAACAGTATTTACACAAAAATTAGGAAGACAGAAATATCTATGAAAGTTACAAGTAGCATGTAATTATAACACTTATAAATTAGTCTTTTGTTTTTATTAAAATATTATTTGTTTATAGGTTGTGTTGCGAGTAGATCCCAAATTATATTTTTAATTAACTGTAAGTAGCAACTTTGTAATTGCAACAAGAAAATTAAATATTGAGTTAGTAAGAGAAATCAAGTAATCAATCAATATTGCTTTAAAACACTTTTCCTTTGTGTCTATTAAATTATTAATTTTTGATTTATCAGTATCCTCAGTAAAACACACCTCAGATTTTTTTATCACACCTTAAAATATCCTCTAGTAATATACCTACTTCCAGTGAGAACTATCTCAAAATTTGTAAAGGATGTCGCAAAACCAGACTTGGCACAAGTATTTAAGATCTAAAATCGCCTGTTCTGCGATATGGACTATAAGAACTTCTATAGCAAAATAAAGAATTGTGTCCTCGGCCGGGCTACAAACGCTAATTTACATAAAACAAATACTGAAGTCACGTTTTCAGTATAAAAATCGTAAGTTTGAAGACGATATTTGTCGAAGACGAGCCTTATCTATGTAGTTAACCGAGACTTGTCTTATAGAAATGTGGTGTTATGGTTACTTTAGAAGCTCTCTCAGATCTTTTCCCATTTCAAGTTTTATATTTTAAGTTTAACAAGGATTATTATACTCAGAAGAGAAATTAGAAATTTGAAAATTCTATAAGTCAATATTCATAAAAGAAGAAGAAATAAAATGAAAAAGTGGAAAAATTTCACCCTGTGTTGTCAACCTACAATTAGATATTATGACAATGGGCGGACTTAATGCCTAATGTAATTAATTCTCTACCATTCTTTACCCTTGGAGATGGTGATGGTGATGATATTGTTAGAGTAGGTGTTTAATATTATTTATGAAGAAATTAAAATAAACAATAGTTTGATTTTTCTCCATAAGCCAATATTTTTATAATAAATCTTCTCGAAGCATCCTTATCAAAGGCGGTTTACCATTCTAGACGACACGCCATTTGGGTGATGTAGTACCTAGGCATGCACTGATTGATAAATTTTAAAAAAGTAATTAATTAGTTGAAAATTCCATTAAATCCCATATTTTATTCATTTATTCATCTGTTTTCATTGATATTCATTAATTCATTTCTCGTGAGATCGATGGATTTGGTCGCCACACTCGGCACATACCGATAAACGAATGTTAAATATAAAACCGGTATTTAAAAGTCCGAAATCAATTTCCCGGACCCTCCTATTTATATGAATCACACGCTGGTAAGTAAAGTGTTACATATAAATCAAGAGAGTTTATAAATTAATAGAATTCGTGATTATGCTCAACCATAACGGTTGGGAAACGAGATAAAATCGATGATTACAAGTTAAATAAACAAATTCTATTTTGGAATATCGTTCGAGGCACGGCCAGCAGAATAGTAACTTTTTATAAATTTGAAAGTTAATGATTGAAAATATCTCAACTCATTATAAACCGCAATGTTCTTAGTTTCGGATGGTGCAGGATGGTGAATTTTGTAAAGGTAGCCGTTGACGACGCGTCCATTTGGAAGATTTCCATTTGGAAGTGCCTCCATACATTTAGACGCAGTTAAATGGACGTATCGTCAACGGCTTCCAAAATTTCAAAGATTTCCTTTGCAGGTACTTCCATATGGATGTCCTGCATTCGGACCTCGTCCAAACGGACGCATCGTCAATGGCCACCTTTAAACTTAAACGACACATACATAATCCTACTTCTTATTCTACTCTTGCATTGAAGACCACATTAGGTAATAATCGTACCAGAATTTAATGTTACTCCAATATATTTTATTTCAATATAAATATTTTTCCTTTTAAAATGCTTAACGCAGTCATACCCTAACTACTTTTGTTGAAATTAATGACAGAAGTAACATGGAAGATTCTCGCGAACTGCATGAAAGCAAAATTTCGCAAATACTCTAAATCTTCTAAGGGCATCACAGTTTGAAACGGATACATTTGAATATTTTAAGATGACACAAAAACATACGTTAATTACTAGAATTGCCTAAAGGTAATCCTTTTAATAGTTAGTTCTAAAATTGTGTGATAGAGAGGTCATTTTTTTGAATTTAATACGAAATTATTGCTCGTAAAAAATAATTCAAAATAATATGTCGTTAAAACATTAAATATGTATGTCGTAGGTAAAAGCACTTTGAATTCAATTTCTGCTGACGATACATGTGAGGAGCGTCGGAATAATTGATATGCATGTAGATCGGCAATTGACAGGTCACGAGCGGAACTCACCTGGCCGTGCCGATAATTGTACCTTTGTGGAATTATTGATATCGATATTTATACTGACGGTCTGCGCTCTCGAATTTATCGTCAAACCATTCGATTATATCATTCCACTAAGATCCGCCCTCACTTCGATAACATATGACTACGAAATGTGTTAACATAATAATTCTCCTTTTTTGAACTGATTGAAATGCGTGAAAACTGCATCCAAATGAGCTAAGCCATTTGTATTATAAGGAAGAAACTCACAAAACATTTATACGAAAACATTATTATGAAATCTATTGCGTTTTAACTCTCAAAATGATAAAACGCCACAACCCATGAATGGCCCACTACTAAGCTTAAGTCTCACCTCACTTACTACCAATGAAAGTTTTTCTCAAATATCTTCTATGTACAACAAATATTTATTTATTTAATTATGTATAGAATTTATCTCTTTTTTAATTATGTATAAATAATCTCGACTTATTTATAATGTCAAACAAGCGAACATTTCACCTGATGCTCACCACCCGGCTCATTATCACAAAAAGTGTCACCAAATTCATTGCCGCTAGAAGACAGGGCAGAAAACCAGATTCTTGATAGTTCCAATATTCAAATAAAATCAGAAATAGGAACTCACATAAAAACGGTTTGAATTGAGAACTTCTTACTTTTTAAATTCGGGTAATAAAAAATAACCTTCCACGTAACAAACTTAACGTACATAACCAATTTTTAATATTTAACGCCAAATCCAAACGATTTCGAATGAAATCCCACTTAATGGAGTGCGTGGTTCGGAAACATAATTGTTGTACAGAAAAAAGAAAAAAAAAACATACACGAAACGAATCCGAGGGAAAGTTCCGTTCCATATTTAAATATTTGACCGTTCGAAATACGTACAATTATCACATTTTCAAATGCTGCCAACATATTTTAGAAGGTTTTTTTTCTTTTTAAACGAATGAAGTTCATGACAAAAGTACAGTGCCACAAACTTATCTGACCCGGCTCCTTTATAGGTCCACTAGCGGCCCGCCCGCGGTTTCACCCGCGTGGATCCCGTTCTCGTGGGAATATATGCATGTATTATACATAAAAACCTTCCTCTTGAATCACTCTACCTATTACAAAAAACCGCATCAAAATCCGTTGCGTAATTTTAAAGATTTAAGCATACAGACAAACAGACAAACAGACAAACAAACAGACGGACAAAAATAGCGACTTTGTTTTATACTATGTAGTGATGTGACCCGGTAAGAGGGGCGCTACTGTATTTGTCTGACAACTGTATAACATTTGCATTAGTTCCAATACTTCCAATTTTGGCCACCGGGTCAGATAAGTTTGTGGCACTGTACTTATCTCTGGAACACAGTCTGTAGTATGAGCATAGGTATAAAACAAAATAAAATATGATTTCATGACGAGCCGAAATAAATTATGAATTTTGATCTCTTCTTGCGGATTTCTTTAGAAAATAAGTACATATGTTACGGGCAACGTGATTAACTGTGCATTATAAATAAGGACCGGTCATTATTAATAATGCCCAAGAGCGATGGCCAAAGTGATTAATTTATCACTTTGACCGGCCATTATTAATAATACCCGACGGCCCTTGGACCATGTAATAAGTAAGTGTTTCAGATAGCTTGAATTTATCACTTGGACCGGGCAGTGTGAATAATTCCCTACTTGTAGCCGGGCAAAGTGATAAATTGGACCGTGGCCGTGCCTCGCAACGTGCGGGAGCGCATACGTGCGGGGGGAGGACCGCACGCGCAGTGCACGCAGCAGCATATTAGTTCGGCATATTATTTTATACAATGTTCATTTCATGAAATGTTCAGGTTATAAACGCCCTAAAGTCGGTTCTGGCACTCGCCGGCCGCTGCCGCGGCACGCTCGCTTCGCTCGCTCGGCTCGTGCGATGGTTCCTGTTAACCTAACACGCTCGTCGCTTCGCTCCTCGCTAACCTAATTACTTTAATTAAAATTAGCGCATTTGAACTTTTATAACTTTTAATGTAAATTTTGTAAGTTTTTTTTTTCATTTAATAAAGAAAAACACTACAGTACACTTATTTTATTACTTTGCCCAAGATAGGGTGGGCATTATTCATAATGGCCGGGAAAAGTGATGAATCATGCTGTTTTAATCACACTGCCCAATTGAGTCGGGCATTATGAATACAGACCGGCCATTATTAATAGTGCCCGGACTTATCAAATTGCCCGTAACACATATACTTTCATTATCAAATTGCTTTTCTGAACAATCAAAGTTGAAAATTAAATTCTAATAACTAAGTAATCTCTAAGTATGTACTTAAATTTTTATTTTGACAAACTCAGAAAAACATTCTCTTTCCCAATTTGTATCGTCACCTTTGTATCTTGTTTATGTTCACTTAATATGTAGATTTTGTGTCAATATTTGTAATGGGATGAGATTGTTGTATACGATCATTTACTGTCAGACAGTTTGTTAGTTCCCTTGAGGCTAAAAAGTTGAGTTAATTTGGTTGGTAACATTATGTTTTTGAGAGAGAAGCTGCCTTTTTTACATGTTGTGAATAACTGTATCATTGGTTTGACGAAATTTCTCTGATTGCTTAATTATTACTTTAGCGAATGAACATATTTTTTAAAGTTCTGACAAGTTGAAAAACTTGAAAATTTAAAAAGTCTACACAAAGAATACAATACAAAAGCTACTTTAATATGTGTATATTTAAGCTCAAATTAGTTTAAAGTTACTAATTGATAGTTGAGGGTATAAGCATCGCCGTCGGACTAAATGAACATGTTGGTTTTCTTACAGCGAACAAACTTGAGGTAACTCCCCCAAATTAAAGAAATTATATTAATACCATCGCTTAATGGGATGAAACTCATACAAAGAACCAACATAGCGTCATGCTCATCGAAAATGTTAAGTGGATTGTAATTAATGACGGAAAGTTTGGCTCGGTAACTTATCTGTAACTGTTTTCATAGACTTGCACTGAAATAATTTACACTATTTATTTATCTATCTGCCTCATTTATAGAATAAATTTTTTAGGAGTAGATATTCTTATCGCATTTTAACTAGTGCTACCAAGTGAATTGAATTAAATCTATAAAATTATACTTGCCATAATCGCCGCAACAAAGCGGAAACGTAGCAACCCACACTAAGTATTTAGATTATTTTTATTGCAAATTTGAAATCAGTATGAAAATATGTGTCGAACGGTCTTATTCTCATGTCTCTACAAGAAATATAAAAATTTGGGTATAAACTATTTTTAACACTTTACTATTTAGTGCATAGGTAAATGATTTTTCTGATATCGCAACAGTTTCACGGGTCTATTAAAAAAATATATTTTGTGCTTCCGCTTTGTTGCGGCGATTATGGTAAGTATAATTTTATAGATTTAATTAAATTGCAAACTGTAAGGCACTATTTCTGTCACCCACACGTCATTCATGCGCCAAAAGATCCTTGTACGACAATACATTGCACGAATTGTCACACCTTCGACAGCTTGGCACACCACGAAATTTTCAAAAACTTCGCATAATAATTTGCGAAGGTCCGTCCTACATTTGTGGGTTCACGTATTTGCACGAGTGTAGGTAAATGAGCCCAAACATTAGAAATAGCAGCAAGTGAATCACTCCCTAGCCGTCAGAGCAAGCACCCTTCAAAGGTCATCTACTAAATAATACGGCCTAGCCTTAGTGATATATTGGTATTTTTCCTGACCTGCAATTATTATTCAAAGTTATAAATTTTCCATACGCACCGCAATGAAAAGTAATTACTGTAATGACCATGAGGATTCCAATGATCTCAATTTGCGAGTTATTAATATAGCTGTAAGACTGCTCTTTTGATATAATATACTACTGTAATGTTTTATTTAATGAGTTATAATTGGATATGAGGTGGGCAAAATGTAATCTGATTATAGATTATGATTAAATCTTGTGGCCCGGAAAGTCCATTGTGAACGCCTTTCCTCCGTCGTTATGCCACACTGTACGCATTAAGACGGCATAAAAAATTCCAACACTTGGGTTAGCTACCGACCCTTCCATCAATCCGCACTGAGGAAGTGCGATAAGATGAGTCCTCCTCAGTATGAGTAGGAGAGACACAGCTCAGTAGTTAGCCATTAAAGAGTTGAAGTCAAAAGTTAATATCCAAGACTACATCGTCACTTACCATCCGATGCGATCGTAGTCAAGTATTTGCTTATTAAAATAATATTCATAAAAATTAATTATACCTGTAATCTTGCTTATTCAGCGTTATCGGTGATGATTCATAAGTCATTAATCCATCAGCATTTCCCCGCCACTATTTAAATACCTACCACAGAAACAATATTTATGTATTCAATCGAATGACGATAATAATGACATTACGCTGCAATATTACTCTGCATTAGTTTGCGGTCGGCGCAGCCTTTGAACAGTAGCGTTGGAACGCAAATAATTTGATATTATTTACACCGCAATGATTTTTTATACATTTAGTAGAGAGGTGAGAAGGAATGGATATGGTGAAGAAAATTTTTAACTTTGATACTTTTGTTAAAAGTTAATGAATGCAGTCTGCACAGAGGAGTTCATTTAATCATCACGTCTTAACGCGATAACGTGATTTCTTTAATTGACTAAAATTCAACAAAATACGAAATGTTATGTACGAAACATTCAGTACTAAAATTTCATGCAAGCTTGCATCAATCATACGAGGAATCCATTTAAATTATATATATTTTTATAATTAGCCGTTTAGAGCTATGTGGGAACAAACGCATGAACATACAGACAAAAATAAAAATAATAATAATAATAATAATAATAATAATAATAATAATAATAACGCTTCACACTCAAAGCCCCACACTAGGATTCCCTGTGTCGTGGGTACCTTGGACAACACACAAGACAAGGACACACACCCAGACCGAGAACGGAAATTTAAACTCATCATTCAAATTGCCGCCTCGCTGGGAATCGAACCCAGGACCCTCGGAACAGCGATCGGCGTGTTAACCATTGCGCCATTCGGGTCGTTAAATGATGGAATCTATTGCGTTATAGGTACTAATACCAATAATATAATGCTTTTTCTCAAATGTCTTAAAGCAGACGCCAATCCATTAGACAGACGTAAACAAAAAACACACGCACAGCCAAACAGATAAAAACATCTCAATATTAATGGATCTTTAATTAAGAGTTAATTAATTAATTTTTGCATCAATTAATATCCCCAATAATAGTTTTTCTTAAATATCTCTTCCGTATACAAACATCGATTAATTATCCATACATGTAATAAAAATGTATTTGCGTTTTGTCTGTACATAGGAAATAATTGAGAAAAAAAGGAATATCGGGTGTTCATTAGGCCAATAGAAGTCCAAAATATTATTACTACCTACTTTTATTTTTACCACGCATCACTTTTTCGCAGTTATAGTAGTTAAAAATAATTATATATGCATGGTGCTGTTCGCCAGTTCTCTTAGCTAGAACTTAGCTTGACACGCTTCCCGGCATCTAGATAAAAATTGGCGTGTAGGTATTTATTTCATCTCAATGCGCCGCTTAGAGACTGAGATGTACCTAAATATAAATACAAGAATAAATATAACATATAAATACAACACATATTATGCCGGAACGTCTAGTGCAAAATAATTACATATGTATTATTCTATAACTCCGTTATATTAAAGTTTTTGCTGTCGGCACGGGCTCAGTGCGGGTCAGTCTAAGTTGTTACAATGGGCGGTCATGTCCGCGGCGAGGCGCCTGATGGCTTGTGGAGCAAAAACCGATCTATAATGGTTTCATTTGTGTATTCCTATCGTACACAAGTTATTGATTTACTGAGGTTTACCCTCGAAACCGAGGGACGCTAGTGGCTCATGTCTTGAGTATAACAGATGTAAAATTGTCAGTTGTGTGGCAGTCAAATTCGGCTAATTGTAGTAATTTCTCTATGTGTCTCATACTTTCCATCATTATCTTTCGCAGACATAGATACAATGATGTTATTGGGGAGATTTATCTAGACTTTTCGCAATTTCTTGATGTCCATGACATTGCTCACACATATTTTGTCTTTATCTGGATATATTTTTATTGATGGTAAACAATTTATGTTTAAAACTACCCTGGATGAAAAGTACTTGTCTAGTAAAATTCTGTGAGATTTTATACATTTACATGTTAAAATAATTAACAACTACGCATAGTTAGTAGTCATAAACATTAATTATTATAAAAAAATTGTTCAAAATTCTAAATCTTTTTGGATTTGTTAATTTTTCCACTATTTTATGATTTGATGATAGACTCATTATGATCAAATTAAACATTAACATGATAAGTCGTTTATAACAGGCTTCATATTATTTTATTCCAGTTGTTTCAAAGAACCACTGTCATCTAGAAACGATGAAAGAAACTGCACATTTGCTCAACAAATTATCCGCAAAATACATAGCAACAACGATGGTTCGCGTTCAACACCACGAGTCAAGACTAATGCGTCCAATAACGTTCTCCCATCGGGTGGTCCCATTAACGTATAAAAAACGCACCACGCACAAATCGATTGCGTCCGGAACAATTATAACGCGAATGAACACAGACAATAAATAATTGGTTGTTATAAATCAAGTATAGCAGGCTCTAGAGTAGTGTTGAGTATGTATGTTTGTGTGTCATCCCGCGATCATATTGGGCTCGTACGCGTCACATAATTTCATGATTTTTTGGGATCCCCCATGATTTTTTGTTTTTTTTTGGGTCACTAGAGTAGAGAAGAGTTTTCCATGCCTATTGTGATACCGTATTTCAAAACCTTCGCTATGTGAGTTTTGTCAACTTACCTACTCAAGCCAAGATACATAATATACCTAGTCGATATTTTCTGACAAATAAATCTATAGTAATATATTTAAACTAGGTTTCCGTTTGCGGTTTCGCATACGTAGAATTCGTTTATATCGCTTAAGGGGAGTTATAGGA
Organism: Hesperia comma; assembly: GCA_905404135.1. Lineage (NCBI taxonomy): Eukaryota > Metazoa > Arthropoda > Insecta > Lepidoptera > Hesperiidae > Hesperia > Hesperia comma. The sequence goes on along the minus strand of FR990026.1, from coordinate 1,143,820 downwards.
GAAGGAATATACAAAATTCCTCTCTTAGTTCACTCCTCTACACTACTCGAGAAACCTACATGGCAAAATTTTGCTTCTTTTTTTCAGTATCAGCTGTGCGTTGCCTGCCAGTCTACGGAAGAGTTTAAAATAAATTCATATTTAAATGTTTTTTTCAACTCCAAAACTAGAAAGTGGACATTTATTTCTAAACTATTAACATTTAAAATTCTGAATGTCTTGATCGTGTGTTAACCTGTAATTGCTCGTCCATTACTTATCAATTGAGGCCTAGTTAAAAGTATATTGTTACGATTTGTTTCGGCTGATCTACGTTCTAAACGATTGCCAATTATTTATTGATGGTTGTTCGAACGCTATAGCTCATTGATGAAATATTAACCCCCCTAGCCTTATTGACCGCCAAACTCTCGCTTGGTAGTTTTCTAATCATCACTTTAATTAGTTTGTAGTGAATCTAAGAATTTCTTAACTTTTAATATGATAGATACTAATGTATTTTTTACGATGTTTTAAAGTTCATTTTATGATAATACATCAGTCAACCAGTCCTTTACTAGCCGCGTTCGGAAATTGTTAGGCGTAATTCTTAAAATTGACATAACTTTTATTTATGAACCGATAGAAACAAAGCATTAAATTCGTCAAAACTGCACTTAAATCGGTCAAGATATTTCTAATATTCGTTTTTTGGGCTCTTTGGCGTTTATTAAAGATTCCCTGTAATAGTTTTTCTCATAATTATATCATAATCACAAGTGCAGTGATATGATTAAGAATATTAAAATAATATATAAAGTTTGCTTGTGTTTTTTATTATATTTTCCGTCCTGACTTTTAACACACGCATCAGCTCCAGGAGCTACTAGTGCATAATAAATAAATAAGTAAAATATTAAATACTTTACTATATAAAGCGGAAAAGTTTGTTCATTTGTTTGAACGAGGTAAACTTAGGAGATTTGAACAATTCTTTTTGAGTTTAATATTAAAGTTATAGAGGAAGGCTTTAGGCTATTTAAATTCACAGCAACACCTTTCCCGACGCGAAGCGAGCGCGTTACTATTCTTTCATGTACAGAAAGCGATAAGTTACAATTTTTATATAAGTAAGTATAGACAATACAGAAAATACAGGCAAATGAATCATAACCAAAATAAAAAATGAAGAGATGCGCGCGCGCAGAACAAATATTACGCGCACCGATTGCGGGCGAGACGATGTGATTGCGGCGCGTAATCTAATAACGATTGTTAAGGCGATACCGATCATACCTACCCATAGTCCAGTGGTTTAGACATCTCCCACTCGGGGGGTCCGGGTTCGAATTCAAAATCATTTATTCATGAAGGTGTCACTGACACGCTTATGCACGTTAATTTCAATCCGCACTTGGCCACTGGAGTCGTGGATAGCGTGGTAGTTTTAACCTTCTCATTATTATAAAAGACCCGTGCTCCATAGTGGACTACGATAGGTTCAGATGATGAAGAAGTCACAGAGTATATTTCAAGTTATCTTTAAACATACGTTAAACGAGGCTTGTTTGTGAGAGTAAGTGGTTGTTTCAACGTAAGTTAATTGTAATAAAATCAACATAGCTTACATTCCTTATATTACATTAATACTGATTAGTATAGGAACCTACCCTCAGTATTAATACTAATACTACCTTATTAGTACCTACTTAAAAATCTTTATACAATTTATGGCAACCATCTTTAATTTTGTGGCTTGTCTTTCCTCTTTCTCTATTCACATAAACTCATCTAAAAATGTATCTTCTCCTTAACAACGATGATTCGTAATCTTATCGCAATGAGCCGAGTTAAATAGAACAGAAGCCAGCCTTCAATTATTGCACTGCATTAAATAATAATAAAAATAATATAATTCAGATTAGACAAGTAGGCAAATGATTACGGTGAGCGGGCAAAATAGGCCGGAGTCGGGTACGAGCGGTGTAAACTTATATCGATGATGGATGGACGGATGGAAACTTAGGGAATGAAATTTGATTTTAGAAAGAGCGGAGGAAAGAAAAGCGTTTATTATTCAAGCAGTGCAAGCGACAAAAGAGTGACTGACTGAGAAGAGCACTAATTACAGGGAAAAACATCAGCTGTTGGTCACCAAAGGGTGCTCCGATTTAACTCCGGTTTTCTCCGGATGGGAATGTGTGGAGCCGGTTACACTTTTAGGACCTAGAGCTCACCCGGGGAAGTACCACCGCCCGCCACGGTAGGTACTTAGTACCATTCCTACCATGTAATAATTGTTTTAAGAACAATTGTGGTCTGGATAGGAAGGTGTGGAGCCGGTTACACTTTTTTAGAGGCGACCATCTCAGTCCTCAGGGGTAGCAACGCACCTGTGACCGAATTTGAACGAGACCCATTGAGTCTAGTTTTGGGTCGGTCACAGTTATCATGGGCGGCAGCGGAAGGTGGTGCTGCATGCTCGTTTTCTATCTTAATTCCATAAAAAAAAACTCTTGTTATGGGGTCAGTCACAGTTGTCACGGGCGACAGCGGAAGGGTTGAGCTGCCTGTTCGTTTGCTACCTAAAATCCATAAAAAGAAGAAATAAAATAGAACACATTACCAAGACGTAAGTTAATTTTTATAGAGAGCTTCGGATTCCTGTCTCGTCTAGAAAGGAAAATGTGACGAACAAATGGGTTTTTCTGGTCTTGAATTTTATAAGTCTGATTTATATTTTTCGTGTCATTAGGGGCGTGCTAAATATTTTTTTCTATTGGCTATTCAGATATTTAAAAGATTTAACTTGAAGCTTAATCTACCTCGCTGCTCCATTCTGTTATGTTTAAATTTTACATTTAATTTTGTTATTCTATCGATAATAATGGTGATGCACAACACTAGTCTATTACTCCGGCGCCGTCTGTGTTCTTGTGTCGTTTTATTTCGCAAATCAGTTGCGGTCGGGATTAGATTGTGTGCACGGTAGCAGACAAACTGACAGGAATTCTCATGCTTGCCTATGTATGTTATATTTTAAGATCCTAGATTTAGATCCTTATATTGAGCTTGCTGTTACTTACTTAGCATTATTTTAACAAACGCTTCCGTACTCATATGCAAAACAATACCATTTCCCGTATTAGTGATGTGAACCATACAAAAACTAACTTTTTTACAAAAAAATTAGTTTTACATCGACAAGTAGAGATAACTCAGAAACTACTACAGCAACAGTTTAAGAATAAAAAGAATCATAAAAATCGAAATACGCGGTAAGAAGTTATTATATTTTTTTTAAATCGGTAATAAGTCATCACTCATACCCAGGAACCATACATTGTCTATTAATAATAGTTATGTTTTAAATAAATATTGGGGAGTGTAGGGGTAGGACCAAGCACTAAGAGAGAATTATCGGAAATTCCTCCCCCGTGGGGATAAAAACAGGGATTAAATGAATCAATTAATTTCTTTAATGGATTCACTTGAAACAGTTCAAACTTTTTGTATTGTTTCTTCTAGTTGTTTATTAACTTTAAATCACAATAAAATTACAGGTCTTAATAATCCATTATGTGGTGTTATTACTCAGTGGGTATTGTATCACTGAACACTAACAGGTATTAAATTGTTCGTAATTGAATTTACTTGCAGCCGTTAATCGGTTTTGCTTCGCTAGTTATTACAGGTATGGCTAAAGACACTATAAGTTAGGTCTTTAAAAGACCAGTCCAAATAAATATTGCATATAATAAAAGTATTGTCTCTGTTTGTACGTAGAAAATATATGAGAAAAAATAAAAAAACATTACTACGAGCATGTACATAAATATTTATAATAAATTATAAATAAATAGAAGCGCTCATAGCCCGGCGGCTTGCGTCAATCCTAAGCTATCGACAAAGTTAAGCAACTGCGGGCGCGGTCGGTAGTCGAATGGGTGACCGCTAGTGGCAAAATTTCTTGAGCGCTTCCGTGCTTCGGAGGGCACGTAAAGCCGTCGGTCCCAGTTGTTATCGATTGGTAGCAGTCGTTAAGCCATGTCGGAGGCCTTCGGGCGGCTTGAAAACTTTCGACACTGGGTTGGCCACTCCACCAATCCGCATTGGAGCAGCGTGGTGGAGTATGCTCTAGGCCTCCTCAGTAATGTGGAGAGACCCGAGCTCAGTGGTGGGCCATTAGTGGGTTGTAACTTAGCTATAAATAAATTATTTTCAAAATTTGTTTTTTTTTTGTATTTTTGCGCGCTAATGGCAGAAACCTTACCCGATTTCCATACAAAGTGTATTGTACATAAAATTATCCAAAAAATAACTGCTTATCAATAGTAATAATAAAATCTTTATTTGTGAACATAGGTAAAAACAGGTCTTAAATGTAATATGTACTTTAAGTCGACCCTTTCGGGCATACAAATATTACTCAGTTACAATAGAATTACAGATTAATTAAATTAAATCAAATTAAGTTAAATTAAATCAAATTACAATGCAAAATAAGCCTAAATTAAATTAAAATTCTAATAAACATAACTATTCTAAATTATATAAAATTATCAGATAAAAATTCATGAACCGAATAATAACATTTTTCAATTAAAAGCTTTTTTAATTCTATTTTAAATTTGTCGTTGTTGTTTATCATTTGAAGCGACACGTGGACTTTATTATAAATTTTTGGTGCCATACAAATCAATGATAACTTCCAAAGTTTATTTTCTGCTTGAAATGAAATTACAGAAAAGAAATATTGACTTGAAACGACAAATATAGTGTATGATACAACTGCTAAATCCATTATCCTTCGGTATTCATGGGTACCCTATTCAGAATGATGTGTAATTTTTAGTATGTATTTTGAACATATGTTTCTTAATAACACCTGTATGTTGTTTTAACCAATATTAATAGAATTTTAATTACTCGCACATTTGTAAAACAGTGTATTAAAATCAATTTTCCTTTCGATGGGCCGGGATTCGTATATCAATTATTATTTCTTGCTATACCTACTCATTAATTAAATTATACTTACGAGCAAATGATACGTATATATATTTATTAAATCTTTATTGCAGCAGCTTAAAGCTAGGTTTTTAGTATGTAATATAGATAATTATGTAAACAATCAACTTCTAGAACACAAACTTCTTGTAGGGTCCCATACCCAAAAGGTGATAAACGTAACCCTAATAATATGCCTTCGATATCAGATCTGTCTGCTTATAAGTCTGTCACGACGCTCATATCTTGAACGGTTGACATCTAAAGGGTTAAAAATATGTAAACGCCTGAGTTTCTAACTGTTTCTTCGTCAACTTGTGATTACAGTCGATTTATAAATTTTGTACCATGAAATAAAATCAGCCATAACGTTTGTCACACTCACAAAATATCACAACCAAATTCCTTATTCATTCCTAAGTTATTTCTAAATCGTTTTTATCTTAAAACTTAAAAGTAAAACTTCTAACTACTTGTTGTAGGTACCTGTGTATGTGAATTAATTTCTTTTCCACACCCTAATTCGAAAGTCGATAAATCTTGACCAAAATTCTGCGCAAAAATAACATTCAAACATAATATACGTAGGTGGTTACAACTTTCCTTATCGAGAGGACCCTACATGATCTTTATGGTTATCATCATAAGATATACTTTCGATTGAATACCGAGCCGCGGTGAGATTAACAATAACATGTAAGCGAGTGCTCAAAAATGTTTCTATTGAACATCGAAACACAAATTCGTGCCCTCTCATAAGTTTAATTAAATATTTATTCGTGTAGGGCGGAGCCGCCCCGCCCTATCATCGATATCGATATTGTTTTCGAGATTTGAGATTGTAGGTATGGCCACAAAATATGCTTCACGATATATAAATAAAGTAACATTCATTGTAAATCAAATTAAATTGCAATGGCAATTATTCTGTGATATTTGTTACAATCTTGCACAAGTTTTAATAAAATCTTACATAGTTCATAATAGTACCCAGTAAAAAATTAGAGGTTTTCGTTTTTCTTATAATGTTTTAAATATTTTCCTATTACTTATTCATTTCCTGATCAGCTTTTCCTTATTTAAGTCATGCGCCCGATATGGATTCATTTAATGTTAATTACATTTTTCATGCTTTTCTGTCTGATAAAAATAATCAATCAATCAATTCATCAATAATCAATTCATCAATCAATCAATAGTGATGTTATTATAAAAGTCAGGAATTCAACAGATAATAAATTTTCTTAGCGACCATTGCCTTGTTTAGTATTCGTTAAAAAACATTGCCTCACTTATAAATTTTACTCCATTAATTTATCTTGAATATTTTATTGTTCACAAAACTTGTATTGTAAAATCTAAAATCTTGTATTCTAATACATATTATAATTAAATCGCGACAATACCATTATTGTAATGTCATACAAAATGCCAACAGCTTTGTTACTGTCAATGAGTAATAAAATCTCTTATTTCCTGGCCTCACCAGATCCCGACCTCCGCACCGGCCGGATTTTATCGAGCGAAAGGTCAAGTGCCGATCCTCATCGCGGACTGCGATGTCAGCGAAATTAAAAGTAACTTGTTCGTATTTAGCCGATGTCCGTGAAGTGACATCATGCGGATGTCAATCGATTTCGTAATCGAGTTGAATAATATCGATATGTGTATTGCACCATATGTTATATTGCGAAATGATACAGGACGTTGTTTTATGAAAAAAATCGATGATATTACAGAACTACCCACACGAAACACGTTACTGAAATTTTTCGGTTCTGCAAGCAAGCCAAGTAAGATTCAATATTGGGCTCTTGTTTACATCAGCGGCCAAATGGTTTGTAAAGTGACAGGTTGAGAGCTAATATTTTTCATTCTTTTTTCTCCCTACTTTGTTTTCTTTATTCTTCATTTTTCTGGTGCTCCTACTGTTTATGAGTGACCATCAGATAGCTCTTCTGTTTATTGGTCGAGAATCGTCATAAACACGACTGTAAATCAGCATCATATTGTCTTGAATTCAATATAATATATCGCGAGCAAAATGTTTAAGTATCTAACAGCGAAATAAAAGTTCTCCGTTTTCAAACTTTCCAAAAGTATTCTTTGTTTTAGTACTTTTAACATAGTGACGTAAATAACATAGTCATCTATGCAACTACGTCGTTAATTAACTCATTCTTTGTTTTAACAAAAACATCATTAAGATAAAATCAATACGAAATTTAATAAACATTATCTCAATAACTTTCATATTAATATAAGCATGTCGAAACAAAAGTCCCATCAAAAACTGGAATAGGTTGAGCACCCGTTACTCATAAAGTAAGCAATCAGAAAGGTAAGTCGTGTAAAAATGAGCCAAGTCACTGTTTTTACAATTGTCACATTACAATGTAGAGAATCCTTAGGTATAATTAAGATTTAATTAAAAAAAATAAAACTCAACCATACGTTTCTAAAGTTATAATTTACAATGTTTCTTTTCTTAGAGATCAGATGTTTTCTATTGAATTTCAATTATATTTCCAGTCTCCTCTGCCCTCTATGTATTAAAATAATATGAAAAAATATATATTAACAATACAGGTATAATAATATATTTATGAAATGGATATAAAATATACATTACTTACATGTAATTGTCATGATATAATAATGTTATTATGTACGTAAATAAAAGTAAAAGGTCAAGTTTACATATACATTTCAAGATACATAACAATCACATAAATTTACAAATAATATGTGACATAATTACTAGCAATAGGTTATTCAGTAAGACAAATTGTATATTAATCAACAGATAGCTTGCACAAATTATATCTAGTGTCGATAGTTCATATTTATATTGTGATTTTAATTATAATCTTGTCTGACACATATTAATAGCTTTAATTTAACTTTGTGTCCTTTTAAAATGTTTCTGTAACCAACATACAATAATACAGAAAAACTCATGCACATTTCATGAACTTGGCGAAACCACTACCTTTTTGAGTGTACTCAGATTACGTAGGTTAAACAATCATATTAATTATGCGTGGTCTTGGGTTTGCTCAGCTCTCGAGCGAGTCTGATTATCGACTTACTATTGTGATGTTAATGAAGGAAATTCGAGACGACACTTCGATGGTAGTATATGGTTGCGACATTACTAACTCCATATCTCAATACAAGTATTTACAGCAACTATATTGAAGCTGTACTTGTGTAATAATTGAAGATCATTATCATTTTAAATTACGTAATTTAATGTACCTACATTACTTATTTTAAAAATACATCTGCGTTTGATGTGTTTATGTGATGTCATAAACCTGGATTTACTATTGAATGATTATATTTTTTTAACTGCTTCCTCTTGATCTTATATGTTATATTCTAGGTGATATCAATATCTCATTTACATCCAAAAAGCTGGCGTAGTGGTCCTCTATGACTTAGGAACATTGCACATCACCTATAATATAATTGTTCTAATACCATCTGCTAACTGGACTAACCAATCTAGTCCCTACTTAAGTCCTGTTCTATGTCGATCACAGTTGTCATGAGCGGCAGCAGAAGGTGCTTCATGCTGGTTTGCTTCCTAAATTTTAATATATAAAACTCTTGCGTTACTGGTGACTGACAAACAACGCACAGCCGAAACTACTGAACGGAAGAAGATGAAATTTGGCATGTATGATCCTTGGGGAGTGTAGGGGAGCACTAAGAGAGGATTTTTGGAAATACCACCCCGAAGGGGGTGAAATAGGGGGGTGAAGTTTAATCGAATTCCACGCGGGCGAAGCCTGCGGGCGGAAGCTAGTTTCTTACAAAACCTACTTTTACCCGCACGACGTATGTAGACACTACCCTAGAGCAATCCCGCTGTAATCGCACTCAGCTATCTACACATTGTGTGTGGAGGCTGAGGTTGTGCCCTGAGACCTGACCTGCGACCCAGATGAACCTCCAACAATCTTCATTGAAGACAGGGCAATTAAGCGATTCAAATTTATAAGCTATTATTCTCAGTCATATGACAGTTAGGTCTTGTAATTTGTTATTTTATAAGACCTAATTTTCACACTAACTTACAACTAACTACCTATCATACCTTTCGCCCTAAGGTCTGCTGACTTCATCCCATTGCCGGTGTTAGGCTCGAATTTTATATTTATTCTCATTAAATAGCAATGTGGGTGGGTGTCTTTAAGTCAAGAGAAAATAGGCTTTATACTAATTTAGTGCGGTTTACAACCTAAGACTTCGTTAGCACTTTACAGTACGATTGTCGGCCAACTTTATATTATAAATTAATAAAAATAACATTATAATGTAACTGTGATTGTAATCCATTACGCTAACGTGAATTAGCAGATTTCATTTGAGATCTTTATGAACTAAAATGTTTTTCTTCTCCGCAGCAATGTTACGAGTATTATGTGTACGTTCTTATAATGTTTTTTCTGTTCTAACTGTCAATAAAATCACCAATCGAGATGTGAAACAGGAACAACAAAACACGAGCTTTGTACAACCCGAGTACAGAAACAACATAATAACATTAGATGTTTATATAATTACGAACGTAATTTCAAGCGCTGGTATTTATAACAAGTTTAGCGAGCGCATCGCAAAAACAGCCTCATTCTACACAGGTTAGTGCGTACAAAACATAAATTGCATCGTCTCATGACCTCAGCGCCCACAAATACCTATTCGCGTCCATTTTATGAGAGAGTGCAAGGTCATAACATTGCATTACCGCTAGGTAAGTTCGCGGATGCCTCTCCGTATGTGCACGAGCCGGATCGTAAACTCGGACGTAAACTGAATTGCCTGGCTTTGGCTGTTTCACTTCAGTTGTAAATTATAAACTATTCTTATGCTCCGTCTGCGATTGTCAATCGCGAGTGATCGGGAGATTTATAACTTATACTTACTTATATTATAACTATGGATTAACGTTTTAGTAGCGTAGCGTAATAGTTTTAGTAACGTTATAGCTTTAGTGATCTTATAAAATATCTTGAGCGTTTTCTAGTTTCAGAAGGCATGTTAAAGTACCAACGAAACATCTCAGAGAACTTTGGATAGAATTAAAAACGTAGATTAATTGTAAATCCGCTTAAAGTTTCGCAAGGGCATAATATTGGCAGATAAAACGGAGATAAAATTAAACATTTTGTTTCTCCAATGACTAACTTTGTGTATTCTTCTTCTTCCAAGACCACTCACCGTAGGGATTTGTTGAAGCGATGGCGTAGCTTGACGTTCGAAAAGTGTTTGTAAAAACCTACTTCGAAGAAATAAATATTTGAATTTTTGAATTATAGGTTCTTTAAGTTGTGCGAAGTATAAGACACGTCTCTATATCAGAGTGACTAGTTTTATATTAACATCATTACACATCTTATATTTTAAACTAATGATTAATATAATTTATTAATACACTATCAATAATCTAGCGAACCAGAAATTAAAATCATGACGTCAGCCACCCGACATAAAGTATGATTCAAGGTGATATTTTATTATGTTAAGTACAAAATCGTGAACAATTTTACAGAGCATCTAATAATGTAACGTAAACATTACAATGTTACAATGTAACCGTGATCAATTTAGTGTAACCACGAACCCGACCAATTAATTAAATTTTAGCGGCAATTAAGTTACAGCGAATCAAGTAATGACTAGTTCGTAAAGAATGAACTTGAGATTGGTACAAACATGAAAGTAATTATTTATTATTGAGAATTGGGAACTGTTTTTCGTTTCTGGCCGACATCAGTGATACCTAAAGCTTCATTCGCATATACAGACACGCACAGACACTCGCCGGCACAGACAGAACATTCTTTTTTAAGAATGCTGGCCGGCGCCGGCACGTGTATACGCACTAAATATGAATACATCTATATAAAGTGTATGAAAGAATATTATTTTGTCTGCCACGCTACGTGTATGTCACGCTTGATGTATGTATTATGTGAATGAAGCATTTATGTTATTGGTGTCCATACGCGAACAAGCCACTTCAAGGTTTGAAATGACATGACATGAAAGACATAGCTACCGACAGGTAAGCGTAGTAATTAAGGCCCACAATAAAGAAGCTTAGTTATCTAAACACTAAAAATAATACTTGGTATACAAAAACGCAATATTTCTCTCATATTAAAGCCCACAATATTACGAAGTTCCATAGTGGTCAGTCAGCTTCCGCCCTGTGATTGACGGCGAGAAATTAGAATACCGTAATAAAATTTTGCTTACAAGCTAAATTGAAATGTGAGCACGGGTTTTCAATTGGTTTTTAGCGGGTTGTGTTAGGCTCTTCTCAAACAACGCTATTTATGAGCTACGCGACTGCAACGCAACCCAAAATTCGCTGTATCTGACATTGTTCACCGACAGGAGACGCATCGTTGACGCGTCGTAGACGCGTTTCCTATCAGTGAACAGTGTCAGATACAGCGAATTTTGGGATTGCGTCACAGTCGTATTGCTAATAAATAGCGTAATGTGAGAAGTGCCTTAATTCCACATTGTCGGCGAGTTAAGTATAATTCATAAACCGAATTTTAGTTGAACCCAGCTTTGTGTCCAACATAAGTTTACATTGCGGAAAGCGCCAGTTTTGACTGACACGTTCTAGTAAATTGCATTGGAGTATTGTTTGTGAATACAGGGCCAAGTAATAGGTGAAGAGAAACATCGTAAGGAAAATTCTCTTTTGGTGTGCAAATGAACAAGACGACCAAATCCAAATTTATAGACTAAGTACACCCTTATGAAGAATGCCAAGATTCCTTTCGTTTCTATTAATTAATCTCTTTATAGACCTGGAGAAGTGCAGAGTTCATTACAATTGAAATTAATTCCAAGCTTTACTTAATTTAGGCACTTCTACTTTTTATAACCATTCAAGTAATTTGTGATTTTGAACGTATTACATCACCGCAGACACTAAACATTTTAAATGCTGTCTCGCCGTGACCATGATCCATGCAACTGGATTAAAATATCGATAAAAAAATCAAAATCGAAGTACTAGCTGGTTTTTAAAAAATCTAGTAATTATTTTGCTCTGTCCAGCCGTCACTCATCTAAATTACTTTAACGAGTTTGTTTCCTGTTTCTTTTTTAATAAGTTGCACATCATTAAAATTAACTTCCAAAACTGAGCTGGCATTTTCAAGTTGACTTACTACTAACTCAAGGTAGTACCATTACTCAGCCTCGAAATCAGCCAGAGTGATGTATAAACAAACAGTATTAAAGTATTAAATATATAACAAACGTGATGGTACCAGAAAATCGTGACTACACTGTAAGGTCAGAAGCAAAATCCCATATTGAATTAAGAATCGATCCGACGATACCGATTTCTTGATTGAAATTCGATGATCTAATTTCATAACGATCATGACGAATGCTTGTTATAGAGTTCCGTGGAGCTAGACACGGCTATGCCTTTAACATTTTTTTTATGGAATTAAGATAGCAAACGAGCATGTAGCACCTTCCGCTGCCGCCCATGACAACTGTGACCGACCCAGAATTAAACTCAATGAGTCTCGTTCTAATTCGGTCACAGATGCGTTGCTTCCCCTGAGGACTGAGATGGTCGCCTCTAAAAAAGTGTAACCGGCTCCACACCTTCCTATCCGGAACACAATTGTACTTTACAATTAATTATTATAGCTAATATTATTATCTTAAATTTGATGTTATGTTTTATGTTTAAATTCTATTATTTAATTAAGACTTGATATAATATTATTAGTATGCTTGATTTTTAGAGAACGTTGCACACCATTTTATGGTAGGATGTAAGAACCATCAAATTGTGATTCCATCTTATTGTGACTACATTCTGGCAATAAATTATTATTATTATTATTAAGTTAAGTACCGTGGCGGGCGGTGGTACTTCCCCGGGTGAGCTCTAGCCCCTACCACCTGCAATTATTATCTATTTACCTATATAAGTATAAAAGCGAAAGATCGCTTACTCACCACGAATTATACTGAAAGCCGCTGGACGCAAAACGATGAAAAGCAGGGCTTTAATAATATAATTAGTAGACGTCCGCTAAGAAAGGATTTTGTCATATTGTCTAATCCTAAGGATATAAAATAGAAGTTGAGAATTAGTTTGAAAGTCACCAAAAATACATGAAACTTTTCCAGTTACTGAGTGGACTACCTGACTGCTGGACAACGCACGACCAAAACTACTAAATCCAAGAAGCTGAAATTTTGAATTTATGTTCCACGGGTAATATAGGGAAGCATTAAATTTTTTTGGAAATTTTCAATCAAAGGGTTAAAAAGAGGATTTCTTCAATGCATTCTCTTGGAATTTTGTGTAAAGGTTTCTCAAGTGACGCAAGTAAGCACAAAGAAAGGATTATTAATAATAAGTTTTGTATGTGCCTAGGACAATTTGATAGTGATTAGTGCTGCCTGAATACAATTGAACCTTTAAAAATACTAAAATGCTTTCTTTATCCCATCTTGTTTTGGGTAAATATTTTATCAAAACTATCTCCAATACACCAGCTTTCAGATAAACAAACGGCATCTAAATCAGTCCAATCGTTTAGAAACTGGAAAGCCACAGAAAGATACGAAGACACACAAGTTAAATTTTTAATTGCCTTCTATTTTCGTCAAGGGTTAAAACTGGTTTTGGTTTTAACTTATTTGTTACCTATGACTGTGAATATAGCCTTAAATGATGACGAAATATCCTGAAGCGAACCTAGAGGAATTTACTTTTCAATGATAAAGCGAAAATGATCATTGTGGTAATTCTAGAAGTTAACATTCTACTTTACCCAGTGAAGGAAGTGTGAGAAATAGGTCGGTTCGTCCGACACGACTCCTTGGAACTTACGTCAGTTCTCATTAAAATCGCAATTACATCGAACTGAATTGTTCGATGTGTAACTATTAAGATTGTTTAAGGAAATACTTAATAAGTATACCTATTATTAGCATTAGCTGATAGCTGGTAGGTATACGCCTGCCACCGATTTTTGAATATTACTCTAGTATCTTTTTATATATCTTATCTTGTAATAAATTCGGAAACATACAGAAACTCACACTCACAATATCACAGAAAAGAACATTTAGGAGTGCCCTGAAATCATGTGGTGGCTGCAATTAATAAAACTGATTAACCAATAAGTGCGCATCTATAACTGGATTCAGTCAAGAACTTACACTCCCATTTCCGTGAAGCAAAAATCTTACACTTTTCATTTTCTAGCTTCCATCAACACCATGCGATAAGGAACTTAATTCCAAAGTCTCCTGTTGTCATAGCCCTTCCATCAAATAAAAAATGTAACCTAAAAACAATTGCTTAAAAATTTCAAACAGCTCTTAAGCCACCGCATACAACTTGACGAAGAAGCCAGCCCAATTCGAACGGTCGAGCACTCGACTGCTAATGCTATTGAGCAAACAAAATAATGTCCCATGCTCAAACGATCATTTCGATTCGAACTGACAAGGATATAAAAATTGTCTTCAAAGATGGATGTGTTATGGAATTATAAATGAATTGGCCATTGAAGGAACCAGCATAAACCATACACATAATCATGCTCCAAAAAATGTTGTTTAATAGACATTTAAAATTACAGCACATAATTTTTCCTAACCTAAAAATGCCATAATTTAAGAAATATCAAATACTTTATGGAATGAATAGCCTCTTTTTTTTAAATCTTTTTTAAGTGATAATAGCTGACAAACAAGCAAATGATCTAAAATGGAATCTAAATTTGAAATTCCTGAATTTAAAGTAAAATTATAAAAAGCTCGTTAGTCTCTCCCGATGAGGCTTAATGACTCATTAGAGAATTTTCTTAGTCGGGGTTTTTTTACATTTTAAATTTACACTTGTTTACTGCTTCAGATAATAGGTACTAATTGGGATAAATACCTCCTCCATTCTCGATAAATGCGTACATCGATCGTCCACATTGATACGATCAGTGTGGACTGCTGTTATTATAGAAAGCAGACCGGAATGTGTGTAATACCGGTATCCAATTAATAAACATTACAGTAAGGTGAATTTTCATTGGGGTTTTCTGAATAAATTAACCTTTTCATTAAACTCCAACGACATGAATTCATGTCATGAAACCCATAATACGTACGCTTCGCTGGAATCCAATGGGATAATTGTAGTATAACAAACTCTTTACTTTAATAATTGTCTATATTCTTCTTATTCCTTCCTTATAGAAAAATACTAACATTGTCAATATTTAATTTGTCATGTACATTGTAGAATTTTTAAGTTGAATAAAACCAATATTCCATTGGTTTTGGCTTTATTTATTACAATAATAGATTTTTTCTAAGTTTTGCCATCTAAAGGCTACGATGCCACTTTCTAGATATGCCTAAAATGCCTTACATCATTAAAAACAAGAGCTTCTTCTTCTTCGGGGGTTAGTAACGACTTACCCAGTCCTACCTAATTGAAGATTTATTTATAACTACAAAATATTATTTAAGATGTATTAACTGTATTATTCAATGACGGCCCGTATGGCATAAAGAACAGTCGTTCGAAGAGTCCTGGGATCGTTTAACAGTCATTTGTTAACTTTAAATCTCCCGTTTAGTTTTAGCATGTTTGTCTTGATTGAGTGTGTTTTACATGGCACCCTCGACATGGGAAATCCAAATATGAGGCCATAATATTGTCTAGGTACATAATTGACTTTTCTAATGATTGGCATTTTGTAAAAAACGTTTTTGAAGGATTTATCTATGGCCTCCAACGTCAGTGAGAACTCACCTTTACGATTCAATTCGGATGCTCTCTGTGTTTAGATTTCTCAGTTTATTTTGTCCTCCATAATTGCTGGTTGAGTGTTTATGCGCCTCTATTTAGGTACACCCGATACCGAAATTTGTCATGTAATGTTTTGATATGGTTATGAGTTAACTTTCTCTAAGACAAATATGTGGCTACAGAATAACGAGTATTGAAGATGTAGGTAGATACTTTCCAAGCAGTTTGATATTGAAGATGTTTCAAGTTACTCGATAAAATAGGTTCGTGTATTAATACCGTTAATAAAACCTGGACGAGTGTGAGTTGGACTCGCACACTTAGAATTTCAATTCAAAATCAAATTCTTTATTTTAGACAACAGTGATCCATTTCGTACCACAGAGCGATATAAACTCTGTAAGTTAAAAAAAAACATTTTCTAAAGTATACGAGTAAATATACGATACAACACAGACGTACTCTACTTTAAATCTATTTTCCAGAAATATTTTCAATTCCTTACCTCAGAAGAATTTTTTTCAGTCGATAGATTTGTAGAAAACTGGGTCTAATAGATGGCCATAGTCAGTTAGATAAAGCGTGTGAATCAATATGAGTCTATTTTTAATCAAATACACTCAAAAAGTACAAAAGTGCTTATGGCGCCCAGAATCCCACGACTTTCACTGTAAAAGCTACTCAAAAAGATTTACGAAGTTAAGAGTTTGAAGAAAACGTTTGAGAAATATTCAAATCAGACACGTAAGCCTCTTCTCGATACTCGACAAAGTAAGCTTTTGAGTACACAAAGATCTCAACCAATTGAATATTCCAGTTCAACGCACCAGTCCAACTAACATTACATAGTTTTAATAACACTGTAACCCAGAATAGTAGTAAACTCCACAATGCATCCAGTTGTAGCACTGCGCTTAACTTTATAGCCAGTAATTCTTACTACTATAACCTGAAGTGTTTATCCACCACCCGAGTGAAGTACGAGAGATAAAAAACAGGGGCAAGTTTATTGAAAATTAGGTTTCACCCCACCGCTTCGTCCGCGTAGAATTTTTTCTTCTGTTTATATTATATCCTTCAGAAGGGGAACTTCCAAAACTTCTCTATTAGAGCTCTCCACTCATTAAGAAACATGCATGCCAAAACTAAGAGTCAGCTTCTTTCATGAAGTAGCTTCAGTTGTGGTTCTCTGTCAGTCAATCACTCAGTAACGGAAGAGTTTTATATACTGACTAGCTTATGCCCGCAGCTTCGCCCGCGTGGAATTCGTTTAAGCTTCACCCCCTATTTCACTCCTTTAGGGGATGAATTTTGAAAAATCCTTTCTTATCGGATGTCTACATCATAGTGGCTATCTGCATGCCAAATTTCAGCCCGATCCGTTCAGTGGTTTGGGCTGTGCGTTGATAGATCACTATATAAGTCAGTCAGTCACCTTTGAGTTTTATAGATATAGATTATAAAACTATAGTCATATATCATTAGTATCATAATATACCTACTTTTTATGTAAATAGTCGACAAACATAAGCACATAAGTGCATACATAACATCAAAGGTATCACCGATGCGTTGCTGGCTGCGAAAGAAAAAGAGATTAGAAAGAAAGAAAAAACTTTGAAATATGATTATTCGTAGTATCTACCTACACATAGCTATACTTCGTCTTCGTTCGATTTGGAATTCGTTATAATTGCATTGCACTCGAATGCCATCTGTCAGACTACGCAATTAATACCTTAATTAAAATTTACGCAATTAATACGCAATTAATACCTTAATTTCATTAAAAATTAACGGCGGGATGTAAAACTGCCCTTAGTAAATTTTGCTTACCAACTAAAGTTCATTTAAGCACGGGTAATTTAATATGTTAATTTTGGCGGGGAGTCGCAATTCCATATTATGCTCGGCAACTCAAGTATAATATCCGACACGTCTAAGTATCGTGTCTACTGCAGTGGATAAACAGCTTAAGCTAAGACTTCTCACCGGGCAAAGCTCAAGAATGTGCTATGAAGCTTATATCTGGAGGCTTTCGTCGGATGATCCTTATTGTTCGGGCTGTTTAAAAATCTAGACAATAGAGCATACTGCGCTGGCCGCTGCAGCGTCGAATGATTTAGTGATGCTAGTGATTTACTAACGCATTGTGCTAGCAATTCGTTGCTAGGAAGTGATTTGATGGTAACTTACGTTGTTAGTTGTTGCATTGCATTGTAACTCTTTCAGTTTTGTAACGAGCGTAGTAAAATTGTCAGTTACTGAAGAGCTCGAATGTAACGAGAACTCAATCGATGTAACTGCCTATTATTTTATATTTTAAGTAATTATAAATATTAAATAGCAGCGTAGTAAAACATTTACGGTTATAAAGACAGTTATATTGGGAGCCTCCTGCTTTTTTTTAATTGCTCCCATTTCAATTTTACCGGCATCTGACGAGTAGATTGTAAGTTACATCTAATAACGCGTTTTTTATTGACTTTACTACATTTATAATTAATTTTCTTGCTTATTTTTACAACTTGTCGATATTTAAATCATTTTTTGTAACAACTTACATTTCAAACCAGATAATGACCAGTATTACAACGATACTAAAACTTTATCGTTTTGTTTCGCTAACAAAATGACCTGTCTGCATCTATAACCCGGCATTGTGCGAGGCGAGTGCACAGTGAGACTGTGACTCCGCATATACCCCATACATTTATCATACGCCGCGCCATGAATATTCCGCGTTAACGCACTGAGTGCGGCTTAATTTATTAATTGTACCTCGCGACCCCGCGACCGATCCGATTTATGGGGCAACCTCTTTATTGCTTGCGCTGAATGCAGAAAGTGAACAAAGTGCATATTATATTGAATTTAGTGTTCCTGGCAAGTGATACTGCGTTATAGGTCTAGGGCAAGGGTCGAAAACTCTGCCTTATAATGAACATGCTGTATTAACAATGAAGTAGAGAATGAAATAATTGATAGTTTTTTTAGTATTTTAGATTATGATAGGCACATGAACAGTCCTAACTAGCGCCGCGCCGTAGGCTATCCGAGCTATGCAGTACAACTGTCGTGATAGCTACCCTAAAGAATTAAATTATTTTGGACTTGTTAAGCCTTTCAGTTGCCTATCTATTCAGGCTACCTTTTAAGGCTATACCTATCTAGGCTAGCTAGTTAGGTTAACTACCTGAGCCTTCACAAAAAAAAATTCATTGTGTGTAGTATACATAGTCTAAATATTAACTTTACCTCGCAGTTTGAAATTCTAAATGAAAATGCGGAATAAACATTGAACCGGTATAGTAATCTTGTTTCAGACAGACATGCATGCAGTTACTAAATCCATCAAAGTAAAGCTAGGCTTGCTTTGGTTAATTTAGCCAGCAGTAGGCACCAAAACTAAAACAACTAAAACACAGAAAACGATCTACATGCAGAGTGATGAGAACTTAACATGAGAAATATTCATTTAAAAGCAAATATTTTACATTTAATAACAAAACAATAATGGACCTTACACGAACGTAAGATAGTTTAGATTACCGCGTCATTAAACGGTACATACGTCGTTGTATAGAACTTCTCAAAAGTATAACTCGAGTGATGTATTGCTTTGACTCAAGTTGAGATGGAGTTGTGACGTCAGAGCGAGTTAAGTCGCAAAGCTAACCTGGCGGCTGTTCCCATATCAATTACATGTCAATACTCGACGAAGGTGTTTATTTATTGAGGCTTCATCTTGTGCAGATTTAATTATTACTTTTCAAACAAAATTTGGCACAGACTTTGGCGTGGGCAGAGGCTGAAAAATATTTTGGGCAAAGGGAATCCCTAATTTATGAAATCAATTTGTCGTCAATGAACGTAAGAAATAAATAATTACAAATGTATAATTCATTTATTAAGAACAAAAAAATATTTAATTTACTTGTTCCTTTTCTCAGATAATTTTTGTAAAGTGTATCCTGTGTGACATCTTTCCTGAATGACCCGATTTTGATAATCTTCTCTTTTGAAACCTAGAGCTTGCTTCTGGCCCCATATAATTTGAGCGACATTTGACGAGAACTTATTGTTTGTTTTTATAAAAAGTTAGTTATTTCTTGGCTCTTTACAGAATCGGCGATGCCGTTGCTATTACTGATATCAGTGAGTCGCAATGACCACTTACAATCGGGTTGCTTGTCTGCCCGTTCGCCGGCTATTTACATAAAACCATCTTTCACTTTACCATACGTTTACTTTTTACCAACCTAACGAAAACTTGTTAAGCTTAAAAGTTACGACTTGGTCACAAAGGCTCGCAGTTCATTTGTTGCGGTGCGCTAATATGGCAATGCTTAAGTAGTAATTTGTTTTACCAGATAGTTCGTTTAGTTACACCTAGTATTAGCGTTTAGTTATGTCGAAATTGTCATAAATATACCGGTTAACGAGAGATTTCGTGGATTGTAAATAATTAGCAAAAGTGCTCATGAGTTGGTGTGGTTTATTAATGTATTGTGGTAAGGAGAATAATAGTGTTTTTACAGGTGGTAGGGCCTAGAGCTCACTCGGGGAAGTACCACCGCCCGCCACGGTACTTAGTACCATTCCTACCGTGTAATAATTGTTTTAAGAACAATTGTGTTCCGGATAGGAAGGTGTGGAGCCGGTTACACTTTTTTAGAAGCGACCATCTCAGTCCTCAGGGGTAGCAACGCATCTGTGACCGAATTAGAACGAGACTCATTAGTCTAGTTCTGGGTCGGTCACAGTTATCATGGGCGGCAGCGGAAGGTGGTGCTGCATGCTCGTTTGCTATCTTAATTCCATAAAAAAGTCTCTCTTCTGGTTGAAATCGGTTTGGTTCTTCAAATTTCGATTTGTGAGAAGTTGATACACATACATGGAAATTGGTCTTTAGGTGATAAAAAAGGTTTCTCGAAGTAATGGGCCCATTATATATATACATTTTATCATTAGCTTCGGTGATGAATATTATCGCTAATAAACTCATTTAACAGAGTGATCTTATATAATATATATCACTTTTCAAAGTCGACAGCTGGACGTAAGGCCTCCTTGGCCTACCTCTCTTGGGGTCTTTGAATCCAACAACTTACCTCTATCTCTTTCAGGTCATTTGTCCACATGGTCGGGGTTAATCTACCTACACCTACTCCTTTTAACGAGACTTCGTCTTATAAATCTCATACGAAGTAGGTATATGAAGTTTTCTAATTTATTCATTTAGAGTTGTGATGAAGTACTATAACAATACCTACTTAAAATCGTACCTACCTTTAGTTGGCAAACTCAACATACTAAAGTGTACAAGGAACACCATAAAACTAGGTTACCGATCTATATTCTAATGAGATTACAAGCGGCTTAATTACGTAAGCGTCGCTATACTAATTCCGTGGTACAATTGGATTACAATCGATACGAATGCGTGGTCACGCCTCTATGGCGCCCACGCGCGGTGTACAGATGATCCATAATACAATTATAGATTAGGTCCGTTGCAGACGGACTCAATGTCCTGGGAGATTTCTGGATATACCCTTATAGCCTCTGAGTGATCAAAATTAATAAATTTATTTTCCCTATCTGCTTATTTATTACCTAGGCTAAAACGCAAAAGTGATATTGAGGTCTATAAGCTAAGATAAATGATATTCTTCTTCTCATTCTTCTCATTTGTGGACTATTAGCGTAAAAAACTTAACCTATAAATAAACATTCTTATTCTTCTTTCTTATTCCCTTCTATATCAGAATAATTATTCTAAACTCCATTAAAGACTCTAAGAAATATCTACTTGGACATATTATAATATTATGTTCATACATCTAATAATTAATTAATCAAATTTATTTATCAGTGATTGCGCGGTCAACTCATCAATGCACCAAAAACCGCTCCTATTTAACTTTCAACAATCTTAACCTCTAAATCATGAATCACTAGCGTAACAGAGCTAATAAATCACCGACGTTTCATGCCTACCTGCACTTCCGCGACGACATGCTCTGTGGTATAATGTACTACACTCATTGTTTAACGGCGGCTCCCTGCCACATTTCCTAGAAGGAGCCGATCCAAATCAAATGCACATGACGCTCACTATACTTTTAGATCGGCACACGAACTCCGCGCCGGGTAATACCAAGCAGCGCATTTGGATCTCATGTTTTAAAGTGAAAACCTGACAGCTCGCTCATCATGGGACCCTAGTACACTAGGGCGAATACTATTTTGAGGTTTTATAGCTTTTTTGTAGGAATGGGTACAAGCCGTTAATGCTTTATTGGGTATAGGATTCTCCTTGTAATTTAGGAGGACTGGATCAATCTTATTACGCTTCTCAGGTGCAGATAGGTGGAGGGTTATTGACCAACTCAAGTGTAGTTTTGAATTTTCGGAAAGTAATAGGTTATGATGGTATGGGAACGTTATAGTAAGGGAATTATTAAAGACATGGTATCTTATGATAGAAGTTAAAGTTGGAAGGGTTCTGGATTCGATTCCCATAGAGCAAAAATATTATTGAATTTAAATTTATTGAATTAAAATTTCTGTTATTATTGAGAGAAGAACGCACTTATATTTTTATGCTGTCCCTTCAAATATCTACGACACAGAGAATAAGTGAAGGACCATGAGTAAGGATATAGTCCCTATATAAACAAAGTCACAGTTAGTGCACAGGGGCCCTTACCGCTTTGCGTTGGCACAAAATAAGGTGTTTTCGAGTAAAAACATTTGACTATTAAGTGGCTTTCAATCGACTGCATAGTTAAACGCTGGAGTCAGGTCCCAGACATAAACATCTCTTTCTTTATACGCTGTCCTTGTCTATGTTTATTGTTACACTAATGGCCTATTCTGTCTTTGTGTTACGAGCTCAATTTAACATGCGTTTAACTTTATATGTAACAAGCGCAGTTTGCTCTAATAATCTGTATCTGAAGCTACATGTAATGAAACTGTAACATACCTATTATATATGTATCTAGGTATTATGTAAGCGGCTGATGTTTCAGAAAAACTATTCTTCATTAATCACAGTGCGAGAGGAGAGTCGCGCCCAGGAGATGGAAAGTTATGGGTTGCAATAAAGATGATGATGATACATTGATTATTCTTTTGTTGGAACACTTTCTTAATGAAAAGTGTAAGATTGCTGTGTGTCGGGAATGGAAATGCACGCTATTAGCTGAGCCCCGTCATAAATGCCAACTTATTGACAAATCAGTTTTATTAATTGCCGGCCGTAAAGTTGTACAAGAATCTTTTGACGCGTGGATTGTCGCATTCGCGATAAAGCGCTTAATTGCTACATTTAACCGTTTCTACCTATGGGGAAAAAATGCTTGAGTGCAGTCAATACTCGGTTGGAACAAACTAAAACCTATTGTTGTACTTTAACTCTGACAATTGAATATCGGTCATACCTTACCTGATCTGATTAGCTGTTATAGTTTTTTAACTTCGTGTGAATACTTCTTATTATCCTGAATTTGGTTAGATTTGTAAAACAAACTATTTAGCTGGTAAAGAGCGAATCCTTTCTCTTGACTCTAGCAAAAAATAATAATTGGCTAACAAAATCCTGAACAAAAAAAATGCTATCCTTTAATCTTCTGACCAACCTATACAACCATACTAAGAGATAGATGACAAAAAATATATCCCCGCTGTATTTTATCGACGTAATAAGTATAACAATACGGTAGGTATTGTTATACTTGTATTAAACTACTTATTATAGTTATATTAATGGTATATATCGCATTAATATCTGTACCCATTTAAAATTAAAGTATCTACTAATTAATCTCCTTGGTAAGCCGCAAATGTCGCCATTCAACTCCTACTCAGCTTACTACGGAACCCTAAAAATTACGTTTAGATCTAGATATTGGCGACATTTACAAAACAGGTCGAGACAACAGCCACCGGAAATCTAGCATATTAAAGATGCTATCTCTGCGAGTTCGCGCGCTGAATGCGATTCAGGATTTATTGATAGGGTAAGCACAATAGACGCGGCACTCATTTAAACTTAGTCACTACAATAATAGCGTCAAATTAATTAGTATTGCTGATTTATTGCGCCGTCACTAATTTATTGGCGAATAAAGATTAACTGTGAAATCTGACTGTTAGTTTATGATAGCTTTAAGGTAATGCAGACGATTAATTAATTTTCTAATGTTGTAGGCAAATCTCTGATGACCCAATCGTTGCCTCAACAGCTATAAATCTATAGGTATGCTTGTAAACAAACTTATGCCTAGGCTGACTAACGGCAATTCTAAATAATTTATTGTTTAATTTACCTAAAAATTGACAAAAGGCTTCATACAACATGTAAGTTAACATATTATTTTCCTGCTAATTTATACAGATTATCTACTTATCTATCTGTACAGATTATTAAAATAAGCCGCAACTCAACAACAATTTGTCGAAAGCTTTAAAGTTTACCTACTCTGAAGTTTAAGGCACTTCTCACATTACGCTATTTATTAGCTACGCGACTGCAACACAATCCAAAATTACATAGCTGTATCTGACAATATTCCCTGACAGGGGACGCGTCTACGATGCGTCTCCTGTCAGTAACCAGTGACACGTGTGACACGTTTTATTCTTAATACAGTATTTTAAAATCTCACAAAATATGGATTATATTGAAACTGTGGCGTACTCATTGTATTTATTTATATTTACGACTTATACATTTACTAAAACACTATAGTACAAGAAACCAAAAACACTACATATAATTTACATGCACTATATTATTTACATTCAAATATATTTATTTACATTTACAACTTATATATTTATTACGTTACAATTAATTTATATACCAAATCATATTTAATTACACATACATATATATTATAATATTATTAACTATTTACATTACTAAAATTACACTAATTAAATATTCATTATAAAACCGTATTAATTTATTTCATACTCGACGAGCATAAAATATTTGCATCGTCGACCTAATAGTGTACAGTGGAAACGGCCGCCCGGACAGGTAGTTCTTATCTCTTAAGATCTAATATGAACTCACGCGCCGGCCGGCCGGGTTGAGCAGCGAGCCCGCATAACAACCAGTCGATGCACGTACTACACCGCGGAGCCCGTGTCACTCGATATCTTGCCGCTTACCGCTTACGCGCCTTGTTTATATAATCGTTTATTGTTTTCTGCTCTTAACTGTACTATCGCTTTCTTACTTTCACTCCTTCTTCTTCTACTGTGTGGTTTCTGACTTTTGTGTTGTGTGCTTTATCTATTGTGTAGTGCAAATAAACTTTTCCTTCCGTGTGCATTCTTGTTGGACTTATTATTTACCATCTCGCACCGTGAGTACTACCTACACACACACCCCCACACCCACCAAACTGGTGACCTCTCAAGAACACTAGTAAGGATACCTAGTACAAAATGAGCGATAGCAGCGATTCTGTAAAAACCGTCGGTTCTCAAAAACATGTCACACAACGAGCCCGTCGAGTGCGCGTTTCCACTGAGCGCCAAGTCGACGCACGGAAGTTAAAAATTAAAGTTCCACCGTTCTCACCCGAGGACCCCGAACTTTGGTTTGCGATGTTGGAAGGTCAGTTTGAGAGCAATGGCATCACCGACGACGGAATAAAATTTAATAATGTTATCAACAACCTTGACGTGCAGTACGCTAAGGCCGTCAAAGACATTATTATTAACCCTCCACCAAGCAATCGCTATGACAAAATTAAGACGGAGTTGATCAAGCGATTATCGGCGTCACACGAAAAAAAGGTCAAACAACTGCTCACCCACGAGGAACTGGGAGACAGGAAGCCCTCGCAATTTTTGAGACATCTGCAAGACCTAGCCGGACCTTCAGTGCCTGACGACTTCCTTCGGTCGATATGGAGTAATCGCCTCCCTCAGAACATCCAGACGGTGCTAGCATCACAGCCCTCACACTCGCTGGAACAGCTGGCGGACCTAGCAGACCGCATACAAGAGCTGACGTCACCGTATAATGTCGCTGCTGCGTCCGCACGCACGTCACACCAATCTGAGGAGATAGCGGAACTGAAGAGGATGGTGCAGCATCTCACTCTCAAGCTCGAGGAGCACACACGCGCTGGCTGCTTCACTACTGATCGTGCAAGACCACGGGACCGTCGGCGTTCTTCCTCGCGGCACAGGAACCGATCTCGATCCACGTACAGGAAGTACCCCGTGTGTTGGTACCACGCGAAATTTGGATCCCAGGCCCACAAGTGTTTGACACCCTGCGACTACGGCAAGTCGGGAAACTCCAAAGGCAATCTGTAGCGGCGACCAACGATTGCCTATCTCATACGGGTCGCCTCTTCGTCACCGACCGCAACACAGACACTCAATTCCTTGTCGACACCGGTAGTGACCTATGTGTGTACCCGCATTCTGCACTTCGAGAACGTCGTGTAAAAACGGACTTTGAACTCAGTGCTGCCAATGGTTCTGTTATCGAAACTTTCGGCTTTGTAGAGCTTTGCTTAAATCTAGGCTTAAGACGTAGCTTTACATGGCGGTTTATTGTGGCTAATGTAACGAAACCCATCATCGGCGTAGATTTTTTAAGTTTTTATAATCTCACGGTTGATTGTCGCCATCAGCGCTTAGTGGACAACACCACAACTTTAAGCTCAAACGCTTCTGTTGCCAAAACTGACATATGTTCTGTAAAAGTTTCTACGGGTGACACGCGCTTTCATAAAATTTTGTCGAATTTCCCAGAGATAACACATCCTTCAGGGACGCCGGTGTTTCCAAAACATAACACGGTACACTACATTAAGACCACTCCCGGCCCTCCCATATCATGTACCCCCCGAAGACTGGCACCGGACAAGCTTAAAGTCGCCAAGCACGAATTTGAACTTATGCTTAAGAACGGTACAGCGCGTCCTTCGGAGAGTCCATGGGCTTCTCCGTTGCATTTAGCGCCTAAAAAGGACAACGGCTGGCGACCCTGCGGCGATTACCGTATGCTTAACGCACGAACTGTACCAGACCGCTATCCCGTTAGGCATATTCATGACTTCGCCCATTCCATTTCAGGTTGTAGCGTCTTCAGTACTATAGACCTGACGAAGGCGTATAATCAGATCCCGGTTTTCGAAGGTGATATACAAAAGACTGCCATCACCACTCCCTTTGGCCTGTACGAATTCCCATTTATGACCTTTGGCTTAAGGAATGCAGGTCAAACATTCCAAAGGTTTGTAGACGAAATGACGAGAGGCCTCGATTTTGTTTACTGTTATTTGGACGATTTCCTTGTTTTCAGCAGAACAGAGGCTGAACACGAAGACCACCTGTATCAGCTCTTCAATCGCATGAAGGAATACGGTGTTCTCGTAAACACTTCTAAGTGTGTTTTTGGTGCTTCAAAAGTTTTGTTTTTAGGTTACGAAATCTCCGCATCCGGCACCAAACCCTCCAACTCTAAAGTCCAGGCTATCCAGGAGTTCCCCATACCCCAGACTGTCAGACAACTCAGACGCTTTCTGGGTATGATGAATTTTTATAGGCGATTTTTGCCTCATTCCGCATCCCTTCAAGCCCCTCTAAACGCTTTACTTTCAGGTAACGTCAAAGCATCTCACCCAGTCAACATCTCTGGAGACACTTTACTGGCATTCAATAGATGCAAAGAGAGCCTTGCCAATGCTACACTACTAGCACACCCAGATTGCCAGGCCGAACTCGCTCTCGTAACCGATGCCTCCGACCTGGCCATGGGTGCAGTTTTGCAGCAGCGGAAAAATGGCATTTGGGAGCCGCTAGCATTTTTCTCGCGAAAATTGAGCCCCTCCCAACAAAAGTATTCGCCGTATGACCGCGAGCTGTTAGCCATATACGAAGCGATTAAATACTTTCGCCATATGGTCGAGGCTAGGCACTTTGTGGTATTCACCGACCACAAGCCACTTTGTTATGCCTTCAGCGAAAGAAAAGCGAACTGCTCACCACGTCAATTTAGGCATCTCGACTACATCTCGCAGTTTACGACCGACATTAGACACATTTCAGGGAAGGATAATGTTGTCGCCGACCCACTGTCACGTGTCGAGGAACTGCAGATGCCAGTAGACTTAGACGTGTTGGCTTCATCTCAAGCCTCAGATACAGAGCTGGCTCAGCTTCTGGGAGAAGAATCTTCGCTCCGCTTGAAGAAGTTGAAGATCCCTGACTCTTCAACAGAAATCTATTGCGACGTTAGCACTCCGTCACCTCGTCCCTTTGTCCCAGAACCCTTGAGGAGACAACTTTTTGAGAGTCTCCATAGCCTCAGCCACCCGGGCGCAAACGCAACAGCTAAACTCGTTGCCGAGCGATTCGTTTGGCCCGGAGTCCGAAAAGACTGTCGCAGTTGGTCTCGTCAATGTTTGGCGTGCCAACGTGCGAAAGTCAGTAGACACGTATCCACTCCATTGGGCACCTTTGGTCTTCCTCGTGCCCGATTTAATTTTATCCATGTGGACATCATTGGCCCCTTGCCTATTTCACAAGGTTTTCGCTACTGCCTCACGGCGGTGGATCGTTTCACTCGCTGGCCAGAAGTCACTCCTATGACGGACATCACTGCCGAAACAGTCGGGAAGGCGTTAATATCTTGGATATCCAGATTCGGATGTCCAACAGATATAGTCACCGATCGCGGCCGACAGTTTGAATCGTCACTTTTTCAATATTTGGGAAAAATGATCGGATTCAAACACCGCCGAACAACCGCGTATCACCCGGCTTGTAATGGACTAGTGGAACGATTCCACCGCCAACTAAAAGCAGCCATAATGTGCCACGCTGACTGCAACTGGGTGGACACATTACCTTTAGTGCTGTTAGGGATTAGGAGTGCATTTAAAGAGGACCTCCAATCATCTTCTGCCGAATTGGTATATGGTGAGCCGTTGCGCTTACCCGGAGAATTTTTTCACTCCTCAGTTCCTTCCTCCAGCGATATGACAGACTTCACAACTCGTCTGCGCAATTTTGCGGCAAAGCTGCAGCCAACACCAGCTGCACGCCACAATAAAAACAAAATATTCGTACATAAGGACCTCACTTCGTCTTCTCGCGTATTTTTAAGAGACGATGCATCACGTGGCTCTTTACAGCCTCCTTATACAGGCCCGTACGAAGTTTTGGAGCGGGGTGACAAGACCTTTAAAGTACAGGTCAAAGGGAAGAGCGTTACAGTATCTATAGACCGCCTGAAACCAGCCTATGTACTGATCGACCCATCTCCCAACCCCACCTCCATCCCAACTCCTACGCCCAACCCTAGCCCCATTCCCTTACCTGACCCTATTCCTGCGAGTCAAGAGTCCCCTAACCGGGATACCGTCAAAAGAACACGTTCAGGCCGCGTAGTTCGTTTCCCTGATTTTTATCGCCCGCAGTGACGGTCTCTGGGGGGGAGTGATGTGGCGTACTCATTGTATTTATTTATATTTACGACTTATACATTTACTAAAACACTATAGTACAAGAAACCAAAAACACTACATATAATTTACATGCACTATATTATTTACATTCAAATATATTTATTTACATTTACAACTTATATATTTATTACGTTACAATTAATTTATATACCAAATCATATTTAATTACACATACATATATATTATAATATTATTAACTATTTACATTACTAAAATTACACTAATTAAATATTCATTATAAAACCGTATTAATTTATTTCATACTCGACGAGCATAAAATATTTGCATCGTCGACCTAATAGTGTACAGTGGAAACGGCCGCCCGGACAGGTAGTTCTTATCTCTTAAGATCTAATATGAACTCACGCGCCGGCCGGCCGGGTTGAGCAGCGAGCCCGCATAACAACCAGTCGATGCACGTACTACACCGCGGAGCCCGTGTCACTCGATATCTTGCCGCTTACCGCTTACGCGCCTTGTTTATATAATCGTTTATTGTTTTCTGCTCTTAACTGTACTATCGCTTTCTTACTTTCACTCCTTCTTCTTCTACTGTGTGGTTTCTGACTTTTGTGTTGTGTGCTTTATCTATTGTGTAGTGCAAATAAACTTTTCCTTCCGTGTGCATTCTTGTTGGACTTATTATTTACCATCTCGCACCGTGAGTACTACCTACACACACACCCCCACATCTACCAAAAAACAACTGAAACTTTTTTCGTGGCCTCAATCCGCTCTTGTACATTGGTGCACAAGCTTATGATATCAACTGTGGAGACCTACCGCATACTCCCTCACATGCTTCATAATTACCAAGCAATTAAATTTTGTTTTTTTTTGTGAAGGGTTAAAATATTTAAGTATATTTTTAAATACAATAATAAGCGTTAAATTTCTTACAAAAACGAAACCAGTGTTAAACAAGATATACTCTTACCATCGAAATAAAACATTCACAGACAGCTCACCTACTCGTCGGGTATGACCCATTCCATCTAATCAGCAGGCCTATTCTATGCCAGCACACGACTCGATTGGTATTCGATACGCAGCACAGAGCTCGTGTACACCTCGTATATAGATCATTATATTGTTCAGTATTTAAAGTGCGCCCTCTATCGTCAGCGGTGGGTATGTGCGCCGCATAGAAACTAAGCGACCGTTGAATCAGAATTGGACTTCGATGTTACACTGCGTTATGGTTGTGTTGTAATGATTTCTTGACGATATAAGGGCTCGCTAATTTGTACTATAAAATGTTTGTAGGAATTCTATTAAAAAAGATTTTAAATGTATGCAATCTAACTGATATTTTATTTAAAGCGTAACTGTGATGTCTCTATAATTAATGTAATTGGTTTTCATCGTTTTAGTTAAAGTATTTTTTTTTCTATTTCAAGAAGTGCTGCGAATGAAATAATCAGATATCAATCAGCTGATAATATATCTGTCGGGATTAAAATTGCTGCAGACGATTTGAATAAACAAATATAGATGAAAATGAACCTACCAGTCCCTACTTAGTTTTGACTCATTAATAAATAGAACTTGTAAGACTTTTTGATACTTTTATTATTAAGATGAAGACTGACAAGCCTATGAAGAGGCCTTAGCAGAATTATGAAAGTCAGAGACAAACAAGAACCTCGCCTAAAACCAAAAGATTATTTCAAAATTTTCTCCAGAACTAAATATAAAGCGAAAGAGTCAGATACAGAACATTTGTCCCTACAAAAATCCTCAATATAGAAATGCACGATGTTTATGTTCAAACGCAAGTAGGCTTGTCAACATTTTAACGATATAAACGCGAGCAGAAAATAAATTTTCCTCTGTGCTTTGACAAAGATCAAGATTATATAACAAAGGAGAAAACTTAAGGAAGACTGGATGACTTACCTAAAGGCATGGGTATTTGTGTCTTTACTTACTTGTAGAAACTTCATTACTTGTAGAAAAATGTTGTACAATAAGAATACCTAAGTAAAAGCATTTTAAATTATAAAATCGAAGACGCAATAAAAGTTACTAATAACAACCACATCAAAAGATCAATTGCAAACAGAACCAAAATGGCGGACGCGCCAGGAATACAAGCAACCAATTTATCAACATACCCTATGAGATCCGACTTAGTAATGGAACCTTCGCCAGCCTATCTCCGTGCCATCAATCAAAACAACAGGATACACATAGCTAGCCACAGAAAAAAATATGTATCCTCGCCCAGAAAAAAATAATAAAAAATGTAAAAGCGCGCGATTAGGGATTCGTCGTGCGCAAGCGCAGAGCGGAAACGGCACGTAGAGGAAACGTCAGAACGCGATACGATTTCGAATTTCGAATTTGGAATCGGACTCGAACACGGGATGTTTGAATGGCGTCTAATTTTTTTATTGGTAATGGTTTTTGTTAATAGGTGTTTGTTGAGGGTGTTTTATTTTATTAGTTGTTTCCTTTGTATTTTATCAATCGTTTTTATGTAACACGTTGTAATCTGTGGTCTTTAAGATAATCTTTTTATTAATAGCGACGTTTTGATGATTTCAATGTTTTTAATTATAGTAATTTTACAACAGTGTAAGACACTCTTTTTAAGGATACCCTGGATTGCGGGTTGTATGTACATCAACCACAGACTTATAAAAAAAAAGAAATAAGCAGACCTAACATAATTGTCACCACTACATAGACGTATGTAAGCAATAGTTTCATCTTTTTCTCTCCCATTACACGTATAAAGTCTATCTTGTTTTATTTTTGTTGTTGCAACACTCACGCACACATAGACAAAATGGGGTTGAAGCACTCCCGCCATTTTGTTAAGCTACAAGAAGCTCAATTTTAGTATGAGGACCATAGACAACATAGGACCATAGACCGTAGACCACGAATGTTTTGTATGGGAATTGTCAAAGTGTGCAGTATGTCTATGTACTTGTAACTGGCACGGTTTTTTCTCTCATGTGTTAGGTCTGCTTATTTATTATTTTTTATAAGTCTGTGACATTAACGTACATTCAGGCATAAGAAATTGTAAAGACATTTACAAATTAGGTTACATGTCATAATACTTTTACAGTTTATAACGATACAATTATAATAATAATAACAATGAATTAATATCGATAATGTATATAAGTTGTAAAAAAATCCATCCGTGTTGATAATAAATCAATATTGGAAATCAATTACAATCCACTGATATCCACTGATTGCATTAATTTCAATACTCATAATTGCTACACATTATATTATAATAAGCAAAATAAAATTCACATCATTAAATTTATTTCCAGACTTAAAAAATGTTATAACGCGTCAACCTTCAGGCTGGCGTCAAAAAACTTGTAATGGTCTCAATTATTATGTTACAAAAATTAATGTGAGTCAATCAAGATTGGCGTCCAAAAAACTTAATAATAACTCTACGACCGGTAGCGGGTTAACGCAAAATAATGAGCTTAAAATTATACACTATTTGGGTCTCGTCGCCCAACTGGGTCAGGATAGGGTTAGGGTACCCTGGACCTGATGATGAGCATGAGAAATAAGTTATTTTTGTATAGTTTAATAAACTTTAAACTGAAGTATCGCATTAGTTTAATTTGAGTTATATTGGTATAAATACCAAATAAGTTACTTTTTTCTAACCCGTAACTGACTGGATTATAACAATAATATTATTATTGAAAAAATCTAAACCTTCAACAATGATATTATTATTGTTATAATGAGATGGGTTGCGTATGGGCAGACTTTACAAACGTCTTTGTTATGTTCAAGTTTCGAACCCGGACATTATGTGGGATACCTAATATATCTACGTGTGTGATATGTGTTGAGATACTTAATATATCTACGCTTATTTTTTTAACTCTTCAATGAAGGTATTTCCCGTATTGCATTTTTAGTAAAACTTCTGGTACTAAAAATGTTAAGTACAAATAAATAAGAAATAAATATGAATGACCCGAGAAAACATCTTGACAAATGGAATCTACTTAAGACTAATAAGACAAGGCAAAATGTAACTACTACAAGCCTGTCAAATACATCGTTCGTTGAATCAAGAAGTCGCTAATACAACGTGGCTTGTCATATAGAGCTATTTTCACGCCCATTAAGCTATAAATAGGTAGGTATAAGATTTTATATCGAAGTTTTTATAAGTAGTTAGCTAAGCGAGGGCATGATGTGAATACATAATTATGTAGTTATTTTTGAGGCTTACTGTCCTCAATATATTGAAAACATCTTGGCAAGCAATTATGATAAGAACTAGGAAGAGTAAACGTTTTTGGCCGACGTGACCAAACAATTATTATATACGATTTACGGAACCTTATTTTTTAATACGGATACATCCATAACAAAATTGCAATGTTCCAATTTCGAATTGCAACCTGAAACGGCATGCTGGCCAGACATAATTGATTTTTTTCTTAATCGGGCCGTTCGCAAAAAGGTTATTGCGTTTGATCTTTTTTTTGAACATTTTTTATAATTAGAACAAAATAAACACGGGTCTGGATCGTTTTCTTGGTATTTTAGGTCTGATTGGATGATGTCAGATGAGAAAAAATAGGTCAAAGGACCATGGTCTTACTTTGTGCCCAAAAATGTGTCAAGGTTGAGTTTTTCTTAGAACGTCAGTGGTTCAGAATAATATTTTTTGCTGATTATACACTTAGGTTCAAAAGTATGTTTAAAGGACGATTTAAAAGTTATTTTGATTTTACTTTTCAATTTTTTTTTCATAATTTACCTGAAGAATTACGGTCGCGGGTTCGACTTCCGGCCGGAGAAAACATCTATGTAAAACATACCTACAATGTTTGTTCTCGGATTTTCAGTGTCCTTGAAGTATTACAAGTTTACAGAACGCCCTACTTCAAATATAAACGTTTTAGTGGGCACTAACCGAAATAACTGAATTCTTACATGAAATCGTACACTTACGTATATATGGGTGGTTCTACATTTTGTATTTTTAATGGAATAACAGTTTTATGATGGATGTTGCACCGAGTTAATTAAGTTCAGTACATTAAAATATTATATTAATTCATTGTTACATCACGCGGAACCCTAAAGTTTACAATTAATTTTAATCTGAAAATAATATTGATGATCTTTTGCAATAAATTATTGACATTTCAATGAGTGATTTTTTACGGTGATGCAATTGATTTGTCTAATGTATGAGGAAAACATGTAACATAATATACATCAAACACGCGGGGGTCCTGTAATTTTCCTGTCATATTTTTAGCACTTAATTAAATTAGAAAAAAAAACAAATCAAATTAAAATCATTCTTTTTAAACATAAAACAAGTGGACGATAAGCGGCCGTAGAAAAGATAATAAATAACTTATAAACAAAAGTGTTAGTACACCGACAAGTAATAAAATGAGTACAACATCAACGTAATTAGTGATAACTCAAAAACTATGTCCCCAAACGTAAATGGGACCAAACGACGAGCCCCAGCATACTTATATAAAAAAAATCATAAAAATCGGTACAGGCATGAAAGAATTACGAGGTAACACATAAAAAATTGAGAATCGACATTTTTTTGAAGTTGTTTCAAAAATAACCCGACGAATTGTATGTATTAGTGATAAATTATACGGACTACTCAGTTTAACATTACGTCAGGTACAAAAGTCATGACCAAAGCATTTTAATTTCACTCAATACAACCTGACAAGGACCTAACAAGACGAACATAATCTCCACGTCAATACAAAAGTTCCAAAAACACTCACGGCCTCCTTACTCGGAACTCTCTGAACCACTTCAAAGAAAGCATCCTTCAAACTCACGCTGTCTTTCTTAATCATTTTATCATAACGTTCTAAGTGGACATTCTATACAAAGCATTCGATATGAATTGCTTCACACGGGAAATGTACGGTGTTAACCATATTAATGACATATATAACTTAGCAGCTTTCTGACAAGTTTGTCGTGGCCTTCCTCGCCCCCTTTGAACGTTACAGAGACGAGTGTTCTAGGAGATTTTGATGGTGTTGAATAGGTCGAGTTAAAATGGTGATTTTTTCTATGTGGGCTGAGGAAACTGTGCAGTAAAATCTTTAGCGAGTTCGTCACCGTGAGAAGAATGGTTTTGAATAACTCATTTTATGATTAGATTACTAAAATATGTGGTACAATATACCGGTCTGTTACGTTGCGTTTGTAGAGGTGTTGATGGATTCTGGGACTGATGTCAAGTATAAACGTTTTTATGCTAACATTAGAAGTTGATGGGTCCGTTTATAAAGAAGTTGGAAATAACACAGCATTAGTGAGATTCCATTAATGAGAGGTACCTATATAAAAGGCCTTAAACTACTACGTATTCTAGCCAAATGCAGAGCAGATGTAATTCTGACACAGACACAAATGTACTTAAGTGTAATAGGAAAAACAACTACCTTTTAGGTTTTAGCAAAGTGTTTGCTTCGGCGAAGTAGAATAATTGCATATACCATTAAAACAGCAATAGTGAACTATCATATGAATTTAAAAATAATCAGGAATAGTGGCATCATATTCTGCTACGCAAAACTAGTATAAGGTATCCTGCCCAATAGGATGCGGTAACTGACCCGACCTAACCTAAGACTTGACTGCCATCTGACTAATTCATGGGATCTGTCAGCGTAACGTAATAACTGGTACTGTAACTAATCGGATACAAGAAGGGACTGCGAAAACCAGTAGACATGCAGAAAGGATAATGGGAATAATAACATGAATAATGGTGTGCCTGATGACTGCGACTGATGACAAACCTTTACACAGCACAAATATTCCTTGTTTAAATGACGTGTGCATAAGTAAAAAAAAAATACCAGCAGCTAAGCATTTTTATATTGTCCTTTTTTCATAGTCCGATCTACGCTCTCAGAATACGATACTTAGTTTGGCAGCTGACTCAAGCAAGAGATCCAAGATGAAGTAGTGTATTATCTATAGGTACAATCGGTTATCAAATATGAAGCAGACGATACGATTACCACCGACTAACGTAGAGTAGTATCAACATTACTGAGGACCTATCAAGAAGCAAATCCTTGTTTTCATTTCTGTAAAATAAAATTTACTAAAACAGGTACAACGGAACGCCACTATCCAATTCTAATCATGTAAAATGATTACAAGAAGCGGGGTACAGTTAATGTCGCCGCAGAGTTTATTTGTGTAACTAGTCTGTGGGTAACGACGATATTACCTACAAATGAATTATTTTATGTCGCGCCTTACACGTCTTGGTCTTTGAGGAAATCTAAAGGAAGATCTGGTAGAATTCTGACTATGATGGAGTATTAAACTTTAAATTTAACTCGAACACCACCCTAAGTGCGCGAGTCGGCCTTTAAACGGTTTTGTAAACATTCAAGACTTATTGATTACAAGTAGGTATATAACAGTGCGGAATTCCTCTATTTTACGAATCGCCTCGCTTTATAATAATGAGAAAAATAAGAATGAACCTATTTTTAAATTAAGTCATATCGAAGTTGATTAAATCAGGTTTATAACATTAGCTACCAAGATTTTTTGCCAATATTTATTAGAAAGTTATCGCCCTGGCTCATAGACGTCAGCAGCACTAATGGCTTCATCGATCGACACATTGCCGCACCAGAAAAATATAAGTCAATATCTTATTCATAAATATAATTACATCTATACTTATAATAAATCTGTAGAGAGGTCAATTCTGTACATTAAATATATTTCCAAAATAACTATCATAGAAGTATAAAAACGATCAACACCACTCAATCCTCGCCTGAAGCAATCTCATTGCGGTCGCGCCGCGCTGTGTGCGGAAGTGTAAAAATATAATCCATTTTAAACATTCGTCGTGTCGCAGTACTCTGTGGCAGTACCACAGAGTAGCTATGTACTCTGTGGCAGTACCTCCTTCAGCCGCTGTTCCCTCGCGGTAATGACTGCGCGTTGGATGCTGCGGTTTGCAAGGTTAACTGGGTTTCATATGGAGGGTAAATAACTTCATTATCTGTCCTTTTTACCCGACAGAGCGGTTTAAAGAAGGGTGATGAGTTTATCACCGACTACGCTACGCAAATTATGTGTTTTAATCAGTCTATGTGTGTATATGTTTTTTGTTTGTCCTTTACGATGTTAAGTTCATTTATAGCACACTACTGACATTTACATCTGAAATAAACCTTATGAGCTCACAAAATTAGGTAAGAAGATTAAGCCTAGTCTGTATTTCCTAATCATTTACTAGTCTTATTTGCGCTCAAAGAAAACTCTCGGATGACATACAGACAACTAAATTACAATCCCCCCATTCAGAAATTGTATCATTCTTTCTTTCTTAAATGTGAGACACACCCTTTCACGTGTTTTGCAATATAAAACAATATTTAAGGTTTATTTTCAATAAACATCCGACAGTCAGCCTAAATACAATAAAATTCTCATGAGACATCTTAACAACAAAGCGACTCGTCCCTGAGACAGATTAGGGAATATTTACGACTCAAAATTTGCATTATTTTTTTGCAATAAACCGGAGTGCGACTTAGGAAGTCAAAATTAGAATAACAGAACATGTACAGGGTGTTGTAGAAATTAAAAGGGAATAATATAATATGTCATTTTGATAAGCAGTGATAGTGATTTGAACGTTGTACAGGGGCCTAATAAAATTAGAGTGTAATCTAATTTATCTTTAATCTGAACATCTGAATTAATCATAAATGAATTATGTAGTATCAATGTTTCACAATATTTTATTATTATTTCACAATAATACCTCCAGTATACTCGTAATGAGATATGAGTCCAGTAACTATCAGACGAGCTGAGTTAGCCGAGATAAATTTCCCTTTTTAATACAAAAATGCTTTTACTTAAATTACATTAAGGAGATAAAAAACATCATCCCATACACTTGAGTTTTTAAAAACCACAATAGCTAATAATTCGCTAGGAGCCGACGACCGCTATCCTTCTAAGAAACAATGTTTTGACATTAACCAAAACTTTTTTTAATCCCTTTGTTCCGGTGATAATGACAGGCTTGTGCCGGTAGGGAGCGTGACGATTCATATTTAACTAAACAAATAACATTATGGTATGAATTACTATGTGGGTTGACACAATCACGAAAATATTCGGTATAAACAAAAAATGGGTAACTTTTAACACTATGGAATCTGATGTTGAAATTTGTGAACCGTTCATCAGAAACAAATATTATTTTATTACTACAATCAGTTAACAATAATCGATAATCATAACCGTAATTTGTCTCCCTTGCCTAGTACGAAAAGACTTAATATTATTTTAAAGTGAGTAGGTATAACGTTAGGGCGCATTCAAGTAGAACGCTGGTTACCGGCGCCGATCTGCCAGCGCTCATCGGTACTGGTCCGTTGATATAACCTCGGTCGTGTGACAGGTCGGAACTTGTCGGCGCTTATCGGCGCTGGTTCGGCACAAAGTATAGAGACTACCTGCGCCGAGTACCTGGGCGGATAAGCGCCGATAAGCGCTGGCAGATCGGCGCCGGTAACCAGCGTTCTACTTGAATGCGCCCTTAGGTATACCTATTAGTTTTCCTTTATTTATTGAGAAATTCTTAATACTTAATCTTAACTATTTTACATATTTTATTATTTTCTGCACTCTACACTTGCGGTTGTTGAGATATTACTATTGCTTTCAACGAAGACGAACTATAATAATATTTTTTTCCATAATTCACAGGAGTGCAAAGCTCACGATATTTTTCATTACCAAAGATGCGACTATAAAAAGCTAGATGAGGTTTCTATGATTCTCAAGCGACGTTAATCGAACAATGCCGATCGAAGGAGGAAATAAAACACTTCATTATTAAGAATCAATGAGGGTCGCCGTTTTTGTGCTCACCAGTTGGCGCCACCGGCGAGGTGAGGTCTTGCTGTCAAAGCCCGCCCATACATAAACAGTGACAAATGACATTCAGACAAGCGAAAAGTGACAGACAGACCTCACTTTTCACTAGCGCCTCTAGCGGAAAATTCACACGCGGTTACCCTCATTAGAGAACCGAGAACCTGAGAATCGGAATACAACGCTTTGTCGGCGACTTCGCAGCTCACGCGCAGGCTTTGAGCAGATTTCATTATGCAGATGGGATGCTCGTTAGAATAATCAAGCCATGACTATTTGCTAATTACGAAAGAGGAGAGCTGAGGTATAGTGTTAGTTAGATAATATACATTGTTACGTCTTAGATCCACATAAAAATGTATTCGCGGTTACCGTTGCAAGGCACGGGTTAGTAAGTTTAAAAAAGCCCAATTACTTGAAATTTAAATCAATCGTCAATACCTTTTCAGGTGAAATCTGTTAAGATGTATAAAAGCATTTTCCAATGTCCTGAAGATTATAAATGGAAACTTCAATATACAATATACTGTTCAAAGTATGCACTTAAGTATACAGTCTTCGCGTCGATGGCTGTAAGAGTTGAAAAACGGACGAGGCTATGGCAACATTTCGTTGGAAGGTGCTGGAAGAAGTTGGATTTTACTATAAATAATAATTCAAATCCTAAAGTAATTAAAATTAGTATATCGACCTTTAGCCACCAACCCCTCCACCAATCGGCACTAGAGTGAGGTGGAATAAACTCAGAACTTCTCAGGTAGGTAATAAAATACTCTGTACCGTGGACAGTAGCGAGCCAATGATATGTTGACGCTTAAAAACCAACCAATCCATGGCCTGAAAATTAGCATTGAAACGAAACACAAGCTTTCTAGTTCACACAAAATCAAGAGGCATCAGACAATATTTATAATGTTTGTATCAATCTGATTGAAGGTTGATTGACGCGGCTTGTAACGAGTGATTGTTACGGGGCGCGTTGTGAACATGCGGGGTCTGTGATGTACGTTTGGGGGTTAAGAGGTTATTGAAATAACAACGCCTTCAACTTCACGAATATTTTGTTGAAGTTCGATAAAGTTAAGTCAAGGATTTACCGGATACGTCAGGTGTGAGGTTAAGTTTCATTACTTAATAAATAATTGGTGACCCTGCAAAGCATCCCTGAAACTTCCGGCTAAATTGTTGTGTCGCGAAATCTCAGACACTGAAATCAGTTTTTTTATACTATCAACTTTTATTTGACTAGTCAAGCCTGTTGAAAGATAATATATCTTTTAAATGTGAGGTTTACATTACATTACATTACAACAGCGTGGAAATAGAATAGCTACCGAGGACCTCAAAACACGGAGATTTGTTGAAAACTCAATTTTCCAAAATCAGCGTGAAGCTTAAAAATAGGTAATCTATATTCAAAAATTAAAAAAAAAAATATTGAGCAATTTACAAATTGATCATTAGGTCAGTTGAGTTTTGGTATATTTTCATTGAGTTATGTTAGGCATAATATAATCCTTGGTAAAAAGGCTGATAAAATGCAAAACGGTTATGATACAAAAGTGAATTTTTTAAAGAGCTAGGTTAACAATTCAACAATCAAAGTATGCATCAGAAAAGCAAAGGATAATATTAAAATATTCAGCCAACGTTTGTACATTTAACCGCAATATTCGTGTTCTGAATAAGTAGCCATTCTGAGAATCAGAGAAAATTGGATATTTTACTTTATTATTAGCGTTCAATTCTTTGTGTCTTATGCAGTTTTAAATATGATTTCTATCAAGAAAAGTTATAAAGTAGGAATGCATATCGCATAGACAACTATTTTTATCGTGATACAAAGTCTCAGGTCTTTATTATTCATGGATATTATAAATTATATTGACATATTAACATGTTCTGAAGGCAATCGGATAAGACAAACATATAGTTACTTGTTTGCATAAAGATAAATAAGTGAGTTGCGATGTCATGTACATTTAGAATTATTTAATTCTTTTGAAGGTTTACAGAAAGACATAGTTAACGGTTTAGGTTAGGTCAATTTAATTATTTAGAAAGAAAAGATAGTGTCCACTTAAAAAGAACAGATAAGGCAGTGCATATTAGCCAGAGTAGAGAAGTCAATTGTGTAATTAAGTGAAAATATAATGTAAACTAAACTGTCCTTTGAAGAAAATATTAACAAACAAATCTAATTTACTCTGGCGCAAATGTTAAATTCATTCGATTTGTATTGTTTTGAAACAGTTTTCAACAAAAGATGTTCCATCCATCCGTCCAAATCATCTTCAAGAACTTTATGTACAACTCGAAGGTGTACAGATTTCCTCACGATGTATCCCTTCAATGAAGCAAGTGATAAGTGTAGAGAATTAGAGTTTTATTTGAGAATGAAGAATTGTAATCACCACCAGTTCAAACCACCATCAATCGTCGTGATCACAATCATTCTTGAAATCATGATAAATCAAGCTTTCCGATATTTTAAAAAATCCAAATTTCCAAAAATTCCAAATTCCCAAAAATCACATTTTAGCGCTCCCCTATACTCTTCAAGAAACATACATACCAAACGTTTTCTTGCGTTAAATCGTTTTACCTGTACAGTGTCATCAATCAGTCACTCGGCAATGGAAGAGTTTTATACATGCATATTTTGATGATAAGCATTTTTATTTCTTCACCTGTACTTTAAATGATTCACTTCACTTCATCCACTCATTTAGAGTATCAAAACATGTCACAACTCACATAAGCACTCAATCAACGTTCGAACAAAGGTCTGAAGTAACCAGCATTGCTTGATAGTAGATAACATCGGCGAAACACCTCTGCGGTTCACAGGTTGGCGGGTTAACGATTTAATATAGCCGGAGTATTAAGAGAATCCTGAATGATAGCTGCAAGGGAAACATGGCCGCTTGTGCCACGTGCGGCGATATTCTATTCTATACTATACTCCGATTGAATTCGATCTAGAATTCGTTATTATTGCATGGCACATAAATGTCAGCGTTCCGATAATGCGATTTAGGTATGCTTTAGTTACAAAAAAAGTGAAAGATTTCCTCAAATTGGTTAAGCCGTTTCTAAGATAGGTACCTAAAGGAGAGTAACCCAAAAACAAAACACAAGAAAGATTTATGCCGGTATGAAAAAAGCAAAACTTTCCTGAAGCGAATCGAGACACGTGAACTAAAATTTAGTAAGTTTACCTACTTACAACTAAATAACGTACCTATCTACTATACCTACTCCGTTCACGTTTAATACGAAATTCATATGCTATTTTTTTCGCCCTTTTGAAACCTCAATGCAGATTAAAGGCGCAAATTTAAAATACCTTAAGTAAACTTTTCTTATAAGCTAATTTGGGCTGTGAGCACATGTAATAAATTTATTTTTAAGGGTTACCTAGTAAAAATTTCATATTTTCTGTGACTCAATGGAATCTAAGCATAGATCTCGATTCGGTTATTTCCTAACTACATACTTAGCTATCCACCGATACAACAACAACCTTATTTAATGACGGTTTTATCTGCAGAAATAATTGAATAAACATAAAATAATATTTTGTGTCATAGGTGCCATTATTCAAATTAATATTTAAATTTTAAATCACAGTCCATACGTTGCACATAACGTGGCTTGCCTATGCGTTATATAAGTGCATTATGCCATTTGTTTCTTCTATGGAACTGATAAAGGGGACTGATGTCAATCGGGTACAAAGGGACCACAGAAGCTAATTAGTCTTAGTCTTAAAATAATGTCATGAATCATGAAAAATTAAACATTTAGTAAGAACCGCTAACACGCTCTTACCCCCGCACTAATATTCCTTTTGTGGTGAATGGCATGGACACACAAATAGTAGATCACTAGCCACACACACAAGAATCTATCCCGTGCTAAGTCGATCATGAAATTCGGCCGGGGTAAAGACCAAAGTGAAGCGCTCATAGCCCGGCGGCTTGCGTTGATCCTAAGTGATCGACAAAGTTAAGCAACTGCGGGCGCGGTCGGTAGTCGGATGGGTGACCGCTAGTGGCAAAATTCCTTGAGCGCTTCCGTGCTTCGGAGGGCACGTAAAGCCGTCAGTGCCGGTTGTTATCGATTGATAGCAGTCGTTAAGCCATGTCGGAGGGGAGGCCTTCGGGCGACTTGAAAACTTTCGACACTGGGTTGGCCACTAACCCCTCCACCAATCCGCATTGGAGCAGCGTGATGGAGTATACTCTAGGCCTCCTCAATAATGAAGAGAGACCCGTGCTCAGTAGTGGGCCATTAATGGGTTGTAGTCAATCAAACACCAAAGTACGACTCGCGTTGCAGACAAAACCACTACCAACTTGGTTACAGGCTCGTCTAAAGGAGCTAATAACATTAAATTAACTAAAATGTTAATTGTTCCAACACCGAACTATCGCGTTAACTTTCCCTTAAACCAACGATATTATTGTACCTGATATGTAATTGGTACCTTTCAAAGCAAATCTAACTTAGTTATCCACAAACAATCTCCATGGTCAAATGTTAGGCTTATAATATTTATTAAATCTAGTGGGCGATAGGCGTACTGGGAGGCGACGGACAGACAGCGCATAATTAACAACTTAATTAGAGTTAACTTTATAGCCAGGTCAGGATTTGCTCAATCAGATTCCTTGTGTCTGTTTTGAGGCTTTCGAAACCTTAGAATTGTCTTCGTGTGTTTGTTATGTCGCGCAATTGTATGTGTGTTTTTACGGGACGTTGTGGTTGATCAGCTGCAAAATAAAAAAGTAAAAAAAAATCAAGTTTAACAATAAATCATACCAGTGTATACGTGAAACTTGATGGACAAAAGGGTTTTCCAAAGTGTATAACACGAAGTCCAAATTTTGCCAGCCTTCAATATTCCTATTTTCTTATTTCTATTTTCGTATCCGTGAAAACTATTTCTACGGCTTTAAAAAATTGTTACGCATAGATATATTTTAGATTAATCAATTATAAATTTTATTTATAATTAAATTTCTTGACCAACGAAAAGTAAGCCGAATCAGTTTTGTTTTAAATTTCTGAAAACATAATCCGATGGCCCTGATTTACCCACCCATTTATTTATACAGTGGTCCAGTTAACTTAGGTTTCCCTTAAAGGGTTAAGGGTTTTAGAACACCTGTTCGTGAGCCCGCAAATCCGCGTGCACAGTGCTAACTAACGCTTACCAACTAGACATGTCATAATGATAATCTCCAGAACATTTATCTTCGCGTCCGTCTGACAGCGACACAGTTCCGCTCAACCCGTCGGCTGTCAATATTGAAAGCAGTTGTGATGTATGGAATATTTGGCATTTTTCCCAAGACGACCATCATTGATCATTATTAGAGAAGCGTACGCTCTGTTATCGATGTATTCTCGGATAGGTAGACACGTTAGACTCTGCGCGCTGTTCAAATTC
Source organism: Hesperia comma (assembly GCA_905404135.1). Taxonomy (NCBI): domain Eukaryota; kingdom Metazoa; phylum Arthropoda; class Insecta; order Lepidoptera; family Hesperiidae; genus Hesperia; species Hesperia comma. The sequence goes on along the minus strand of FR990026.1, from coordinate 1,099,098 downwards.
AGTATAGTTACTTGTCAAGCTTGTAACTTCTCGCTAAATATTATTTTAATCGTGGTAATAGTTTTATTAAAATTATTCATTATTGTTGGAATTTCTTTAACAAAATTAATCTGAAGTTATTGTGTTGTTCAATATATATTATTATTTATTTAATTGTAACAGAAAAATATACAATATCAATTCAAAAAATAACTTTCAGTAAAAAAATGACGAAGTAATTTTCACGGCTAAGGAAAGTAAGGCCGATAAGGTCTAAGGATATTTATTATATAAAAAATACATTAGGATCATTTTCAACCAGAAGCCGAGACTAGCATAAGCTGCTGGGCTGCGACTCGAAATTTACCTACTACAAAACGTGTCTTGTACCAAATGCGTCCACATTAACGAGAGTACCCTGATCGAACTAAATAACAGTTCAATTAAGTTGATGTGATGTAATGATCTGACGTCAGCCCCAATCATTACACGTATACCAACATCACCTGTGAACATGTACCACATGTGCTGTACGTTTTTCTAAGTTATGTTTACATGAGAAATTAAGTAAGGAAAAGTTAATTTTATGATAGTAAAGCAGCGCCACCCTTCCACTGTCGCTCAATGTAACTAAAACCATTCTAGACTAGAATAATACTCAAACGGGGACGATAAATGTAAGTCCAGTTAGCAGTCGGTATCAAAAGTTAGGTGGTTAGTTCGTTAGTAAGTATGAGGACTGTCAGTTGTGTCAGTTATTGTTAGTAGTAGTCCACTTAGTAATTATATTATTAGTAAGTCTCGCCCGATTTTAAATTCGATTATTTTTTTATACTTACACTATTTTCAGAAACTCAAATAACTTTAGTTCCATTTACTTCCACCAATGTTATTAGCAAATTTATTTTACAAAAAATTCAATTATATAAATTATAAAGAATACACACTTGAGTGACAATAAAAATTAAACGTCGAACACCGTTAAACCTATAGTGATATTCATATACCTTAACTAAGAATCGAACCGGCACATCTCGCAAGCAGGGTCACCAACTAGACTATGCGGTGGAAAACTCTGGTTACTGTACTAGCATTTAAGGCTGTACTAAAATGAGGCGCATATTTAGATATTTAGATTGTGCGACATCGGGGCCAAATGTCAAGAGTCAACTCGGTCTAATATCTTGCTAAATTTGATTGACATTCCGGTTAGGTTATAGTTACGAAATCGATTTAATCTAGTACTTACATTAACGCTGTTAAATTGAACGTCTTGTGATATTTCTCATGTATCCTCTCACAATGAGGGGTTAAGGCCAAAGGTTTGAACCTATGTGCCTATTGACCGCTCGTAGGTACGCCCTGAGTGCTTGGTTACGTGAACGTAACTTTGGATGCGTTTGCGACTTACCTGAAACAAAACAGTTTTCAATTAATGCGTATCATTTACGTTAACATAAATATAAATGCTACATTAAATACAAAAAAAAATCTTAATCTTTTAATCAATTAAGTATTTATACATTTTTAATTTATGTTCAATGTAAAAATCTAGAGATGTAAAGCTTTCGACCAACTAAATTAATAGCTACTTAAATGTTATATAACTTTGTTATTAAAGGTACTTAAGCCTAAAAACCACACAAATATTTTATCCATTCGGTCCTCCAAAACCTTTTTTTATTTTTTTGTTTTCGCGATGACTGTTTGTTCTTATATTTGCGTATTATCCAGCTATCACGATCAGGGAATTCTAATATGAGACTATGAGTATGTAGCGTTCTTTAATTGTTTACCTATTGACTCCTCAGAACATATTTACACTAACAGCTCAAAAGGACCGGCCAAGCCACGGAAACCATATAGTCACGTAAACGGCTATCTCGATAATCAATGTAAATCTCTATCGATAGACAAGGAAAAACCTTGGTTTAGATAATGCTCACCATTTGCAATGAGGACGATATGTTACCGTCGACTTGGTAATGCTATGTTTTAATTATCTAGATAAGCATCTAGCCCATATTGCGTGCAAAAGTCGAAGTGTTTATTTACACGTGCGACAATGACGCGACAATATGACGCAAGGTAATTAGTGTCAACAAATCTGCAATAGAACAGCGTAGTTAAGTTCTAATCATCCTCGGTTACAAAGAAGGTGCATTGAGAAATAGTGGGGCTTCATTAGGTTGAAGTTTATTTTGACTCTGCGTTTTTTAACAAAAAATGTTACGACATTGTGGTGACAAAAAAATATTTTTGTTAGTAACAGATCGATGCGAAACAAAGAGCCCCGAGTTCTATTCTCAGCCGGGGCAGTTATTTATGTCGACGTCGCACATCAGGAACACAAAATGTCAGTCATGTCATGAAACGATGCAATTTCATACAAATTCTCGTCTGCGACATTTTGTCGTGTTGACATCGCGGCACAATCGCATGTGCTCACGTCTATTAACATCTTACAGCTATTGTATGATGTACCTACAGGAAGTTAAATAGTTGATCTGACTCAGTTTCATTCTGAGAAATATCACATTTTTCATGACTTTACTGTGCACGTCTAGATGAGTGTCATTTACAGTAACATTAGAATAATTATGCATATTATAATGGTTCATAAAACATTGGCATTATAATGAAAAAAAAATGTGACTGTTAATCCATTTTTCACTTCCTTTGTACTTATAATAACTTCTGTCTTCTAAGCTCGAACGCAAAAAAATACGATTTAACCGATTGTAAAATGAAACCTAACCTTAACAAAACATTTAGTAGTTGTAGGGGACAGTAACACTAATTTGACTGGAGCAGCAACCGAACCTGGCGCACCAAAACAACATGCCCACTTTCAATCCACGAAGTCACTTCGCTTCATACTATTTAATACCCAGTATATAAAACTAATCGGCGATCATTACCCGAGGCGACTCGCTTCCTCAACAAGCCTGAACTCTGACACGGGACAGTTGCCTAGCTGCCTCCCCGCAATTATTTATTGGTGACGTTATCTACTACAAATGTAGTGGATTCCGTCTGTCTGTCGGTGCGTTTTGCAACGCTAATTGATGGCACTCGATGGCGAACCACCATATTTGCATCGACGGAAACTTTATCTTCGCTGTGATTCCAGATATCGGGGTGTTGAAACTCACTGGGTATAAGGTTAAAGTGTAAATCGAGTTTGGATGGTTATACGTGATTAAGCTTGTTTTTGTTAGGATTGATATCTTTGGATGAACTCAGAACCGTTATAGTCTTTAGAATCGGCAACTATAAAGATTTTTACAAGTATATTTTGGTAGGTACATGAATTTGTAATATAACTTATCAGACATTGTAGTTATTAGATTTCGAAATGTAGATTGTAATGACTCAAGGAATAAGCCATGATTTTAAGGATTTAAGTCAGAAGATCCTTAATACTGGACGCTTAAGAATATTCCTAGAAGCACTAAATAAAAGTCTGAACTATTGGCCGACCAGCAATCAGCCATCAACCTATTGACTATTGCTTAACCCAGCTGAATGACAGGCCGTCAACTACGATAGATTCTTGTACGTCATGTAACCGCATTTAAAATTAAAATTATTTACTAACCTCTTAACCCCGCCGTAAAGACTATCATCCTTCGTAGTATTTGTATGATGTCGTTACAGACAGACGGGCATTTTAATAACGTTTCAAGTATTTAGTTTGATGCACATGAAGTATTTTGGTTGGAGCGAACTCATGGGGAACCATGAATTTAATTTTGAGGTCTGCGTGCGTTACATAAACTGCATTCCGACTCGACTCTGATAAGACGTAAAACACCTTTATGAAACTTCAATTACGGTTGAATTTTCGACACGGATTTGAATTACTACTCCAGATAGCGTAATTTTGGTTTACGATGACGTCCCCGTGTGGATGGGCGCTATTAACACAGTCATTAATACTTCCATTCAATAATTCCAGGAGTCGCAGTCTATGATTCCAAGAGAAGAGACAATACATGTTTCTTCATCTTGAGAGATTTGTCGCGCCTAAAAGAACATTCACGGGTGAGTAGTAGATATCGTATGCTGACTTGTTGTAATCCGTCTGGGTTTGGGGGCTTGGATGCCAGTGCTTTCTTTCTTTCCTATAATTTTTTTCTTAGTCGACGACGTGTCAATGATAATTTTTAATCGATTATCTATAAGCGACGGTGACACTAAGTATCGCGATTCGTCTTCTCAGCAGTTACTCAAGCAATATATGTAAGCTCCGTATGGTTTGACGTCCTCTACGACTGTCGGATCAATAAATCGTTTTGAAACCCTAATACTTTGTAATTACATTTAATTTCACTGCAATTTTATTATATTTATAGTAAATAAAGTCCAGCGTGATGCACCTAACGAGAGACGCGTCTCAGTGTTCGGTGAGCTCATCTGTCCAGATCTCCCGGTTTATCTCTGAGATAAGCCCTTGTGTCCACTAAGGTACCGAAGCTATTAACGATATATCTATAAAGAAAGGAAAAAATCCTGTGTATATCCAATTGGGCATGCAATTTATAGTGCCAATGTTACTTTTTATTACTTAAACGGGAACACTGTGAACTTTTGTTTTACGTATATTTCGTCCGTTATCGTTTCGTCAGTGACCATAATACATGTAACAATGATTACCAATTCGTATTTAAAAAGTTTAGCGTCCTCGACGATACACGATATAATTTAGAATCATTATAACAAATCGTAGTTTGTGCATGTTATTTGTTCGATTCCATTACATTATTTTTATATGTATAAGAACTATTTCCATCTATAGTTCATAGTCACCCAAATTATAGTCGAATGCACCCTAGTCACGGCTAAATGCCGTTAACAGAGTCAAGCTTTTCTTTACTAGTCTAAGGTAGAACAAGTACCCAACACAATATATTTTTTACCACTAAACCATATATAAGGTAATTGCTCTGATTGATTGAACGGTTCCCTAATAGGAAAAGGACCTAAATGTGGGGAAAAAATTGGAAACATGCGCTTACTGGAATAATCCAGATAACGGTTGGAGCCATATTTGGCGCTGAATTTTAATCCGTTCGTGCAGAATGCAGCCGATTAGTTAATTGGAGAAATCTTTGGACAGTTCGAGCAAGCAATAAAAATACAGAAAGACCATTTTTGTCCTAAGTAATATGTAAGGGGAGCGAGGTGTGGAAAATGTATTGGGAGTAATTGAAAAATTTAAGTTCAAGTGGAATTGCTTGTTAATAAGTCACTTTACAAAATTGTAATGGCCTAGTAGATTTTAAATAAATTTGCTCGATGTAGCTGGGTTTCAAATTTGGTATTCTTTTTAAGTAAACGAGTAGCAAGCCACCTGATTGTAAGTGACCGTCATCGCCCATGGAAAGCATCAACGGAAAGAAAGAGGTTCTAAGACCCTATACCAGAACACTACATTACATCAGTACCTACCATCAGATGGGGTAGTCAAGGATTAAGTGTTAATTAATAATAATGATAAAAAAATAATTATTAAAAACAATGATAGCTAGTAAGCTAGGCTTCAGTCCTAGTACCTACTATTGCAGACGCCACATAATATTTATATTTGTTACGATAAACTGATATGCCGGCATGGAATTAAGATCAGTATTGTAAGATAGTCCATACTGCGAAAAATCATAAATCTAAGTCACTTATTAACGCCAAACTAATTATATCGATTAGGCGACTAGCTATTTTAAATCAGAGCCGTATACATGCAAGTAGAAATGTCAACAAGTGCGGTTGCAGCGCTACATGCACTTTATATGCAAAGCGCACTAATACGAGTATGCAAACTGGATGTCACTCATTGCGTTCATATGTCAAACGATGCTACTGCCTGCTTACTGAGTTTCCTCTACAGTTCTGTTATGTGACTAGCTGATGCTAGTGGCTTGACTTCACTAATTTTTAAAATTAGCCATTATTAACACTCCCTAATCTTCTCATTGTACCTATTGTTATAATCGGCGGAGTGTTGGACAAATTTGAACCTTTAAGTGTATTGGACAAAAAACCTCTCCTTGTAATATCACATTATCCATGCTAAGCTAATGTCTTTTTTATTTTTTACGAACTAAGTCCCAACCAAATTCCATTTTTAAAGATAAAAATGATTAACAGTTTCATGTCAGTCATTGACACGTTTATAAATATACTTGTAGATAAATTCTGAAAACGATATTTAATGCTTCAGAATTTTAACATTTAAACACTTCTGCGCTGGCTTTCATATAAATCAAAATTCATAGTCATAATTATGATAATGATAACGGATAAGATACAATCTGATTCAAGCACTACATGTTGCATCGATTGGTGCTAAATGATAGCCAATAATAAATACAAAACTAAGATCTCTAAGCAGTTCTTGACTTTTCGGATTTGACACCACGTCTGGGTGTGGTTTCATAAATTTCAAATAAGGAAGTTCATGCCATACTAAAGAAACTTTTAAATGATAGACAACTTTTTGTAAGAGAAACTAAAATGAGAAATCTTTACTAATAATACATAGTTACATAGACATGCTCAAACAATAAATGTTTTACATAATGTAGCAATAATAACCCTGTCATTTAAATATCAACCAGAATATTGAATACAAATGACGTTAAAAATAAAGCATTCGTTGCAACTTGAACACGAAAGTACACATTAGAGTCGGTAGTAAAATTTTATGTCACATACATACACGTCCAACCGATAATCAAATATCTATTTACAGAAAATCAATTGGCAATTGCGGCACAGATTCACCTGCGCGTCCATTAAGCGGGCGAGGCGCTAAAGGGCACAGAGGGCGCCAGTGTCGCGCGACTCGTGCGCAGATCGCGCCAGATAACTGCCGATCGCAGATCGCGCAGATAGCGCTAGATAGCCTGCGTTCCCACGATATCAGAGTATAGTTCAGTACCATTATTATTAAATTATGAAAATAATAACTAAATATTGCTTTAGCGTGTACTGCATAAAGTGTATCATTTTAGCCCCTTTTGATTGCAGAGCTGAAGAGACCGTCTAGTTGAAAGTTAGCTCTCAACGAATTATTTGACAACACATCGATGGAAGACACTGAAACTCAATGGAAAACACTGACTGAATTGAAAATGAAGACCACGAACTGAATCCGATCAAACCCCCAAAAAACCAGGTAAAATTTAACATTTTATACTTCTATACCCATAAAAAGCAAAATGTTAATATGACCAAAATAAAATCCGACGCTGCAGATATCCAGATACAACTAATGAAGTGTGACGAAACGATATTAAACTCGACATACAATTACGCCAATAACCTAAACATAAAACGCTGTTCCACTAATTGTTGACAAGGACGTCTTAAAAGCCCAACACTAAAATGCATTTACAACGTCTTAAAACGTACAATGTAAATGACATTATTTTTAGCTTCAACTCATTTTGCTGTTAATCTAAAGATCAAATGCATTTATGTACAGCATGATTTAATTTTATCTGATTAGGGAAATATTTTTTATGTTTTTTATTACTTTATAGCCTATAGATAACTTGTACTAACTGGTACATAATATTCCTAACCGAATAATGCCGAAGATCTTACCTTAATAGTATGTAAGATCAATTAACAAGTCACAATTTTGTATTTTTCACAGTCATTTAAACATGCGTACAGTAATTATGTTGTGACTCAAACAAGCAAATCTGTCCCAATAGTAATAGAACAATTAATAGATATTAAAAATCTATTTAATAATGACAGATAACTAGCCCATATTCGCTCAACGTGACGGAAAAACCTTGTGTAAAATATTTGTGTAAAGTAGAAAGTGCTACAATAATCCATGACCAAATAAATAGTTTACCTCAATATTCTTTGTAACAAACATCAGTCGTTCTTAATTTTGTTACCTTTCTTTGAAAACTTTTATGCCTCAGCTGTCAAAACTTCGCATCATTTATTATTTTATAAGATATTTTACGTCCCCTATAAAAATAAAGGTCAAAGTGTCAATGATAACAACACCCTGTACGTACACATCGCAATCCACTCGGCACTCAGCCGTCAGAAATGCAAAGAAATACTTTGATATCTCAATTCGTCACACACTTAGCGCCTTTGACTTAATTTGGTCGCATTATTGCGACATCAAAGAGCGCCGAAAGCGTTCAACTTCAAACGACGCCGCTTTTTATCAGTCAATAGATTTTATTGATTTTGTACTATTGATGGTTCTGTTGCAGTCACATATTATAATATCTGTTATTTTATTTATTGACAAAATTATCATTGCAATATCCGTTATATTTCATATACTTCTTGAATTAGGATTCAACGCATTACAATAAGATGATTTACACAAAACTTGTACTTTTGATAAATAATATAAATAATTTTATAAGCATTAAAAACACATTACACACACTCTTCATTCTATTCTATTTATATTTATTTGAATAATTTACATAAAATTTGTACTTTTTACTATAAAAAGTAAAATACGTGCCACATAAAAATATTCTTCAAGTGATTTCTATAAACTGAGCACTTCATAAAATTCCTGTTTTAATTAGCCGGGCAGCAACATATCGCCTGAACGTGATTCGATTCGACTTGCTCTCTCCCATCGCTTAATATTCTCGTAATTAGTGTGGAGTTTTGTTTGGGATCGATTGCGATTCGTTTCGTATCGACTTTTTGCTGCGATATCGATCTCGTTTGGGACAAGGTCAGGCTTACCGAGAGTTGTTTTGCTTAACGTTACGGCTAAAAGCTTTAAGATCATGGGCTTTTGTACCTGACGTATGAGTAAATTAATCTTTTTTAAAACAAGATTCTTAATTGATTGTTTTCATAGCTTTATGTTATTTAGTTCTAAAGATTCTTTTTTAAGTTTCATTTGGCTTTCAGTGATACGAATTAAATGAAAACTGTGTTAAAAATATGCTACCTACAATTATTTAGTAAACCGTCAATAATTGTCGTGATTTAATAATTTATTTCTTTTAATATAACTAATGAAAACATTTATAGATACAAGAGTTCACTAGACGGTTATAAATTACTTAGTACGTTAGTTGTAAGTATAGTACTTAAAAGTTTCTTTCGCCGTTTGTACTCCTCTAAAATTTAATTTGGCTCCTTTTCAAAATCTCAGTATTGACGTTCATAAATATATTGATACCTACATAAAATAGATATCTTGAGTTTGAGTACGTTTTGTTAATCCTATTAAACCCACTACGATTGGCTAATCTTCATTAGATTAAAATAAAAAAATTGTATCAAATATTATTTCCCAGATCAAAAATTATTAATCCGTGTATGTGAATGTACATAAACGTACGATATTCTCCGTTTAAAGTAATTTTAATCTGCGCCCGGACCAATGGTATCGTGGGAACGCAGGCTATCTAGCGCTATCTGCGCGATCTGCGATCGGCAGTTATCTGGCGCGATCTGCGCACGAGTCGCGCGACACTGGCGCCCTCTGTGCCCTTTAGCGCCTCGCTCGCTTAATGGACGCGCAGGTGAATCTGTGCCGCAATTGCCAATTGAATTAGTTCTATTTTCACTGCGTTTGGAACAATGAAATTTAATCCGCTGTGTCTTTGCTTTTAAAATTACTGTTTCCTTTGCGTCTTTGAACTTGGAATTCACGTATAAACAATTAAATTGAATCGTTTTGGTTTAATGCTACTTTTCCTCGTATACTTATTACTGTTGTTTTAGAATCTATGACTGTTTATTATAATTACCTTTGAAGTAGAAATAACGATTGTAATCAATGTCTTTACGAACAAATTATGGTTAATCATATAATCATTATCATAGTTCATTTATTATGAATCATATAATCAAGACTGTTAACTTCAAATATACCAACCAATTTAATTTCTTTAATTAAAAACTGCACTAAAACAGTTTACTGCTTACCACCCAACCAGTTATTTCTTTTATCTAAAAGTTTAATAATTTTGTGGGTTTATCATTTTTGCTAACTCTACGAAATTGTTTACAATCGGGTAATTCTCGTGAACATAAAATATTAATTGACCTTTTAATTACTTATTATTTACTTTTATAATTACTTATTTGTTTTCAAACCGTATCTTGTTTTTGTACATCAGACAGAGCTTTTATTAGGTTTACTTGGGCAATAACTTCACCATAGCAAATCTGCCGTGATTGAAGTAAATTCAATAGTATTAGTAAATTTAAGTTACGTGTATTTGTGGGAGATAAAATTTACCGTCGAGGTTTACTACTTCAGAGGTCATGAGTAGCAATAGGTACTCGCATGTGAACATGAAGAGAAATGGGATTTTTAATACAATACCTACTTGTATTTGAAGTTCATTAAGTCAAAAAATTTATACATACCTGTCTATCTACTTCTCACTTTTCATTCGTATCACTTAAATAATCTAAGCCACTTAAAATATTATATTATATAATTTGTGTTCCAATCATTTAAAAAAATCTCATTTTTCAAACTGTCAATTCCAAGTTGTTTTCACTGCAAATTGAACATACACATTGAAAGTTCAAAAATAATAGGTATACCTAATATAATTAATGAATTAATTACAGTAAAAATTATAATTTGTGCAGAATAAACTCGGATAAATTGCCTGATTTAATAGGATCAATATAAATAAATGCTGTAATAATTTATTTGTGCACTATGAACTCACAATTTTATGGTCAGAATTCTATAGTCTCTAATCCGTAGTGCTATAAAATTAAAACAAATTTGTAAACACTTGTTATGCTTATACCATTATAAAATAATGTTATAAATTATTATTAGTAGGTATATTTTCTAAAATTACATTACATTAAAAAAACAGTGTTTTATAATTTGGTTCTGTGAACTATTTTGAACTATTTGAGAGGCAAAAGACCGTCATAATCACATTATGATAATTAATAAGGAAATAATTACAAATAATTACCTTATAATTACCTTCAATCACAAGGGAGAATTTAAATCCTGCGCTATTTGTCGATCAAACCCAGTAAGAATTGACATGCCAGCGAACTGAGGGATCCCGGGGTCGATTCTGGACAATCCTGGTTATGCGGCAGACAATTCTTTTCGAGTGGTACGTGTACTATCCAGGAAATCGTACTGTACCTATGTACGTACCTACGAGTGTTTCAACTGTCAATGCTTATTATAATTGCTGTTACTAAAACAAAGTCACAATCAATAGCTAGTCGTGTCTAAGTTTATCTTAAAGCCCATTAAAGTACCCGTACAAGATATAAGGTTTGATTACAGATTTCTCAATTTATGTCTTAACTCGTCATCGATAGTAATGAGCATAAATCCTTTTATGAAGATAAGTACTAACAAGCAGTGATGGCCTCACCATTACAGTTCGGCCTAACCCAGTCTTCTAAAGTTTCTTCCGATAAAGGACTGTGGAATAACGATATGAAATCCAAGTAGTATCATGTAACCAATTGATTTTTGTCAATGGATTTCACACGATGATTTCGATGTAGGTTTAATGTTTTGTTTACTTACTCTGGTTTATAAAGTAGCATACGTACATAATCCTTCAAAAGCTTGTAGATTAAAAAGTATGTTAAATTTTCTGATAATACTAAGGCTTTCATATTAGGTTATTAATAATCCTGAAGGGTAATATCGACATGAGGTGTCAATCTAATCATACTAAATAGTTTGTTAGGTGGTAAGGCTGCGACTGGGTGCCTTGGTACCAACTTCTTGCTTGAGACACTTGCAACGATTTGTAGTGACCCAAGCATGGGCTTAAACATAAGTAGTGGCTTTCTTTCGGTTTTTCCTTTTTCTTAGCAGACAACGCCTAAATGCCTTTAGTATTACTTACGTCTATGGGTGACGATGGTAGTCTCTTATCATAAGGTGGCTCATAAAAACACTATGGACGTCATCATCTATTTATTTATTAAGATTTATTTTTAAATTAATGGTTTAGTTATCAAATATAACAAGTTGTTACTACCTACAACGTGCGTTATCAAAGCATGCGCGTCATATCGCCCAATTTTTCCAGCGGCTAGTGTTGTGCCTGCGAACCATATCGTTATCGGTCGATCGACATTCCGGCGTGCCAGGCCGGCCGACGGCACGTGCCGAGTGATTTGTCGCTACTCCGTCCGTCTCAGACTGACAACCGATATTGTTGTCAAGGCATGAGATACCCGCGATTGACTTCGAAAAATTAATGAATTAGATACTCTAGGGCAGTGGCTTCATGTTGTCAGTGAGGTGGCCTAAAGTACCTTCATTCTGCTACGCTGAGTGAGGTTTGCTGGAAGTATTAGCAGCCAGTCCAAGTATCGGAAGTTTTATGGCGACTTACTGACTGCCATTCAATAATAATGATACGAAATATTCGAGATTAATAGAGTAAAATATGCGAAGAGATATCACTTCTTTACAAAACAAAATAATGATAAAGAATCCCATCGGATATTGTAATTGTAATTGAAACTAAATAAGCATCGATCTTTCAAGCCCTTACTTTGCTATTATCCCGTATGACTGTCAATTTCTATGTCCCCCCAAGGCCGCCGTCATTACTTAACGACCATTGAGCACTCTGAAACACGCAACCGTTTAAAATATTTTGCTAACAGCTGTCATTCATACCACTACTTATTACGTCCCAGTTATTTATCTTGGGTGAATTAGAACTTACGCCGCTGAACTAAGAGAGCTTCGCTTCGGTTTATTTTAGACACTACTTTATTGATTTTTTGGTATGATAGCAGACCTTTACAAGTTCGAAGTCGCTTCTGCCTATAAACTAAACCAATCTCTAGTACGAAATCTGAATTTAAAGATTGTACTGGAACGTGTGACATCATTGCTATACTAAGTGGAAGATTTAGTTATTTATTGCCAGTTATGTACCAGTAATAACGGCTAGTCTCTATCACCTTTCTATCCCTTACTATTTACATTTTATTAATCAAAGATACAGCGTACCTAGTAAATGTTATTATATATTGAACTCCGATGTTTGATATAAAAATATCGTCATAAAAATACAATGAACTTTTATACGTATAGAAGAAGAAACTTTTATTGCCTCATGACTCTGCAACAACGTTACGACAACACTTACATACACATTCATCGCCTCGCACTAGAATCCCCTTATTCTAAGGAAACATGGACAACGCAATTTACTACAAATCCTAACACAATCATCACCCCACACTAGGATTCCAAGTATTTTATTGTGTATTGTATTTTAAACGCCCCCATTAACAATGCAACACGCTAAAAATTAAAAATTAATTAACTCTCATAACTCGAGATCAAACACTTATCTCTTACATAATATTAAATTGCCTTGACTGATTGAACCTCGGACTTCTCACATCACATACAGCCAAGCCAACACCACGCAGGCGACGTCATCGTGTTTTGTACATGCATACATCGAGAGGACACGAAAAAACTGTTGTTACATTAACCAAGACTCGAACCCAATGCTAATGAGGCGTACGGTAGCGACACGCCCACGCCACGACCATCAACCACTTTCCTATCACAATGGGCTCGGCTGACATGGGCCCACATCGGAATATTCATAGAGTTAATTCGTACTTCCAAATAGAAGATATATTATGTACGTCGGAGCAGTGGATGATGGGACACTTATTTTATAGATTGCTTTAGGCAATAATATATAGCTTTATTTCTCTCACAAGGTTACAATATATAGTTACAGTAAGATACATGTACCTAGTGGTCGTTTAGGGTTAACACTGTTTAGTGAGAGTCTGGAGTCTGTATTAGGAAGCCCTGTATGACAGATCTCCAGGCCCTCGCCCCGGAATGGTGGTATTGTAAAAGGACTTAAGTACCAAGTAGTAGGTAACCATTCTTATTATGTAGCTACATAGCACTACTTACTTAGCCAATGTATATGTAGTTTAACGTTATTTTACGTCAACTAATTTACTGTATTTGAAAATTAATTCTACCTACTTCTATAATTTTTCTATTTAAATCTAGCAGTTTTTCTGGTTCAAATAATAAACAAACAATACAATCAAATAGTTACCTGTACAGCGTAAATCTCCAGAATGGAGAACATACACACATCAAAAGTGTCTAGGGATCAACATATATTTTTGCAATAACTTTTCTCCTGATTGATATTAATTAAAATTTTCTTTAAGGATTCATCAAATAAAGTATTTTCGTTTGTCACAGTAACGATAAACCAAGTCACCTTTGCATTAATAAAGAAATTGGCAATTTCCTAATAAAGGGATTTTTGACATTTGAACCACTAACATTAAAGTTCGAAAAAAAGACTGAAATAACAGTTTTCTTTAAAATTTTATTGGGTAACTTAAACAATTAATAATCCGTGTTTCTACCGCGAACACTAACAACACAAGAACATCGGTTTGGCATACTCAAAATGAGTTCATCCAAATCACGCTGTGGAATGGCCGCCCATGTTCGTTGCAACAACAAAAAAAGGTCTTCTTGCCACTGGATACCCTCCATATTCGGCAGAGCTCTTCTCTGTAGCATATCCCATGCATGCTCAATCGGGTTCAAGTCTGGCGACTGAGCAGGTCAGGGCAGGACATTGATGTTAGCTGCGGCGAGAGTCTGTCTTACAACTCTTGCGGTGTGCGGTCGTGCATTATCATGCATTAACTGAAATAAGGGACCGATTTGCACTTGTAGAGGAACGATGACGTCTGATACAATCGTCTCAGCATAAATTTGAGCGTTGAGGTTGCCTCTGATCCAAATCAACTCAGTTCTTCCGCCGATCCAAATACCCGCCCATACCATGATGGTTCCACCACTATAAGGATGGACTTCCTGGCAGGATTTTAATCGCTGTTGGCGATGAAATGAAATGCACCAAAAAGGATCCATATAAATTTATAAAATCATAAATTTATTACAAAGCCACATCTCAATCTCAAGAAATCCGCATAAAAATGTTTGATCCCTAGACACTTTTGATGTGTGTATTTGTAAAAAATTTATTTATTTTTAAAAACCTTTTTTATAAATGTTACCAGTGGTGCAGCTTTATTTAACATGTAGTAGGTATATGTTATTTTATACACGTAAAATCGCTTATTTTAAAGTCTTGACTTAAGATCTGTAAGGAGTTAGCTCAAAAATTCAATATGCAAGTGCATCGTTATCAATATGTCAAACCAAGTGTAGGTAATTATTACGATTTGTCTGATTAACCAACTAGATTACCTACTATGTAATATTGGTTGCTGGGTGACAAAATTCAAGGCTTAAAAGTTATCACCTCATGCACAGAACAATCGAAGGCGCCTCACTGCACCGCACCAGGATTTTCACTTAATTTAAACATTAGGTTATTCACCGAGAACGGCCCAACGGCTATACATTTACCATACAAGACCATACAGCCAAATACGGCCGGATTTTATCACACAAAAGATAGCTAGCGTAATAACATGCAAATCTGATCGGGCGCCGATTAAACCTGGGTTTGTTAACACGACTTCCACTCCATAAAATGCTTGGTAAACAGTGGTAATTATGATAATCAATACACGTGATAAGATCTTGGTTTGTCCGCGCGTCATACAAAATATTGGAGAGGCATGTTGGTCACATATTCCGTACGGTTACGGAATAATGCAATGTTATTGATAATGACCAAGCTTAAGGGAATTTCTGACTCAAAACGCTGTTTTATAAAACGAATTAGGATTGTATTATAGCATTGTATGTCAGAAGCAAGTTGGTATTGTCTCATAAAAGACAGAATTAGAAAGATTATTTCACTTTGTCAATTTTCATTGATTATGAGCTTAATAACCGTAAATAAATTAGATAGCAGATATCGTAACACGCATTCTGTGTAAGAGAAAGATTCACGTGAGATGACAGACAGCAGAAGCATAATTATATATTATTAATACGTTTGTCATCCGTTCGGTACAGATAGGGAACCTTATACCGTTATATATAAAACCGTGTATTCTTATAGTTCTCGACATAAAGGTTGGTTATTCAAGGAAGGTGTAAAAAGGCTTCTCCTTCAAGGCTAGCGTTGCACTGGTGACTCCCCAGGTGGTGTTGCTCGAGTCCATACGACGATGACCACTCACCATCAGGTAACTCGTTTGCTTTTACGTCACCCCTTCAGGCTATAAAAATACTTAATAGTACCTAAAGATAAGATACATAATAGCACATTATAATGCCGTA
Organism: Hesperia comma; assembly: GCA_905404135.1. NCBI lineage: Eukaryota > Metazoa > Arthropoda > Insecta > Lepidoptera > Hesperiidae > Hesperia > Hesperia comma. The sequence goes on along the minus strand of FR990026.1, from coordinate 1,082,870 downwards.
GTACTGTATAATGAGTGATGTCGGACGGATTTGAGGCAGGCTTTGTTTTATTGTAGCTACTGTTTGAACAGCCAGCAGCCATCTAAATGTACATATCTAATCCGGTTGTTAGTAACGTTGACATGCGAAAGGTCGTGGGCTCTAGTTTTGAATCGCATTACCGACTTGTATTTATGAGTGTCATGTACAGGAATAATTTTATCTTTCCTCTTAGTACCTTTTTAAAATACGAATGGCTCACGATTTTCAATTGTTTTGTGATATTTCTAGACCTAGTTTCATGGAACATTGTCATGTCGAGCTTGAGATCGAGGTCGAGATGTGAGAATAGTTTGCACCTTAAAATGTTTAGTATCCGCGATGTTATAAATTTCCATTCAGTATTCGATGGATCATATAAAGCAAAAAAATGTTTTGTTAGGTTGATTGCCGACACCAGCTTTATACTACTACTTATAAAAGTAAAATTATAATCTTTTCGATGTAGCCAAAACAACACTAGCTGGACCTATGTATTTTACTGAACTAATTAAGATAATTTGAAGATGGTAATAACTTGAGGTAAACGGATTTTAAATAGTCCAAAAAAACTAGTTTCCTGCATAATATCTTAATTTGTTATCTTATGACTTTCGGGTGGATGACGCAGGAGTTAAATGGATAGGATGGATCGCAATTTTATAGGTACGTAATCCAAAGTAAAATTACAATCACGTGGTATGGCAATAACTAACTTTTTACAAAAATACTGACTTCAACATCGACAAGAGATAACTAAAAAAGTACTCGACCACTTAAATTAATACGAACGTGACAGCGCTAGTTTTTGAACAAAAAAATCATCAAAATCATTTCATCCAACTAAAAGTTACAAGGTACCACACAAGAAATACAGCCAAATCGAGAACCTTCTACCTAAATTTGGCATCCACAAGGTGCCATAATGTCTCCTCTAATCTCCTTTCATTCACTTAGTAAACTTCCACCTTTCTTTTTAATATCTATAAGCCATTTATCAATCACCAAAACCATTAATTAACTGATTTCAACAGCAACTGCCAACGCTAATGCTCATTGTATTTCTAATTAGAGTAACTCTAAGCACGATCTCTTAACTACCTACACTAAAATAACTAACAGCTATTATTTCCTAATAATTATTCAATAGTAATCTCCTGGATCTACTGTAGGTACCTACCTACAACAAAGGTGAATTACTATAAATTATTAGTCAAGTCAATTTACATATCATCATAAAAATCTCAAATATAGAAATAGCTCCATTGAGTCGAGCATAGAAGTGGTTGAATTTACTCAGTAGGTACGATGGAGGGAAGTCAAAAGGACGATTTGAATTCCGAACTACACATAACTGTCAGTTGGCTTGTGGTTATCAAGCGGGTGTATTAAACCGGCTATAAAGAGGTAGTATAGTTAATCCGATTTAAATTCATATCGATAGTGGCGTAGCTCGTGCGCGGTAGGTTGCGGTTTGGGAGTCGGCACGCGTCGGCGGTACGGTGGCTACCGTTTTGACAGGAATGGGACAAGTTCGTAGCGTTTTTTTTTTTCATTTCACCATTTTTTCGAAGTTATAAATGATACTAAAGCATCTTTGCGAAATAGCGATAGAATAAAAAAAAATACGTGCATAAAGTGAAATCTACTGCAATAAATGCTTTTGAATTCAATAAAATGTTATTTTATTAAGACATTTATTAAAAACATGTCATTAATAGAATCTCAGTTATACTAGCATTTTTTTATTAATCTGCAAACATACACTTAGGGTTACAAAACTCAAAGCAGCTCATTTGTCTATCAGTATTTCATTGCATTTCTAATCATAATAGTAACAACTGTAATTATACTACCACAGATACATCAAACATTATAAATGGTACAAAAAAAAAACAAGATAACTCTTATTACATAAAAAAACCTGTATGTTAACTGTCTCTGTCTGTGTATTTTTAATTATTTCTTTTTTAAAAATGACATCATAGCTAGTCACACCTACATACAGAATAGTCTCCCTAACATTCCCCATCATGGTGTCAGTACACGCGGCGCACACCGAATACGCCAGGCGCTTTATTCGGGATCACGTAGAGCGGTCACTCGCTCGGTCGCTTGTACCTTGTATTGTATCGCTCTAACTCTACATTATGTATGTAGAGTTGTTTGTACTCATACGCTCTATTATAATGACGTAATTTAAGCGCGTATTTCCAAAAATATTTGGTTCTTGATTTATGTAAATTGAGTGGATTATTTATTTATGTTGGTTAGTCTCTTTACTTATTGACCGTCATCGCGTTAGTCATGTTTACGATAACACATTTCTATGGGTGGTAGTGACCATCTACCACCGGATGGCTTGCCTGATCATTTTTTAGCTACTAATATAAAAATAATTAAAGCTATAACAAATTCAGTGCTACAAAACCATTCTTCGACAACGCAACCGAAACATGCCCGGATGCAGTTTGTCTCTAATTGATAAAATAATGAATGGAGCTCTTTTAAATTAATTATTCATTTATTTTATAAACGTTTATAAATTTTAATGTATCCAATCCAAAGAGCCCAATTTTTTTACCCATTTGATACTCGACTACGTAGATGGGATACCTACGGAAGATGATTAAATGACATTGTCATCATTTATCGTCTTGGGTGATAAACATTCGAAAAAAGGGCGAACGAATGGAAAGTGATATGGAAACCTGGCATAGTTTGGCGAGTTTGTACTTAATACAGTGATACGAATTCAGCAACTGTCACCTGTCAGCCAGGTATGTTGGCAGGTGACGGGAGCCGGGACGTTGCCAAGTGAAAGGTATAACAGCTCCCTGACCATACCATACCATGTCAATTTCTATTTCTATTGACTGGTCAACTTTGGTACAGTCATAGGGCGTATTCAAGTAGAACGCTGTTACCGGCGCCGATCTGCCAGCGCTTATCGGAACCGATCCGCGCAAGTAGTCGGCGCAGGTAGTCTCTATACTTTGTGCCGAACCAGCGCCGATAAGCGTCGAACGTTGCCGACAAGTTCCAACCTGAGTTTATGTCAACGGACCAGTACCGAAAAGCGCTGGCAGATCGGCGCCGGTAACCAGCATTCTACTTGAATACGCCCGTAGGATTTACTTAGAAGATTCATTTTAGAAACTTAACTCAGATTTAGGCAAGATTTTGTTACCCAGAAGCGTTTCATCTCTGGCTTAAGCCGAGGATTATTTCTGTTGTGTAAAAATTGAGACAAATTTTAAAATATCAAAGACCTTTAAATGAAGTTACTACCAGTATTAGCATTTAAAATGTTACAGGCACAATGATATAAAACAATCAAAATTATTTAGGTTTCCAACAAGATTTCCTGGTCCCTCTCGCTATATTACTTCGGCGACCATCAAGGCACCATCGGCTCTTCCACAATACATTATTACAATGTACTAGCTCCATGACTAAGTGCAACTTTGTAGCGGTTGCACTTTTGCATAAAACATAATATTTGTATTTTAATAGCATGATAAGTCAATCATACGTTCGTCGTAAACCATATTTAGAGACATCGAAATTCCAAGTTAGAAGCTAACAATGGAAAAAACCCCAATCGCACCCCGATCATAACTAACTTACGGACAAAAAGAAGCGAATACTTACTGCCCTTGTCGTATAACAAACGAGAAACGAGTAAGTAGTGAGAACCCGTTGTACTAAGATTATTATTGTAAAAGTCTGAATGGTTCGAAGTAATGAAGAGTAGCAATTATTCGTAGTATTGTACGTAAGCACATAATAATTATTAGCGTTCTAGTTATATAAAGATAAAATAGTATATCAGTTGAAAACGCTACCTACCCGTAATACTCAATAGGTCATCACTGCTAAAAGCTTACGAAAACTTAATTTTAACAATCACTACTTACTCATTAAACTAACCAACTATCTATATTCTAACACCATCTATTAACTGCACTAACCATCCTGGTGCCTAAATTGAATCTTGTTCTAGGTCGGTCACAGTAATCTTGGGCTGCAGCGGAAAGGTGGAGCTGCGTGTTTTGCTACCTTAACAGCACAAAAAAAATCCAATCCGATATCCCTATACAGATCTACGCAAGAACATAAACGATAGACTATAATTATATTTTAAAAACTTATCGCTCACTGTCATCCGTTGGCGATAGCGCCCGTGCCTCATTATATTTCTCGTCACGTCAAGATCTTCGGAAGGTGAAAAAGTGCGGTGCGCGCGTGCGCCGGAGTCAACTGCTGGTGGAATTGGATATTGTCAACAAGGTGTCATCGTACGAGCTTTATTGTTATTACGCATTCTTTAACACACCGCTGCGGTTTTTGTACCCGCACATTCTTTCACAAATTCAATTAAATTGAATTTTCTACAGGGATTTTTGGACGTAATGGAGACCATTTTGGGTTGATCTACGTTTTTACTTGGTACAAAATAGAATACACAAACTTCATAGTTTATTCGGACCAAGTTAACATATCGCTCACAGTTATGAGCGAACATGACGTGGTGCTGCATGCTCATTTGCTACCTTAATTCTTAATATGATTTATGTTTAAATTAAGGATCTAGTGAATAGCTTTAGCGTAAAGAAGTAACTATTATTTATCACTTGCAATAAATGAAGACGTCTTAAGAATAATGTTTGCCTACCCGCACATACCAGTATAAGCACCTCTCCCATTGCAGATGCCAGCTCAGACACAAGTGACACGTGATAACTTTAATTTTAATTAATAACTATAAGCAAAGTTCTCACACGTTCAAATTCCCCGATCCCGTCTATAAATCTACCGCTGAGTCACGGCACAGCCGAATTTCGTAAGCAACCTCGCACCCACGCCACGCGGGCGAACTCTAGATGCTGCCTGAATGAGATTAGAGTACTTGGCGTAACAAAAGTAAATTAATCAAGTGACTCACGGATGCATCTGAGGTGCGTTTGCGTACCTCGGTTTACGATGTACGGATTAGGCGGTTTTAGCAGCTCTATATAAGGACACGCGTGGGTAGGATCGAACGCGGTAGGAAGTTTTGTTGCTGCGTTAAAAGTGGATTCTCTCAAGTATTGTTGTATAAGGGAAGAGTTGTTGAGTACTAAATTAGCACGGTTCTTATGTGGCTTTTGTTCGCGCCTAAATGAGTTTGTTTGAAGTAATTTTTTATGTTTGCGGGAGAAAATAATTATCACTCGGTTATCCGGAAGCCTTAGCTAAGAATGGATTAAACATTTTCAAAGCTGTGTGAAGTTTTCTAGTTTAATGATACAAGATAAAGTCATCCACAAAGTACGACTTTATGCTGTATATTAAAAATTAGATGTTGCCCGCAATTTCGTTCGTACATAGGAGTTTTTTTCCCAAAAAATCCGATCCCGCGCCTCCTCTAACTCTCAGTGTGCTTCGTCTCTGCCAGTGAGAGCATAAGACTATCTAACACTTGATTTTCTAGTGCATAGGCCGATTTAATAATTTATTGAGTTTGTATTAGAAGCGTTGCACATAGTAATCTGCCTGTAAAACGAGTGACTCCGGGTTACAGCTAAGATTGTTCTGATGACATATTTGTTAGTTATGTGTCTATGCCATACCTTAGTTTACGCGACACGAAAAATCCTAATGTGGGATTATGAGTGTGTAGCGTTTAGTTATTGTTTATTGGTATTTTATCGCTGATCATAATAGCCTTCACAGACCAAAACACACATTTATTGTACATGTAACAAGTCTAGGAAAGGTGGTGCAAGTAGGCGATTCACCACATCGACGCATGGATATTAGCAAATGTATGTTTTGTTTATGCTAATTCGATACAAGTGTGAGAGTTCAACCAGTGAACACTAGGCTACACGTGGGCTTAATATATGGGTAATGAGACGCTGGGTAAACTTTCGACTTGGGCGACTTTGAAATATTAATTGTACATCTTACAAATAATAACTGTTTGTTCTAAGATTGTGGATGTATAATTGTGTATTTGTCCTGTTTCTTATTCTTCTTCTTAACCGTTACGTTCTTGGCAAAACGATCGTAGTCGTCATAGGAGGGATGTGGCACGCACTATCTGTCTCTTTTCCTTTCTGACAGCTGCCTTACACCTGTTTCTAAATATAAGTATGTAAGCATTTTTATTTTTTTATTAAAAGCTTTAAATACCTTATATTAATTTAATAACCTATGTAGTTACAATATAACACTTACAAACCCTTTAAAATAAAAGGCGGAGGATATGACCTAGGACGATATTTCTGTACGTGAGCTCAAGTCCAAAGTTCCAGTAGAATTTATGACCTGAGGTTCGTGGGTTCGAGTCCGGGGGAGGCGGTGCGGCTTCGCATTGTCTTATCACGCGTGTTCAAGGTTAGCTGCAATGAATGAGCGGTGAATGTAGTGGGAATCCTTCTGATAGGTTTAAAGGTCAGGTTTGCCTGTTATTATTGTACTTGTTACATACGACCCTGTGGGTGCTGACCCTGTCTGTTGGGCAAAGCGTCCTAAGTTTGTTTCCAGGGCGATATTTTAAGTTATATTTGATGACCTGAATGGTACAAAGGTTATCATGCCGGATCGCTGTTCAGGGGGACCTGGTTCCGATTCCCAGTGAGATGGAAATTTTAATGATAAGTTTCCACTCTTGATCTGTGAGTGTGGAGCATTATTTATTTATTGCAATAAAATCTACGTACCTTATATGGCTAGGTGGCTTCGACTTATAAGTGCACCTCGACTGAGCTCGTGTCTTTTCTTACTATTGGGGAGACTTGGAGTACACTCCACCACACTGTTCAAGTGGGGATTGGTGAAAGGATTCGCGTCAACTCTATATTTCGGAAGTTTTCATGCCCTCCGGCATAACTTAACGACTGGTATCTATCGATGAAAACAGGACAGACGGCTTTACGTGTCCAATGTACGGAAGCGCTCTTGAAACTTGGCACAAGCAGTTTACCCTATATAAGTATCAGTAGACGTGATCACATAGTCTCATCGTGAATAGCAGTGTGAAATACCCAGGAGTCTATTTTTGAAGCGCCCTTATCTAAAATTGAGTGATTTAGGAGTCAAACTACTCTAATCCTATGTCGAAGAAAAATTGACGAGCGATTCCAAAATAGAGTTCCAGGTCATCTGATATCCACTCCACCAAAAATAGAAACAATTAGTTGCCTCTTGATACTAGTGCACTTGAGACCTATTTTAGGCGATTCGCAAGTAGGTAACCTAAGACCTAGGCACTCGGCCAGGACCGCGAGCAGCGTACAGACACACAGACAGCGCTCGAGTGTTCTTATTGGCTCCTGTGCACTTAGCTCGCCCAACACACGGCTCTGATTCCGTAGGGCTGTCAATTTAAGCTGCTATAAAAATTAATATTTTGACATGTACACATCAGTCACACACTTTGCTAATCCACACTGGTCCAGCAAGATCGAATATGGCCTTTATATGTGAGGGATATTGTGAGAAGAGGTCCGAGCTCGATATAGGTACAATTATGGGTTGCATTGATTGAATATCTTCGTTATAGTTTGTCGAATTCGTCGGCTAAAGTAGTAGTTCGCCACAATGTTAAAATGAAATCTGAATTGAAGAGATTCAAGAGACATTAGGTCATAGGTACATTAGGTCCAATCAGCCTGATCACTTTTCAAATCTACGGGAACAAATGCAAATCATTTATTCCAAAGTGCTTGTTATGCATTCCGAAAGATGTTTTACGTTGAGGTGACTTACGAAATGTTGTAAAATTTGGTCCTCATTCTATTTAATTAGATAACTACGAAGACGTCTGCGTTAAACCATTAATGCAACCATCTCCAAAGTCTCCTAAGTTTTACTCCGATAAATCGACAACCCTACGATATCGAAGCCATTACACCGCAGCGAAGTTTGTTGTTTGCGCTGTGAATGGAGCGTGGACCGTGGAGCTGCCTCCGAGCGAGGGTTCAACAGCACGCCCGCAAACAGACATCTGAGATGTCAATTTACGCACGTCACTTGTTTGACAAGCCTTTATTGTACGGCTGAAACGCATGCAACATGAACTCAATATCACTAGACAATATCACATTAACAATTGTTGAGATTTTTTGAGGTAGATACGGTAATGAAAAAGTGATAGGACATTAGTCTGGACAAAGGTCTATTCCGTACGCATGACGACCTTTATTGCGCAATGGTTTCAAGTGGTTCTGGGTTCGATTGCCAGCCAGGTTTGCATGGTGAGTTTAAATTTCAGTTCTCGTTGATCTGTGTGTGCTTGTCGTTGTGCACGGTCCATGGCATCCACGACAAAGGCGATAATAATGCAATAATAATGTAGAGCAATGATTAATTTACATCATTTTTTTACTGGATTCTAGTTCAAAACCACCTTTTCCGAGTAGATTACTTAATACCTATAATAACATATTTTTCTCAAGTACATATTTTCCATGTACAGTCAGCGGTCACTTATAATATGCATAGATAAAATCACATGTCTGCGTTTATTTATGAGTATGAATACAAAAGTCAATACACATAAAGAGAACATTAGTGTATGTGAGCTCATCACTGTCCTCACAATATTTAGCTAGACTAATTGAAATGATCTATTGAAGTTTACTCAAGAGAAATCGGGACTAATCGATTTCTTCACTGACAACAAAATGTGCTATGAAAGTAACGCACTCGAGTCAGTTCGATTTCGATTTATATGACGCGGCGAAATCGCTTCGGTTTTAATTTGTACAGAAATATTTATGTTTGTGGACGGTTATGTAGTAAAGACTTCAACGTCGTCACGTGACTAATCGAGCAGTAACTATTTTTGGAAGTTTTTATAACGAGTTTAATACAAAAAGAAAACGTTTTTAAAAGTTCGCTCCAGAAACAGTTTTTACATGACTGCTATGACGTCACACAACTTTTTTAATTTTTTAACAAAGGACTATAGAAGTTATGTTAAACACATCAGATCTGTATAACAAGAGTGTCATTCTGTAACGCACTTTGACCTTATCCAAAAGTTGATTGTTGAAAGATAGCTTCTTTCTTATTCTGCGGTAGCACACCAACGCGCATATTAAACCTAATTACCAATGTGAAGATCTACACCTTATCTATCTACGTTGTCATATGGGTATCCATGTATTTCCTCTTCTATGTCTTTTACTACGTTCATCTCCTGTTCAACCAATCAACAGCATTACACGTATGATTGAGCTCCTCTAAATCAATCGCTCAATCGTACACATCCGTGCAAGTTAAGTGCACTCGTGGCTCGGTCGCGCCCTCTGCCGCATTTACATGTGACACATTGTACTGTCAATCAAGGTGCGCACGCGACGGCATATCGCCGATATCTACATGCAGATGGCGAGGGAACGGGAAACCCTCTCGCTGCCAATAAACTCCTGACACAATATTGACTTTGTTTATTCAAATTGTGGAAATATGGTGATGTTTTTTGTTGAGACTTAGGTGTTGGCGCGCTATCAGCATACAATTATGCTCGTGATTATGCTGTGGTAATTGAATCTTATGTTCTCCGATTATAAATAGGTACTCGATTTTTTTCATCATTGATAAAATCGTATAGTATCTATTATATTTGAATTTGATAAATGATATAATGATTAATAATACATTTTTATACATACCAGTCCCTAAAGAATTTGTCGTCCTCTTTCCCAAAAAAAATAAGCAAGTTACTTTTTAACATGCCACAAGCAGGCAATGAAGCTTACTTTATATTGTGAACGTATAACTTTAATAACATCACCTTACGTGTCGAAAAATGACACTTTAGCAACAAGTGTTCGAACTGGGTCACGATCAGACCACATGCATCGACGTCAATATAAATAAGTGACCGTACATCGCCTCTAAAGTGTTTACAAACATATAACAAGGCGAATAATGCGAAGCCTTGGCACAACCTCTCACAAAACATAACAGAGTCGGTCCCCAGCTGAAATATTAATCTCGAATATAATCAATAAGTTACTCCGACCTTTGCTTATAATGGGACGCGCAATTTGAAATGCACTAACGGAGCACAGATACTGTGACCTCGCGATAAATCGTATCTTCTCCGTCGGCCGTTACAAAACACAATCTAGCGAAACTCATTTGCCGCATCAATCCAAACCTACACATTATTAAACATTTTACTTGATGATTAACTTATTTTGAGCACCGTCGGCCAATTTAACTATACTTCATAATGTGGTTGTAAAACTCATGTGCGATGTGTTAGACAAAGTTTAAAGTTAGTTATTGCTTGTTTGCAAATTATTTATTATTATTACTATGTCCTTGTATAAAACAATTAATTTTATTTCTTGACAAAAATACCGATATAAGTTTTGATGTAAGTAATGCAAGGAAATCTTCGAATAGTTTTTCGATCACAAATATACGACGACGCCGAGTTGCCTTATTAGGCCTTCCTCACATTAAAGCCCGGAAAAGTGTTCCGGGCTCCCGGATTCCCAGCTGGGACATATATACTTCTTGGGTCGTAGTAAATCTTAGTGCGGAGATTTTTGAACGTTAATTTCTTATTACCAATAGATATTTTGTTGTGTTTTTTATGTTTATGTGGTCTATATAAAAAGGGAGCTTTTTACAGTATATTTGATTGTATTTTGTGCACCTAGATTACAATACTTTGCGCTGTTATCGATAAAAATATTTTAATATAATAATACGTATTATGCTATACTTATAAATGTCCCCAAGTGCACGTTACCTACACACGACGCGTTTGGTTGCTTCGCTACTCAAATTTCAAGTTTTTGACATAGTTAATTTTTCAATTTGAAAAAATAAGACAAGTGTAGGTAAAATAGAAATAAATTTAATTTAATGTAATACGAATTACGAATGAAACTTCAAATTAAACATGAAAAGTATGGGCGTCTGTAGGTACTTTTAAAAGATATAACAAAAAGTTACAAGTTACAACCAATCCACAAACAGATATAGTCAGCTTCGATATCACGAATTCATATTTTATTATCGTTGTTATGATGTTTGTAAAACAGAGCTCTAGAAAAACTTAAGTTCCAACAAAAATAAATTATGAAGCTTTTATATTTTAATAGACTATTTAAAGATACATATGGGACCGTTCAATATAGGACTGTTCAGCTATTCTATTTTGGAATTTAGCTTTAATCGCTATTAATCAACGCACAAACTTACCGACAGTCACCGTTCATTTTACGTAAAGATTGCATGCTGTAACTAGGTTCCGCGATCCTATCTCGACAGATACATATAGCTTATTTTTATTTCGTTTAAATAAATATATGTAGGTATTAAGATCGCGTCCGTGCGAACGTAATTAATCTAATAAGTATGTAACAGTTGCGTGGTTAGTTATAAATAAATAAAGAGCAATGTAGAAACTTTAATCAGACGAGGATTCTGATGATATTCACCGTTTGGACAGTAACAACCGATGTTTTACCAGTCACAAAGTAATGGGGATATCAGCTTAGTGAGTTATTCAATCCACTTGTCGTCACCACGAGTATCCTCCTCTGTTCTTCTTCTTCTCCTCGTTTCCTTCACTGTTCGTATCCTAAGCAAAATACTGTTGTATCAGGAAGGCTGAAGTGCCTCCTAATTTCGTTACGATATTCGTCCAAATCGACCTAGTTCTTCGCCTGCCTAGACAGTTGCTACCGCTGTTATAGGTAACTGATACACCGTTGACTAGGGACTGCTTGAGGATTAAAAAAGAGTCCAGCTCCTGTTGGCAAAGCGTAATTTTATATTCGTCGTTTGTAGCATACCTAGTGATAAAAAACGGGTGAAGTTGTGTCTAGACTTCACAGCCGTTATAGTTTACCATGAAAGGTATATGTACGTGAATTAGTAGCTTCATACAAACGTCAATTTATATTTATATTTATTTATTTATTCAAAATTACATCCAACATTACAGTTTTACCAACATGATGCAATCATTACACTATCTGATATCTGTGACGCCGCGTCGCTCTCGTTCATCGACTTGTGGTTTATTGTGGCTAATTTAAGCTTATTCCTTTTAACTCACAAACGAGCTCAATGACGATGTATTCGATGTAGCATTTCTCTGTCATTCTTTTCACATAGCGCTGCCTCATTTTTAAAAAGCAGTCCTCAAACGTACCTAGGTATATCCAAAACCCATGTTGAGCTCATGAGCACATTAAAAACGGCTCAAAAGCCATTTAACGTGAAAAGCCGTCCTTCACAAAGGGCCTATTTGCCTACAAGTGTCACGTGCCACCATTTCTCTCCTGACTCAGTGGCCGCGAGGTCCAAACCGCAAAGTGCTCGCTAGTTACGAGCGCCGTTCGTATAGTCGCGTGAGTAATGCATTAACATAACGGGTGAAGGGCACCTATTGTTGCCAACAAGCATTCGTATCATTTATGATATATCGAACTTGTATGTTTATCGTATTTGTTAGAGGATTCTGAATGCAAACACGAACCGTGTACAGACGGAATCAAACTCTTATAACAAGTAGTTGAGTTGATGAGGATATGGAATTTTCAGTAACCGCTAAAATAACCTACGGAATAAATATAGCGCTCATAGTTCAACTTAGGTTGTAATTAAAGCAAAATTTACTTAAGGCATTTTATATTCTCGCCGTCAATCTCTAATGCACCTTAATCACAGGAGCAGAAATCTGGCATTTGTGTGGGTTCATAATATCGATATGAAAACGAATTCCATAGCAAACACGGACGCAGTATAGTTGGTAGTAATCCAGGTCTCGGATTCGATTTGTCACCGGAGCTGGCATATTCAAAATGACGTAACTCATTTAGTCAGAAGATAATAACAATTTTTTGGTTTAACCAGATTTCTGTTACCTTTCCATGTGTGAAAAATGTGTTAAAGTTTTAAAATTAAAAACACGCAAATATGATTATGTGTAAGATTAATAAAATAAAACAAATTATGTCAGCAGGCAAAAATTTAAGACAAGAATAAATCGGCCCTGCATTACATATTCCTGAGCTTAATGTTCCAAATTATACTCCATTTACCATCAGATGTTTATATCGCAGCAATTACTTACAAAAAAACCAAAAAAATATCTCTTTAAAGCACACTTGCGATTGTCATCGTTGAAACAATGATGCATCAGAGCCGTCGTATCGTGAACAATGTTTCAAGGCATAGCAAGGATGGATTGTGCGCGGGGCTCTTTAGTAAAAAGTGCCGTCATATCGATCACGGTGGTAACACACCATTTGTCGACGGTGGCCGCTAATATGTCACGGAGGACGTATGGACGAGATACGGTTAACGTGGGCCCACACTATGCTGTTTGAGTGTCTCCGTTATTTCTCCTATCTATATGTTGCCGGAACCAATGAACACATTAACGGACGATTCACACATATCAGTGAAGTCACCGTTCCGTCACAGTACCGACAAATCTTTCATACTAATAGCACTGACACTTCTCAGTGTCAGTGCTGACAATGCCGAGAATGTATGAAAAATTTGCCGGTACTGTGTCGGAACTGAGACTTCATTAACATTACTTAATTCAAAGCCAAAAAATGATCTACCTATATATTATGTATATTATATTATAATGATTCATGAGTACATTATGTTACTCTTAACAAACGATAACATGTTTTAAAAAGTAAAGGTGTTTTGATTTTTGTGAAGATCATTTTTTTGGCTTTGAATTAAGCAGTGTCCAGCTTAAAAAATAAGCTTCTCCGAAGATGTGATAAAAACTAGTGTGTGGTGACACCCTTAGCAAATATTGCGTGTGAATGTGCGCGTTGATACATAGGGCGCGCGCATTCAAACTGTGCGCATTTGTTCCGCGCTAAACGCGTATCACCTTTACACCTGAGGACCTTTTATGCAATACTAGTCATTTTCAAAAAAAATTAACACGAATGAAAACTAAATTACAAAACCTATCGACAATTTCCATTTACATATCAATTTTCTATTAAAAAGGTATACCTACCTACTATTAAGAATCTTCACCAAAGTGCTGACTACAATATAATAATGTACGACGCTAGATGAATATGCTCACATGTATGTGTGGCACAAATATTAATCTACACATTCAAGCGGCGAAAGTATCCACAAACATAAACATTAATAAAATCATTTACTGCCCACTTGCCTACACGTAACTTGAACAAATACTTAATAAAAGTATATGAAACCCGTGAACGACAGTAACTAACACTAAAAGCAACACTAAGAATCAGATGAAAAAAAATAAACTATTTCATTTATAATTCCAGTTTGTTGCATAAAGCGATCCAGTGGTCCGCCCGCACGCGTAGTTAAGCGATGCGTGCTATCCGCAGGTGTCGTAGCGCCTTATCTGGCCGCCATTTTTAACCCCATCCCCGCCATGGACACGTGAGCGAAACATGCCCATCGAAAGCGTTGACTTGAGTTAGAGCGACCATTTGTGTAAGAGTCGAAGGAGAAAATAAATTGAACCCTGAAATACGCGGCTGCCATTGTAAGTTTATTTCGCTATTTAAACCTTTAAAGGTGGTAATCTTCTTTGTTTGTTCTAAGGCTTGTAATGATATCCGCTATGTGTTTCATTTCCGAACACTGTTTATGTAATGTGCTGTATAACTTTTCCTATGTGATACGTTTTATTCAAATGGTTTTAGAAGAACGCCATCACAACGTTATCGAAACAAACTAATTTTCTATTAAGTATAATAAATAAACTAAAAAGTTCTGCATAATTTTGAGCCTAAGTATTACACACACGTCATAATGCGTTATTGGCAAAGTACCGACTTGGCAAAACCTACGTCTTCGCAATTGCTATTCTAATTATACCTAAAACTTCCGCTTTACGAAGCGCTTATAACATTATCACACACCACAAAGCATAATTTAAAACAAACCCTTAAATATTATAAGTTACCGAATTGACACAATCATTAAAACTTCTTATAATTACCACTGATCGGAAGACCTAACCGCTGATATGAAACATGTAGTTGTAGACATTCAATACTCGCCGTCCAGTCCCGATCTTTCACCAAAGGCGAGTCGTATTTAATAAATATTACATTTTAATAGGAACACATTCTGAGAAACTTGATCCGGTGCAATTTATCGGGAAATATGTATTAGTAAGGCAGCGTACCCACGGGCTTGGCGCCCACCCCCAGCTATAAATTAGTGTACTTAATTATTAATTTCTTTAAGTACAAGATAAGATATATTTGAACAACCTGACTGGAACTGCCCAGGTCATATGTAACACTAACGATTTTATTTCTTTTATAATTTGCACAGAGTAGCTATGCCGCAGATGCATCACGCTAAGTCTCACTAATTATGAGCAAATAAATTCACAACTGCAAATTCGTAATGTAGTTAAACATTGGTATTAAAAAGAAGTTGAAATTAGTTTAGTCTAGTTTTTCAATAACATTGAATTTGGCTTGTATTACCTAAGAATGAACCGATTCATTTCATATTTTAAATATATTTTGGCAACGGCAGTTACTAAATTACAATTTAATTTTTCCTTTCACCAAACATCTGGATAACATAAACATTACGCATAAAGCAAATTACTTATTTTGATCAGATGCAGGCGCCTATTTCATTTAATGACAGTTATAAAATCAACTACATAAATTGATTTAAGTACCTACTCAAGATTTACGAGTATGTATTGTGTACACTAGCATTTAGATGCAGTTGCATGGATCCTAAGTATCCATAAATATCATAGTAAAATTATGCACAATCCGCGATGAGTTTTAAATCACTCAGAATACATTTAATTTTCGAGAAGAGCAATGCTGTGATATATTTCCCCCTTTTAAAATAATACAAAAATATCAAAATCTAACACACAATGTTTTGATGATAAAAGAAAAAAATATATACATTCGATTTGAGACCCTCCTCCTTTTCTAAATCAGTTAACAAGATATTATGCTCTTGATACATCAGATTTAGCCCAGCCTCTATGTCCTAGCTACTCTGCGCCTCCACCGGTCTGTAGGACGGCGAACGCGGGCGTCTCCGCGATCGTAGCACGAGATTACACTCGTATGAACATTGTAAATTATATTTATTACATTATATTCGGCCGATGATATTTGTTTAACCCTATCAAACAGTCGACACGCCCCTCCAGCGAGCTTATTCTGTTTCGATTTCTCCTTCGTATTGTGACGAAACGGTCGGTGTTGCTAAGGGCATTGCATATTGCAGTTTATTAGTACACGTTTGATTTATGGACCCTTTTTTAGCTTCGAGTAACTACTAAGAAGAGCCATCTTATTAGTCCAAACTTTAGTTTCATATTGTAGTAAAATATTGTTGTATTTCATGCCGTATAAAGTTGAAAAATTGACAAAGAACTAACTTGTCTGGCAGGCCAACATGCTCCAGTATACATACTTCACCTGTCCTGAACCGCAAGTCTAACTTAATATTTCTATTGCAGTATTTAAGAGCCAGTAATAATCTTATCCTAAGAGTTTGGAAATTTGGTTTATAGCAAACACGTGCCGTCAAGTGACCAAGCTGTTGGTTTGTCAGAAAAAAACGGTGCATTCACGTTTAGTTGAGTACACGCAAATATGAAACGAAGTATTTTAAAAATGAAAACACGAATTCGACCATTCAACAGACATACAAGACCACTGACCACGGTCTACTTGAACCGACATATTTCAAGTGTCGTTTCACTTCACAGGCCGAACACGCGGCCAATAAACCTAACGATTCGGACCCGTCATTAGGTATCGGTACACACGAAATTTGTACGAGAATCCATTGTTCCCACACGCGTACGACAAACACCGTAAAGGGAGAGTATTAGGTCGACAGTTCCGACACAGAAATTTGTCGTGGCGACCGCTCGACAAATATTTGACGGTCGTATTTGTCGTACCAAGTGTTTGATGCGGGTAAAAGCCGTATCGCGACAGATTGACGGCACCTCGCGCTCATCGAATAAGTTAAGTGATGGAAAACACTGTATTACTTTCAATAACAAAAAAAAGCAAACAAAATTGCCTTGCAATCCCGTAGCGCCTTGCGACTTCAGTGCAGACTTAGCTAACGATGAGAGCGTATGCGATGTAAAATTTCAAGATAAACATAGACATTGGTAGATAGAGAGTCATAAATTCTTTTATTAGCCGTTGAACAACATAAAGACTTAAAAGTTTAACCAATTACTAAAGGTTTACACTGATCTTCTAAAATAACGTATCTAACATATATGCCTACCTATCGTTTTCCTATTCTCGATGCGAAACACACTAATAAAAAATCCTAACGCAATTCCAATAACCAATTGTCAATCCGGCGATGATCTGAAGTCTGGCGCACCACCAAGCCCGAACACCTGCAGTGCCAAGAGAGCGTGCTCTTGAATCCCGAACCCGTCCATTATCCATTATGTATAGCCGCATAAGCAGGGGTTTGTAATTCAGAGTCCGCATCATGTGTGTAGGCCGCTAGTGTCAACAGCTACCGGCGGCTACCGACGCCTCGCGTGTGTTCGACACCTTGCACTTACCTATTGATTTCGAATCTTAGTTTTACTGGATGGTAAAGGTAAGCAGTCATTGACATCTGTCAGTTTTATGACTAACACAATGTGAGTTACCGATGTTACGTTCAATGTTTGTGGCTTTAACATTAAACAGTGTAGTGATGTCCGTTTGAATTAATTCGCTTTATTATTATCCGGTTAACAAAGCGTATTCAATTGTTAGTTTGTTACTTGTTGTTATAATTAGATAGGTAGTAATGACGTTTTAAATTATTATTAGACCTCGTCTTGGAAAACGAAGCAAAGGACGCCCCCGGTCCAGGGCCCTTGAAGAAGAAGAAGACCCTGAATTGAAGAAGACACCGGACATCCACTAGATTCAGAAGGTTCAGGACCAGTTAGATTAGCGTAAGATAAGGCCTTGATGAATGGATGGATACGCGGGTAAAGCAGCTCGAAGAATGTTTGCATATGGAAATGTCAAAGTAATATCTACTAAACTAGCAGACTTAAAATTTCTCTATAACACTAAAACCTACACGATTTTTACATGCAAATACATAAATGGTATTAGTTTATTTTACTCGCCACAATATAATGATTTTGATCCATTACTGCTATAAATTGAAGTTGCAAGACGTTAGGTAAACTATAATGCTAGTAATGTCCATAAAATTCTTGCTGAAGTACACTTAAGGACACGTGGCGCCAGGGCTTTTGTGAAAGTGATCGCTGGTTGTATACACGAGCGGTTTTCTGTTGGTTATCTCACAAAATGTAGTAAAATGTAGCAATGCCGGAGAAGTGTGGTTTTGTACTTTCAATTCTTTGAGGAATATTATATACATACTCTCAGTTGTGCTAATTTGCTCCCAATGCTTTTCTTCACTGTATGTCTTATTTGATTTTAACGCACTTAACCTGTGATTTTGTGTAAGATTATAGAGTTAAGTGACTTTTAAGGAACGTTTAGCACAGCGGTTCTTAACCTTTTTGGCTGGCGACCCAAAATGTAAAAATATTTGAAGTCCGCGACCCTGACTTTTATTGATTTTCTAGTGATTATAAAATAATACGAGTAAAAATCCGTAGTTTGCTCAAATTTATGTCATTACGTTGAGTAGCTCAGTGGCGCAGCGCGCTTAGCTCGCGATTACGTTTGCTAAGCAACTTTCACAGAGGCTGGTTACTGGATGGGCGACCGAAATCCTTAATATTTACTCCGTTAGGTATGTTAACTTGTGTGTTTATATCAGCAAGGAAGGAGTGTGCCCCAGCAGTGAGGACATTAGAAGGCTGATGATGATGATGATGTCATTACGGTCTCCCTGAGAGGTTATGCAGTTAGGTAGCCAGCTTTCTGTCTGAGCGGCATATAAAGGTCGTAGTCGACGGTTGTTGCTCAGATTTGAAAGCCATAAACGCTGGTGTTCCCCAAGTGTCTGTGCAGTCTCCTACCCTGTTCATTCTGCATATCGATGACAGGCTGGAGCGTGCAAACGGCATTCATTGCTATGCAGATGACAGCACGGGAGATACATATTATACAGGCCCAGCATATGCCACTCGGTCACAAGTGGAGGATAGTAGAATCAACATTGTGTATGAAGTAGAGAACTCTCTGGAGGAAGTCTCGGAATGGGGTCGACTCTATTTAGTTGAGTTCAACCCCACGAAAACGCTTAAAAAGTTACGCGTTTTCCACTAAGAAAACCCCATTTGTCATGGCGCCTCAATTCCAGGGTACCGCGCTCACCGTTGGTAAAAGTGTTGGGATTCTGGGCGTTGACATTTCGAGAGACGTGCAGTATCGGAGTCATTTGGAAGCTAAGGCCAAATTGGCCTCCAAAAAGCTTGCTGTCCTAAACCGGGCGGAGCAGTACGTCACTGCGAGGAACCTACTGATGCTTTATAAAGCACAGGTCAGGCCTCACATGGAGTACTGTTCTCATCTCTGGGCAGAGGCACCACAATACCAGCTTAGTCCATTTGACGCCATACAAAAGCGCGCAGTTCGAATGTTCGAATGTTCTGCCGGCTTTACAACGGTGAGTGCTCCGAGGAATTGTTGCCAACTTGGTGCCAACTTCACCCTTCAATCATCACACCACTCGCCGAAGGTTGTAGTTTCATCCACATCGCTTGGACTCGTGGCCAACGACTACGGTCAGTTTTTCACGATCGTTTTTGCCACGAACGTGCAAGATGTGGAATGAGCTTCCTTCTGAGGTATTCCAGGAGCGCTATGACATAGGGTTCTTCAAGAAAGGTATAAAAAGAGTTCTCCTTCAGGGCCGGCGTTGCACTGGTGACTCCCCTGATGTTGCTCGTGTCCATAGGCGATGATGACTACTTAGGTACCATCAGGTAAAGGGGGCTTTCGGGGCTGCAGGCGGTAAGAGTGGGAGCTCGAACCGCCAATCAGTAGCCCCGGGAAGGATGATGGTATGAGGTAGGCCGCATACCATCATAAACAAAAGGTGCCGCGCGGATTTCTACTCGCGCTGGAGGAGCCGAAAGGCACTGCGCTCGGAGGGCTCCGGTTGCGTTCCGTTGGAGATCCCGGAGTTCTCCACATAGCGTCGAAGACGGCCACCGGGGGGGTTTTAGTGAGTAAAAACCCCACATAACCCTGTGTCGCTCCCACGGCACAGGGTACCTTTTGAAGGTTTCCCCTTCGTAAACAAAAAAAAAAAAGGTACCATCAGGTGGCTCGTCTGCTTCCCGCGACCCATCCCAATACCCCCTGCGACCCGGATATGGGTCGCAACCTGAGGTTAAGAAACGATGGTTTAGCATCTAAAGATTAGTAATAGGTAGATTTTAAGTATAGCTAAAAATTAATTATCAAAGCCCCAAATTATGGAGATGAGAGACCAAAAGAATAACACAAAATCTCCAAAATAAGACATTACGACTACAAAAAATCTAGAGGTGGCGTTCAAAACGCCGCGTCCACCCCGCCCGTCTACTAAGTGACTCGGAACAAAACCGTATTGTCGTAAAAGTGTCATCGTATGTGGGATGATACCTCGGAGACGAATCGTGGGCGAGCCAGCCGGCACTGATGGCTTCCTTATAGGCCACGAAGGAAATATGACCAACACTTTGATCGTTATTGGAGAAAGGAAAGCTTCTCTGTAATATTTGCTAGTGAAGTTGTTACTGATTTTTCGTTTGATTTTAACATGCTTACATTCTTGTTTGTTAAGTAAATAGACTATGACAATCGACATAATGAAAAAGGACAGCTTTCAGAAGTAACTGATGGCTTGAAAAGGTCACTAGGTAACCAAAATCAACGCACTAAAATACCTTAGCTTAAGTGTTGCATACACCTTATGACCTGATAACAAGCACCAATCCTCATGTGCTGAGTAGAGTTTATTTTATAAATGCGTTAAAACTATTAACAATGTTTTAATACCAAGCACAAATATTTATTAAGATACAATATAAGGAACTTGATGTCTGATATAAAGTTTTATATTCTTTTTACCATATACCATATACCTACTGATATTTATTATACATGTCACTATGACTGCATTCCACATCAACACATTCCCGATAATATTGGTATCGAAATTCTAAATGTCCGTATTGGGGAACCAAAACCGATGCAACCAAATACTATTTTATTTTATTGCAAATCTTTAAAAGCGTGACTTAACACGAACGCGATAAATAAAAAAATAAAGTTTAGCGTAAACTGGCTATGTATTTGTATGGTTCAGCAGAAAATGGCGGTTCATTCTTAAGCTTAAAAATGTAAAAATGCTATGGAGACCAACTGAAAAATAAAGACTTCGGAAAATAAATAATGAGATACAAAAGCCCAGCTAGGATCAAATCTAGGTACCTATTTATCATTCGCTTGTTATAGTCATAATAACACCTCCCTTAGATGTAGCACGCACTAGAAAACAAAGTGAAACTTTCAATCGATATCTAACAATTCAACCATAACTGTGCTTGAGTCCTCGTCTCGTAAAGTGAGGAAGGAGTAAGAACATGCACTAAGCTGACCAAGTGCAAATTTCATCCATCTTTGAAAACATTATAGAGAGCTCTTCGATGGGTAATTTTCTCACGATATATTCTTCACCAAGGCGAGTGAAATTTAATTTCTAATACTCGCATATTTTTTAAAAAGTACAGGTGCTTCTTTATTTAAAAATCATACACCTCTCTTCGAAAAATTAACGATCTAACCACTAGCGAATTAATGCTATTAAACTTATCCTTAACAAAACAAAAGCACCCAACAGATCTGATATTCCCAAGCCACGGACCCCCAAACGCTTCGTGGACACTTTGTCCAGCGTTCGTGTTATGGCCGCGATAATATAAAATGAAATGCTCCCTCAATGCGATTCGGCGCATCTTCTTTTTTCACCCTCAAATGAACACGTCCGCGTATTTGCATACAATGCATGCGGGTGCAATACGCGCCGTTACTGCGCTGATGGCAGGATGGAGCCAGCGCGGTGTACTCTTCAATCTATTAAATGTGGCGACCAGCAGCCACTGTTAGTATATTCAATCGTATTTTTCTAACTTTCAACTTCATTCGGTGGGTACGTTTAAAAGATTTAACTCAAGCAATTGCATGTTTTATTTCATTTTAGTCAAAGGTCTACCTACATAATAGTACTTAGGTATATAAGTCAATTTTTGTACAGGTTTCTTAAGCATGATACAAAAAACACTCGTGATGGAAAAATAGATGAACAGAAAGATACAGCTTTTTTAAGAAAATCTTCAGAGATGACAACTTAGGACGATAAGTCGAAAGAAAAGTATATTAAAATCTGTTATTGACGGGCATATTTAAAAACAACATCGGCCTACTTATTCGACAAACATGAGTTCATGTATCGAACATCCGTACAAACTGTGGAACATTACACAAAGATGGCCTCTCACCTCCTCTCTGACACGTTCCGAGAGCAAACACGCCCGATATTGAATATTCATAGACACAATGGCATTCGACAATTTGACTTAAAATTTCACACAAACAAACGCAGACCAGCTCTGTGTGAACAGTTTGAATACGACTCTGGACAAAACGCTTTTAGCTTTGTGGCGCATGTGAGGTAAGTATCCTGTTCCTAATTTTTAGTTAGGGAAATATCTTTTCTAAGGCTTTATTTTAAAAACTGATAAGTTTTCATTCTCTTTTTATGTTAATAGACAACAAATTAAAAGACAAAAATGTTCATAAATATACATGGATGGGCACTATAAGTATCGATTCCAAATTTTTTTTAATGGTGGAAATTCACTTATTATTATGCAATTACACAACTTTAACTTTCGTCCGTTGCTGCGTTTTTATCTTTCTGCCTAGAAACGTTATAACGTGAAAAAAAAGAAAAGCAAACACATTTTCTGTTTCAAATTTTCGCAATAACATTAAGATAACGTAACATTGATACTTGACACAAAACAAATTAAATAAGAAAACATTATAATATTTCAAATTTAATTAAGATGTAAATTGTTTCGACAAAAACAAAAAATAAAACAAAGCGACCCCGGAGTTAAATTTTGAACAATTCAGAGTGTTTTGCGCTGTCAAATGTTCTCTGACATGGGTATCTGAGGCGCTCTGAGACCTACTGAACGTCACAGCGACAGACTTTGATTGTTCCATGGGTCATAGGTTCACCTGACGTGAGTTTAAATGTATTGTTTTTAAAATTGTTTCTGAATAAATATTCATAATTAACAGTTTTAGAACATTTGAGTCGGTACAACTAAAATTAATGTATCTTCCCAACGCAATACATTTTTGGCTTTTATAGTCCTCGTAATATTCTATGTGTTAGTCTTTCGAAGTTCAGCCCATTCAAATTGGAGTCACTCTGAATGGTTTTTGGTCAAAAAACGCAATGGTTCAATTTTATTTAGATCATCAAGTCATTGAGCGGGAGCGACTTGTGCCATATGTAGACCTCCGAGGGATGTGGTCTGCTTTTTCAAATTCAAAGTCGAAGGTGAAAATAATTTATTCATGTAGGTATTCCGTTAGTGCAATTTAGGCTGTTCCGAGGGTCCTGGGTTCGATTCCCACCGAGGCGGAAATTTGAATGATGAGTTTAAATTTCCGTTCTCGGTCTGGGTGTGTGTCTATGTCTTGTGTGTTGTCCATGGCACCCACGACACAGGGAGTGTGGGGCTATGAGTGTGTAGCGTTATTATTATTATTAGTTGTCTGCGAATCTGGTCTCGTAGCGAACATTCTTCCAAGAGCTGCAGCTCTATGATAGGTACCACTTGACACCCGTTCGAACACCCCAATTAAATTGCATCCTGGTTATAATTTCCATATCAAAAAACAATCTTAGCAAGATGATTGATGCCCGCTAATAGCCTTGGCGTGATCAATAAACCGAATGTGAAACCATTATTGACATTTTGATTTATTATCATACAAAGTCCCTTTTCGCGACCTTTTAAATCTATGATCGATATTTTATTTTTATTTTGTGATTGTATTAAATTGAATACAGTAAAGAACAAATTTGTTAAACGTTTTGGACTGTTTCATGTTCTTTTTTCGTTTCTGTTTTGCATAAAAATGTGTTTTGGGAGTTTTAAAATAGGATTCGAATTCGTTTGTCTCAAATCAACCGGTTGGGTGTGGAAACTGATCAGTAAGTAAGTATGTAGTTCTATGATCGATCGGGGCACACAAAAGCATTTGAACTGACAACAATCTGATCGATCATTGCGAACATAAAAAATTATGTTCGACAAATTTGCTTTGCTTCCGGTCTCGATATAATTTGAAACGATTTGATCGGAAGTGAATGTTACAATAAAAATTAAATGTTTTGTAAAAAAATACAATAATCCGTTAAACGGTGATTGTCTTTGATACTTAAAAAATTCCCAAATTGGGTTTTGGGAAATGAAGTTAAGAATTGTACCGTCCTGTAACTCGCAAAACGGCAACATGGCTACTTTAAAGTTCATTTGTAAACACTGATCTGATCTTACCAGATCAGTGATTTTTAGGCTAATTTAGACAAAATAAAATATAGTTAATTTAGTCGCAGTGTCAGATCAGGAATGCAGGTCTACTGTTTGTTTGTTTGTCTGTATGCAATGCTTTGGGTCTTTAGTGGATGGATGAAAATAACAGAAACATTAAATACTTTTAATAATCCCGACTGATATTAAGAATAAACCAAACCAGATTATCCACCATATGTTACCAAAGAACCTTATCTTACTTTGGTCACATTGCTCGGAGGCAAACGGACAGCTTCGATAAACTGGTTGTGGTAGACAAAGTCGACGGAAGAAGACCTTTTTTTTTTTTTTTTTTTTTTTTTTTTTCTTTTTTTTTGTTGACGAGGGGGAAACCTTCAAAAGGTACCCGGTGCCGTGGGAGCGACACAGGGTGATGTGGGATTTTTACCCACTAAAACCCCCCCGGTGGCCTTCCTCAGCGCTTGTGGGGAACTCCGGGATCTCCAAAAGGAACACAACCGGAGTCCTCCAAGCGCGGCGCCCATATATTCGGGCTCTTCCCGCGAGGGACTAAGGCCCCATCGCTTGCCAGCGCCTTACAACGGTATGCGGCCACACATACCGTCGTCCTTCCCGGGGTTGCTGATGGACGGTTCGAGCTCCCACTCTAGCCGCCCGCAACCCCGAAAGTCCCCTTTTAGTCGCCTCTTACGACAGGCAGGGGATACCGAAGCTCCTATTCTGGTCCCGAGCTACAGGGACACCGGTGGCGCTATGTGCGCCCACCGCGGCGCCGTGCACGGCGCGTCCGTCTCCGGGCCGGGTCTGCGCGTTCTCTGGCCCGTTCGGCTTCCTCCTTTTCGGTCATAACACGGTCGCAGAACGCGACCATGCTGTCCCAGGCTTCGCCAGAACGGACCATCGCTGCGACGACGGCGTCCGGGGAGAGGTCCGGCCCCACTTTTTGCACCAGGATCCGCCGCTCGGTCTGCCACGCTGGACAGTGCTCGAGCGTGTGCTGCGCGGAATCCTGGGCATCTCCACAATGGTGACACTGCGGTGTCGCCTCCCTTCGAATTCGGTTCAGGTACTCACCGAAGCAGCCATGTCCGGTGAGCACCTGGGTCAGCCTGTAGGTGACGCGTCCCTTCCTCTTCAGCCATGCACCGAAGCTGGGCAGTATTGCACTTACAACGCGTTGGCGTATGCCCCGCGGCTCCTGCAGTCGCTCGCGCCAGCGACGCAGGGCACGCAGTCTGGCGTCTCTTCGAGTCATTTTGACCGTCTCATAGGTATAAGGCTCAGTCCCCTGGCGGAGAATGCGGATCTTAAAGAAGATCTCAGCATTCATATCCGCCAGGATGTCCAGGGGTGGAAACCGCGCCAGGACTGTGGCCGCCTCGTACGAAATCGTCCGGTATCCTCGTGCCACTCTGATCGCGATCGTACGCTGCGCAGCGTTCAATTTCGCCGCGCGGCGTCGACTGCCCGACAATCTGTGCGCCCATACGGGTGAACCGTAGAGCGCAACAGAGTGCACGATACCCGCGTAGAGGCGGCGGACTTCCTCCCTCGGTCCCCCGAGATTTGGCAGCAGTCTGTGCAAAGCACCCGCTACCTTATGAATCCGGGGGACGAGACGGTTAAAATGCTCGTCGAAGTTCCAACGGCTGTCAAGCACCAGCCCGAGGTACTTCAAGTGCTTGCCCACTCCCACGACAACGTCACCTACACGCACCGACAGGCAGGGAGGTTCCACACTACGCCGGAGACCGTGGAACCAAAGTGCCTCGGTTTTATTCGGCGCCACGCAAAGGCCGATGCTGCGTATCTTAGCGATAACGCACGCCGTCCCGAACTCGGCCAACCGCACCGTCCTTTCGAACGACTCACCCTCAGCCAGGACGAGAGTGTCGTCGGCGTAGCAAACTATGCTTACGCCGACAGGCAGCTCCGTCCGGAGCACGACATCGTATGCGAGATTCCACAGGAGTGGTCCTAAGACAGACCCCTGCGGAACTCCGCACACTACGCGTCTCTCCTGGACACTCCCGTAGCGGCCCGGATAGCTGACGCTCCGGTCCGACAGATAGGCCGCCACCACATTCTGCAGATAGAGAGGCACCTGATGATGGGCTAGGGCCTCTCTTATCGCACTCCAGGGCAGAGAGTTAAATGCGTTGACGATGTCAAGGCTGACGGCCAAGACTACTCTGCCCCTGGACACGGCCTGCTCTGCGATCGATCGGACGCGGAGGACTGCGTCGACTGTCGAGCGCTCCTTTCGGAAGCCATACTGACAGTCCGACAGGTCCGGACCATCGCGCGCCAGATGTTCGCTGATACGAGCGGCAACTATCCTCTCGAACAGTTTGCTCGACTCGTTCAGCAAACATATCGGCCTGTAGGCTGAGGGTGAGTCCGTTGGTCGTCCCAGTTTGTGCAGCAGCACGACCTTTGCCTGCCGCCAATCCGACGGGAAGTGGCCGGCACGGAGGCATCCGGTGAACAGCCGGCGCAGCCTCTCCCCAAGGACGGTCAGCGCCAGCACCCAAGCCCGACCTGGGATTCCGTCGGGGCCTGGTGCGGTGTTTCGGGCGGCTAACCGCCTCACCGCCTGCTCCAACTCTGCCTCAGTGACGGCCAGCTCCTCCGACCATGCCACCGAGTCTGGCCTTGGCGAGGCAACGGGGTCGTCCGGAGTGTAAGGGAACAGGTTTCCCATGACGCTCGAGACAAAGTCGGGACTGAGGGTCTCCGTTAACGGAGGAACCCGAGGGCGCAACTTGTCCAGCACCATCTTATAGGGGCGTCCCCACGGGTCCCTGTCCAGACTCTCCAACAGTCCCGACCAGCTCCTAGACTTGCTCTCCGCGATAGCGGTCTGGAGCGTCGTCGTCGCGTCACGGTACTCCCTGTACCTTTCCTCCATCACTTCGGCACTGGTGGACCGACGTCTGCGGGCGCGGGTGTAATTGCGCCTCGTTCGCAAGCAAATTCGGCGCAGCTCCGCTATGCGGTCGGACCACCAGTAAGCCGGTGCCCTCCTGCCGAGCCGGATCTGCGGCATTGCAGCATCGCAGATCGATGCCATGTCGGCTCGGAGTCGGACAGCCCCGTCGTCCAGACTCGATGGCATTTCTCCCCCGGAGGCAGTCTCGGCCCACTCCACGACGTGAGCAGCGGCAAGGAGCATGTCCTTGTTAAGGCGACTCAGTGCCCATCGTCGAGGAGCGCCTTCGGCTCGACTGGTGTGAACCGGTAGCCGGAGGGCTACGTCAATTGTGATGTGACGGTGGTCGGACAGCGTCACCAGCTCTTCCGCCACCTTCCATCCCGTCACTAGACGCTCGGCCGAGGGAGTCGCCCATGAAAGATCCACGATCGACTCCCCCTGCCAGCGTACGCACGTGCTGACGCAGCCCCGGTTCAATAGGCGTAGGTCCAATTGAGCCGCCCAGTCGAGAACTGCCTTTCCTCTGGCATTGTCGCGTTTGCTCCCCCAGGCCCTGGAATGGGCGTTAAAGTCCCCGAGGACGAACACCGGACGGGGCAAGCAACCGCGTACGCAGTCACCCACCCGATCCAGGAAGTCCTCGTAGTCCGCCAGATTGCAATTGGGGGAGATGTAGCACCCCAACACTGCCAGAGGACCCCAGTCCACGGCAACCAGTCCCCGTCCCGAGTGCCGTTTAGTACACGGCGGGTCTTTTTCGGCGCCAGCCCAGTAGATTGCGACCGACCCGGAGGTATCCCCGAACCAGCGCGGATGGTCCGGGACCCTGTACGGTTCGGCCACTACCGCCAAGGAGATTGAACACTCCGTGAGGCACTGCAGGAGCAAGTCCTGTGCTCCACTGCAGTGGTTCAAGTTCCCCTGTAGCAGTTTCGATGGAGTTGTACTTGTCATACTTGCTCCATCGTTTCCTCTGACGGGCGAGGGGCTGATGCGCTAGCTGTCGCTTGCGCAAGCCCATCCGCCCGTACTGAGCTGGCTGCCGTTGGCGTTTTGCCACCATTGCGCCTCCTAGGCGGTGTGCAGCGCGGCCCACCCAAGCGGTGGTTGGCTTTACGGCCTGCTTCAGCGCACAGAGCGCAATTGGGCGACTCCGCCACGCACTGGTTGGCCTTATATCCGGCACGACCGCATACGTAGCAGAGAGCACTCCTATCAGTTGCACTCGTGCACTGGTGCCTCGCGTGGCCCTTCTCCAGGCATCGGAAGCACTGGAGCTGCCTAGCGGCAAGCACCTGCACTCTGGCCGACACCCAGCCGACGAGGAGCCGCTTTGTGACCGCCAACTTGCGGACGGCCGTTAAGGGGCAGCGCACCCAGGCCGATCCCAGTGTCGACGGTGTCCGGCGTATCTCGCCGACTTTTATGTCGGCGGCAAGGCACCCGCAGGCCGCGGCAATGGCATTGGCGAGCTCTTCCTGGGTGACAGAGTCATCCAGGTCCAATACCCTGACCTCCCCTTGCTTGGTCGGTCGCGCCACTTTCACCCCCATCTCCGCGACGACCTCCTGCATCCTTCCCGCGAGGATGTCGGCCTTTTGGGCACAATCTTCCCCGCCTATTTCCAGAAGGAGGCCGCCGTTGATGGCCTTCTTCTGGCGGATTTCACCAATGCCCAGCTCGGCCAGGCTGATGCGGCCCTTTGCGGTCTTCATCACCTGCGCATAGGTCACTTCAGCACCCTCGGGCACCGTTACGGTGACCGCTGCCGTCTTTGGCACTCTAGGCAGCCTCATCTGTTTTTTGGGCGTTTTGGCCTTCCGCATCTCCCACACCGGTCCGGGCGCCTGTGGGGCCTGAACTGCAGGGGGTCTTTGGGGATTCCTCCCGTGACTCAAAGATTGTTGGCGAGTCACTGCCGCCTGTGCGGAAGGCCGCTTCTTGGACCTTCGTCCAACCACAGTCGTCCAAGGCAGCTCTCCTCTCTCCGCCTGCGTGGCGAGGGTCCACTCGACTGGAGGCCGCTCTGGTGCTGTGGCCGGAGGCCGCTTTGGCGCTGAAGCCGGTTGCCGCTCTGGGCCTGTGGCCGTAGGCTGCCGCGTTGCTGCAGCGGAAGGCGCCTTTTGCCCTAGTGGAGGCCTGATGCCTGCCACCGCTCTGCCCGGGAAGACCTCATCCCTGAAGGACGCCAACTTGCTGTCAATCATACAGCCGATCCTCGTCAAGAGGGCGTCCTCCTCTCCCCTCGCTTCCGGCCGTTTAGGGGAAGGGCAGGGGTTGGCTTGCGCACTAGAGGTGCTCCTTCGGCGCAACTCATTGAGCTCCGCCGTAAGCTCCTCCACCTTGGCATTTAACCCAGCCAGCTCCGTGCGCAGTGCCAGATTTTCCCTCTCCAGGTGAGCAGTGGCCGTCCGCTGCATCACCTCGGTTGTCGCCACCTGAATATTTCGCACCGCCAGGCGGAGCGCGCGGACGAGATTCCCTTTGATATTTCGGGACCGGTCGGCAACCTTCTCAATCACCTCGAGGTGTTCTATTATACGGGAACCCAGGTCTCCGGTGGGCTGCTCCTTCATTTCCCGGCCAAGCTCTTCGGCACTCGGGAGAGTATCTTTAGCCCTCGTTTTCGAGGCTGGTGCGGCAAAATCGATACAGTCATCGATTGCCGTTATCGGCCGTTTGCGGGTCCCGACTGAGGTCGCGGTCGACAGGTCCGAGACTCCCGACATAAGGGAACAGTCCGAGAGTTCCTCCCCTTCCGACGTAGCGCCATGTGGTGGCGGCGGAGTTGGAGCTTTTGCTCGACTCCGGGTTTGCCGCGTCCTTCTCGATGTCGCTTGGACAGCAGGCGACTTCCCTTCTTCCTTCCTCGTTTCAACAGTATCCGTTCTCGTTTGCGTGTTATCGGTGTCCATTTTGGGTTTGTTAGTGTCGTGTTCACGAAGGCCGGCGGTAGGCCGACCTACGAGGCAGTTGTTGCCCCCCTCAGAGTACGTGGGGCGGCCCTCTGCCGAGGCAGAGGGGTGGGATTCTCCCTTTCGGGTACCCACCTGAGGAACATCTTTGCAACTGGCCTTGTTCATGATTTCCGTCTCCGATGCTCCACATCGTCGTCTCTTTTTTCAGGGGTGAGCTCCCCTGTCGGCTGCTCTTAGTCTGGTCCTTCCTCCCGAGCCTTCCGGTATGAGTAACTCTGCCGTATAGCCATCAGGGATCATTAGGACACGCAAGCCCCCCCACCACAACAAGGTGGCAGCCCCCGGGGGGGGACGGAAGAAGACCTAGAGGCCGATCACCTACCCGATGGTCCGACACGGTGAAGACAATCACAGGCATCCCAGTGACCGAAGCTCTCCGAAAAGCAGAAGACAAGGTGGCGTGGAAGCAGCTCGTCAGCTCCGCCACCAGGGCATATCAAAACGGGCACGACCTTCAGCAATGAAGAAACCGACGAAGAAGAAGAAGATAGTATAAATGCGAAATATCTCTCCGTCTGCGAATCTTTGATATAGACGTACTAGTATTTCAAAAGAGTGGCATCACAAACATTAATTTCGCATGGCAACACTAACAAGCGAAGATAATTAGGGAAATTTCTGGAAGAGACAAACAGAAAATTTTGCAGGGCCACAAACCCTGCAACTCATGTTGTATTGAATTAGCTCTCACAGACAGAGAGTTTGCCTTGGTTTTACTGATAGTCATTGTATTGGTCCTGAGAATGAGACTTCTTACTATCAGCTGTTGCTAAGATGTTACTATCAGATGACTCATCAGCTCATTATGCCCGATTAAGCTATAAAAAAAGACAAGAGCATTGCTTAACCTGATCGGTTAAATTCTCACACCGATCGAATTGGAACGCAGACAATTGTAATTCAAAGTCATCGATACAAGAGTAAGCCGTAATCAATACAATCATACAATCACACATCGCATCGCCCACGCGGCCCCAGCGCATGGCCGCTATTGTCTCGCGTGTCGTAATCGTGAACTGAGCGATCCCAATCGTGTGATATACTTGTCGATGGTAACATAATCATTCTTCAGTCACTGTCTCTAGTTTGATATGCTTTGCGTCAGTCCTAGTCTCTTATGTTAAAAGCTGATTACTTAAATACGGGAGGGTTTCAAATCCTGGACGCACTTCTAATTGAAAGTCTCCATCGTCATCATCATCGCATCCCAAAATTCTCCCATCCTGGACACGGGTCTCTTCCCAGAATTAGAAGGTTAAGAGCAGAGTCCACCACGCTAGTCAAGTGCGGATTAGTGGACTTAACGTATCTACCTTTGGGGTTTGCGAACTCCTCGGCGTCCAGGTTTCCTCGCGATGATTTCCTTCATCGTTACAAGGTGACATTTGAATGCTTAAAACACACATAACTCCGAAGAGTGAGCCCTGGGATTCGAACCCGAACCCCATGAGTAGGAAGCCCAACTCTTAACCACTAAGCTATCACTGCTTATATTATAAAGTCTTCTGTTCCTAAAGGCGTTTGAAGTACGCGACTCCGAACTTAACCAGAATGGTGGACTACGGCCTGTGCTCCTGATGCAAAAGAAATCCGAGCGAACAGCAACAATTTTAGTAGCAATGATGATAACCAAAAGCACTAGGTTAAAATGACGTAGGTATCTCCCACCTGCCGTAACGGCCACACACGTAGCGAGTTCCCACGGCGATAGCATCGGCCGGCTGATAACGTAATGAATCAACGGCGACAATACCGAGACACTTTATTGATCGAAGCGTGCGCGTGCGCGTGCGCGAGCGACACCATGTCTGCGGACGTCTCGGGATATTCTACATCTGAAGACAAGTAATTGTCTATATGAACTCGGTTGTTTTACTTCAAGAATAAAGTTTAAGGCTTTCTTCGTAGCCAACATTGCAGTGGTAAATTTAAAAAACATACTCATATCTCCGCACTAGGATTCCATGTGTTGTGTGTGTCGCTTAGACAACGCAAATATTTACACACACTTAACCTAAATGACACTAATATCCATGATCTAGGAACAAAAATATTTATCTGTCAAATAAATGTTTTCCCGGGAATCGAGCGCAGGACTCGTTTCATAGACAGGGTCCAATTAGACATCGGGATCGTCATCGGTGATGGTGATCGGATTACCGATTAACATGTATGGCTTATATCTGGTATTGTTAGTCCCACATTTTTGACGATTGAGATGGATGTAGTAATGATGTACCTTATAGTTAGGTGGTAAAATTGGAAGGATCTAAGAACAGTTCACTACGTACAACCGAGGTGTTTACTTAGATTCCTTACTTCCCAAGTGCGACAATGAAAATATTACAAGGAAATTTTGGAAGAAACTTTAATATCTCATTGGTTTTATTAATTTAATTTGTCCGAAGAATCAAAATATTTCAACAGAGACGAACACACGAACAAATCGCGCTCTACATAGCTATTAACAAATTTACGAGCCGAATTCCGGCCGATCTAAAAATTGTAAACTTTAATGTCGCAGTAATAGTTCAAAATGGGTGCGCATTAAAAGTGTCTAGTTAATTTACGATCGCTGCGTGTAATAAGTTTTATTGTCTAAGCAACGGTCGTATGTGTCTTCTTCACTATATATACGTAGTATAAGTTTTTGTGTCCGTTTGGAATTTAAATTTCTTAAAAAAATGTGTAGATAAAGTACAACAAATAGTAGTTTCGGAAAGTTATGACATGGAAAATGTTAAATGAGCTCTACTTCAACGACCGCGTAGCATTAACAACTTTTTCAGTGATTCATCTGTCTTCTTAGCATTACAAAAGTAGATACATACATACAATATTGTTCACCTGTATTACCAGACTACAGTTTTACGGGTTTTAGGTTCGATTCTCAGTAAAGTGAGATTTATGATGAGTCTAAGTTTATTTATTATGCTCTATCCACTTGTGAGTTCTAACGAGTACCTTGTGTGTCGTCAAAACACAGAAAATCATTAATAAATTAATTAAAAAAAATATATAAAAATTAAGATTAACTTAATAATTATCCGTCCCCGAGGATTTTGAATTACCAATTCAATTGTCTTTTCAATTTAGCTTGTAAGCAAAATTTACTTAAGGCATTTTAAATTCACACCGTCAATCTACAATAAACCTTAATACCAGTGGGAGAAACCTAGCATTTGTATGGGTGGATATTAAAACAAATTTCATTTCGAACATGAACGGATACTTAATATACTGCCAGTTGGTATAGTGAACAAATCCGTTGACAGAGCTAGGCGTGGAGTAAGTTTTATGTGCAGAGAGCGGAATTGAATGAGCGCGACGTTGATGGCTGGATTCTGATATATGACCGCCTCTTGATCTCATTGTGGCGTCGTTACGGTTTATATTTATCACTGTTTAAGTTTAGGGCCGAGGAAATTTATATTGCGTCATGTGGATATGTGGCGCCTGGCCCGTTTTAAAGGATGCCTTTAGGGGATCTATCACAATACTTCTCAGACCTGATTTGCCACCAAAAAGCAAAATGTGGAATAAGCTCTCTTCTGAGATTTTCCCGGAGCGCTATAACTTGGATTTCTCCCAATAAGGTGTATAGGAAATACTCATTCAAAGCGTTGCAATCACGACTATTCTACTGTTATTCTTGTCCTTAGGCGACTGGGACCACTAACTACCAGCTGTCAACAAAAAACATAGAAGCAGAAGAAAAAATATAGCTGTAATTGTACCTTTTTGAAGTTTGACCCTGCAACACAATTGTCTCCACATGGACTACAATGCATCCAGGATAAATTGTACCAAATACAGTAGAAACGTGCAGCACCCAACACTACCTAGCTTCGTCTCCGCAAACCTTGCTAAGGGGGTCATACCTCGTAAATACCGGGGTTATCTAGACCTGACCGATCCACCGTAAATCGGCCCGTGCTGTGTCGCGGCCCGGGTGGTCCCGCCCGTATCGGACGGAAAATGAAATAACACCTTGGTCCTGCCGTTCTGACCGTCCTTTTATCGGCAGGAGCTGTGGAGTGTATAGGGGAACCAGCCCAGGCACACGCTAGATGATCAAGTTTGTGCGTAGACAATTTTCGGGAAAAACTATTATTAACGCAATACGAATGGTCTGTCTGTTTCCCTGTGCGTTTGTTTTCGCTTATCGGCTTTATCGCTTTCAACGTCTTTATTTCAATTGGCTACCTTTCGATCGACATCACAAACTGACCCATGTGGTTGGCACATAATACCTAATGTAATTATTAGTGAACGACTGAAATCCGCAGGCTAGCTCCTATATACCTGGTTGTTAATTGCCAAAGGACTACGAACTTCTTTTTTCTCTCTATTTCTTCCTACTTCATTCCCTCTTTGGCAGCAACGCATCGGTGATGCTTTAGTGTCGCTTGGCGACGTTGACTACCCATCAGATGGCCTATCTAAACGTTTGTCGGCTATTAACATAAAAAACAAAGAGCTTGCATAAACAACGCATTTTTAAAACAGCAACACGCAATAATGCGCGGCATTAGCTGAGTCTAGACCCCATTCGCCGTTTGGGCATGCTGCAGCGCAGATATTATACATATATTATTGAGTTGTTTTTTATCGTGTTCTTTTTATTATTACTTTTAAGTTATTTAACATTTAGGTAAGTGAGATATGTATGTACCTACTTAATAATTTAAGTGTTGCATGCAATAGTTAATGTTATTCATATGTTCGTGTGCTGCAGTATCTAACAGCGAATAAATGTTTTTTCTTTCTTTCTTTCTTTCTTTCTTTCAATAAGATTCTATAAACAAAACGCCAATGATCGCATCGATCAAACAAAAAGAGCGTGGTCGAGTTAGATCGAACCTTTGATGTTTTAAATGTCTAGATGGAACATCGAATCCGCACAAACGTGTCAAAAAATTGTGGCTAACTGTTATCTACAATTTTTATATCATTACGCGCACATAGACAATAGACGAAGGTGAAAAACATCGCCTGCACGCACATACGCTTGATAATGTTGCCTTGTTTTTTTTGTTATCATTGTAGGGCGACGCTCAATCTAGACATTTAAAACATCAAAGGATCGAACTTACGACCCGTGGTTATCGGCCGATCGGTCGCCATTCCTGGCCATATTGCGCGCCCGAATGCCTCGCGATCGATATCGTAAATCTTGGACATTTTTGTGGTCTCAGAATGGAATTAGCTATAAAAACACCTCGGATGCCGGCGAGGAGCGAGGTAATGATTTAATGCGGGCTAGCCGATCGGGTGATAAGCAAGGTCGAGTAGACCTATGAATGTTACGCGTTCACACAATTCTGAACTGTTTATTGTTTGAGGTAGGTACTTAATTTATGTTGCCTTGGTCTCAAAATCTGAGGTGGGGTACATTCCTATTCAACTTGAGGACCTTGCTAATTGCAATGATATTAGTAATTAAGATAAAAATACAGAATTTATGTTTTATGAACTAGAGTCAAAACTAACGTTATTTTCCATAGTTTTTCTCAAATACATTTTTTATGACATTGTATTTTTATGTTATTTTTACCATCATGCAAATAGTCCAGCAAAATGGCTTAAGAGTGTTTTAAAAGTTGAGTTGTTTGGTACCTAACTTTGTATTTAATTCTGCCATTTATGAATTGGTACGACAAAAAAAATCCATAGTTTTAATATAGCTGTAATTAAGTTTCATTAAGCTATGTACAGTAGCATTCTAGTCATAATACTACGTTAGAGTCAAAGATGTATTAAATATCTAGATGGAACTTTGAATCCGCGAAAACGTGTCAAAAAGTTGTGGCCAACTGTTGGCCACAACTTTTATATCATTACGCACAGATTACGCACACATAGACAATAAATGAACGCGAAAAACATCGCCTGCACGCACACATGCTTGATAATGTTGCCTTGTTTTTTTTGTTTTCATTGTAGGGCGACGCTCAATCTAGATATTTAAAACATCATTGGTTAGAGTAGTAGCGAAACAGTACAAAAACCCATCACTACTGGCTACGTATCGGTACCGGTAGCTAGCCGTCGCATCGTACCCGGTAGCACTGAATTTACTCCGGCGATGTCACCAGATACCGCGGTCGCTACCCTACCTGATCCGGCGATAAAGCCGTGTAATTTGTTCAATTTAGGTTTTTACATTAGCCGGCAAATGAGCAGGGCGACGAGATATGGTTAGAGATTACCGACGTAGTTCAAACGGGGAAAGATATTTTCTCGAAAAAGTCTCGCTCAAAGACGCTCCAGAGCAGTGAAGCTAAAAAGCACCTTTTCCAATATATACTATAAAGAATCATCCGAATCGGTTCACTCAGTAAAAAGTTATGAAATCACTGTCTCTATCTTTTCTGAAGTTGGTACCATTTCAAAATTATAACATCAATACAGAAAATACACAAAATTATATGGTTCCGTTATACTATTTAAAAACACCTTTACTTGTCCCTACGTAAAACCATAGCTCCATACAAAACCATAACTCATTTAGATTTAAAATTATTTACTTATCAATACATGTGATGTGCTGATTTATAAAATATGTCGCGACGGCCTTCACCTATCAGAGTAACATATTGTTTCCGATCAAAGCAAAAATGTTATCGTTAATGGTTAAATAAATGTATTACAATTTGTCAAAACGTACGCAGATAACCTGTGACCTGGCACCAGAACTGGTCACGACTTCAGAATCACACAAGACGTTTAACTAAATCGTTTTAACAGAGACATTAAGAAATAATCTAGCACTAAATTAGACGACCCGAATGGCGCAATGGTTAACACGCCGATCGCTGTTCCGAGGGTCCTGGGTTCGATTCCCAGCGAGGCGGCAATTTGAATGATGAGTTTAAATTTCCGTTCTCGGTTTCGGGTGTGTGTCCTTGTCTTGTGTGTTGTCCAAGGTACCCACGACACAGGGAATCCTAGTGTGGGGCTTTGAGTGTGAAGCGTCATTATAAAAAAAAAAAACAAAAAAAAAATCTACCTCACAGGTTGGCCGCTAACCACTTAGAGAGACTATATTACATACGAGTAGAATGTTAATAAAATCTATTTTATTGTATTTATTGCTATACAGATTTAAGTGAATATTTGCAGTATAAGGTTAGTAATAAGTATAAGTCAAAGTCCTCAACCTAGTATATGAATTTATGAGTGACATAATTAAGTTCAGAAAAGCATAATATAATAAGCTCTTCACGTAGATATGAATCGCCAACAGGTTGTCGGCTGAAACGTCCGCGCTGTAAAATGATAGGTTCCTACAACGTGTTCCACAAAACCATATAAACTGGCAAAATGGTTACTACCGCTTATTATAAGTTTACATAAAGTTTAGTCTAAAATTCCACTAGAAGATGCTTTCAGACCGTTGACGGTGTTTACCTTGAACCTTGAGGTAATGAATAGCGTATGATTTAATCAATAAAAAATAATTTTAATATGCAGGTCAATATCGTGTGTGGCCGGTCCTTGAATGGGCGACCGACTGATAATATGTCATCCGTGTGTCACACATAAAATTTCCATGTTCATGCAAGTTCGATAATGGACTTCGAATTTAACGTGCTACGTATTCTTTCGCAGTTGATTTAACCTGATTTGAAAATCTGGCAATGCAAATGCACAAAATAGCACAACAGGACCTTTGGGAATAGAGTTAGATACTAGAGCCAAGGTCTCATCCTGTCCTGATAAGTATGGTTAGATCTCTACAATTTTTTGGTAAAATAAGTGTCGACCATCAAGTAATTAATCAGTAAGTATTTTCTTAAATAAACTTCAGTGTGTTCTTCATTCCATTTACTTTTGAATTCCGATACAATTTTGGGACAGGGAGATGTCCGGCCGGCCGAGACGTCATGTGAACGGCCGAGCTCGGACTGTTCCCTGTCAGAAATTTGTATTATTTGATTTGAGCGATATAGAAAACTTCGATAGCATGATAGGCTTCGTAACGTCACCCAATGACGCATGATATTATATACCACAGTTTGAAATTTCATAGCATCACCGCATAAAAACCAGACTCACAGAGATTACACAATCACAACATAATAAAAATGCAATATAAAAAATATGTTATCCTGTCAAACATCAATATTTCATCGTAGGTCGCGTCGAAAACCGATTGTACTATACAGAACCAGCAGCTTCACCCAACAGCTTCACATCGGAGTTCACGTGAGATACGCTCAAACCAGTCTGTGGTAAAACTTATTTCTTTTTCGAGTTGCATAGATAAAATCAATTAGTGGCACCTCGTGATTTGCTCCGTCGCGCGATATGCCCCGCGCGGACGGGACGCGCCGTGTCGCGCGTTATCGCGCCGGATCGCGGACTGTGCACAGGCTGCTTTACAGTGCGTCGATTGACGTTTTTTCTCATAAGATACTTTCAATTAAGAAACTTAATTGTTTTTATGTATTGAAGGGCAAAAAGCATGCAGCATTACCTATCTGCAGTTCCGCTCATGATAACTGTGACCGATGTAAAACAAGATTTAAAACGGCATTAGGATGGTTGGTTGAGTTAGCAGGGGGTGTTATTAAGAAAGTTATTTGTTAAGTAAATGTTGATAACAATTTCACCTGATGGTAAGTGGCGAAACAGTTTCACGGACTTATAAGAGCCTATTCAATCTCCTTTTAAAGACTGTCACATCAATGCCCGACATGTATCCATTTGAAAGGATGCTTTTGGCTCTACGTATTTTGAGTCCTTATTCCAACGTCGTTGAAGATCACAAGGCCCTATACCAACCAATTTTACCCGGCGGTATCTTCTCACGTATCACGTAGTGGGAAGTGCGTTCCACCTGGCTGTAATTGTCTTTTAGCTATAATTCACCTGTAACAGTGGCACCTACAATGCTACAACTACAAGGTAACCACATTTCTTAAAATCTTTGAAAGCGATTGTAAAATTAATTAAAATTTCGCTTTTTAATTATCTCAATCAAACTACAAATCGGACGCAATAATAATTAACGAATATCGTTTCGCTGATACATTTATTAACGAAAACTTGTTTGGAGAGCGTTTTAGTAATCTACCTATAATTAAAAAGCAATTTGGATCATCGTATAAATACATAATTATAATAAAAGCGATCGACGTGAACGATTTGATATTCATATTTTTATTTTGTAAACATAATTGGTGGAGATTGTGGTCTGTCTAGTACCTACCGATCTGTAGAAATGGTTCCGTAAACAAAATGTGGAAAGATAAAAACATCGTGTCACTGAAATACCACCTAAAATTTGCTTAAATATACAAACTTGTCAAGTTACACTGTTGCCACAGATTATAATTTTCTTTATCTATTCTTATCCTATTACGTAAAAAAGAAACAAATATTTTTATTAAGAAACTAAGAAGTCAAAATAGCACATACTGACAATCTAACTTATATTCTGACAACATCTGCTAATTGGACTACCCATCCAATTCTCTATTCTTGAGCCTCGAGACTTGACGCTCGAGTCTTGATATGTGTCGGTCACAGTTGCCATGGGTGGCAGCGGAAGGTGGCACTGTATGCTCGTTTGCTTCCTTAAAAATATTAATGCAGCGAATCCTATCATTATCTTTAGATACGCAACTAAGTAGGAAGTTAAATAAAATAACAATCAGTTTAAGAGTCTATACTGTACTACTTAACGTTTGGAAATTACATTAAGAAGTAGGTACAATATGCCTACATTACATTCCTTTATCAAAACCTTAACTACTGCAATGCCTTTCTCCGCAATAAAATTAACTATCAATCAACGAATCACTACATCAAGTAGTAAAATAGAAGTCGTTTGAACCAATAACAGTTTAACTCGATTTAAAACAGTCAATAAAATGTAATCTGAGCAGTTGTTAAATTGAAACAATGATTTAGTTACGCGCGATAAATAATAAGAGATATCGGCCGGGTTCATCTCGTACG
Source organism: Hesperia comma (assembly GCA_905404135.1). Classification (NCBI taxonomy): domain Eukaryota; kingdom Metazoa; phylum Arthropoda; class Insecta; order Lepidoptera; family Hesperiidae; genus Hesperia; species Hesperia comma. Next base: position 1,042,402 of record FR990026.1, on the reverse strand, counting down.
CACTCGGTGTTTTAAACGTTGGTTGGTGACCGTGTGCGAATATATATTTAAGGAAAAAATATGTAAATAAAGGGTTTAGAGTTCGATATACGTGAATGTTTTTTGCCAAGTTAAGCTCACAACTTTGCTTGTATGGAATTATAAATTACGACAACTTCATTGCGATATTAGATGATAAAAAAGCCAAAATATGAATTTGCTTCATTTCCTCGATTGTATTTTCGAAGAACATTCGGTAAAATTGATTTGTTATTTCTAAGCATTTGATAGGAAGCTGTTTCAGTCAGTCAATCAGGAGTTTTTTTTCAATATATCACCCGAAAGTCTCAAAAAACCGAATGCTAGTAAACATACATACCTACCTATAATAAAAAAAAATTATCCCGACATAGAACGATAGTTTTTCATGGACAAAAAATAAGTGATTTCACAACGTTTCTTACGTTTAGTGCGTAAAAGGTTAAAAATTAACGAATAACCTTGAAATGTACAGTTAACAAAACCTCCAAGATAACTGCTGCCTGTACGAATATAAACTGTTGTTAAGTAGGTTTTAACTATAGGAAGGTAGTTTTAGTTCGGATTCGGAACAGATTCGTGGAAATCATATCGCATTCCGTTATATTTGTAGCCTTGTCGAATGTTGATTTTTTATGATTCCGGAACCCGGAAAGGTCAGTTTAAGATACTTTAAATCGTGAACAAATAAAAATTGAATGTATTTTTAATTGAATAAGTGTATTTATTTACTACGGTGATGATTATACTGTAAATAAAAAATATAAAAATAAATGTCCCTGGCGCAAACTACCCAAATTCAGGCAAAATTTCAAGGCTGTATAGCAATTTTTATACTTACGCTAAGCCAGAAAATTGTCAGTTGTCGATAATAAATTGAAAGTCAACGCCTCTATGATATCTTTGCTAAAATTGTTGTATTTGGAGTATTTGCAGAGCTACCTAATTTAATTTTAATGAGTAATGTGCATAAAAATAAGTATGTATACATTCAAAAAGCTGCACTATAGCTCGTCGAATGCAGCAAAGTTCGAACGCTCTTGCATTCCGTGATTTACAGAGCTGCGCGGCGATGCGCGATAGCGGTTTACTTATTGTTACAGCGCGGTTTGATCGCTAACGACGCGTCGATACGCGATATCGTATTTATGCGCTGTCACCGCCTTTTATTGCGATTAATATGAGCCGCCATTTTGCCTTTTTTGCACACCGTCCACCTGTTGAACGGCGCTGCAATATGTTTTTGTAGACTATCAATGGGGTATTTATGTCCGCCTGTTAGCATATTACACTACTCTTTAGCTATTATTTATTAATGTAAAAGCTATTATGTTATTTTTAATAGTATTGACTTATAGTTGAGCCACTTTGCTATAGTCGTTTTTAATCTTTAAGATTAAATATGTTATTTCGTTACATTGTTGCTTCTCATAAAAAGTGGAACATAGCTATTACGGAGTGACCGAAGCATTTATGTTAATTTTGGGTCTGATTATCCTAGTGGCTTAAATGCGTAAGTGAATACAAAAAAGTGACCGTACACTAACATGATTATGTCATAAAATATAATTCTAAGATATATCTTCGATTGTTTTCTTTTTTCTTTGTCCACAACGCATCAGTGATGTGTTTATCACAACTTTTGTCCACGTATAAAAGTGAGGACTTGTTTATGTTTATCGTCTTTTTACAATAAAAAATCTAACGCATGTAATGGTTGTTGTAATTCATAAGCCTATAATTATCTATTGTTGATCTTAACTTTCTAGGATCTCCTCTTTCAATAAACAGGGTAATGTCATCATCATCATCCCAACCCATAACTGGCCCACTATTGACCCCGTATTTCCTCTCACAGTGTGAGGTTACAGGCCATAGACCACTACGCTGGTCAAGTCCAGATAAGTGGGCTGCACACACCTTTATAAACATTATGGAGAACTCTCCGGCACGCAGGTTTCCTCACGATGTCTTTCCTTCACCAAAGCAAGTGATAATAAAACAATAACAAAGTCAAAGTCAAATTGTTTCAAAGTCAAATTGTTTTCATTTAGGAATTTACAAATTCACTTATGAACGTCAATTTTTTTGATTCTACCACCGTTTTGGAAAAGTGCTTAACAAAAGGAGGAGGAAAAACTGCGAAAAAAAAGAACGCACAAAATCTAGAAAATTAGGTTTCCGTGCAGACTTGAAACGCAGGTCCCTTGTTCGAGAACCTTAAGTTTAAACCAATCCGCTATCACTGCTCATAATCTAACACGCCAACCATAAATTAGCAGACTTTAAACAACTTTGTTAATAATATGGACAATATTCTGTTGCAACAAGTTATAATTATTTTTAATTAGACGCTTAACAACCAAGATGGTTATGAAAAATCTCGGGCGTGTTTTCAAATCATAAGCAAATGTGCACGATGTATTATGCCATAAGGAAAACAAGGTCATTATATAACTTCTTTTATATTTGCTTTTTAATAATAATAATAATAATAATAATAATTGCTTTTTACAAAAAAAATGCCGACTTCAAATTCGACAAGCAGAGATAACTCAAATACTACTCGCCAGATGGCGCTCAAATCAACCCATCGAGGTAAAGTTCTCGACACTACAAATAAAAAAGCATATAATATTACTTATACAGACGAATTGAAAGCCTCCCTCTTTTTAAAGTATGTAAAAAATCAAATTCAAATTCAAATTAAAATCTTTATTTCTTCGAAGTAGGTTTTTACAAACTCATTTCGAAAGTCAAGTTACGCCATCGCTTCAACAAATCCCTACGGTGAGTGGTCTTGGGAGAAGAAGCGGCAAGAATCAATAGATAATATATAATTAATTAACACAACACCTCATACATTGACCTGACCCGTGGTAAGTAGCTAAGCACTTGTGTTACGGATGTCAGGCAACAGAGGAAACACAAATATAATACTTAAATACATATATTACACCCAGACACAGAACAAACACAAATGTTCATCACATAAATGTTTGTCCTGAGCGGGAATCGAACCCACGACTCTTAGCGTGCATGGTAGGGTCACTAACAATTGCGCCATCGAGCCCGTCATAGATAACTTGTGTGGAGATGTATGTCGACATCAGTAACTTGTTCGAGCTACACGACTATGACTGAATCACTCTGAAAACTAGTGGCCAAAGTTTTTCCGAGACCATAATACATACCTATATTCCAGTAGGAACCATAAGAGGCCTAATGACAACAATTAGAGGTGGTGGGTCATTTTAATGGTGGTATGCGAGAGACAATGAAAATTTACAACTAAGTACGTCTAATTCGCAGCCTCAGTTTGAGACTCAAATTTTTGTCATTGGTCTCGTTTGTATTTCCATTTTAAATACAGCTCCATGCATCATTACCAAGAAGAAAACGTATTTGACAAATAAAAATTACAAATTTATAGCAACTTGTTTTACCTTAACTTAATAATTGGAAAGACAATTTGTCAAACATAACCGCTTAATGAGGGTCGCCGTTTTTGTGCTCACCAGTTGGCGCCACCGGCGAGGTGAGGTCCTGCTGTCAAAGCCCACCCATACATAAACAGTGACAAGTGACATTCAGACAAGTGAGAAGCTATGGTGAGAAGCGACAGTGCCACAAACTTATCTGACCCGGTGGCCAAAATTGGAACTAATGCAAATGTTATACTGTTGTCAGACAAAGACAGTAGCTCCCTTCTTACCGGGTCAGATAAGTTTGTGGCACTGACAGCCAGACCTCACTCTACACTAGCGCCTCTAGCGGCGAATTCACACGCGTTTACCCTCATTCCTACCTAATTAAAAAAGGAATGTCTCTACATCTAACACATCAAACGTAGCCCAACTAAGATGAATCCACGTGAGCGAAACGCAGCCAGAGATAAGAGCATAATAGACACGGATGCCCAACAAACAGCTCATCTAAGACAGGAGATGCGAAGCCTTAACGGTAATTAGGCACAATTAAAACAATAGCGTGCACATCGGAAGCGACAGTGGTTCAAGGCGGCCGGCCTGGCCTCCGCCGCTGCCAACAAAGATGCATTGTCCCTTGCCGTTGGAACAAATCCAATATTGTTGGGATCGCGACCTCCAAATTCCATCCATTTGAATACCCCTGGCTACTTCGACCTAACCCACCCGTCGCTCACAGTTAAATTACAACCGTATCGATTACAACTTACAATCGATATTCAAATGCGTCTAATCGATTAGTTGCAAAAACATTAGATTGAACTTTGTTCAGTTGACAGTAAGGTAGAGATTAATGTGTACACGGATTGTCAGGTGGATATGACAATTAGAATGATTAAGGACGAATCGATAACCATTGTGTGCGACCTCAAAGAAAGGTGCGATGACAAATGCACGTTTGGTCGCAGCAGTCAAGGTTACGAGCCGACGAGCCGACGAGCCGACGGAGTAGGTGCGTAGTGTGCTGATTAATGCGTCTGCGGTTTGTCCGATTCGAAGATAACCCGACAATTTGGCGAGCGGTCATTGTCGGTCACTCAACGTCGCGTGCCGTCTCCTGCATTGGTACGTCGTTGAAAATTGCAAATATTATGGTATGTATAGCTTGGTGGTAAGACCGCAAGTAAGGGTATTTAGTATTTAGTTATTAGGTCACCACAAACACGTCATCATCGATGTTATGTCAAGCCATCGAAATTTTCTACTCCGCTTATATTACGAGTATTACAAATCCCAAACCTGTGAGCTAAGTGAGGGGTAATGGGTTTTATTCCTGGCCAAGGAAGGCATAAAATTAGATAGATCAATAAATGTGCTATCACGTCACATATTTTTGTACTTTATCTGTATTTATCCCCAACCACATGTGAAATAATGCGAAATCCTAGTGTTATGAGTGTGTCAATGTTTATTTACATATGATTTTGAGGAAAAGGTACTTGTTAAGGTTAACCAACTTTCATCAAAACCAACAGTTACTTGGACGAACTAAAAGCAAAGGTGTGTCAATGGCACAAAGATTACCAAATACAAACTATCAAATTTCACTTTCTTAATTACATTTCGTACCAAACACGGTGTAAAATACTCGTATCTTTAGCAGATTCCACACCTATCTATAGTTCTAACGATAGGCGTGAGATATAAATTCGATAGCAGCTATAAAATGCAGTGTCATCGTGCTCAGTCTTTTGTTTTCGAAACTATAAAAATATTACACGACCGCAATTCATGCACACCTTATTGGCACATGTGTCTGAGTGTACGTAAGGCGTTGTTCACACGAAAAGACTTTACTACTAATAGAGGCCACCATCATAGAAAACTAAGGCGTCAACGAAACATAGACACTATTATTATAAACGCTATCGAAACTATACAAACGCAGTAAGTTCTATCTAAAAAGTTGATAATTGTGTGAAAATTTATTGCTAACACTAAAAACTAAATATTGACTGTCGGTATGCCTCAAATAGCCTATGTCGAGAATTGCTTAAAGTTATCAGTTGGGATGCTGTCAAGTTAGATAAACGCGAAAAAGCAGGAAGAAAAGTGGCTAGGTACGCTGAGGTTAATTTATGTAAAGTTTATTAATAACTGCTTTACCGACGCTCAAGGGCCTCAAGGCAAGACACAAAAGTGTTAAGTCTGCATACAGCCTAAACGTGAAACTAATCTTTAATAGTAGACACAGAATACGCCTTTCTGACATGCACTGATAAGGACGAGAATCCCATGACGAACATAAAGACAATAAAGATTATGATAGTGTCAACTACCTCCAACACAAAGAAGTTATGAAATCGAAAGTACGAATTCAGTTTTAGCACCTACAATGTAATAGTCTGAGCACTCAGTCGAATGAAGATATTTCCATATCTGTTTTGAATATGAATGGAGTCATTTTATATTTGACAGCGTGAGATTTATTAGTGTCGAATGTTTTGTATGGGAAAGATAACTAAATAAAAATTCAACAATTCAAAACCTCTTGTGAGTCAATTATCACTGCGTAAGAGCAAAGCTCTGGAAGTAGCGCAAAGGGTGTAGGAATAAACCGTTGTGTTTGTGGTTGCCTGTACACTACTGTACAGAGTCCCAGATTCGATCAGAATTATTAATGTTACAGATAAATTATTTATAGATGGCCCGAACAGCAGAATGGTTAAGATGCCGGATCGCTGGTCCAAGGGACCTGAGTTTGATTCCCAGCGAGACTAAAATTTGAATGATGAGTTTAAAACCAATGGAGTTAGACTATAAACATTCCTTGGATGACTATACAACAGTTGGCTTCAACAGTTACCTAGAGTAAATTAGGCTGTTCCAGTCATAGTCCAGCGACATCATATCATAAAGAAGACCATCGTCATTCAAAGAGTTAGTCGGAGAAGTTCACCAAGAGCAGGGAAGGCTGGCTTGGATTTTTAATTACGATGCCTAAACTGTACACTTCATTTTTGAAAACTAGAGGATGACGATATAATATATACCATAATTAAATTTAGGATTCGACCTCAGCTCTACACTGAATTCCAACGTTCAAACCACTTGTCAAATACGGCAAGAACAGTAAATAATTATTTATTCATCTGGACATACACAATTCCCATCACACATACATACCACAACAACGCCCTACAAAACTTCCAGTAGTTCCGATAGAAAGAATTAAGTGTTGTAGACCTAATGAGCTGCGACATCGGGGCGATGTATCGCGCTGGCGCGTAAATCACGCGATCCGTATCGCGATGTCCGGCGACATGCACGCGAGCTAGACACAGCTCCCGTGCGTCCACGGATAATTGTTCGGTAGCCGCGCTTCGGTGCGAATACCCTGTAGCCTGTATTATTATTTGGTGTCGGCTGCGGAACTGGTAAATTGTGGTCTGAATGGTATTGATTATCGAAATTTTGTTTAGAATCAGAGTTAGCTCATACTCGAGTAGCTCATGTGTGATTATATTTTAAGTTAGATTTTGGTAATAGTCAATTATTAGGTTTGTTGTTAAATGGTTTTATTTAAATAGACCTGTTTTTAATGTTAATAGCCTGAGCGACCTGATGATACCTAAGTTGTCTCTGTCGCCCATAGTCATCAGTAACACCATTGCTATCACAGGCGTTACCTGCCAAAAAACGCTACAAGAGAGAAAGATAAAACAATAAATGCTTGTTATCTTACAACCCATGTAACTATCTCCCACATTAATAGCCTAGCTAGGAATCGAACACAGAATCCATCAGTCTACTTAATACTTCCAACCGACATTCATTTTTAAAAGTACGAACCCTTTTTTCATTTGTAATATATAATGAAAATGACTAAGAGCTCAAGCATTCTGTCATTATTTAAACATAGCCCATAGAGTTTCTTATAACAACATAACGGGTTCATCTATAACTAGTGTACACTCAGTCCAAATAACTAAAACGTACGAGTACATGCCATGACCCCACCAGCTTTCTACGATCGTTTCCACACCACACCGAATCTTATCTACAAAATAATATTTCTTGAAACGCACACAAAAGGTTCGATTTCACAAATAAAGTATCTGGTCTTCGAATAAAGAAAACTCGTAAATTTATTAACAAATCAATAAATAATAGCGACTCTCGATATGACATAGAAAATGACCTGAAATTCTGGCACAGCAGTTTCGCCTTTATGCCTATGTGGATAGGGGTAGCTTTTGTATTATTGTTCGATATGTGCCATACAGATAGGACTATAGGTGGTAAAGAATATCAGTGTGAAAATAGAAAGGCGATGCTTTGTTTGTCGAAATATGAAAAGTATATTTTTGGACTACGACAAAGTGTAAAGTGGTTTTATTAGATAAACAAAATTGGTAACGTTATACCTACAGAAGTTATCAAACAATACATAATACAAAGTGCATCGTATGAAGATAAAATTCAAATCAATATAAAAGATAGTAAATATACCTATATTATCAGTATTTTTTGCAGACAAATTGCAATAGCCACTAAGTATGCGAGGAATTTAATGTTCTGCGTACAACAGGAGACCTAAAGGTGATAATTAAAAGCATTAGATATGCGATACAATATAGGAAAGACTTTTTACCGGAAATTCGATTGTTTTACAAACAGAGACCGATTAAAGTGTTGTAAAGGTATAAAAAGATTTGTCTGTTATAATTTGCATTGCTAGTACTCCAATATAATTAAAAAATATTGTATAAGGTAAGAATGCTCTTTATTTCGCACATTTATAAATAAATAAAAATTTCAACCAAAAATACACTTTTAAATTCATTCCAATTATCATCTTCACAAACCTCGTCTTAAACCACAAAAAAAACATTACCTACTTCAAACGGAAAAACAACACAAAATTGATTATTACCATTAGCGATCGTGTCGAAACAGAAACACGGACGATATCCACCCTAAATGTATACATACGAATGACTAATAAGTCCGACATAACGCCTGTACAATGTCACCGACAAAAACTGAGCCCGAAAACCGACAAACATTGAAATTTATCACTTACGACAAAGCATTAAAGTGGTCACAAAGTTTTGTCGAACGCGAATCAAACTTTGTTTTTGTTTACGAAATCGTTCTGGATTAATTGTCGGACACACGGACGAATGATCTGACAAATTAGATACAGCACATTGGATTCGAATCGATTGAGAATCTTTTGTTTTTGGAGACTTATTTGGAGTCGGACGCGGTGTGAGATTTTTTGTTTTCGGCATTCTTAAAGACACAAAGCCATTAATGTGTCATAAAAGCATAAGTATTCGGTCGTTAACGTGTTGCATGCTTCAAATTAAGCATTTAGGGTTATACTTATAATTATTTAATCGCATTTGTTACCTACACCTAGACAAATAAAAGAAATCAAATATTCGATTCCAGTTTACAAAGCATCAGTGGTTGTATAAAACATTAAAAATAAACATAAAACCATTCCAAATATAAGGGGATTTTACACGTATGCGCTCGACTACTATACATACATTTGTAATAAATAATTACAGGTATATAATCGATCTAGTATATATAAAACCATTTCTATACATTGAAGTTTTATATCGTCCCAGATATCGACCGCGACGCGAGGCCCGTCGCTTGGCAGACCACGACAACCGGGCTAGTCATATTGATTTACAAATTAAATCAAAGCTCATTCAACTAATCTAAGTTCATTCAACTCGTAATATAGAATTATAATTCACCAAACGAATGTTCCGATTCATTCACAAAACCCCGCGACGCCCTTTTCGTGTTAGAGATACTATAACCATATCTCATATTACTAATGCCATATTGAATGAATCTAAGCACGTGAGGCATTAAGCAGATAAAATTTCGCTACTAAATCAAATTCCAAATTGGAATAAAATGTTAAAATTTACCGAGTCACGGACGCGCGCCGGACACCGATAGTAGAGTCGTTCTGCGCGAGTTAATTTATTTATTTAAACTTTATTGACCACAGTAAAACATTACGGTACAAATGGTGAGCTTAATAACTCTTAAATCTAGCTATTGGGCCAAAAAATACTCGAACGGTATTATAATGTCTCATAAAAGATACCTATTATACTTTTAAAGTAATATTTTGAATACTTAGATTCTACAAAGGGTACCTAACTATTCAGTGGTTTCTTATGTACCAATATTATAGATAAACATTAATAAGGTGTAAATATTTACATAAAATATTCTGCAAAATTGATAGACTTGATTCTTTAAACTGACACAACTTTTTAATTTATATACCAATGTAAATAAAACAATCATTAAATGTAAAAACTGAACCTGCAACTTATCACAACATGTAAATGAAAACCGCACTCGAATCGATTAAGCAACGTTGAAAAAATATAATGTAAGATACAATAGGATACAAAATCCCGTTTGTCTACCAGTACCTACCTTTACAAACACAAATTTCTTCAAGCTGGCATTACAAATAGTTGAATCGAATAGAATTCCGCAGTGGATGCTCCTCTTTCGAAGCCTCCCAGCTATGTGACCTAACACGTTCCGAACGTTTGCGCAAATATCTTCAAATCGATAACTCAGCAGACATTTGTTTCGATGGAGTGATATTTTGCTACATTTGTTGCATCGCAGATACCTAAAAGAATAATCGCCTCCAGCTTTGCTTAAAGAGAAGCGACGCCGACGCGGCTGTGTTATATTCATCTTTGATTGTGGTTCAATTTCATAATAAATTAACACGTTCGCTGCGTTACGGGCAGAGTTTTGCCGTATTTGACTTCCGAACTGTGCGGCGGTCAATTGTCTGTGTCTTACGCCCGGTGCGGGGGTGGGTTTTATATGTTCCCGTGCACGCAGAAAAGAGATAAATATATATCCAAGTTTCTTTCTTCAAATGTATTCCATTTTTCGAAAAAATAAGTACGGCATATAATGGTGCCGTAACGCACCAGAACTTAATTATTTATCTATGGTGCGATGCGGCATGTATGTTGCCGTAACTTAGACGCCGTACCGCACTGTAGGGAACTCGCGCGCAGCTTCAGTGTGCCGTAGTGATGTGCGCAAGGATCATCGTTTGCACGTATCGACACTGGATTGCGCTTTATCAGCGCTCGAAAATTAATATGAAGCGTTCTCGTAAGAAACTTGATATAAATAAAGTAATTAAGATGGAAGGTGGTGAGGTATAAATGTTATTAAAATATTAGTCTTTTATCTATTTTACATTTTTTCCCAATCAAAACTTAACCAGACGATTAAGAATTGATCCCATATCTTTGATCTCAAATTGCAATGATTATGTTTCTTGTTAGTATATATATATATTTAATTTTGCATGACAAATCAATGATAATAAAATAGCAGTTTTCAACCTATTTTGCAATTTTTTCACAATTAAATCTTAACTATACGATAAGAAATTGATCCGATACATTTGTTCTCAAATAATTTTAATGCTTATGTTCCTAATTACTTATATTTTTGTTTAATTTTGCATGACTTTAATAAATGTAAATAAAATAACAATCTTCAACTATCTTACAAATGTTTCCCAACACTAGTTTTAAATTCGGTCTATCGATCTACATGCGGCACGGCATGTATATTGCCGTGAAATCGTTGATTTTCAAAATTATGCATAACTTCTAAAATATCAGGTCGAGACCCTGGCGACGTTAGCCATGTGTCAATAGATAAACAATCTATCGATTCGTTTATTTTTTTAAAGTAAAACATGGGTTTCCATGTCTGTAAGAGCCTTCAAAGTCAGGTCCTGGTACAGCAAAATACAAGCCGTAACGCACAGCAGGCAATACTGATACGGCAAGATTATGACTCGTAACGCATGGGCAGTAAGTTTCATTTTTGTGCAGACGCAGTGAACGTGTTAATAATAAAAAAAGCGTTTTAATCAATTATTTAATTTCTAAGATTATTAAATGTAAATACAACATGTATATTTGGATATACTTTTATGTTGTACTATTTTTGAAAACATGTAATTGGCCTTCCATGTCATAAAAAGTAAATTATACTGTTTTTTGTTTAGTTTAGATTTCCAAAGACTTTAATAAATAAATAAACAAATGTTTATATTGAATTTGCAATCCCCGCCTCAGTTATATCCACAGTGACAGTAGGTAATAGCCCAAATTTCGATTTTTCTAAGAAAGAAAACTACTCCTAATACAACAATTTTTTTTTCTGCAACTAGATACAACTTATACCACAAAATAAATATTAAAATACAGCACATTTAAATAATGTTACTGTAATTCACGTGTGTCCATATCATCTACATAATGTCACCTAAACGCGTGTTCTACAATGAAAATACGTAATAAGTGATATTTACAACTATGCTACTAACGATCTCATATCAAATTTCAATTTTCCCCGCAGGGTGGCGCCACTCATCGCAGCAACCGGCCGACTTCGTCTCCATTGATGGCCGTCACGATTGAAAATAATGCCAGAATAACACTTTTATATTCTCGCGAAGAAAATATCGTAATTCGAATATTTTTTATTAAATCCGTACTAGTTTATCATAAGGAAAAAGAAAAGAAAACAAAAAATCAATTGAAAAGTAAAAGAAAAAAAAATTATGTAAGTGCAAACTGATTCCAAGGTACATAACAACTGGATATTTTTATTACTAGACGTAGGCTATTATAGGAATGAAATAATGTAAATAATATTTAAAGAAAGATTAAATGTTAAAGCTTTATAGTACAATTTTTTGTTTACCCTTTCGTATTAAACTTTTACACTATTAAGCTTTCGAATTTTTAGAGTAGGTAGCTATCAACGCTTTGTGTAGTGAATAAATAAAGTCCTAATGTGAAAATAGTGGAAACTAGACATAAATTTGTTTTAATTGCTACAGCTACAACTTAGAACAATTTTAATAGATAAATAATAGACAGTGGAAACAGTTTTAGCCACCACGCCTACGCGTTCACATTTTGTGTATTAATTCCGTATAATTGTAGTCCCAGTTTTATGTTACAGCTTTCGTTAATTGTTTCCAAATGTATGGGAACTACAAATGTGATGTTTGTTTTTACAAAATATTCTACGTTGTTTCAATAACCATCAATAGTTGATGACATTTTTTTAAATCAACATATTTATGAACTAAATGGTACTGACTCCTTCATTGATTAAATTAGAAATCTCAAAAACAGCTGAACTTGTGAAGATGAAAAGATGCATTTTAAGTTTATGAGTAGAAGATGCTAGCTAAGTACGGATCCTGTAAGATTCTTTCCTTAAGGATATTGAAGAGTTATAAAAGTAGATACTTGACTTTCTGGTACAAAAGAGATGAAAAAGAGTCTGGTAAAAATGAGATGTAGCATCTTTGGAACATTCATAATTTCATTAACAAAATATGAATATATGATTTTAAATTTGAATTTGATTCGTCCCATCCCTCAAGCCTTTATGCATCTACTATTGGACTTAGTCGTAACTAGCGCCACTCTATCCGGTTCTGAGCTTTCTAAATCTAGCAGATACCCTCTCTCTTATTACAGGTAATCTATCCACCACTCTTTTTCCCAAATCATAGTCTCAAAGCACATTTCTTCCCCAGTAATTAATTAATTGTTTCCAAAAAATAAGTGCTACACAAAGATCAAATAATAAGGATTTACCAATTTGGCTACAGAACCCTGTCCAATAGAACATGGTTATTCGCGTGGAAAGCACAGATGACCATTATTAAAACCAGCTCAGATTTGGAACATTAATAGTCTGACTTAAGATAAGATTGTAATATACATATAGGCTCAATAACATGTCTTTATAATATTTATTGGTAGGTAAGTAGTTGACGACCTCATAGCCTAGTTGGTAGTGGATGCCTGTAGTGCAAGGTTCCATTCCTGGGCAGATATTTATGTGACAGGTAATTTTTATTTTTTGGATGGATGTTATTACTCAATGTGTTATTTTCGTTCTTTATACCACCTGCGACATATAAAACCATATATGAGGCTGGCTACAAAAAATTCCTCCACCAAGTCACGCTGAAGCGGCATCATAAATTAATAGTTTAAAAAACTAAATACATAATTTGATAAAGCTAATTGAAGTAGATATAAATGAGCGAAAACTGCATCAGATTTCAACTAGACGTTTTTTGCGTAATGCTCGGACACAGGCAAACATTCTGAAATACAATTTTTGCATATTAGCCCCTTTATCTATTTCTAAATCAAATTAAATTTTAATAATACAATGTAAACGGCTGGTAACGCATCCGTGATGGCTTTATATTGCCGGCGTCAAAAGCGATGGCATCCACATAACATCAAGTATCTTGCCTGTTCGTTTATCGACATTTACACGAAATTAAATTCGCTTTTAAGAAGTAATTAAGAATTAGCGTTGCATGAATTATACAGCACGTTATAACAAAACAAGATATTTTAATACGTTTCATCTTCAACTGTCCTTAGCTGTCGGACGCGCAAATCGCGATAATATCAGCAGAACGCAGCAAAAACAACTCGACTCATCCGAGATGTAGTGCAAGGTCGAAAACTAAATACGAATACATTTATGCAAATGCCATTTTTTATCGCCATCAAATTGACTTTTTCAACAGAACCTTTGTTGTTAACTGTTGTAATTAAACCGGATTATTGTTCAACAAAACAGCTAATGTAACTTTGAAATTAATTTTATTGTGTTAATTGTATACGTCATGGGGATTATATGTAATAATAGTAATAATGTGTCGAGGAAATTCGCATTAAATAAATGGTGAAGTATAAAATTAACCGTCAGAAAGGACTAAGTCAAAAGATTGGCTGTCATATTAAGCAATCCTAATTGATTGATTGAAATGAAAACTAATATAAATTTTTTCGCCAATTTCTAAACATCCGAGAAAATCTCAAAAACTTGGCTATGCTGGTACAAAAGAAAAGATAAACTGATGTAATAACAAATTAAAAATCATTGTTAGATCACTATTGCGTGATTACTCCTGGTTTTGTTTTCTCAAATTCTCCAATATTTTCCATGTAAAGAAATTAGTCAGTTGCAACTTTGTAAAAAGTAGGACCTACTATAGTTACAAAAAGCACGCAACACAATTTTTTGTAGAATGGTATGATTGATGAGTTGTTGTGATGAATTTTTATGAGGAGAATTCAATCGCGTTTCTTTGGTAGGTACGAGTACGTAGTCTGCTAAGGTTTTACAGTGCAGGTAGCAGTAGGTAAGTTTGTTGTAAAAACTGTTTTTGCAAATAATTTTTGCTTGGTTAGTAGCAGTCAATTGTAGTATTTTATGTCTTGCTACCTAATTCAATTATGTCGTAAAATTTATTGCTGACGTTATAATAAAGTGCAGTGTTCAGGAGACAGAGTGACCCCTCCATCATCATAAGGTTGAGTGAATTTTAACGGAATGTACCTACCTATTGTATACTATGTATGTTTTAGTTGTTCAAATAAGTTTATAAAAATAAGTTTATTAGGTAGCTTTAGGTTAACTATAAAATTTAAATATTAAATATTATATAATCCAATGTGGGTTATCAAATATTCGAAGTTTTTACCTAGTTCTGTTGCATGTATTCCTTTTTTGTGAGCCTTTTGCCTATAGCGATAATCTTCCTTTTAAATTTGGTCGTGAAATCGAGCCTTTGAGGCGCAGGCCCACTGTGTCAGAGTACTAGAAGTAATAAAGATCTCGCACATATTTTTGTTTATTATTTTTAACCTCGTAGATTAGGAACTTTTATCCGACATGAGAAAAGGAAGATGTTCTATGTTCGATTCCTACATAATATATTTTATGTATGTCCATCAAATTATTTGACATTCTTGAACCGATTTTAGTTTTTTTATTGTTTGTACGTGTTCCCATTGTTATCATGTCAGGATTAATTTTTAATAATAATTTCATTCATTTTGAAGTCTGTTTTGCTTTTGTTAATTTTTTTTATTTAAATTGTTGATTAAGTACCTACAACACAGACTGAACATGATTTACATTTTTTCATTCTTAAATGAATATAGGAATGATGAATATTTTTATTCCAATTTAAAATATTTTGCACGATGGTAAGTACCCTAACCGAGTGCATTAAACCCATCCAAATTGTCTTACATAAAATTAGTTGGGTATACCTGTATAATTACTCAAATTTAAATTAAAACTCAATCCTTTTATGTTCTAATGAGGTTACAATCATTACTGACTGCCAAAAAGAATCCAAATTCAAAACAAGTGCCCACAGATAACCGTATAATTCAAACAAGGCAAGTTCACAAATTTTAATTAGGGTTTTTGATATCTGATTTTAGGTACGCTAATTTTATGCACTTACATCGCATCATTTTATGAATTATTTTGAACAAAAACTGCAGTTTACGGTCGAATAAAATTAGTTAAATTTGACTAATTACGGGTAATTTTTACTAATTAGCTTAATAAATTTAAAATTTTGAGGTAATATTGCGTGGATGACCGTGGCCTGAGTAACTACGCAATTATTTTTACTAATTCCTACTTTTCTTATTGATAATCTATTTCCATCACTGCATCATCCGCCTATCCACATATGACCTATGTGGTGGACTATTTCCTGAACCCCTCATATTTAGAGGAGACTTTTTCCCAGAAGTGCAATATATAATAATGATAATGACAACATAATTCAAGTTAAGAGCACCTTCAAAACATAACTGCACACTCTCACTGCATCACCTATGGCTTCGGTCACTACAAACTCCGCAAGGGTTTTAGGTCGACTTACCCAATAACTTAAAACAAGAGACCCGTGCCATTTTTATAGGGCCATTGGGTTTTATTTACCCATCATTTTTACCTACGACCAAAGCCTAGCGTATAAATACGCATAACCATAATTCATAACACCGTTCACATGACATGCCCGCAATACTCCCGCGAGACACGGTCACAATATTGAGACAATATGCTTAAAATATCATGCTACATAATCACAGACACAATGGCGTTCGCACGCCTATACACCAGTCGCCAAGGTCCGCACACAAAACCGAACAATAGCGTCGTGAGAACCCTCTGTGACATAATTCGTTGGGATAATGTAATGATATGTAATTTGTAATTAGTGCAAGGCCTGCTCTAGGTTAAGATCGGCGGATCACAGCAGTGTCACTCGACGACGGATTTTACCTTTATAATGACAAGAAAAACGAAAATTAAAACTTTAATATTATGAAAAAAATTGGCAAGTGATATTATATCAAACTATAACAACAAACAACACATAGGTGCCAATAAATTTAACGGTTTTCCTGGATTTCCCTGGTATTTCATCATCAGATCGCAACTTGGCGATAATGGAAACACTATGGGAGTAGGAATGCAGTACTAACAGTCATTAAAATTTCCGGCTCGATTTAAACTGTATTTTTAATGCGCGGAGGAGAATGAGAATTGACGAAAATGACCGTCGGAGGATATTGAGAATAAACGTAACACCTTGCGGAGGAGGATGAGAATTAAAAAAAGGTATTTAATTTTATTAACAATTTTTCGGAGTATTTTGAGAATCAATGTTAGAGATTCTTATTTTTTCAGAACAAAAGAACGGAGTACTCTGAAAATAACCCAGGACTCTTGGATTGGTGGTAGCAAGGATCGCTTATCCAGCATGGTACCAATTGGTAACATTCGGGTTACCAATAAGTATACGAGTACTTCAAAGTAAACGGTATGACATTAATACCAATATTATAACGATATTTGGTAACGATTAAGTCACGGTTGGGTACACAGTGAGCTTTAAATATTTTTATCGAAGGAGTAAAGCACATTCAAAAACTCTTCGTTGTCTCATAATGTCATTCCGTACATTTTACTGGCTCTGAAAGTCGACGCTTGATATTCATCGGGATTCTTACTCGAAATATAATACGTTAAAATACCAAAAGATTTGGTCAGAAAGAAAAAAGTTATTCCGATACGCCACTCCGGTTATCGCGGACAGTGTTTCTTAAATTGAAATAGTATAAGTTAACCCTTTCACACTTTTAACTAGGTATGGTATACTTAAATATAATAGGTAAGACATTGTGAGATACAAACATTAGATCAGATAGAGAGACAATAGAGATTAGTGCACAACTTTTAGGAAGTAAAGTCATCCAAGTTTTAGAGGCGACCATCTCATTCCTCAGGGGTAGCAACGCATCTGTGACCGAATTGGAACAAGACTCACACTAATCATTACTAACTGGACAATACTAATATTAACTAACAGGACTAACTATCACTAACAGTCCCTGTCCTCACACTTATTAACAAACTAACCAACTAACATTCTAACACCATCTACTAATTGGACTAACCACCCTAGTCCCTAAATTGGGTCTTGTTCTAAGTCGGTCACAATTGCCATGGGCGGCAGCGGAAGGGTGGTGCTGCATGCTCGTTTGCTACCTTAATTCAATAAAAAAAAAAGTTAGCTAGTGTATGCTTTTATAAGTATCAACAATTAAATGCATTTTTTAGATTTTGAAAACTTAACTGCATTACGTAAATTATGGCTAGATAACAAAAACAGGATATATTTAAAACTTAAGTTTCATGATACCTCTATACTGGAGGTCGGTATAAATAGTCATATAAAATTTGCATTTGCATTTAATATTTCAAGTTGTAAAATACATTTAAATCAAAAAGTTGATTATTTAAAACCACGATGTATTGTATTAAGCACGCAAATTTTACATAACGTGTTATTTTAACATATACAATATAATTTAGCTCACAGGATTATATTACATTAATGATTAGAATAACAGTATTACAAATCATCAACATCTTACAAAATTGTTACGAATCATTATAATAAATCTTATAAACAGATTAATATAAAATATCGATATAAAATTAAAAATGAGAACCGCTGGCGCGCAGGCAATAAACTAACCAGTTTAATGATTATTTATTGCTTTAAACGCAGATACAGTATCAATTATGCTTCTTTATTCTAAGTTACAAATGTGTATGAAACAAGATACTCGTAATATTCGTAATATGGAGTACTGTAACGACTCCGGTTATAATATATTCAGGTCCTTAAGCTGTTACTTTCATGACAAATCGCTCAATAACAAAGATTTATACTGAGTGGAGGTTCGTCGCGAGTAAAATACTAATATTTAATGGGATAACAATTTTGTTTGAGCTTATCAGGTAAATCGGTAATCGCTTTTTACCTCATTTTACTAATCCATAACTATCCCACCACTGGGCTTGGTTCTCCTTTCATACTCTGATGGATACGGACCATAGTCCACCACGCTGGCCAAGTATGGATTGGCAGACTTGTCACAACTTTAAATGCATTATGGGAAACTTTCTGATGTGTTTTTATTTGTTCACCGCAGCAAAAGCTAACTCAGGTTTTAGTTTTTAACAAAATAAATGAATTAATAAAAGAGTAAATGAATTAAGGAATTAATAACGCTACACACTAATAGGTACACCCAGTTCACTAGAATTCCCTGTGTCATGGGCACTGTGGACAATAGACAAAACAAGAACACACACACCCAAACCACAAAGAAAGAACTCATTAAAGGGGGATGCCCATCCCTCATAGAGAGATCGGCTCTAAATGCACAATAGAAAAATATGCTACATTGTTAGTACATATATGATAGTATGAATTGTTTTGTGAAAGATTATTACGAAACAAAGTTTGGGTGTAGAAGTTATGCGTATACTGTTCGACTTACATGCGTACAATTTTCCCCTATTTAAGAAGAGTTCGCTCATAGCCCGGCGGCTTGCGTCGATCCTAAGCGATCGACAAAGTTAAGCAACAGCGGGCGCGGTCGGTAGTCGGATGGGTGACCGCTAGTGGCAAAATATCTTGAGCGCTTCCGTGCTTCGGAGGGCACGTAAAGCCGTCGGTCCCGGTTGTTATCGATTGATAGCAGTCGTTAAGCCATGTCGGAGGCCTTCGGGCGGCTTGAAAACTTTCGACACTGGGTTGGCCACTAACCCCTCCACCAACCCGCATTGGAGCAGCGTGGTGGAGTATGCTCTAGGCCTCCTCAGTAATGAGGAGAGACCCGTGCTCAGTAGTGGGCCATTAGTGGGTTGTAGCTTAGCTTTTTTTTTAGCTTAAGAAGAGTTATTCTTGATTGGGAACTCTATTTTATAGCACCGTTACGCCTTACATGCTCACTATTATATGCAAGTGCTTGTTTTATTTGGTATAAATCCTGCAAGAAATATAATTATTATTGTGTCATTAGGTATACGCCAAAACAGGAAAATCTGTGTTTGACATTCTCAGACTGACAAATTGACAAACGTCCATAGCTTTCGAAGTTACCATTACTACAAAAATCAATAATAAAATAAAATTGATCGATACAAGTCCAATTTGTATGTGTACTGTATGTGTAGGATTAAATATATGTATGGTTTTTACATATTGTATAATTTCAGTCGACCATTATATATTTAAAAAATTACAAGACAAGCAAACATTTTATTATTACTGAATTTTGTCTACGATAATATTTTATCCGGCAGAATGTTTTTATGATGGCAACAACTAACAATAATCAAAACTGACGTAAAAATATAAATATTTATTAAATCATTTCCATTACTTTTTATTGTACTGCAATGTTAGGCAAACTTCCTATATTGAGATATTATACGCACATATTATATTTTTTTAATCTTTTTTTTCAACATAATTTCATTTGAGTGCGTTTTAGAGCCAATACCGGGCATCCCCCTTTTCTGCGCTGGTGGTACAGAATATAATATACCGTTAAAGCTTGTCGAGAGCAAAGCGTGAAAAGCGCTGTTATTCCGACGTCTTACGTCGATCCTTAGTGGTCTACTGAGTTAAGAAATATTGAGCAGGGTTGGTAAGTGGATGAGTGATCGTAAAAAAAATCTTGAGAATATGAAATTGTCCCTCCCCGCTAAAACTAATTTATTACGTGTGTTCACAGATAAAATTTCAATTGAACTTATAAGTTAGAATAAATAAAACAATAAATAACGCTACACGCTCATAGCCCCACACTAGGATTCCCTGTGTCGTGGGTGCCATGGACAACCCACTAGACAAGGACACACACCCAGACCGAGAACGGAAATTCAAACTCATCATTCAAATTTCCGCCTCGCTGGGAATCGAACCCAGGACCTTCGGAACAGCGATCCGGCGTGTTAACCATTGCGCCATCCGGGTCGTCAAATACTTAATGCTTTTTATATTCTCGCCGACAATCTACAATGGCATCATTAAAAAAATCATATCGAACGCGCACGTATAGGCCCCTTGTTAGTTAGGTAGGTATATGGAAAGACCCGGACCTACTCTATAGGCTATTAATGGATTGAAGCCAAAACGTCGTAGAGTGACGAATACTGGGCACAATTCGTCGTAACCGCGTCGTTCATTGTTTTGTTTTGTTGTCGGTTCCCACGTGCCACGACATTCGTACCGAATTGTATCATCGCATCGCACGAACTTGACCTACAAACGTTTTTAGCTACGTTAATTAGATAATCGTAATGATTATATCACAAGCGGGCTCTATTATATCGATAAACGTGGGTGTTTTTAATTAATTTTCAGCATTTTTTTAGGTGGTAGGGCCTAGAGCTCACCCGGGGAAGTACCACCGCCCACCACGGTACTGTTACCATTCCTACCGTGTAATAATTGTTTTAAGAACAATTGTGTTCCGGATAGGAAGGTGTGGAGCCGGTTACACTTTTTTAGAGGCGACCATCTCAGTCCTCAGGGGTAGCAACGCATCTGTGACCGAATTAGAACGAGACTCATTAGTCTAGTTCTGGGTCGGTCACAGTTGTCATGGGCGGCAGCGGAAGGTGGTGCTGCATGCTCGTTTGCTATCTTAATTCCATAAAATAAAAAAAAATATTTTTTATGAAATAATAAATCTAGTACATGGTATTTTTTAAGAATTTTGCAAACGAGAAATGTAGGCAGACTTATAAATAATCAACCCAAGCTAAGAACCTATTGAAATAAATAGAGTGAAGAAATTTTCCACCAATCCGCACTGGAGTAGCGTGGAGGAGTGTGCTTTAGGCACTAAATAATGAGGAGAGATCCGTGTTCAGTAGTGGGCCATTAATGAGTTGTAGCCATATACATAATTATATATTATGTTTAAAAACATAACACACTGTAACACGTTGAATTATGAATCTTATCACCGTTTCGCCAAGTTGCATTAAAATGCGGTATAGAAACGGTGCAAGAAAATCCTCTGCACGTCTTTCAAAACAGTATTATATACCTATCTACGTTTTTAATGCAGAGGTTATACACTGACTAAATATTGCAAGCGCATATAATATGACAAACACTAGCTGCACAAACAGTTTATATTATAACCTTTGTCATCAACTCGACAAATAATTATAAATAATTGATTTGTTTCGGAAGGCATAGCTTTTCTTCAGCGCAGAGATACAAGTTTTATGGTTCGCGTTAAGATGTCGTGAGGACGGGAAATGATGTTTCATTGTTGTTAATGTTTGTTACTTATAACAATTAAATGGGACAACAACACGTAAATTATACTGTCATGGTTAGGTATAGATGTGCTTGAAGGCTTGTTGGGCTGACTGTGCAGATAACAAATTGGTCAAGGAGACATGGAATCATAGAATGGGTGAGCAATACGGCTGGCTGTAAGTAGAAATTTTGAAGGATTAGAAAGAGAGAAAAGATTGCCAAGTAAATGAAAATGAATTCGACGAGGTACTGCAATCATTTCGTTCTATTTAAGTGTCAGCTCCCCGCTCAACTAACCTCCAAAATACGGGATATCAGCACAGAGTATCTTAGTTTGATTAGTAAGGTTGGTTAGGTTTTAAGTCGTTACAGATGTACCTAGGTTATTACAAAAATATTTTTTTTACAAGATAACACTTCAAAATCTTTATTAATTTAGAAAAAATATTTAGTATTTACTTTATACCTATGCACATTTTTTACATTTCATTTCATCGTGGGTATCTCTTATTTAATAAAAATAAAAATAATGTAGAGCAATAATAAGAATATGTAAAGGCTATCAATATAATATGTCTTTTACTAGTATAGTACCAAAGTGCGTGTACCATTTCGAACGACGATCACTTTACCACAAGTGGTGATGAGCCACCAGCCCACCACCGAACGGAATAGCAGTCTGGCACTTTCAACCAATAAAAAAATATAGTTTACGGCACAAACGTTCGTTAAGGCTTGATGAGGTCTAAGGGACTTTACGACTTATGCCCTTAATGAACAACTGCATTACGCGTTCTAAGCTTAAATGAGGTATTTTGGTTCTTGTAAAGAAATAATTTTACCTCCCAGACTACGAGTATCTTCGAGGCACAGAGGAATGGAATGGAATTGCCACACGCCCCTAAAAACCAATTTATAACATGTGCTCATAGTTCAATTTAGCTTGTACGCAAAATTTACTTCCGTCATTTTAAATTATCCCCGTCAGTCGACATTGAACCTTATCAACAGGGGCGGAAAGCTGCGATCGGTGTGAGTTGCGATTGAAACCAATTTCAGATTAAACGCGAACGGAGTATAGAACCATAAATGAAAAGCAACAGGTACCTGGTTCACTACGTATTACAATTTGACCTCTTGTCTAACTATTAAGTCGAAGCTATAAGATATAGCTTAAATTTTTTATTTCTTCAGTTATATTCTTTGGAATACATCCTTATTGTACCTGGATTTTGGTTTTCATTTTAAAAAGTCTGTGTGAGTGAACATTATAATGTTAACTCATATTAAATCAAATCAAATAAATCTTTTCAAATGATTTCTGTACAAAATACCTATGTATATGAAATAATAAGCAAACAATACTACTACATATAAATACCTTAATCCGTTTTTGTATACTCTACCGTTGGCAAACTCACAAATTTAATACCACATTTCAAAAAAATGAAATCAATATGAAAAAAATTAATTAGGCAGTAAAATAGTTTATGAGCACGAGACTTTTGCGACGTACACATTATAGACGTTAACAAATGTTATATTCCGTCCATTACGACATGATTTTATGTTGTTTAAAATTCAACTGAAACTCAGATATTAACTGTGTATAGCCAAGCTGCCTTCGATGAAACAGGTACCTTAAATACAGTGGTATCATAAACTAGGAATGATTTTGCAGTGAGGGTATTTTGTGGCCTCCAACTTAGCCTTAAGAGTCTTGTTGAACTCAATTTAAAGTTATAGACATTGCAAGCAGTTTCAAGAAACTGAAATATAATTTACAACAATGAACAACTAACTTTTACGACAATACTCTTTACACAGTCCAAATACCAACTCTTTTTTCGTTTTCTTTCGTTCATCGCCCTGGAGGCTTATGGAGTAACACTAGAGTCTTTCTGTCCTCTCTGTAAGACCTCTCTACATACCTTTCCACACACATACCTGCTTACAATTATAATATTAATTTGTCAAATGTGATAATAAATATTATATTTTTTTCAATCAGAAGACAACATCTTATGAATACAATTGATTATCATCTGGCGGGGGGTTGCAAAGATCTGGACACGTGTTATAAAATATAAAATAACCCCTTAATAGGTATTTCTTTAAGCTTGATCGCTAGTACTTATTCTTTCGTCTTCCTACTTTATTGATCGACAACTTATCGGAGACGGAGATATATCAGTATTATTCAGTGTTGCTGACGTTCATGAGCGACGGTCACTACAAACCATCAAGTAGCTCATCTGTACTTTTGTCCTCAACAAAAAAAAACCATCCCCGACCATTTATATATCTACTATCGTGCACTCGCTCGCAGTACAACAAGTCACTGAACGCCGATATCGTTACGTGCACAATTCAATCAACAGTTTGAATATTCAAAACCAATTAAAGTATAACAATTTCTGCGCCGTGTTGCTTTCCCATATATCTTTCTCACGTAAATCAATTTTAGATTCGCAATACTAAAATACAGTATGTCAAATTGATAAATAAACAAGTATGGAACGATCTATCGTAATCCTTTCACGGCGAGATCGGATCTACTTGATGGATGCGCGCGCGCAGCCGCCGCCGCTGAGCCGATTCAGCGAGTGACAAGCTAAATTGACAGCTATTTGGTTCGCCCGTTAAATGTGTATTGTGTAAAAAAGATGTCGGTTTTGTTGATTGCTACCGAGGCCGAGGGCGGAAACGTACCCGTTGACGTGTCAACTCAACATTCTGTATGGATACGGATATGTTTTTAGAATAGTATTGAGCTGTATCCGACTGTAAATGTTAAGAATTGTATCGCGAAACGCTATCAATTATTAAGTGACATATTATATTATGGCTACTACCTACTAAACTGACTGATAATTTTTTGAGTAAAATTGCATAAAATACGACATGGTTTTTATGTCATTAGGCTTTTAATTGTTTATGCTTTATTTTAGACGTAGAGTTTCCAATTATACCTACATATACGTCTGTAAGTATTTTTAACAAGCAGTAGGGTGATGTAACTGGTTCACTGGGTGAGTAGGTACCCATAGCCACTATTTGCCAACCTCTTTCATATCTCTCTACTTTCCCATAAATTAATCAAAAGTTATAAATAGACGGATTACTTATGCCTTCAATACTTCCGTTTCACAAAACCACAGTTCAAATTGATTCAAAGAAAGTAGATTACAAACATAAAAACCGTCAGAATAGCGATTGCTCTAAAACTCAGCAATCACTGTTAAATATGAAAACGATTATTCACCATCGATATTCCGCCCTTCACAGCAACTAATTGGCTATATCGTGGCTACATCGGCTAAGCCGCGCTGACCGGTAGCCGGCAGCTAGCCGGTAGCCGGTAGCCGCGAGCGGACAAATTGACGCGCGGCTAGCCGACTGAATTATAACTGCGCGTACCTATTAGGATACCGGGACTGTTCCATTTTTAAAATAAATCAATTGAAGTATAATAATTGTAAGTTAAATATAGATTTTGCCGATGCAGTGAGTGAAATATAAAATGATTTTATTTGACAATTTTTTGATACCACAAAATCATTTCAGGATTAGCATAAAACGAATCGATTTTATTAAATTGTGTAACAATAAATTATATCGACGATTTTTTACAGGATACAAAAATAGTAGGTATGTTTAGTGAGTAGTGAGTAGCAGCAGTAGTTGGATTGGGACACTCTTCCACCAATCCGCACTGGACTCACTACGCCTCCTAATAATGCTCCACATCATTGAGATGGCTTCTACATAGTAGTAAGTCATTTATGAGTTACAGCCAGTATTAGTTAGTACCTAATAGTGGAATCCTTAAATTTTTCGCTACACCACTGGACGTAAACTTTCCCTAACGTCACCCTGACTAATCCTTTAAAAAAATTAATAAATGTTACATGTTGACGTAACTATTAGGTCCCTTTAATTCCGAACCTAGGGTTCTGTAAAGTCGCCCTACCACCGAACCAAATGCGTACGTGCACCAAACATAACGAACGAGATTATGAGCTTTCAACGCGCCGCCGAGCCGATTGTTTATTCACACATTTCATGTAACGAAGACACACCACTTTATCTTTATGTTCAAGCAATAAGGCTTAAAATTGGGTTTACCACGCGCCGCCGTTAACTGCATCAACAATAATATATATCTATGACGTTTCAATTTTGACGGAACGCGGCCGGCTTGCCCAAAAAAGTTTTGAAAAAATCCACCCATTTACCGGCCTAAGAAGACCTACGGAAATATGCGCGAGAAATGTAATCTATGGGATTTTGAATGGCGAAGGGTATAGGAGGGGTCCGGATAAGTTGGTTATCGATGTGATAAAGGTTGGCATAATTCGTATTTGATTTATACCAATTAGTGATGGTTACGTGCGAACCATGTGTTGTTGGATTGAGATGTTACCAGTTTTTTAGACGTCAATGGAAATACACAGAGTAAAATTATGTATAAGTTAGTTTAAGAATCGATCAATAAAAATACCAGTGTCTATAAATGGGCCGATGACTACAAAAAATACAAACTCGATAGCTTGACTTTCAAACAAAAATGTTATACATATTTCTGAACTTTAATCAAAATAACAAATTGTGAGAATTGCTTAAGTATATTGTAAAATATTTTAAATTATTTCGTACCAAAATGTTGTCCTTGGCGCAACACCCTCAAGTTCTACTTCTTCTAAATATACAAAAGCAAAATTTCGTCGATTTTAAAGTAGACACTGTGAAAATTGGTGTTTAGGATTATGCTGAGAAATAATAATAATAATAATAATAATTTTATTTCAAGATATAAATCTCATATAAATTTGTTAGTATATCTTATCCTATGTTAGTATTACATTACAATAATTTACAATAAACATTATATTATATTTCATTAAATTACATTAAATAATATTAAATTAAATTGCATTATGTCATATCAAATCAAATTACATTCAATAAATATTAGAAATTACAATTTTACATGTCCTTTACATTCAGTCAGGTCATTCATTACTATGTCAGGGTACTTATATGTAATCTACGACAATGCGACAAAAATGGACAGTCCAGTCTATAACCTATCATCCTCAGAACTCCGTTGGAGCTGTCCCGCACCCGCCGCACAAGGGAAGCTGCTCGTAGACGCATCGTAGCCCAAAAAATAATGGGGTACCCGTCACAACGATTTTTTTTGGAAAATTAACTCCTAAGAGACGAACTTACGAATGAAATTTTATTGGAAATCAGTAAGTACGTACCTCCACGCTAGCTCGGCCGCAGGAATCAACTATGTATTTTATGTATAACTTGTATAATAATGAACCGCGTTACGCTAGGCATAAGTTTTTGAAATAACCTACTTGTTTATTTTCTAGCTTGGACAAAACACGCAATTGATCTATGAGTAAAAAGACTGTCATAAAGTGTCATAAAATTTCTTAATTACCGATATTTTTTGTATTAACCGTTAAATTCCATTAAATATCAACCATTTCTTAACGCATAATCACCCGTATGTTTTCAGACAGTCTTACAACGAAAACATTTTGTGGAGCTCGTTGCTACATCTCTATGAAGATACATTCCCCATCACAATACCATAATCACTGTTTGAGCATTACAAAGGAGTTATAATTTGTAAGTGCACGACGCCGGCGAATCAATTAAAATTGTACCTTATTAATATTATATCGAACATGACATGCAAGTAACCGTGATTGCAATATTGTTTAGGAATGACAGCTTTAGATTCCCGTACGAGACGTTCAAAAAATGAGAGGCAAAAAGAGCCGTCAACACTAGAAGACTGCTTTACGAGAAAGTTAACAATGACAGCCAAGTGATAATCCGCTATCATTGGAGTAAGTAATAAATATACGCACAGACAGATAGCTATCTACTTATAATCCCACTTGGCATTGCAGGCACGGTTGTGTCTGTCAATACAAATACCTTGGTTGGCTGCCAGCATGGGGTTTCCGATGATTGGCTGTCCATTTAACTCGCCATATTGTACTGATTTTTACATCCTTCTGGTAAACCTTTGAATACTAAACACTCGCGTTGTATCTTTATATATAAACCATGTGTCTTCAAGTGAAAAGTGAATAAGTTTCCCTGAGGCGCCGCTCAAAACATATTTATTACCTGTCCTCGCAGATCAATTTAGCTTGTAAGCAAAAGTAGAGCAAACATTCGGTGGTACGAGGAGGAATGTCAAATTCCTCGTCGTTCCACTAGTGGTACGACTGGTGGAACGACGAGGAATACACCTTTCATAACAGCATTTCAAATTCTTGCCATAAATCTGTAATCAGTACCTAGGGGCACAAAGTTAGTATTTATGTAGGATGCAATTAAAATGAATCCTACTAATATTATAAATGCGAAAGTTTGTAAGGAGTGAAAGTTTGTGAGTGAGTGTGTGTGTGGGTTTGTTGCTCTTTCACGCAAAAACTACTGAACGGATTTTCATGAAACTTTGCAGTAATATAGCTGAGACATCGGTATAACATAATTTGTTAAAATTTATAGAGATTTTTCAAGGGACTGGTTTCCCGAAGCGAAGCGAGGGCGGATTTACTAGTTCCATATATTCCATACTCGTAAGACAGTGCGCTCTGCCACCCACGAATTCGTCACTGCTTATACCTACCTACAACGTAAAAAAATTGTCTGCAACCCATTAATTGGCTAACTACTGAATCGGGTCTAACGGGTATCTCTTCATCATATAAGAGGCCTACGGAATTGTCCAGTACAGAGTACGATTAATAACTGTGAAGGCCTACATCACTTCTTTAGTGTGGATTGATAGAAGGATTACACACTGATCAATGTGTAGAATATTTTTAGCGCACACCAAATCCTCCAATTTAGTTTAACAACGTTTCTTCTTCGCAGTCATGCACTCTTGGCGGAGTAGTCGTGATTATCATTAGGTCGATTCCTGTGTCACTGCTGTTTTAGTGAGTCGTCGCCATGTAGCTCTATGCTTGGTATAGTAATAATAAATAATAATAATAATAACGCTTCACACTCATAGCCCCACACTAGGATTCCCTGTGTCGTGGGTAAGTACCATGGACAACACACAAGACAAGGACATACACCCAGACCGAGAACGGAAATTCAAACTCATCATTCAAATTGCCGCCTCGCTGGGAATCGAACCCAGGACCCTCGGAACGGCGATCGGGCGTGTTAACCATTGCGCCATCCGGGTCGTCAAATAGTGAGATAGTGAGAACAAACACTGATATTCGAGTACATCACAGATTTAATGAAGTATGTTCATCGTGTTGGAAAACGTTCACGTGTTCTCTTTCCCTGTACCGCCAAGAACTCCAAAGATCTTGAGGATTTGTGACTGCATAATGGATGATAGTCTATTGGATATTGAGTTCTTTTAGGATAGATATATTGGTACGGTGCGCGGTTCATAGGATTCTGAGCATGCATCTCAATAAACACCATGTTTCCAAAGGTCTTGCATTGGCATCGTCTCAGCTAACTCAGTAATGACGATTATGTAATGATTAAAACCAATAAATAATATATTTAAAATTATTCATATGGTATAAATTAATGCTTGATAAAAAAATTCTCTTAATGAACAAAACGTAAACTCATCGTTCAAATTTACGCCTCGCTCGGCAGTTCGAAAAGGCGCGATACCGATTGTCAAGTTAAAACCAAACGAGTCCCGAAATAAAACTAAAATCAAAGGTACAATATCAATCAGACAAAAGACAAAATCCGTTGCTACACTTAGGGTTGCCACCCGTACTTTATAATAAAGTATTGTACGCTATTTCAGGCAATTGTACTCTATACTTTATGATAACAATAAAGTACACGAAAATACTTTATTTCGCATGATTTCTTTGTAATAAAAAATTAATCACATTAATTTTAATTTAAATATAGATTGTAAAGATGCTGTGCAATTTTTTAGTCGAGATCCTAATTTTATACAAACTGCAAAAAGCAATAAATAATATTATGTTTTTAAAAATAATAATAAAGAAAAATAAATTGTACTTTATTTTGATACTATGTACTTTTTTTCTCACCTATAATAACCAATGTACTCTATTTGCCAAAAAAAAGGTGGCAACCCTAGCTACTCTGAACAGGGCCATCTCATCAGACGTTAACGGCCGGCCCGCATGATTCGTATCAACTCATATCAACTCATCTTTCGTGACGCCGCATATCATATTGCGATTCACAAAAACTGTTCGCTTACTTGTCTCTCTGTGGGGTTCTATTCTGGAAACATTCGAATTCATGCATTAAGTATTTCGCCTTAAAAGTTGACAGTGATCGTTCGTTTAAGTCTACAATTACTCAACCAAACTGTGTGTGCTTCTTTTTATTAAGCGAACTTTTTGACTACCAACTCGACAAATACATAATTAAAAACATTATTAAATATACATTACTAAATATAATTATTATAAGCAACAATAAAATTGTAGAAATTTCTTAGACGTATTTACTGTTAAAGTGAACGTCGTGAGATTTTTTACTCGTACATCAAAAATGGCAGACGAATCACGAATACTCCCCGCCAAGGTGCAAAACGTCACCCAAAAAACTGACAAAACTATACAGACAGTTACAGATTAGAGTCAACCCCCGTTTATTATAAACATATTAAGATATTATCTGACGGTTTACAAAAAGGTGCCTTTCAAATTACATTTAATCCTTCTATTCAATACTCGTGTTCAATGACCACACTACGCTACTATAAACCTTATACCAATGACATAGAGTTGCTTAGAGCTAAAATAAGCAATGATCTCTGGGAAATAAAGACATGATGTGAAGGGTTGTTTGTTCGTGCAGCACATTAATTTAAACCTTATTACTATTAATTAACGTAGCTATTTCAACAGCGATTGACAGCGGATTTAAAAGTCAGTTTTGCTTATAAAAATGCATTTATTCGCACTAAGAACAATAGAGTGCGTTTAGCGAAGGGAAGTGTCTTGTTGTGCGTTCGCGCACTATAACCACTGACACTTTGAATATGTCACATTAAGACAAATAAATTGTTATATGGCTTTCTTAAAAAAATATGAATATTATAGGACGCATACCTACTGTATTCAAAAAAGGAAGAAGACGTAAAACAATTGAGAGGATAATATCCTCTCAATTTGATTTTATTCATAATCTGTGATTAATAAATAATCCTACTAATATTATAAATGCGAAAGTTTGTAAGGATGTATGTGAGTGAGTGAGTGTGTGTGTTTGTTGCTCTTTCACGCAAAAACTGCTGAACGGATTTTCATGAAACTTTGCAGTAATATAGCTTAGACATTGGAATAACATAATTTGTTAAAATTTATAGAGATTTTTGAAGGGACTGGTTCCCCGAAGCGAAGCGAGGGCGGATTTACTAGTAAACAAATAAACGTGTACACATGCTAGCTCCGCAGAAAACTCTGTGGAATGATCACTATTTAAACGTTTTAAACACCCATGATTTGATAACAAAGATCTGACACACAAATGACTATCTGGTATCCCGTATGTATCCTAGTGTAGGGGCTTGCGTCAACGAAAAAATAGATTGTGAACCCTTAAAGGAATGAAGATTAAAAAAAAAACTTAGAAATATCAATAAGTATATCAAAACAAATTTTATTAGGAATCAGGTGTTAATCCAAACGAACGAAAGAGTCTGACCTGGAATCATTGACGAATGGAGGTATATAGCTCATCAACTGTGCATTGCTTGGTAACTCTCTTAGAGAATATTGAGTCTCTCCTAGAACCTTATTATTTAAATTAAAATATGTTTATCTTAAGTAAGATGTAGTTCACACTTTGTGTAGTCTACCTTACGCCTTTAATAATAATAATTAATTCAGCGTGATAATTGTAGTCTTGAAATTAATTGCAAGATAAAACAAAGGGCTTTGAACTCATAAGATTTAATCTGAAGACTGACACATCGTAGACGTTTTTTGTTTAACCGAGTAAAATATCAAACGGCAAAAGTAAAATAATATCTATTAAACACAGAACTTACGATACTTTCGCATAAAATACACACAAACAAATTTAATTAGCAATTGGTATCTTCATATTACGTCGAATGCCTGATACTCATTATTAAATTATATTCAGTGAATTGTAGAAGTTGAAGATCATACCTCTACCATAACTTTTTTTTATTCTTCTGCTTATTTTGCACCACCTCTTCTGATTATTTTATCATCATATCATAACGTTTTACTAGGTGCACCGATTTAAACTTAAGGGATTTTCGCCTTATTATAAACGCGTATCAACTTCGACTACGTTAATAATGTTTGCATTTTATTAGATATTGTTAAAGACTTATTTTTTCAAAGTTATTTACCTAAAAGCAAGCATTACACTGGGTCATAAGTAAGTTGGTACAGCCGGTGTCCGTCCGCTCACCGTCAACGCAGCCTTGTGTCCGCGAGCGCGCAGATAAGCCGCAATTACCGCGCGCAACGCGATTTGGCGGTAAATTCCATGCGCACGCGCATACAGCTGCTATACCTTGGAGCTGGCAGTTTGCTTCACTCCTCTTAAATCTTCGCGTTGGAAAACCTACGCCTACTAATTCAGTTAACTTTTTTCATCCGTCAAAGAACTAACAATTCATGTGTGGTAACCGTCGCTAATGATCATCAAAAATAGGCTAAACAAACAGAAAGAGATGAAGGAAGAAGAAAGAAAAAAAAGATATGGCTCACAAGCTGCCAGCTGACAGAGGACAAAAGCGAGAGGTGGTAGCTTGATAGCTAGGCATTACCCCAACCAACAAGCAAATCTTTTGTCAAATCAATCAGGCCATTTTAATATTGGTATATTAGTAATATATTAGTAATAACATATAACATTTGATTTTCTACAAACTAAAACAAAACAGCTTTAAATGTGTTCTCGATGAATATAATTAATTATACTAACCGGCCTTGAAATCCTTAAATTATTAAACGTCAGCAAAAATGCATCTATGAAACCAATATAAGAATCTTAAACTTACATAATAAGATACATAAAGCTGTATAATATACAAGTATACATTTGTAATCATGGCTATAATTTTTTTAAAGAATTAGTCATTCAAAATAAGTAATCATTAAAATAAGAAGTAAAACTTTTAACTTACCAATTACCTTTAATGAACCAGTAGATATTGCATAGTGTATTAATATCAAATAACAACATACATATACGATTTAAAGTTTAGTCGTAAAAAGTGTTAAATATCGTAAAGCCAATGTCGTAACCCAGTGTAACAAACGGCTGACCTAACGCCCGGACGAAATCTATACCATATTTTCAGGCCCTTTGACTTCTTTCCAATTTTCATATCAACTTACCTTAACTGGCAATAATTTTAGTATACTTTGCGACGTTCAACGCATATTTAGCATGTCATACTTTCTTGTTCCCAAAACGATCTTATATGATTGAAGTCGTTCAGTGTTGATTATTTAATACGTACAAAAATATTCAGGCATCGGTCTTAGACTATCTGTTTGGATCACATCGGTGGGCATTATAATTTGCGTTGAATTAAAACAATGCCACTATTAAATCAATCATAAGACCTCAAATACAAATACATAACGCTTCTTGCTCAAAGCCCCACACTAGGATTCTCTGTGACATGGGTGCCATAGACAACACACAAGACAAGAACAGGTGCTCAGACCGAGAACAGAAACATAAACTCGTCATTCTTTCCGCCTTACTGGGAATCTAACCCTTGAAATGTCGATGCAGCATGGTAATTGTGCCACATAATTATGTCATCAAATATACCGTAACTAGCCTTCCACCCGCAAGCTTTGCCCGCGTGGAATTCGTTTAAACTTCACCCCCCTATTTCATCCCCTTCGGGGAGGAATTTCCAAAAGTCCTCTCTTAGTGCACCCCTACACTCCCCAAGGAACATATATGCCAAATTTCAGCTTCTTCCGTTGAGTAGTTTCGGCTGTGCGTTGTCTGTCAGTCAATCACTCAGTAACGCAAGAGTGTATTTACAGATATGCCACGTCCAAGCACCTAGAAGCAAACAGTTCTCGGCTCCGCGGCGAGGTCTAGGTGTCCAGCGATAGCATCGCCGGCGGAACCCGCGGTCATCTCCGATCGCCGGATTCCATTCACGCAGAATTTTAGCCCATGTTTGATTTAACACCAATTATGGACTTCCTTGTTCCAGGGTTAACCGTACGATTTGTTTTCCCATTGCGAGACATTTTGTTGGGAGAGGGCCGGGATTGTTCGTGAGTTTTAAATTAAAATTACTGGGAGAACATTAATATGTATTGCTTGCTTTATGTCGATTGTAAACTGAAGAGCTTTACCGTATTTATACCTCTTATGTAAGCATTGTAATAACAGTTTGTATTATATTATTGTATAATAAAATAAAATGATAACTAAATGTCTAGCTTGTGAGAAACTTCCACACTAACAAGCCTATTCTTTGCAAACAATTAACACATAATGTACAATCATAAAGCGCGAAATCATAATGGCTATCGATACACCAAAGATACGAAAAACTGTGTATTGTGGCGTGAAGTTATTCTGGAAATTAACATTAAGATACCGTAAAGGCCGGATAAGTCACAGACGACTTGAAACAAAGATAGCGGTCGCAGAGTTCGACCTTGGAGAACGCCTATTTCCCAATACATTTTTCAGCTTACAATAATCAATAAACTGCATACGATGGATCGTAATCGATTGTCTTGTCCAGAGACATGAGGGCCGAGGCATTGTCATGTTTTTTCCACATTTCCACAGTGAAGGGACTGTGTGAACTATGGCGCATCAAGGTCATCATTGTCAAAGGCTGATAAACCTACACAAATCAACTTTGCACTCTAGTAATCAACATAAACGCCCTATTGTTTGGATGTAAGACGCAGATTGGCGCACAGATTGCTGTGGCTAATGAAAATTAGATTTGCAAACGCTAGGTAATGTTCCAAGTGACTGTAAGGTTCCCGACTTTTTATAAGCCAGACATATTGTTTTACAGTTAACTTATCTATGTAACCTACAACTTATTGAATGTGTACGATAATAAAATGAAATCATATTTACGACTCGATATCAAACTTTACATAATGGTTAGAACGTAATGAAATCAAATCCATTTTTACCGATCGAACCCACTTAATACTATAAGTTACAGCTTGTGGCATCGATATGTTTCGGAGAGTCATCTAAAGTGTGCGTTTAGCTTAACAAAATCGGGCAGTAAAATCGATTTATGCGTAGAAATGAGTGAGATCAGAGAGGGATGTGTGGAGATGATGCCGGTCTGTGCGGTGGGCGTAATGTGGTTGAAGATTGTGAGTTTGGAATAAATAATCGATTTTAGAGTCTCATAAGGGCTCGACGTAACCTGAGCCGAGGTTAGTCCGACGACCTGCCTGACTCGCGCGAATATGATGAGCGGGTACTGTCGCCGACAAATTTGCCTTTTTTAATTTTAAATACCCATCGTAATTTATTTTTTATGGAAGTTACAAGGTCGTGAAATCATTCAAGAAAATTAAACAACACATTTGATGATAAAATGTGATATAGTTATTGTAACAGTTAACAGTTAAAACAATTACACAACTCAAAATAACACGGTTACACTTTTTAGAGGCGACCATCTCAGTCCTCAGGGGTAGCAACGCATCTGTGACCGAATTAGAACGAGACTCATTGAGTCTAGTTCTGGGTCGGTCACGGTTGTCATGGGCGGCAGCGGAAGGTGGTACTGCATGCTCGTTTGCTATCTTAATTCAATAAAATAAAAAATGAGATAATAACATAAAATGAAACATAATATGAACCTTTTTAATATTTTAGTGACTCATTAACTATTCCATTACCGTCCAAAAATGTCCTCAGACAATGTGAGGATTGTGAGGGTTAATTGATCACGCTGGCCAAGCGTGGATTGGCGAACATTACACATCTCTGAGAACATTATAAAGAACTCTCAGATCCTTAAGATGTTTCCTCTACCGAATCGTGTGATAATTAAATTCATAGACTCAATGATGGATTACAATCAAGCAATAAGACAACCATCAATCAACAGAATCAACACAAAGATTACATAAGCAAAGCAAATTATAACATAGATTTATAAATAATACTCATAAATAATGATTAGCGCAAAAAGATAATTGTCAGCAAACTTTACCTATGAACGTTGAACGTAATTCCGATTACAATGACATCAACATCAAAGTGATCACGCTCAGTCATTAGCATTGCTCTAGCAGATCAATTGTCTGAGGTTGACGACCCAGCAAGGCGTTAACCAATTAGAACCAATTAAGTAATAATGCCTATAATCACTTATTTGCCAAGCGCGTAAAAGGTTTGTAACAGAATGGTTCTGCATAAATAGATAATTAAAGCTACTCCCTCTTAGCACACATTTAACCTTTTTCCCCGTGTTGTAGACAACATGGACAATACAAAAGACACACAGACACGCAGACAGAGAAAATAAATTTAAAGTCATCGTCAAAACTGCACCTCACTCAGATTAGAACTGCAGTTAGAGTTGGTGATTGAGACCGATGATCACTTACAATTAAGTGGTATGTCTGCAGGTTTCTCGATTATTTAATAACTAGAGAACCGCCCGCGCTTCGCTTCGGGACCCGTAGGTCACAGCCGCGTAGGTCACGCTCCCGTATGAATTTAGGCTAAAAAGTAGCCTACTACTCGCTCTAGGGGTGTCTCTCGCGGCCCGTTAAAACGGGCCGGTCCTTGGGTTGGGCCCTAAGGCCCTTGGTTGTCCATCTGTGGTTAACCAATAGGTCAAGTCCGGTGAGTGCCGGCCTTTTTACAGACCACAGAGTCTTAAACGGGATGGGGTTTATCTTCGCGCCGCCCAGGCGATCGAGGCCCTACCGGGTGAATCCCGCTGGTTGGAAGCCCAGCAAGAGCCGATCAGCGCCGGGCGATGACTTACGAAGCCCCAGTATCAGTCAGTGCTAGGCCCGTCCCGCGCAACCAGCGAGTCGCGCGGAAAGGCCCAGCGGTCCGGTGGACGGGCGTGGAGCGGCGCCAGGTCCTGCAGATGCGGGAACCGCGACGCGTCGACACGCCCGAACATGTTGCGTGCCAATCTCTCGATGAAGTCGTCCAGGCTCTCGACTCGAAGGTCCCTCTGGATGACTGTGTTCCTCACGTACCTCGGCGCACCAGTCAGCCGGCGGAGCACAATCGCCTGAACCGCGCGCATCCTTCTGCGCTGCGGTTCGCTGGCGAGCGCGTACCACGCCGGTGCCGCGTACGTGAGGCGGGATCTGATGTAGATCTTGTAGACCCCGAGCTTCAGTCCAAGAGGGAGGGCGAGGAGAGCACTGGTTTCTGCCATCGCGCTCCTGGAATTCGCGACGGCTTTCGTAACCTCGTGGCTTCATCGAGAGTCTTCCGTCGATTTTGCCCGCAGGTATTGGCCTGTGGGACCCATTGGATATCTTGTCCGTGAAGCTCCAGAGTAGGGTCCCACTTATTGAGGTATCCTATGTTCACGGCCTGCGTCTTCCCGACATTCACCGACAGTCTCCACGCGGCGAGCCATTCGGGGAGGGCGTCAAGCGCACGCTTCATCTTGACGATGGCGTGGGTTCTATTCAGCGACGTGGTGATGTACGCCACGTCATCGGCATACAGGGCAAGCGACGCCCCCCCTGCCGCCGGGATGTCGTCGGTGTAGCAAGCGTAGCAGACCGTGGACAGGCAACTCCCTTGCGGGACGCCAGCTGCGATCGGACGCTCGGTGGATTCGGCGTCTTCAATCACTACTCTGAAGCTTCTATTTTCGAGGAAACTGGAGATCACCTTAACGGCACGCCGGGGCGCCGACGACTGCGAGATCTTGTAGAGCAAGCCGTCGTGCCAAACACGGTCGAACGCCTTTTCCATGTCGAGGAATACTGCACACACGCGTTCTCTCTTACTCAGAGCCGCGGTAACGGTGTAACAGCACCCTCGACAACTGAAGAGTCGTATTGTGTTCCGGCCGGAACCCGAATTGCTCCGGCATTTGCAATATGCGGCGCTAGGTGTCGCAGCAGGAGCTTTTCGAACATCTTGGATAGGGTGGGAAGCAGGGTGATTGGCCTATAGCTCTCCGGCTTCAGCCTGTTCTTCCCCTGCTTGGGCAGCATTATGACCCTCCCCGACTTCCAGGCCTGCGGGAAGGTCCCGGTGCGAAGGATCCCGTTAAACAGGCGCGTGGCTGCTCCGATCATCCTCTGAGGGAGGTGCCGCAGCGCTCTGTTCGTGATCCCGTCAGCACCGGGGGCCTTGTTGGGAGGGAGCTTCTTGATGGTGCGCTGCACCAAGCCGGGAGAGATGACGATTGGGTCTTCTTCGGGAGCTATAGGCAGTGCAAAGTTCCAGGTGTTCCTCCCAGCTCTCAGTCGCGTGTGCATCTAACTCGGCCTTGAGTTGGGCTGCGGTCCGGTTGACTCCTGCCAGCGTTTCTGCAGGCTGCTGAGGTGATAGGGGAGAGGTGGAAGTTTCCCCGGAGCTTTCTGCTCTCTGCTTGCAGCTTGCAGTGCATTCTGCTCGCTGACAGTGAGCTCAACCGCTAACTGGTCAACGTCCGCATCCGTGCGGACAGGCTGAGTTGGCGTGGTGATCTCCAGTTGCTTCTCGAAGGTTGTCCAGTCCATAAGGCGACGGGGCCTTGGCAAGACTCTGCTGGGTTCCTTCGCCAGGAATAACAGGACAGGAACATGGTCGGACCCCATACTGTCCTGTAGCGTCTCCAATCGTGGCTGGCAATGGAGGCCTTGGTACACCACTATGTCCAGAACGTCCGATGAGTGTCCCGCGTAATCTGGGAAGTGCATCGGGGAATCCGAACCACAGACGGTATAGCCGTGCTGTTCAGCGGCATCAAAAAGTAGCCTTCCACTTCTGTTGGCAGCTAGGTTATTCCACCCTGGATGCTTGCAGTTCCAGTCGCCCGCGCCCACCACCGGTGTCGGCGAGTCCAGCAACTTGCGGACATCAGCCAACAGGATAGTGCCAGAAGGGGGGGGCGGTACACTGAATACAGCCGGAGCGGGGAGTTCTCGAGGCAGAGCTAAAGTAGCCTATTACAATTGCCTATGACTTAAGTAAATTACATGTAGTATTTGATAGCGTGATTCAGAACTTGCAAATGAACTTTAATAACGCCATCTATTGACAACTCCGAAAATAAATATCTAGCAACTAACAAAACATCGATCTTCCCATGGGAATGGGATGTTTTTCCGCGGTAAAAAGTAGCCTACGTCACTCTCCACCCTCCTAACTATCGCCACACACATAAACCTTACCATATAATAGCTTTGTTGCGACGTGAAAGCGTCACAAACAAACAAACAAACAAACAAACAAACACACTTTCACATTTATAATATTAGTAAGGATAAGAAGAAACTAGTTAAACGAAAAAAGCAAAGTCGCCAATCAAGAACTTAGCTAAAATGCTTAATTTTACCGATCCCTGATAGTAAGTAGCACGAGAAGTAGTTGAACTATTGTTTGCAGCGAATCTTAAATAATGTAATCGATGAATTCCTTTCATTCAGCCATCATGCTATGCCAACGAATTTTTATTCCGCAAAAATACTGACCCCTTTAGGCACGCTACAAAGTTGTGAGAAATATTTTTGTTAATTGAGTTACAAAGTTTAGTTAATGGCCTATGTAGGTGGCATCGAGTGGATCATCGGAGGTTGGCGCGATCGTAGCCACTTAAATTCCTACATGCCTCCAGTACAAGCATCTAATATGATTGGTCAATAGATAGGTAATTAGGTATATTTGTAACTAGCTTCCACCCACGGCTTCGCCCGAGTCAATTTCGTTTATACTTCACCCACATTACTTATTAATTTGTTATCCGATTAAAATTTAAAAATACTAAATGTAAATTGAAGCTCATTACAATATAACTAATTCTGAAAACTGCATTAAAATCGGATAAACCGTTTCTGATTATCGTGCATAAACAAACAGACAAACACAAAATTGTTGTGATATAGATATTATTGTTTCACTTTGGGAAGCGCAATGGTGCATTTCAAGCTACCTGTCTGCAGTCGAAAGCGCTCATAGATCAGTACGTCTATTATGAGTTTTTAATACTATACTCGCTAGCGACTATCGTTTATAATTTGTATGAGAATTGTAGTTCAACATCGTAACCGCTAGAGGCGCTGTAGGTAGGGATTCTCATACAAATTCTAAATGATAGTCGCTAGCGAGTACAGTTTTAAAAACTCATAATAGACGTACAGGGGGCTTGCGTTGATACTATGTGATGGACGAAGTTAAGCAAGTCACCTGTATGTAGGGGGTACGTATCAAAAAGTATAAATAAACAAATAGGTAAATAAAATACATTCTTCTTTATGCACTAAAGACAAAATAAATACTCGTAATTATGAAAAAAATATAAAAATAGAAAAGACAAAGCCTTAGAAAAAGATAACCACTTATTTTTACAAAATAAGAGTTGGCTCTTCACAACGACAATAAAGAGGTTATCAACTCAACTGCAAACACAAACATACACGAACTAGATGACTCACATTCTAATGAAGAAGAGCATAAAATTACAAGTTGAGCATGTAACGACGCTCCTATAAATAAAATTCGATTATGAGAACCATTTTAGATACAAAATAAAGGCAATTCTATCCAAGCATCAGATGCGACCGCCGGACGCCGCTACATAAAAGCGCGTACCTTATGGTAAAGCGAGTATACAGATATAAATATTGCCACAAATTAGTTTGTTTGTACAGATCTCACAACCGATAACCGCCTATATATAACCTAGTTAGCATTCGGTATGAGGTAGGTGAGATTCTAGACCGCTTCCTTTCTGAACTATATCTGTCGCAGGCGTGTGTTCAATCGGCATTTGTGTGTGATGTCTAATTTTGATCGGATACTACCATGCATACATGTTACCAAGGCAGCTAAGTGGTTCAAAAGATCCACTTCCGAAAAGATAGTCTGAGTTCGATACCTTTTAAGAAAATGTTTGTTTTAATAGTAGATACCACTTGCTGCAGTAAAGAAAAGCACATTATTTTCCACAAGTTTGACAAGTCTTACAATCTATATTTGACTAAATATACTATATCTGTCATATAGTATATTACACATAATATTTGGCTTCTGCATCGCAACGTACAATGTTATATGTTTTTAAAGTATCTAAAGCTAAAACCAAACAATAAAATTGATTTCACACAATGATAAACATAATTATATTAACATGAAATAGCGATAGCGCTTTTTCATTAATTTAAAATAACAATATCTATATATATTATTATTATTTGTATAATTTACAATTAATTTGCCATAAAATAAAATGTCACATTATTCCAAAACGTTATCCATATAATGATCTAAATTAAAATGTCAAGTTCATGACTTATGAATACTACATTGTTCCTCATTCTACAGAAAATTTTAATCGTATAAAAAATTTGCAATTGGTGTCATTATTTATTGTTTTGTAAGAACATAAACTACATACTAGTAATACTACCGGTAATGCCATGGAAAATTACCGAAATGCAAATAGGTTATCATTCCTCCTGGCTTGAAAAACATGAGCGTATTACACAATAATTTAAAGAAAAACATTTTAACTGTAACGGGTACTCACGATATTTATTATTTACACCGATATTTCGACCCAATTACATGGATCATGGTCACGGCGAGACTGCGGTGGCGGGGGGAAACTATTGACAGCTGACACTCAAAACACTAATGACAGATAAGCCTGTCAACCTTACGTCTTGTCCGTTTGACGTCCTTTGTCACCATATCACGACACACGACACTAACGACATCTTCACGCACTGACTTTGAATTTACTGTTTTCGTCGAACACATACTGACCACTGGATTCCACGTTTGAGCTAACTTAAACCCATCTTCCCTGTTGAAATTATTCGGGTGTTTCTTGATCTCTATGGCCTCTCGTACTAATCGTGGAATGTATTGGCGCTCAACTGAGATCACCTGTGGACTATGTAGCTCAATCCAGTGGTTAGCACCGGCTTGGATGAGATGTTCTGCGATCGCGGATTTCTTAGGGTCGTTCTTTTTGACAGCGCTGATGTGTTCTTTTATCCGTTGAGAGATAGCCCGTTTTGTTTTGTTTAAATATCGTGAGTACCCGTTACAGTTAAAATGTTTAGTGTCCGCGATGATAAAAGTTTAAAATCTTATATTAAAGAAAAACGTCGTGAGGAAACCTGTTCACGTCTCAAAACTGTTGTAAAGTCTGCCACTCCATATTTGACTAGCGTGATAAACCGTAAGATATACCTGACCACTCACGTTAAATGTGGGGTTGCGATGATGACGATGATGTGATGATCATTGTTATATGCCTTACTTTAATATTATTCTGTATCTTATCTATTTTTCGTATCACATGTATTTTATACGTCTATTTATATGATGGTGCTGAATCTACAGCAGCAGAAGTATCTATACAAGGCTAGCCTGATGTTATCTCAAATAAATAAAATACAAACTTTTTTACATTAAATAATAGAGAATAAAGTCCCAACTATAATTAAATCTATAAGGAATTAGAGCTAAACAAATTTTAGGAATATTTTAAACATATTACTTAGACATTAGGCCTTAAGACGTACCAATCCCGTGGACTGCAGCTCATGCATTTTAACCGTCCTCAATTTGAAGGAAACTGGCTGCGACCAGGCATAACCATCAAAACGGTAATAGATGAGTTGAAAGGTCCGCGGATGTCCTTATGACGAAGATGGTAACTCGTTGTTATGAGCGGGTTTTACCGGACTTTGTAATTCTAACTGTGGATAGCCGACCTTCTGTGCATAGCACTTAACTATGTGTGTGTGGAAATCGTGTGACAAACGAGTATTTTATAGGTGTGGTACTGTAACTCATAATGAGAGTTAATTTTATACCAGCCCCGCAATATTCAAACAGCAAGTGTAGCCCTGAGACATTTAAACAGCAAGCGTTACAAAGATTATCTTGGAGAAGTTAGTAATTTCGGTTAGATTGTTTGTTTTCTTGTAAGTACTATATCAGTAGGTTCTAATGGAACTTCAATCTTTCAATTTATTTTTATAATAGTTACTAGTTTGTTAAATATTATCTACACTTTTAATTATTGCCTTTTTCTGTAAGTATTAATCGGTGTGGCAAATGGTTCAGCAACATATAGCAAACACTGTTTTTGCTAGGTCATCTTGTAATCCCTGTCGTGAAAAGTCAAATTAAGGAAGTTGGTAATGACCAAAGCTTATTAACAAATGACATTAATTTTACTCGTGTGAAAAAGAAAGGTAAAAAGATAAGCCATCTCAGTAAATAAATCTCAGGAACACGACGGCAGCTTGTTGGATGACTGACCGCTAATTGCAATCCTACTTATACTTATCCTACTTAATCCTACTAATAATATTATAAATGCGAAAGTTTGTAAGGATGTATGTGTGTGTGTGTGTGTGTTTGTTGCTCTTTCACGCAAAAACTACTGAACAGATTTTCATGAAACTTTGCAGTAATATAGCTTAGACATCGAAATAAAATAATTTGTTAAAATTTATAGACATTTTTGAAGGGACTGGTTTCCCGAAGCGAAGCGAGGGCGGATTTACTAGTATTTCATAAGCGCTTGAGTAGTACGGAAGACACGTTTACAAGTCGACATTAATTACTCGTACTTACTGTTTTGTTTGTACTCTGTGTTTTAGTTTGACAAACAGACAATAAAGTTAATCAATTAAACACCAACTCTGTCAACCAGACCGACATTGTGGTATGATCCAAATTTTTGGCAGAAAATCAGTTCCGACTGACGCACTAAATAAATACGTATCTTGTTTTCTCGCCAGTTCTTTCTAGTAGCGTTACAATGAACATTTCAATTTTTGGCTTCAACCAAAAATAAAAATACATACATTTGCACTAAGTTAAGATATTTACAAATAACATGAGGTTTTATTAAAATATCCGTCTGTTTAAAGTTCATAAATGTTAGTCTAGATGTTCCAGAACATAAATAGAAAACTGGATAATTTTACGAGACAATAAATAAGCATTAAATACGCGACAAATTGATTTGTAGCACCCGCGCACCGGCGAGCGCGGTAGTCCGCCAGGGTGGCCAGGCTACGGGACTTTGTCGAATTACA
Organism: Hesperia comma; assembly: GCA_905404135.1. Lineage (NCBI taxonomy): Eukaryota > Metazoa > Arthropoda > Insecta > Lepidoptera > Hesperiidae > Hesperia > Hesperia comma. The sequence continues at coordinate 998,084 of FR990026.1, read as the reverse complement.
CAGGACTCTAATAACAACAATCTATTTAGATATTTCGCTACACGGCTTCAACCCATTAATGGCCCCATCAACCCGAGTTTCACCTCATTACTGCAGCCGCAGCGGCCTGAAGTATTACTCAAGAGCGGATGGTGGCCAACTAATGTGTCGGAAGATTTTATGCCGCACGAAGGTCTCCTGTTATGACTTAACGATTGTTATCTAGTGGCAATGGGGACCGATGGCTTAACATGCCCTCGGAATCATGACAACTCTCAAAAGATTTTTTGAAAAAACAAAGAACCATTGCACTTATAGCCAGCGCCCACCGTTCTTTAACTCGTATATTATAGGATCGTCGCGAGCCCCCGGGCTATAAACGTTAATATTGTATCATGCAATGCAAATTCCCTCATGGGGTTTTGCCTTGAAAAAAAATTTCTAATGTTCCTATTGGATTGTAATTGTAACTGAACAAAAAAAATGATACTTCGAAATTTTAAAAATTTTACAATGCACATACTGATTATTATTACTTACGTACTGCGCGTTATTTACTAATCTTAAAATGGAATGGATACGTTTTGTAATACTTATACAAAGTCGATGTCAGCAGTTTTGTCTCAAAATCACTTTTTCTAGACACAATACAATACGCATTTTTCATTTTTCACATTAAAATAATGTCATTTTTAAAGAACTTCTTACACGCTCTTTATGATAAGATTCATAATATTATTGTGATCTTATTCTATTACCTGCTATCCTAACAGCTGTACAATCATGGCAACCCTACCACAATCCACATCGCCACACAGACGCGCAATAAATAGCTGATATGACAATGATAACGTGAATAATTCTATAATGCCTTATAAAATATTACGCGTATGGGGTTTCAGCTCGCAGGCTGTAGCGGAAGGCAGTTGTAATATTTACAGCTCATTGCTGGACGCAGTGGATGCGCAATTTTTCAAAGGATTTCACGGTTGTATAAGGCTTTAGTGAATTTGTTATGGCCGTCTATTTGTAAGGATGAGGATATCAGGATCGCTTAATCGATCGGCCTGTGTATGGTGGTTGCATCTGCGCTAAATTTGTAACGCTTACTGTATTACGTCCTAATCGAATTATAAAGTGATGAGCTGGAGAGCGATGGTTAAAGGATTTCCGGTTCTTGATGAGTTTTCTATAATAGATAATAAAATTAAAGCCATAATAGTTAGACACTTCCACATAATTATGTAGTAAGGAAATTGTTTTAAATTACACATGTAATCTTTAGTAAGAGATAATTATGCAGTGCTCTATGGCGTCAAAACTTTAGTAAATTTGAAGTGGTTGTGGCTGCTGAGAAGTTAGTAGCATTTCGACCCTATTTGTTTTCAAGTCTTAGTTTTTTGTGTTAATTATTCAGGAGTCCGCCGCATATGACAGTCCTCACTAAAAGTCAAAAAATCGTCGCATCTTTTAGGTTTGGATTCGTTTGATTAAAAGGTTATGTGAACGTGAAGGAGCTAAAACTCCATCCAATATCCCCGAAAGTAGTTATATTTTTAAATTGCTTTATAGAAAAATAGAATATACCAATACAAAACGCAAAGGTGACTGACTGATTGACTGATCTATCAACGCACAGCCCAAACTACTGGACCGATCGGACTGAAATTTGACATGGAGATAGTCACTATGATGTAAGCAACCGCTAAGAAAGGATTTTTCAAAGTTCATTCCCTAAGGGGGTGAAATGGGGGGGGTGAAGTTTAAACAATTTCCTTGCGGGCGAAGCCTCGGGCGAATACTAGTAGAATATACGTATAGACTACTCCGCATTGGAGCAGCGTGGTGGAGTATGCTCTAGGCCTCCTCAGTGATGAGGAGAGACCCATGCTCAGTAGTGGGCCATTAGTGGGTTGTAGCTTAGTTTTTATAGTAAAACCAACTTAAGATTGAACTAAAAGAGGCGCTGTCGGACGCATTTGACATTCATTTGACCAATCATTGCACACTAGTAACTGACAGATGAATGACCACAACGTACTTATGAATGATTTTTTAACATGGCGGCGTTAGTTCCAATTTTTGCCATTTCAGAGATAAGCTGCGCGCACTGTATAGTAAACCCAACTTAAGACTGAAACGAAAGAGGCGCTGTCGGACGCATTTGACATTCATTTGACCAATCATTGCACACTAGTAACTGACAGATGAATGAACACAACGTACTTATGAATGACTTTTCGTTAGTTCCAATTTTTGCCATTTCAGAGTTAAGTTGGGCGCACTGTAGAATATACGTATAAACGTCAACGTCCGTCGGTCTGTCACCAGTCATGGCGCAGTGCGCGCGGTCAAGGCGCGGCCCGGTTCACACACGCCAACAATCCAGGCGGCCACAATCGCCGACATCGCGACTCCGCATTGTGCGCTTTTTATCGACCGCTGCTGATACCATTGTTTGTTTGGCGTTACCTAACTTTAATATTTATATTATGCTGCTAATTTTTGATTACGTTATGAGGTATCTATGATGTTAATAATTGAAAGGAGCAGTTTTAATGTAGCAATAGGTTTTTTTTTTATTGACTTAAGGTAGCAAACGAGCATGCAGCACCACCCTTCCGCTGCCGCCCATGGCAATTGTGACCGACTTAGAACAAGACCCAATTTAGGGACTAGGGTGGTTAGTCCAATTAGTAGATGGTGTTAGAATGTTAGTTGGTTAGTTTGTTAATAAGTGTGAGGACAGGGACTGTTAGTGATAATTAGTCCTGTTAGTTAATATTAGTATTGTCCAGTTAGTAATGATTAGTGTGAGTCTTGTTCCAATTCGGTCACAGATGCGTTCCTACCCCTGAGGTCTGAGATGGTCGCCTCTAAAAAAGTGAACCGGCTCCACACCTTCCTATCCGGAACACAATTGCTCTTAAAACAATTATTATGACTTTAGGAATGGTACTGAGTACCTTGGCGGGCGGTGGCACTACCCCGGGCGAACTCTAGGCTCTACCACCTATTATGACGGTTTGCGTGAATCGATCTGATATCACGATAGGTACTTGTAAGCCGAATTATAGCAAACCAAATTGAGTCTCTTTTTTAGATGTTCCGGTGGCTATATGCCAAGGCCGTTTGTGAGCATCGTTAACATCAAGGATAACATCATCGTTATTCTACCAAGATAGTAAGAGATGAAGCCTGCTATCGTTTGACTCTTCTTTCTTGGCATCGCCAACAAAACACTAAAAAGTCCACAACTGATACGCCTCAAGGCTAAAAGTGGCAGATAATAGGAGTCTCCCGACAGGGAAACCAAAGACATTAACCGCCCATGCAAGTTAATGAGTGCAAAAGAGGGATAGGAGACCGATTTGTATTTAAGGACATACGTCGTCTCGCGTACCAATTTACTCAAAACAATTTTTTTGTAAGTAGAAATGTAAATATCACATAATGTTAAAATATTTCAACCCAAATCGCAAGATGGCTACTCATCAATATTACACGCTTATGTTCATCATATTTTCTGGGATTGTATGTAAATATATTTAATACTAGGGCTTTTGTATTTATAATGTTTATTCATTTGCAAAATAGCTTGCCAGAATCGTTAATCGTATCTATCAGTAGCAGTTCAAATAGGTCATTCCTTATTCAGTTTATTTTCAACTACTTAAGTTTGCCATTAAATATATGAAAGCCAAGTCATAAATGATCTATCCTCACCAATGAATGGAATTTCATCATCATCAGCCATTTTAAATTGATCTTCGTTTGCAGCAATAAAATATAACTTTTCAAGTTTGAATAGTCTTTGATGCGTTTCTTGACCGCCAGTATTAAGATTATGACGAATAAAGTATGGATTATTCATTCATTGAATAGCCAGCGATCGTGGTCTCTATGAAGGTAATAAAATATGGGCATAATGTCTACAATGAGAAAATGCAACCTGATTACCGTCGGGGTATCGCGTTTAGCTTTCAGATGACTCTCTGTGGGTTCTCATATTATTTAAGTGGATCCACACATGATCTTGTGCAACGTGTGATCCAACGCTGACTAATCGCAGCAACGGTTAGAGTATATAAGTTAATACTTCGTCACGTTCATTTCGCTGATTGTCGCTAAGATTTATTATTGCACACCTATTATTGTAAAATTAATTACTGAATAAAATAAAGAGAATTGGCATGAAGGTGTTAGCTCCGAATCAAATCTGATATTATAAAGATTCGACAGATGTATTTACATACAGCTGTTATTTGTATAAATAATTTAAAATATATCAATCAATTAAAATACAATACCCTTCATTTTAGCATTGACCTAAGACATGATTCAGTATTATAAATAAAAATTATAAAATCTTGAAAACATGTTTTACTTGTATAACTCAAATGTTATCAACGAATTAGCGAAGGTGTGAATAGCGGAGCGATCCGGTGATATCGCTATTCAACCATTGTTCGTACTAAGAATAGTGTCTTAAGCATTTAAAACCCAAACCGAGGACGATTCCTTTCAACTAAAAGCTGGTTTTCAAACGGTTTAGGACTTGTTGATTAATTACAAAACATTAGAACCGGATGACACCTAATAGCAACGAACATTGAAATCAATAGAAAAAATCGTACTGATAGTAAAGACGTCAGTGATAATCTGAAGATAAATAGTGGCAAACGGGAATTATCAGAGCGTGATCGTTGGAGCCGCGGGCGCATTCACACCGAAGCCCTGTGATAAATCGACGACATTTATCTGTACGCGATTGTATCAAAATATTTTAGTCGATCTTCGGGATAAGTGTCAAGATGGTAATGGAGCGGGGCTAGAGTTGCTCCCTGTGAGACTCCGCGTCTGAATGGAGACACAATCGGGCGTTTGTTACGTCGTGGCCGTTTGAACGATTGTATCGCCGCCCGAAGATAAATTCCGGGTAAGTGTAAGCTTTAGGTAGCCTTTTAGAGTGCTTCAGTGACTATTGACGACAGAGCGGCGAAATCAAATGCTTCTATTAGGTTTGCTTCAATACAAAAATCATTCAATACTTATTTATATCATCTGATTTCGGTGTTAAGAATGAAAATATCTTTGGATAATTCATTTCATATTTTAAACAAAAGACAACAGCTAATTTAGTCATGTAGTTATACATATAAAATGAAAGGTAAACGTTTTAATTTAAACTACCTTGGCAGGTAGTCAGAGATGTATAATTCTTTTGCTTTCTATAAACGATTTGCAAGAACATACATAGATCTATATTTTTTAACATTGACAATTTAATTTTCCATTATTATTGTAATTATTTTCCTTTTCGTATAGGCATCGTTAAATAAATATAATGTGTGTATACAAAAACCAGTTAGTAATATTGAAACTAGTCATGGTCCATTTTTTTAGAACGATGTAGCTTGCAAAGCGTTGGCTTTCAGCACAAATTATCTAGGCACTATTAAGTACAGTGAATATAATCTTCAACAGACTCATATCTTTATAAGTTACATTTTATTTGCTTGTCAATTAGCATTTCTCTTTTTGGCATCAAGCCAATAGAAAATTACAAAAGGACAAATGGACCCGTTGGCAATTGACGTGTCAAATCGTCCCGCTCCTACAATTGAATAAAACCAACGGTAAATCATTATCTAAATGAATAATTTAGCGAGTCGGGTGTGAGATTTGTACTTTTAATCATACGACTGTAATAACTCCGGTTTTATAGAGAGAGTGGGCAATAGAGGCGAGTGTAGCAGAAAACTGGCATTCTTGGGCCTTGGCTATGGACTTGAACCCGTCGTGAGATTAGCGTGGAGCGTGGAAATGTATAAATGGTACAGTTAACATTCGCTAATCTTGCTATACCTAATAGTTAGACTTGGCTTTCATGTTTAAGCATATATTTTATTAATACAAGAGTGACTGATTTTAAATCGGTTTCGAGGTCGATCAAAGATGACCATGTAGTATTGTGGACTTTAATACAAGGTTGCCTAATTCTTAAGGATTTCTACCTAACGTGAGAAGGGAACTACAAGAATATATCATAATCAAAATCAACAGTAACATCATCCGTATGAAGAAAGATTCTATGGACATGAGTGAAAGCACATAAAAAAATCTAACACAAAACATATAGCATGCAAGTAAATCTTGGACAGTTGGACTAAATACAGGGTAACCATGGAGAACCAGGTTCACCAAATTCTAAGCTACAATTAGAGTTACAATTCTACCAGACCACCAGATGGAGTGTAAAATTGAATGGCGGTAAATTGAAGACCATATTATTCTACCCACAAAACGCTAAGCTTGACTCCAAAGGCAAGGTCTTAGTGCAGGGTCGGAGGGTCAAGTGCCGGACGCATACCAATTAGTTTATAGTATTGTCGTATTTCTAGCGTCGGTGAAATTCATACGGCAATTGTACACGCACCTTGCGGAATGGTAATTAAATTATGATTTCGACAGATGATTTATTGGAAATATTTATGATTAGTTGTTTTAAATCCCCTGTACGGATTTAATGGGATGAGCAAAGATGTATTAAATATCTAGATGGAACATCGAATCCGCGAAAACGCGTCAAAAAGTTGTGGCCAACTGTTGGCCACAACTTTTATATCATTACGCACAGATTACGCACACAAAGACAATAAATGAACGCGAAAAACATCGCCTGCACGCACACATGCTTGATAATGTTGCCTTGTTTTTTTTGTTTTCATTGTAGGGCGACGCTCAATCTAGATATTTAAAACATCATTGGGGATGAGGTATAATCAAAGCGTAACTGCCGAACCTAATCTTCCCTTATCCTTCCTAGTCTTCCGCGTATTTAGTCGTATAACGCCGTAATAGTAATTTCTATCGGAAACAACAATAATTGATACTTAAAACCTTAAAAGTTGAATACAAAAATTGTAACTTATAAAATACACGTATTTTTTAGAGCCTAAAGGGCTGACACAAAAGCAGTTGAGCCACTTACGCCTCGATTCTGCTAATTTATAAATGCATATTATAAATTGGGTCTCGCTTGAATATCACTGTTTATTAATCACTGTTTATGTACGGAATGTATCAAACTATTCAAACGAGACCCAATTGCATTTATAAATTAGCAGAATAAGGGCCCTTGTAAGCGGTCGTCGTCGCCTATGGACACGAGCAACACCAGGAGACACAAAAGTGCAACGTCGGCTCTGAAGGAGAACTCTCTTTAAACCTTTGAAACCTTTTTTAGAAGAATCCCTTGAACACCAGTGTGTTCAAACAAATGATAAAACAGTTTTTATCGTTTGTTTCTCTTTAGGGAAACCTTATCATGAACAGCCTAACATGGTATCAACATTATTGGTAATTATTGGATAGATACAATAAAAAATCACCAGTCAGCACTATTTTTTACACTTAGAATTCTATGTAGAACACATTCTTCTATTTCGCTGAAATAAACACCAGGTACCGAAGCTCCACATTCCCGCTACACACTATTGTTCTTAAATTAATAATAAAACAATCTCACACACCCATCGCTATTCAACCAGATGGGGTAACATACAAACAAAACAACTAATCTCTTAACAATTTGTCACCAGCCGTTGATTCTCATTCCCAAAGATTATACGACAAAACAGTAGGGCGTCTGTCTTGCATTGTTTTATACCCGTTCCTAAGTTATGATCGGATTAGATCCTTTGCTGTGCTCCGTTTTGTTGTGGTTTGAATGTTAACTGTCGCATAAAGGAACGCTTATCGTTTCTATGGAAACGTTCCATTGATGCTTGCAGTTTTGAACAGGTTCAATGTCTTTCAACACGTGCTGTTTTGAACTGTGATTCCACGCACAATTTTGTTTGAAAGCGTAGGTACCAAAGGTAGATTATGTTACTACTGTTTTTTTTTCTGTCTCATAGATCTTAATGTAATAAAGCATAATTATCATTATAGTTATTTTGTTATTTTGACTCTTAAGGCTTCGATTAATCTGTCGAAAACGAATGCTCACTGTTAACTGCTTACTTAAACAAAGCGGCTCGCGTATAATGACAATTTTGGCGGAAATGCAAATGCATTTAAATATAATGCCACTTTGGGCGCGAACAAAAACGTTTTTAAAAATACACGAGTAGCAAATCTTTAACTCCAGCTCGTATCCGATCCAAACGCGATAAATTATATTCATGACATAAAAGATTTCCTACGCATGCGTAATGCTAGCCATAGACAATGCCAAAACAACGCCGTTACTTACCAACCATTTATATGGCGGATGGGCAGCAGGTTACATAATAATAAACAGTATTGGCGACATTTTTAACCACGGGTCAACGAACCGTCCATTCACAAACAGGTACACGGCTAATTGAAATTCTGAACCGTATTACTCTCGTAATAAGACTGATGTTAAACGCTAGTTTAACCGACATTAATCAAAAAACATAATTCACATAAATCGTGGCGGGCTCCCTAAGTACCGAGGATCGGATTATCAGCCCCTAAACGTCTTACGGACAGACGATATCTCACTCGGAACGAGTTAATTCGAATCTCTTTAGGGTTCTTTGGGAATGTGACAGAAGTAATTGGTAGGACTTTTAGTATACTTGGAAAAGCTTCTGCACCAGTTAATTTAAGCGTCTTATAATGGTTTGGGCCAGCTTATGTTTCAGTTTGAACATCCATCGTGTAAGGCGCTGTTGATTCGCCTGGAGTTATTCCGCACATAGCGGGCGTTAAAAGCAAAAATGATTTACACTGAGTATACTTTACAAAGTAAAAAAAAATACTACAAAATGCAATTGAATATATCTTTAATATAAATCATTAAAAAATAAATATAAAAGTTAGTCACTACATAGTATAAAACAAAGTCGCTATTTTTGTCCGTCTGTTTGTTTGTCTGTTTGTCTGTATGCTTAAATCTTTAAAATTACGCAACGGATTTTGATGCGGTTTTTTGTAATAGGTAGAGTGTATCAAGTCGAACTAGTGTTAGTTATTATTAGTGCACATGAGTGTGCCATCTACATATAAATTTATTTAAAAGTACCTCATTAATAATAATGGGTTCATAATCCAACCTAAATTGCTACAAAACTGAATTTCTGCACAGATAAGAAGCATAGATTTTAATTTTCACTCGAATTAATATAATATATTTAGGTAATATCTTTAAACTATAAGACCAAATTTTAGTACATTCGATAAAACTCACATAAAGCTATCTGCAGTCAATAAAAGCGATAAAAGCGACCAACAACACATTAACGGGTTATTGATCAAAACCGTCACTTGTTGATCTGACTAATTCCTCTGAGAATTCTACATTTTTTCTATAGGATACGAGTGTTATGTCATATCTATTTCTGCGACATAGACTGGTTATAGACCGTGCGTTGACGCCGCGGACGTGGTGAGGGTTAATAAACAAATGGCTTTGATGTTTTAAATGTCTAGATTGAGCGTCGCCCTACAATGAAACCAAAAAAAAATAAGGCAACAATATCAAGCATGTGTGCGTGCAGGCGATGTTTTACCCGTTCGTCTATTATTGTCTTTGTGTGCATAATGTGTGCGTAATGATATAAAAATTGTGACTAACAGTTAACCACAATTTTTTAACACGTTTGCGCGGATTCGATGTTCCATCTAGACATTTAAAACATCAAAGACAAATGGCTACCAACTCATTACATTCAAGCCTCTGCCAGATTACGTTAAATGGGTTCGCAAATATTGAAATAAGAATTTGACGTCATCCCTACTTGGATTAAATATTAATAACTGAATTTATGGAATATTCACTTTAGTTTAATACTTTTTCGTTTTTATATAATTCTAATTGCCGTGTCAATTAAAATGAAGTGATGATTCGTCACAAGTTTTTAATACTTTACTTTATTAATATGCAAATGTTAAACTGACTTGCAGCACAGATGACTTATTTGCAGCTTTATTTGATTTATTGGCCATTGACATTTTTAAGAAAAAAATAGTCATTTACAGACTGATACATCGCTAATCGCTACCACTGAGGCTAAAGTTTCTGTCGAAAGAAAACGCTTTCAATACAAAATGACTATAATTATTGATATTAGACCAAGCCGATTTCAGCAAAATTGTTATAAATCGAAATTAGTTCTGCAGCCTACTACAGACATTTAAAAGAGGCTTTAAAATGACATCAAGAGTAACAATGACATTTCATATTATTATTCATTGACATAATACAGATAATCAAGGAAAATATAAAAAAGATGATAATACCCTTTTCAACTTATTGTAAAAAAAAACAAAATTTAATATGACTATTTTGCATTTAATCGATAAATTATTTTAAATAGATATTAATAAGCTATAACTTTATGAGGCAGCGGGATATTCGATTTATAACAAAAGTGGTACGGTATATTTGTTCACAGAGTAAGGTGTCACGGACGCGGGACGTTCAATATGTTTTGTGGTGTGGTTCTTCGAGCTTATCATTGCCTCTTGAAGCTAGCGGTTACTGAAGAGTGACACTTGAAGCTACCAAGTGTCGTGGGCAGTCAGAGATGGCCGTTCCTCGTGTGAATAACCGATGTGAATGTCTGTGTTTCATTGAGAAATGAAACTGAATAAAATTCAATAAAGAGTCATTCAAAATAGTAGCTTTACATTTCTGCGGTTTTCAAGAGACTGATCTTATAGCTAGATGGAATTGAATGGATGAAGCGGACTAATAGTAGGTAAAACATGATTATTAAAAAGGAAAAAACGCGAAAACATCCCTAATCAAATTCTAGGGATCAGCTGAGATTCCGTTTGATTTAAGTGAAATTTAATATCCTATAATTGTTAAAAAATATCCTGCTTATTATGTTTTCGGGAGCAATTTATAAAGAACCCAAATTTGGGAATGTCGTCCAGCCACTTAACAAATAACTTAAACCAATAAATATCGAAGACCCGTTACGCTATACCGGGGTACTACTATCTTATTAACGACGTATTTAGGTACACTCGCCGCAATAAATATACCGGCGGACACTGTACACTCAGACTAATAAATTTATTGTAAAATTAAGACGTATGAACGAGATCTAATCTCGCCGAGGAGATTTACGTTTCGAATAGATTTATTTTGTATAAAAAAGGTTTAGAATGTCGCCTCTATTAGAATACGGTGAGACTCCAAAATGTGTGTCATTTATTCATTTTTTAATGTTACTCGGATCGCATTAGATTGGACAATTTGTTATGCGATTAATTTATTAGCGTTATATCGTTTTAGTGATATATGTGAATGAGACAAGCTTAGAAATGTGTAGTGATGTCGCGGATGCCCCTTATCAGTTTTATTGGAATTGGATGACCATTATAATAAACATGTTATCTGTTGCTACGGCAGGAGAGGCGCGCGGTCATCGCGAACAAAAGATTTCAACGCACTACTACATCTGTATTTGGAAAAAACTAATGACGTAGTGTAAGACATAGTGATCTTGCCCACGAACCAAGGGGTCCTAGGTTCAATTCTTGGCCTAAATATGTACGTGGCAAATAAATATCTGTTCTTGAGTTATGGGTGCTATTTGTGTTTTCCGCCAGCGGCATAGAGGATCTTAGGATGGGACTATAGATGGGACTATAAATAAGCGTTTGTATTAATGACAAGCTTTTTGCAATAAAATTACCGACCTCAACATCAACAAGTACAGATAACTCAAAAAGTACTCACCAGATGTTACTCAAGCGTATTTTTTATCGAAAAACGATAAGAAAAAAACATGCGACGCCTTCCGGGCGGACAAAGTTGCCGCCCATGGCAACACCGTAGCTTTACTATAAGGATGTACCATACTGACATACAACTGACCAGCTGGAGTAAGGAATGCCTTTGTAATTGTTATTATTAAACATTAAAAATAGATATATCGATATGAATGGAACGTAAGCAAGTGTATAAATGATGCTATTAGCACGATGCCGCCTGCCTGTAATTACCGCGCGCGCAATGTATAGTTTTTAAAAGCACCTTCGATGATTCATAGTGAACAGGTTAAGAATTAAATGCTTTATTTAGTTATTTCATTTGTATCAGCTTTAAAGATGTAATTAATTTCCTAGTTTAAAGCACGAAAACGGATGAATTTTTTAAAACCGCACCCAAATCAGATCAGCGGTTTCTGACATCAGTACGAATCGTTGTTTTGGGTTCTATGCGATATTAGTGAAACTTCCTGCACAATTTTTTCTCTTATATGTTCGATGTCAGAGAGCTCATTTATAGATTTTCCATCTGTAGGTATTAATGGTATCTGACAAGACCAATATTTACGTTAATTTGTTGTTTTGAGACAGCTACGGAATTCTAAGAATTTATATCCCTGTAGATCAATTTATTGACACATGTTCTCATCGTAACCGGGGGCTAAATTGTGAGAATTCCAATAAGCATTAAGTTTCTTCCTTATAAACCTACCTTCAGATTTTTTAAAAGATAAAAAAAATCTTCAGATGAGCAAATAAATAAATTATTTCAATACGGATAAACATATTCAGCAAAAGCTATTTGACAGCAAGTAGATAGACAATACAGCTGTTAGCAATTTTATCCACACTCGTTATAATAAGCTACACAGGATACCCGTTAGCAAAACTGTGCCAATTTTACAGCTCAAATGCAGAATAGGGCCGGGTCATTAATTTTATTGACCCTACTTTTTCCTAACAGTACAGCGCAACGGTAAACATTAAAAAGTGGACAAAAAATGTGACGTCACAGACCGTAAATGGGCCGGGCAACCCTTGTCGACAAAAACAAACGAGAGCGCGTTATAATACTCCCCAATAAACAAATCGTTACAACTTTTTAACATTACGCAAATTTCTTTTCTACGAAACTTTTTTTGAGTCGGCGCTTTAAATTTTGCGAGTAGTTTTTGCGCAAGTTAATTGCACGCTGGCACCGGAGCGCAATTAGCAAACGGGTAACAAGCTTCGCCGTTATTTGCACAATTGAACAATAACTGTGTTTTGCTTTCTTTCATTTAAATGTTTATTTTTTATTTATATAGCCTTTCCTCGGTTAACTCCAAAGGATTTCATCTCCGCTAGTGTCTATATTCATTATATAGCAATTGACGTGAATTGATATTCATTAGATCGGCGTATTCATACATTCCTTTAGCTTTTTACTCTAAATATGTTATAATGCTTGTCAACAATCACACCTGATACCTAATAAATGGCGATGGAGGCAAATATGTTCAATGCAATATTTTTTCATGAACTCATAAAAGCCTCTTCACTCGCCTCTCACATCATTGACGGAAGGAAATACCGGCGCAAACAAAATATTACAGTGCTTCACACTAGGCATACTTAACGAACGACGACGCAAATAATCAACACGGTTTCAACCGACCACGCGGCGCAAGAGAACCAAAGGAAGACAACGAATCAGCGAATAAATCCTCAGTATACCTAGGTTAAATAACCAATAACATCTATCTATTATACCTTAAAAACTCATCACAAAATATCGAAAATTGCTTGACGTATAAGAACGGATTTCGTCATAATTCACCCCCAAGGAGGTAAACTAAGGGATTTTAAGCTTGTATGAAAATAAGTTGTATGTCTCCACGCGGACGTAGCCGTAGGTAACGGCTAGTAATAACGTAAGAATAACAAAGTATGTATGTAATCTGTGCGGAACCGGTTGCGGTATATAATTATGTATTTACAGGTAGGCGTCCTTGTCATCGGTGCATCTGTCATGGTATTCTTTCCAGCAAGCCGTAACATTACAATAAGTAAATCAATAGTAGCTTAAATACTTGTAAAATAAACACCGAGCGCCACGACCGATTGCAGCTTCCTGCGCAGGCGACGCGACGTAACGAAGTTATCCCCGTTCAAGCATAACATTATTTCCTAGTAGCTGCCAAGGAATGGTTAATGAAATGTAGTTGTGCAAGGCTGAAGTTTTAATTGCACTTTTTTTACCATAATAAGTATAATGCACCGTTTTCTACATGCCTAACCTAACCTATCCTCTTTCTTGTCCTTGATTGTTACAAATATACCCAAACGACAGTAGGCCCTGGGCACTAAATTGAACAAGAAACGCCATAGCCCTTGGTAAAGAAAATTCCTCGTACGTCAGCTATTTACAAAACTCAAATACATGCAAAATTATAAAAGCTCTGAAAGTATAGTACTTTTTGTTATCAATGTAGGGTGAAAGTAAATATTTCGCAATCACTATAAATATAACTTAAGTGAATTAATGAATACGAATTATTTTTTATCAATGCGGAGTGAATCGATTGCCATGGGCGGCAGCGGAAGGGTGGTGCTGCATGCTCGTTTGCTACCTTAATTCAATAAAAAAAAAGAATCGCGGTTAAAAAAAATCAAACGAACAATATCCTATTTGTATAACTAGTAAGAAACTTAGGTACTAATAATATCTGAAGAGTTTCTAACGATCTCTAATTTGTCCACATTACAATTAATTGCAACTTTGCATTTTATTGCTTATGTTTATAAATTGCGGTCTTTCCACATTTTAACCAATAATTCAAATTAATAAATGTAAAAATAAGTGGCAATTATCATCAAGAAAGAAATTTCTTAAACGTCGATGATGCCTTGGCAATTCCTCTTCTTTCACTTCAGTATGTCCATTCACGACGATAGCCAATTTTCATAAAGAAGCCCCACAGCTTTTCCCTCAAAATTTTGTAACAATCACTTTCCTAAACAATTTATTGAATAAGACAAATTTTAAGTAACATCTGGAGAGGCGTGAATGCTAGCGAGGGATAGAGCGCAACATAATTAAATATTCTATTCTCAGTTTTTTCTCTCTTTCTTCTTCCTTCATTATTACGCGGCAACACATTCGTGATACCTTTGATGTTACCTACTGATGCCCATGCGAGACAGCCACTACTACCATCTACGATCATGTGGGTAGTCTTCTCATTTGTCGGTACAAAAAGTTTATGAATGCATCCTTACTACGTAGTGAAATTAAAATGAAATCTCGTGACAACTTAAACATTAAGTAAGTGGATAAGCGCTACGTAAAGTGTGGTATCTCCCTTAATTATGTGTCAGGTGGTCGCATTAATTATTATGATCTGTATAATGTAATGCCGCGATATTTACAACGTACGAGCATATTGATTTATCTACCGCGAAGATACATGGTCAGCGAATCAGGTACCTATTCCATACCTAATTTATTTAGATTATCTCACCGGTTATGCCTACAGGGTGGTACGTGACTAGTTACTGCTAATGGGTAAACAACTAACACTATCTATACATACATAGGCACTATAGTTTCTTCATACATCGTTTCTTCTCCGCGATTATAGAACACCTCTTCGGAAAGACGGTAGATTAAAAAATAACATTGATTTTCTGGGCGACCCTGAGTTCGTGTGGTTAGGAGTGTTTACATTGCCTGTTATAAAATATTGTTATTTTATCGTCTTCAGACGTTGTGATTGTAGTTACTGATTGTCTTTTAGAGTCAGCTTTATATTGTCTATTTAAATGAAATCCTTCTATCTAATAATAACGGTGATCTCTACATTAGCTCGCTTGTAAATTTTATCCTCAGCCTGTCTTCATTGAAGATTGAAGACCACGGGAAGAGAGGTTTTTGAATTCTCTAAACTTCCAATAACTATTAGGTCCAATACACGAGATCAATAATATTTCAGCAATCATTCGAATCAATTAATAAGTCACACTTTTGATATCCACAAATTAAGAACATTAGGGATTGTACCTAAACAAAAAATTTGAAAAACGAAAAATGTTACTTTTCTCTTATTTTTGGCAATAATGGGAGATCTGTAGAAATAAAATGGTTGCAATAATTTTAACCATAGAACAAGATTTATACCTATCTGATTAGATGCAGTCAACCTTTTCGAAAACCTTCGGAACAAAGAAAAAACAAAGAAAAATTTAAATATGAATTATGTAAAAACATTAACGATTGTAAAACTAAAACTAATATGCAATAAGTTTATAACGATGTTCACATTCTCAGTACAATACATTATATACCACACATATAATTATATATATCACACAACTCTGAATACACGTACGCGCACACGCATGCACTCACGCACACGCACGCACACACGCACACACTCACACACTCACACACGCACACACACACACACACACACACACACACACACACACACACACACACACACACACACACACACAAATAGATGTAGACGCACGCACAAGACTACTCAAGCACAGTATTACCTTAGTGACAGTAATTTAAATTAAGCTATAAAATGTAAATCCGTAATTGGCTTTTAGACTAGATACTAATGCTTTGTATTATAATAGAATTAAGAGCTGTGGATTTTTTTGGAAATAAAATAAAATAAAAAAAATAGTGTGGAAATATTTAACAGTTGGTTCAGTTCTCTCCCCTCATCACTTTTTCAACCCGCAACTGAAGATATAAAATACGACTCAAACCTCAGCAATGATGAGAACCTACCTAGCAGTGGACAGCTTAAGGGTTATTGGAAAAGAACAAGTATCATACACCGCTTTAATAAACCATAAAGCTACAAACGCAACGCAGCGAACTATAAAGTTGGTATAATCGTCGCGATCTATAACGTATCGTTTCATTAATATCGGGATGCGCGAGCGCAGTGGCAAAGTTCACGCTCCCACCACGGACCTTGCCTATACGGTAACGCACATTAGAGAGAGAGACGGGGTGATGCTGGAGCGCCGTGGATGAAGGGAGACGGCGGTATAGAAAGACGTTGCGTTAGAACGTAGCCACGCCCCCGAGAGT
Organism: Hesperia comma; assembly: GCA_905404135.1. Taxonomy (NCBI): domain Eukaryota; kingdom Metazoa; phylum Arthropoda; class Insecta; order Lepidoptera; family Hesperiidae; genus Hesperia; species Hesperia comma. The sequence goes on along the minus strand of FR990026.1, from coordinate 981,250 downwards.
TCGGCTGCTCGTGTCCACCTCCGGAGGCATTCGTGCGCGCGCGCCGCCAGGGGTACACGTCGGCGCCGAATTTTCGGCAGAAAATGGAAAAGATCGCGCCGACCGTTTGAGATCGTGTGTTTATTGACTCAGTTTATCGTGAAAGTCGACTCAACGATCAGTGCGGTTAGCACGTTTTCAGTTTGCGTCTTCAGTTAGACGCCCGCAAATGAGTTGCGGCGACACACTGTTTGCTGAAAGTGACTGTATTGTGACAGTTTTGAAAAGGTTTCGCGGGTCGCGTGCTGTGGACGCTCGGATTATTGAAATACTCAGTGAAGTGATTTGTGGGATTTCCCCGTTATCGGGCTGATTCGGGTGGCGCTGAATTAACACCAAAGATTTAAAGGTCAGTGGTTGTTTTAGTGTTTTAATTTTTTTTGTAATTACTCCAGATTTAAAATATTATGAACATGCATTACGGATTGTTCAAGTTCTTATTTAGTGACAATTGACATGAAATTCAGTATCAAGTAGGTAGGTGTGGCGAGGGTTAATTATTTAATATTTTCAAATGATTGAAATTTTTTAGATAAATATTTTGCTATTAGCATAATAATTATAACAAAGTGGATAAATAAAACAGGTTAAAATTCCGTTTAAAATACGGATATTGGTAATGATTTTTTGTACATTACGTTGTAATGAAACAATTTTAAATAGATTTTATTTAGATTGAGGGCAACTAGCCTCCCTGTAAAACTTCTCGATATTTCAAGTGAAATATAATTAATCGATGTTTTTTTATATAAATGCGTTATTTTTGATAATTAATACGTATCTACTAAATAATAAAAGAGGCGATTATTTAAAAAATTCATCTTCCTCAATAAGTCGCAATCTATTTGACTATCATTGTAAAATGTGTCAATTAGTACTTATTACACAAAATGTAAAATGCTTCAAGTGTTAAATACGAGTCCTTTTTCAATTAATTTCAATGATAAAACTGGCCGTGCGTAAACTCGGCGCGTGTAAAAGACTTCAACGGGCGCAACCCTTAAATGGGCACAAATCGAAATGACCAAAACTTGATAATGACTGTGACAATTTTTTTACAATGTTTTAAAATGTAAATCTCTACACAAAATAGATCTTATCTTGATAATTATGACATACATTTTTTTGCATCAAGGCACGTCGACTTTTTTATTCCATTGCTCGAATAACATGCCTACCTAGTTACAATTTTGCATACTTACGTAAAACTTACCACAATTAGGGCACTTAATTTGTTCACATTTCGGTTTACATTTCCATCCAAAATTAAACCTCACCTACTTAAATCATAAACTTGCAAAATAATTCAACGCCACAATTGTCAGGTAAAAATTGACTTCGTAGAATGTCAATGTCCATGGGCGACGGTGATCACTTACCATCAGGTGACCCGTCTGCTCGTTTGCCTGCTTAGGCTATAAAAAAAAAAAAAAAAAAGAACATAAGCATCTTAAATTTAGTAAATCGCTTAAGGATGTCGATTCCCATTAAGTCGCAGTTATTTATTAATCTACTTTAAACATTTAGCAAAATCCAGAACGGATTAAAATAAATCGGTCGGCGGGCGGTGCGGTGTGGGTCGCGCTCACTGCTGTCGCCAACTAAACGGATTACTTTTATCTTACTGAGATTAAGATCTTAGCGAAGGCTTTATAAGTTAATGTTTTATCCGTTCACATTTTTTAAAGTATTATTGGCTCGGTAAAGTTTGCGTTTTTGCTCTGTAAATACATTGAATGATGTAGGTTTAGCTGTGTTTGTGTTGTTTCTTTGCATGCAGCTCCCTGTGTTGCCGTAAACTGCATATTATTTTTTCATTTTCTTTTTACATTTTATTATTACATTTTATTATTACCTTTATTACTCAATTGATTTAAACGCGGTAGTTTACATTCTCGTAATATTTTACTATATCGTAGGATTATTGTTGCTAATAGCAAGAAAATATAAAAAAATATTTCCTTTAACAAACCTGTTACCTTTAGGTAATTAAAAATTATCCAAGCGAAGAAACACCCAGGTATAATAAAAAAATTAATTAACATAAATTAATTATTTCAATGTAACGGAAAAATATCGCGCAATTTTTTTTCCGTTTTGGTCATTAAGCATTTAATTTAAATTAAACAATAATTTGATGATAAGGTACCGAGTAATTAAAAATCGTTATTATTTGAAAGCGAAAACATAACGCAATTAGACATTACCATTTATGTGCCACTACTAAAATAAATAAAATATTGTATGCGCTTTACCAACCAAGACTATATCACCATTTACCATCCGGTGAGATTGTAGTCCAGTATCAACTTATGCTTCGGTTAGACAGCAGGCTGAATTCTATTCGATTTTCTATGTTACACCACTGAATTGTCAAGCCAAACCAAATAACGAAAAATTTTCAAATAAAAGTTATTTTTAACTATTAGAACACCTCAGTATCAACTAGATTCTGACAATCAAAGAGATCTAAACCGAGGTATCAGATCCGAACGGTTTATTTAACTGAAGGGCTTAAAATCCATCCATTTTAGCCGCAACTCTATCTTAACTTGTCAATTGCCTCAATATAGGTCGATTTATGTCAGGGTGTCCACACTAAATGTCACACTTTAAAATCTAAAATAAAATAATAAAAAAACACGAAATATCTTTCACGTCAATTCAGTTTTTCAAGCTAGGATAGGAAGCCAGTGTTAGTAAACTGGTAACTCTAGTTTCGTTTATACAGAACTAGCTTATTTTCTAGTGTAGTAATGAAAACTATATAGCGTCTCAATACAGGATAGTTTTGTTAGTTAGCCGCATGTGTCTCAGGCATTAAGGCTGAGTTTAGTTACAGTTAAATGCACAAGCTGCGATTAGGTATATTTAAAACCATAATTATTTATTTCATGTCGTTAAATTAATATTTAAAGTCTAACCTTAACAGAATACAAAGGAATGTGCAAAATAATTGAAAGATGTATTGTAAGTATCAGCAATCAAGTTTTATTCAGCTGTATCAGTTACTACCTATTTGTTAAAATATTTCGCATATATATTTGCTCGGTTCACCCATTTGAGGCCGGTTGTTTAATTCCAGAACTATTCTGTCACAAACATCAAACTTAAAAGGTGGCCAATAATTTATAAGTTAAACCGCTGAACGAGTTTTGTTGAAGGTTGGAAATTTGATTGATTGAAAATTTGACCTAATTAGGCCTTAGGCTATAGAAGCCTTGTTTAATTATAGGGTTTTACCTACTGTCATCCTCTTGCTTTGTTTGTGTCAGCCATCAAACGATGTTCCGGCTAGAAATTTCTTTTTTTTCTGGCCGGCAACTCATCGGTGACATTTATGGTGTTATTGATGTCCATGTTTACCATCAAGTGTCTCGTCTTCTCATTCGTCAGACATTTGCATAAAAGAATGTGCAAAAACAAGACTAAACAATTCCCAGAATTCCATATTTAAATTAAAAAAATAAAATCAATTCAATCGTAAAACAAGTTTACGGCCATTAGCTTCAAATATCAGTATCTATTCAAACAAACCAATCGGACCCACAGCGCTCGTTAATTAAAGATTTACAAGCGAAAAACAATCGCAAACTATATCGTACTGACCTCCTTTAGAATCGAAATTGAATTGAACAATTCGCCATTATGTTCGTAATAGTGGAAGTTATTAAAAACACAGATAAAAACAATATTGAAGGCAAACAATATGGCGCCGTGGGAACGATTCCCACGCTCAATGAAACGACAGAAAAACTGAGTGTCATTTGTGCTTTAGGCTTTAAATAATGAGTATACGATACAATGAGGATTGTTAAATGCTAGTACTTAAGTTGTCAGGGGAGCTGGCTACCATCGCGGGAGAAGCGACGGTAATACCATCCGACAAACTTTGTCACGCTAATTGTGACAACCCAACGACATCCCATTACTTATATCATTATGTCCACAACCCATAAGCAAACCTTAACGGCATCGTTTCAGAACAGCGCATCTTTACAAGTCATAATGTCTGATACGATCTGTAATCTGTTTCTCTGATACGGATTCTAAAATAAATTAGCGGGCTCATATACCTAGTAATATCAATAAATAAACTCCCGTTCGAACAACTTGTCTCCTCCCAGAAACTTACACGAATATTAAAAACCAATAACTGATACATCCCCTGAAAACCAACATGTAGGTAAATGTCAAATCCATCTCGGCTAAGTATTTCACCAAAATTTCCTTGCTTGGCCATACCAAATGGGCTAAAAGCTAGATAAAATAGGGTAAAACCTGAAATTTGTTTAAGATTTTGTTGACTTCATTTCATAGTAGGTATATTCGGTAGGTATTTACTTTTTCAATTTCATAAGTTATGTAATATGTATCGATTTCTTAAGTGTTATTGTTATTTAACATCGATTTCTCGAACGTGACAGAAAAAGGAAAATCAATTAGCACTATTTCAAAATGAGAACGGAATCCGATACGATTCAAATGTTATTTGACAATTGTTTGACGGCATGTCGCGCGTAGGGACTCACTGCCAGCGAATTATTTAAAGCGATAACAACTTAGTAATTTTTCGCTGAATTGTAAAATAGCAAATATTTTCTCTATGCTTAGGTATGCGTAATTTAACGCCCACAATATCATTCCTATTATAAAATTAAGAAATAGTAATTTGATGAGTTATGCGAAAGTAACATTGCCTGTCTATTTGTCTGTTATCTTTTCACGCCTAAACCAATGGACAAATTTTAATGTCTAGTAGGTATACCTAGAGATAGGCCGTTGCGCCTTAACCCATGATACAAGTTCCCTTAAATGTCATCATAAAAACGTACCGCCTTCGGAGGCAGCTGTCAATGCGACAGCCGTCTAAAATTAGCACTCAATCAATCACAGTCAACTGTTTAGGAGTTTCGAAAACTTCTTTTCGGCGAGCCACTAATTGCTGACAAATTAGCAGCTTGCGACACTCATCGCTTTCTGAAGCGGACCGCGGAACTAGCGCAACTCTTTCGAGTCTTTGGTTTACAAATACCATTTTCTATTTTTAAATGTGTTTTCATTTTGGCCATGCTCGTGTTCTTATTTTGAACTTAATGCGTCTGTCCTTAGTGGCAAATTACAGGCGGTATTCGAGCCGGTAATTGGCTGGCTTTTGATCTTCTTGAGTTTTTGTGACATAACGATATTACGAGTAAATTGTGTAAAACACGATCCATTACGTGGTAAATTGTGGTGGTAAGCACAAATTGACTTCATCAACACTACAGATATCATCGATGCGTTGCCGGTGAAGAAAAAAGGAAGAAGGAAGAAAACTAATCATTTGAAAACTAACGTGACGGTTAAAATATTTCGTGTGCGCATGATAAAAGTTTGAAACCGTACAAAAGTCCAGTACCAGAAACGTTCTATGTCTAGCTCACTGTCTACTAACGTATTTTTAGCGTAACTCGAATATAACCCTTTTTCATATATGGGCAGCGGTCACTATTACAAAGAAATTACAAAAACAAAGATAATAAACTTACACTTACGAACTAGCAATTTTTAGTCGAACTCAGTTTTTACAAACACTTTTCCATTAAATGTGCTTAATTTGTAATAATTAATCTGCTTACCGATTTTAGACATCATCGCCGCTCAACCTCATAAGGGATTATTTCAAATTCTATTTTCGTGTAAGAAAAGTAACCAACAGAGATAATTTTGCACATAATGTAACCTTTATAATTGAGTATTTATCTCTAAACCTACCTTATGAAACCAGCCTAATATTTCAACACGGTGTAGAACAAGAACAGGGTTGACAGAAAATAAAGTTAAATTTTTGTAAAAACTATAATATATAGAAAATGGTTCAAAAGGTCGGCTAGTGTTGTGCGGTTCCCATGCAGTCCAGTTCCCACGTGCACGTAATGCAGCCTAATGGCAACACCATCATAATCGCCAGTGGCCTGAGGGCGCGTGCACACGCACCGGATTCTCAGATCGAATCCTGTAACTGCATCGCTTTGTTACAGGATTCGATTCAAATCCTTACGGTTACGGATACGAATCGTTCTTTAACAAGGTTGTCAATTGTGACACGCCTTCACATAATTATTGTTATTTTAAGTTTATAAGTTTATTGATAACCTTAATTACGTTTGTTTCCTCTCACTTTGAACGCTGACGATGAATCTGTAATATCCTGGTGTATCTGATGTTCGTGGACGTCGGTGGTGTTCTCGTTTATTGGCCAACTCGTTTTGCAAATAGGCAAACCAATGACCGCTGGTTTCAGAGCAACCTCTTGCAATGGATAATTTGGGCAAATAGTCATGTAACTATTTATATTTAAGACGGAATCAATTTAAGGAACAAAAACGAATTTTGCCAAAAGAAGGTGACGAATTGGAGACATGTATATTAGCTACATCACTATCAGATGAGCAGGCGTGTACTTCCTGTTTTAAATAAATACAAAATTTTATTATATATTTTTGCTTAACTGATAATATAAATATGTCAGGATTTGAAATTATGGTTATTAAATTAACCTTAAAGAGTTTAACATTTGATAAACAAGGAGCTTTAATTACATAATTGCATAAAATCGTTGCAATTATTATAATGCCTTGTCGCGTAGGCATACACATTCCTATTAACCTAAAACCCCCGGGTTTAACCTTTAATAAAATTAATTAAAAGAAATTAGTATTATTTATTACAATCGCGCTATATTTCACATTAGTACTTAAACATAATGCCTTGGTACCGAAATAAAGTTTTGAAGTTTGAGCTATTGATTCTTTAAATTGAAACAACTTTTTTTAAATTTGAGAACCTTTTAAATTAAATATTAAGTGAACCTTACCTTTACCTTATATATTTTTTTAAATCGTACCAAAATCAATTAGGTAGCTGTTTCTGTAACACCTAGTATGTTATTATTATAACAAACGTACAAAATAAATAAATGTCAATATTAATTGATACGTTACATTGCGTTAATAAAGACCACAATGGTATTATTTCTTATATGTATATCCTTCATGTATAATCAGCAATAAAATACCTACAATACCTACAACTTAAACATAAAATATATAATGTGTCGTTTATAGGTCAATACTCGTCACATAAATTCTATAATATTAGAGTAACATACCTGAAAATTCTTATATTTTTTTTAGTTTTGATCTTGTATGCTAATTGCTAACATAAAATCATAAGTTTAATCTATGTAAATATAGAATGTTTGTGTAGATAGCATGTCTTCACTCCAAGAAGACTTTAAATAGACAAGTGCTACCCAATGACAACAGACAGACCTAGACAACACTGTGCCCTCAACATCAATGAAGCTTGGAATATTCTTCCACAACATAATATAGTTCGTGAAACCTTAGCAAAGTATCAGAAGGTAACCTTAAGATATATTAGGAAACGATAACGAAAACTCAACGCGCTCTGTAAAGCATGAATGTAGTCATAAATATTATAATGATTCACTACTTTAATTCTATAAAACAACAAATTGTGCTTTCTCTGCTCTTTTACAATTTCATTATTCATATTAAAAATATTTAAACTTGTCATTTAAATTTTTTTCCTGTTTGAAATCGAACCCAGAACCTTGGAAAATGGTATTCCATCATGCGCGTCGGTCCCAACTCCTAGGATAAGTATTTCAATAAAAAAATACAATATAAGTTTCTTCATTACAACTTTTGATTCATACAGCTTATGTAGACGGAGCTTTACAACAAAAGCTCACACGTATCTCTCGTGTGACTTTCCGTTTCACCAGCTCTGAATACATGCTATTTGTTCATATCGAGTATTTGTTATATTGCCTTTTATTTTATTGTTAGAAAATTGTTCAAGCGTTTCAACATCAGAACTTTGATTGGAGAAAATACTATAAAAAGTAAAGCCGACACTATTTTGTACTACAAATACGATACTACAACTACTACTATAATAAAGTATCCTACTACTACAATACTATAAAACCGATAAAACCGTTTAACATGACGTTTACCATAAACTTTTCAAAACTATCATTTGTAGTTTTGAGACAACGGCATGGTGTTTGATCACCGTTTGTTTAAGTTTAAGTTTGTTTGATAAAAAAATAGCAAATGAGGAGTAATAAGAATATTATCTTTGCTTAATTATAAATATCTAGTTATTAATTTGAATTAAGCACAGGTGATGGCAAATGTTGCTATTACTCAAATGATATTTAAAAATATATTTTAATAATAAATTATTTAATATTTACTAAAATGTAAATTAATATTCTAATACGATGTGTAATGAACCCTCTCTGATTTTCTTACTATTTATTAATTCTAAATAACAGTAACATAATTATGATAACGAAACATAGACGAAAATATTTTGTATGAATCCTGAATTGATAAAAAATATAATAGTATTCCTTAGTTTTTACGCTCTTAGCTGGAGCAGATAATAAAAATAAATTACACTACATAGTCATAGTCCCATATTCCCTATGTCGTGGTTGCCATGGACAACACACAAGACAAGAACACACACCCACACCGAGAACAAAATCCTGAACTTATTATTCAAATATTCGCCTCGCTGCGAATCGAACCTAGGATCCTGTGAATAGTTTGACGGCATGGTAACCAACGGCATGGTGTTAGGGATGTGGTATTTATGTAGTCCGTGCCTTCCGCGCCACCGGGAATCTAAATGCGGAAGTATGAGTGTGTAGTCTTAAAAAATATGCATTCGCATTTAGATAAAATAAGATAAAATTAGCAGTACGTATCCCCGACGGCCTATCGTTAAAATCAGAGACACATAAAGAACTGAATAAAATAAAGCGTATTTGTTATCTGCAACGAGTGCTAGATAATAAGAACTAACTGTCAATTTATTTATTTCCTAAAATTTATTATAAATTCTGGAAAGTTCCATGTTCCGTATTTAACAGTGAGGACTGAGGGAACATTTTCCGCGTTTTCGAAATATTTGTACAGCAACAACTTCATTCGGGGAGAGTCGTGCGGACTCGTGCGCGGCCGTGAGCGCCCGGAGAGGTTAACATGCGCCACTATTCGGCTTGTTTTGTATTGATTCCGTAAGGGCTATGCAGACCGTCGACTTCTCGACTGCCACGACACTTAGTCTTAGAATTAAAGCTTCTATATTACTTCTAAATTTCACCAATATAGTACTGAAGCGGCCAGGAAGCATTTACTTTTTATATATAATCTTTTTTTATGAATTTAAGATAAAAAGCGACCAGGCGAAACCACCCTTCTGCTGCCGCTCATTAGGTACTACTTTGATTGACGTAGAGAGTCAAATATATAGAATATAGTCAGTCCGTAGTTAGTGTAAGGATAGGGTCGAAAACTGTAAGTGATGGTTAATCCTGTTCGTTATTGTTAGTAATATCTTAAGTAATGCGCTTGCCGTCTTCAACATCATTACCATCAAGTTAGTTAGTGGAGTTAATTCGATTGATTTTTAAAAGGCGACCATCTTAGTCCTCAATGGCAATATATCTGTGACAAAATGAGATCGAGACTTTTTTAGCAATTACAAACAAGACTATTACTGAAATCCCTGTCCCAGTCATAATATGCCTACTTACTTATTGACCACCTAATATGCTCTAACACTATTTGCTAACTAGACAAACCTTGTTGAGTGCTGCTGCATGGTCGTTTGCTAGCTCAAATCCATTGAAATTTATCCGTAGAAAAAGTACGAGCAATTAACGTTTTTAACGCTTTCATAATCTTAATATCAAATTTATTTGTTCCCTATTTTAAGTAATTAATTCATTAATGTGTAATAATCTTTAATTAAATGTCATTATTATCTCCATATTAATAAATATATTTCAGTACCTTTACTTTATATTTTAATAAGAATTAATATTAGACATAATAATAAACTTAATTATTTTATAATTACAACATAACCAATTAAATAAAAGTTTAATATCCATTACACCGGCTATTTCTGACGTGAACCAAAACGTAGTTATTTGACGGTCACTTGGCATTTTTAGATAGATATCCTAAAAATATAGCGTAGTATATTTTAGCGTAGTATTATAGTGTAATCAGTAATATTACTATAATATTTACATTAAATTAAATCCTTAAATAAATCAAGGACTTTTAACAAGATTATCTATTTCAAACCGTAACCGACGTCTATTTCATACTCATGATGATCCATATATCTTTTAAAATAAAATTCATTCATTTCAGCAAATACACACTGAATATATTATACAGATAATGTGTACATATACGCTGATCCATAAAACAAGTGTCAACCAACTTCATGAATACACTTCTAAGCACGCATACCTACAGATGAATTTCAAAATAAATAACCTGGTCGTGTTTACAGAGTAACAAGTTTAGTGTAGATGTAGACCCTTCAATGCAGTACCTTCATTTGGAGCCAGGCTCCAAACACCGTTCCCGCCGTTTCGCTCCGTCACCGTAGTATTCAATGTCTATGCGCGATCAATATTTCATTTCATAGTATGGCGGTCTCCACACGTTTTGGCGCCAACGCCTTATAAAAAAAATCGGTTAGTGCTTCATTTTAGACAGAGCGCTTGTATGACTACTGTCATTCTATACTATAATTATAAGTGCAGACCTTAATATCGTAAAATTTAGCCAATCGCAGTGATGCAGGCAGCCTAACGCCGTATAGACGGACGACATTCTTGTTTACGACGCGAAAGCACTAACATTTTATTGGATGTTCGTGCTGTCTCCACTATAACCGCCGTCGATCAACCGCGCTATTACCGAGGTATTACAGCCGAATAAAAACCAAATATAGTTCACCGTCGTCTAATAAATAAATAATATCTAATCTGTGCAGATAATAATAATCTGCTTAAGCTTCTGTGCGGTATATATTTTTTATTTTAATATTTTGGTTGATTTATATACCATCTATGCATACTAATATTATAAATGCGAAAGTCTGTCTGTCTGTCTGTCTGTGACGTTTTCACGGCTAAACCACCGGTCCGATTTGGATTTGGATGAAATTCGGAATGAAAATAGTTGAAGACCCAGATTCACATATAGGCTACTTTTTTTTCAAAAATCAACCCCTGAAAGCTTGAAATAGGGGATGAAAGTTTGTATGAAAAATCTACACCTCATGAAAGATTTAGATGAATTTTCCCAGGAAGATAGTTGATGACGTACCCCCTCCCCACTTCCCCCGTTCGCGATATAAAAGCAAAGCAAAAGCTAGTTGTACTATACTTATTTCATATTAAAATGTGAATAAGTATAAAAAATAAACTATAAATATAAACGCCCATTTCTTAATTTATTTAGGGCAACGAAAAAAAAATACTCAAATAAAAGGACACTAGGTATGAAAAAGTAATAAAATAATCATTGTTATGCTCAGTCAGTAGTGTAGTTATAGTGTTAATAATAGGTTGACACGGCATGCATGGTGCACGGGTTTGCTTGATTAAAATTTAGCATATTGCTGTATAAAGATTATTAAAACAAACAGTGGACGTAAATAAAAACCTAAAGTCAGCAGCTTCAACCTTTCAGCTTCTTACGTTCAGTAGTTTCAGCTGTGCGCTGTCTGTCAGTCAACCAGTCATTAACTAAATAAAAAAATCATATTATAAGTGCAAATTTACTCTGTCTGTCTGTCTGTACCTTTTCACGCCAAATCCACTGAACCGATTATGTGGTGATGACAATTCATATGCATTAGAGAAAGAAATAATTATACGAAACTTTTATAGCATCTGTAATTAACGTTAGCGAACAGTGCGATTATCGTCAATTAATTAGTATTAGTTTTAATGACTGCAGACATTTTAAATGATCAGGTGGATATTGATAATGTCCTAAAAATAATTAAATTTTACTAGAAAGTTGTCGTAAAAGTTTTAATTACGTTTTGTAGATTAAGTATATTTCATACAGGTAGGTATAAATAATGCTAGAGACGCTCTGCACTCGAAATTCAACCGTAAATCACCGTCTTAAAAAATAAACTCACTTTGACACTTTGAATGTAACAAACTTTATTTGTAATAGATATGAATATTGTAATAGGTATATTTATTTAGGTTTCTACAATAATGCCTAATTCTCTTAGAAGTCAATTTTCACCGTAATCACATAATCTGATTTTTTAATTCCTGAAACCTACTAACAACTAACCGACCACAGTTCGGTTAATCACGTCGGGGTCACCAGTTTGGCAATAGGGAGATCTCCCGCCAGGCGAGACGACATGCCTGGGGGGCGGCCGGGCCCCGAATGAATGTACTCGAGGCGTGGTATATATGCCGGCGATCAACAATTCTTCGATAGCGCGATTCAGGCTTCGGTGACGTCACCGTGTGACGTGTGTGCGGTGTCGCCACAGTTCTAAAAATCGCAGTCGTCATGGGCGACAGTGGAAGGATGATGCTGCCTGCTCGTTTGCTAACTTAATTCCAAAAAATATCAACAAACGATTTTGGTACAAGTAGGTATAATGATGGATATAAATAAGAACATTTCTTAGATACAATGCTAAGCTGCAATCAGACTAAGCATTTATCGTTAACCAGCTCGCATGATTACCTTCCAATCAATATTGGAGGTAGAACCTGCTAATACCGCAAACCCCATTAGTTTCATTGTATCGTTGTATCGGTACAGTTAAATAGTGTTAATTAACTTCACCTCGCCCGTCATTAAACAATAACAATTTCACCGGCGTCTCAGTGAAACATCATTAGTTTTTTGAGTAACTCCAACTTTAAGTAGCCGGTGGTTTATATATCATTAATTACTTTGCGTCGGTCAGTTAACTACTATTAATTTTAATTAAGTCGAATCGATGCATGTTGCGCGGTGGTGCAGTGGCGAGCGGATAGCGAGTAATGTTTCTACCGCTACTGCTTATTTTTTAGACTGTAGTTTGTGTTAAAATTATGTATTGTGGAGTTATAGTTGAATGTTATATATTGTAGCTGACTATAGACTACTTTTTATTCGCTACGTCAATTTAATTATGACATTAATTAAAGCAATGAAATTCCCCTTTACTGATTGTCTGCATGCTGTTTAATAATAATTATTATTTATATTAATTTATAATGCAAGTAATCATAGATATAATCATATGTATCTATATTTTATTAAATAAAATAAATTATTAAACCTACTGCATATATTTAAATTTACCAGCATATTAAAAATTTCTTCTTTCGTCTTCTTTTCATTCTTAATGGTGAATATAATTTCTATGCCTTCATCATCATCTCAATCCATTACGGGACACTATCGAGCACGGGTCTCTTCTCAGAACGAGAAGGTTCTATACCTTAATAAATACTATATATAATGCCATATATTACATATATCTACCTGAAGTAAATCAGGTGAAAAATTTTGTTTGCATGAATGTAATACTGAAACAATGGCATTATTAAAAATCATTCTTAAGTTATAAAACTTGCAACTTTGTACAAGATAAAGACTTAGAATCTCCATAATTCTTAACAGTGATTGAAGTAGGTTACACGCAATCCGGCTATGACTTGCGTCGCAGGTCAGCGCAGACATGATTTCTATCACTCGGTTCGCATGACCCCTTGCATCACTCACCGATCTCTAATTACGGGCCAGCAAAATTTGACGATACCCCTTACGAATACCAAAAATAACTTTACGATCGGCCAAACAAAACTAAACTCTATCGACACGGAAATACGTGAACAATTTATAAAAATAATTCTTACAACTGCAAACGTATCTCTGTCGGAGGTGTTGATATTTAATTTGTCAATGTTACCGATGACAGGCTTGTTATTACGTTTCATGCTTTTTACTTTTTATGAAATCGTGTTTCGAGAAGTGATGTGGTGTAACAGAGCCTTATTTTTGTTTAAATGTCATGCGCGCGTACCATCGGGGGACTCATCGTAATCAAGTATGTATTATAATATTGCAATGCATATAGTTTGAGAATGACCTGCCGAATCCGTTGTTACAGGATAAATGTTATACTTGAAAAAATTGTTCGTTTCGAATTCTATTTTAAGAAATTTGTAAATATCATCCTAGACAAAGGCGGGCACACAAACTCGGTAAAATACTGTACTTTAGTTGTAACTTTTTCAGTTTTATCGTGCCTTCTCCCAGCCAATCTGCTGAACGGACTCCTTACGACCCACAGGCGCCGTAATGTCTGCAATCAAAAACTGCCACCTTACGTTCCACGACAAAAGGTCGTGTCGTAAGCATTTAAACTCTGTAAAAGTCGATAACCTCGAAACAGTTATAATTGTGTTCATTTTTTTAATTGTAACACCCATACAGATATTAGTAAGTATAGCTAAAATGAAATAGTGTTCAAAAGCGTTGCCGTGAACCGAAACGACGACAGCACGAGATATTTTAGTTAAGATTATGGTGTTTAAACACACAAAAACCAGACTTAATCTTGTTCCTGGTTTAAAATATGCAATTTGAATAACTATATCCTCATAAAAGATGGTAGATAAAAACGATAATATAATTTAAATTTTAACTTGAAATAATTCAATTGTTTCCTTTTTTGGTCCAGTTCACAAAATCACACATAACTCAAGTATAATTGTTATATCATTTTATACGTACCAATTTTTTATGCAATTTAATTTATTAATGACTTTACCTCGTCAACCATAATAATTATAACAAATAGTGATTTCAGCAGATTCCGTTATAAAATTTAAATTAGTGTGTTTCTATTTCAAAAGTTTGGATTACTAACAAACCTGATTATTGGAAATGGTTTTTTTCAATCAATATTGTCGTCGTCATCATCCCACTTTATAGTAACTTTTCGTGTAGTCGTTGGTTAACTACCACACTAACCTAATAGACGTTTATTCATTATTAATATTCGGTCCTAGAGTACGCATTTACGCAAACCGCGCGGGTCTTATTTATCAGCTTGTTTCCTACTCATAGCTGCGTCTTGCGTGAGCTTTCAACGACGTTCTGTCGTATCGTCGCCGCAAGCACTAAAGCGGCCCAACGTAGTAAGTAGCCATAACTCGGGTGACATTTACCATTGGATTTCAATTTTACGAGCGCGTGTCGCTCCTCGTATGATTGATTCTCACAAATAACACGAGACCGCATTGTGCTGTCAGTCCGGAGATTGCACGGCTCTGGAGTGGCGAATCTATGATTTCTATTTGTGCATTCGTTTATTAATTGTGAAATCCGTTACGAGATGAACTGCCGCTTCTTTTGATAGGAAAATTTATAGCGAGCGTTCTATATGTTACCTATTCAGTGTAGTGGCAAGTATTTTGCCGGGAATGATTTATGTTTGTTACCATGAATTGAATTTAAACACATATTTTGATCAATATTTTATGTTAAACAAAATATTAGCATAATATACATACATACATCAATAAATGAAAAATGTTTCATCTGACACTACTCACAAAAGTAAAGAACCTACTGAAACAAAGCTAGTAGTGCTTTAATTCAAAAATTTTGTGTCATATATAGTTTTGATGACATAAAGAAAAAGTACCCAAATTATATTGATCGTAGAAAAATGATCGACCGGGTAAGCAATCGCGATCGGTATTTTCATAGACAACTTAGTAAACTTTTTATGTCCCCGATTTGTCTCCAGAAATCTGTCAATGAGGACACGTAAAGATTAAATTCCATCCGATCTAAATTCGCCATATGGTGTCTATAACCTAACTGTATTTAATTTTTGCCATTATTGGTCAACAAATCAAAAGTTCATAAGCATGAACATTCAATACAATTACACTTAATTATAGGTATACCAGTAAAAACAATGCAATATTTTCAAAAATATAGGTATATTACATACGATATAGGCGCAGGTGATAGACGGCCTTATTGCTTAGAGACAACCCAGTTTTGAATAGTTCAATAGTTTTAATACCCATCTACTTATCTCCATAAGTAGATGGGTATTGAAACTAAACTCTTCCAAGTATAATTACAAGCAATCCTCGACCGTAAAAACCACTAAACGTCTAGTCGTAAAAATATTAATTAAACACACATTATGAGTTTTCTACGAAACTTCAGCACATTCGAATTGTTCCGGTAGAATAACCATGGACATAATATAACTACTTCATGGTTGCTTAAACTTAATTATTTTAAATGGTTCCCGAAATGTTTCGAAATGTATATCTTTATAATGAAAACGTTATGCAAAAACAAATAAATAATGACGATAAATTCTCATTATCACAACAGATTTCATTATGCTAAAGAGTTTGCGTCGACAATGCGTTCAGACTGAAGTAATTAGCTACGGTCAAACTGTTTGCATCCCACGTTATTTCCTTTTACAACATTTCTTTGCTTTTGTATTTAAAAATATGTGATTTATTTATATACGTAAGTACAGGTGACGGATCAATGTTTGGTAACAAGTCCATAATATGCAGATTCCTAAAAAATATACCTATTTAATACTGATGACGGTCGAGGAAGACATACATGTTACCTTTCATAAGGTAGCTATTTGTTCTGATGTTGAAGTAACATTAAATATATTTTTTTTTTGCATAGACCACTCGCGACACATGCAACCATCTCGCGAGGATGTGAGTGTGTGAGGATTTTATCTGACACTTTTTTATGGATCTTATTAAGTCAGCAAAGTTATTTACATATTAGACTTTTAATTCGTGTTCTTAACGATTAAAGTCGAACCATCATCGATTTCTCTCAATATCTCTACAAAGCATAAGTTACATCTATAACGATAACCACAAAAGATATTGACATTGATATTGTCAAATAAACTGCAGCATAAAG
Source organism: Hesperia comma (assembly GCA_905404135.1). Classification (NCBI taxonomy): domain Eukaryota; kingdom Metazoa; phylum Arthropoda; class Insecta; order Lepidoptera; family Hesperiidae; genus Hesperia; species Hesperia comma. Next base: position 964,355 of record FR990026.1, on the reverse strand, counting down.
CCATCCAATTCTCATTAGGCATAGTTATATCAAAAATTTAAGCCAATGACGTCATTATGTCAATTAAAACTAGAACAATGGCGGTGGCTACGTCACAGCGCCGCGCGACGCCGATACGCGTGCATAGAGTAATTACCGCGCAAGATCAAGGTGACGGGGGGTGCAAACTACGAGCTTAGCGTTTTTATGTGACTAGCCGAAATTTAATACCGGACAAAAACTATGCCGTCTATTAGTTGGTGTTGTGGTCACCGTCGCCCATGGGCATCAAAGCGCCAACCCAACTGTCTTATTTTTATGCCCATGGCATAGACAATTGCTAACGACTATTACTTCACTATAACGACCAGGACCAACGGCTTTATGTGTTTTCAGAACCACGAAACAGCTCAACAAAATGTGCTACTAGCAACCACACATCCAACTACAGGCCGCGTACAATGATGCGCGCGGCTGTGCTGCAAAATAAAATTTATTTTATAGATCGTTATTGGACTTGATTTTGATTTAACGTATAGTCGGTAGTATAGCTGTAGGTAGAAAAAACTATACCTGGGAGTTTCTTACCGCTTTTTCTCAAGACGAATAAGGAGTGATGACGTAGTTCTAATTTTTAAAAGAGTTTGTAAAAAAAAACATTAAAAAGATCTAATTTCTTAATTATCATCCAGACTCGCTAGAGTACAATAATTAAGTATGCTCTACAGCCTACAGCTACATATATGGAGAGAACCGTGCAGTAGTGGGCCATTAATGAGTTAAAGCCAAGTAAGGTTTAAACCGCTTCAGCACTCACGTTTGTACCACAGCCAAATTGCCCCGCGCGGTGTGAACTGGAGCGCGATCTTTTTCACTCTTATCGTGTATATTGTATAAGTTGGCGGTTACATGGATATTACGCGGGTTATACAACACACGTTACACTGTATAACTCTAACCTTGGTGGCTACTGGCAAACTAACGTCTTTATTATTTGCATGTTAACATCTTTGCTTAATTATCATCGCAGTATTTTGACAAGATGAATTAAACTATAAAAGCATCGTACCTACACACAATAAACTACAACCATGTATATTTTTGGTATATTTGAATACTGTTTATGATTTTATTAGTTTTGGATTTTGAAACTCTTTCGTTTAATGAAATCCTCTTTTATGAATTTCTTTTATTGAAAAATTAAAAAGAAAGAAAAAATAAAGCATGTACAAAAAGGAAAAACTAATTCTACAGATATTTGTATACCGGCAAGGCATTAATTTTGTTGACATAAAAAATTACAGTGCAACTTTGTAACTACAAAAGCAGTACCACTGAACTACTGACCACATCACGACGCTTAGCACCTATAAGCGTCCATAATCAGTTATGTGCGAAGAGCATTACGAGCGGAGTACCAAATATCCTATACACCTGCTAAGTACCGCCGTGATCTAAGTACATAACGAGTTAATCGATGCCTCAAACAGTTAAACAATGCATCGCCTCGATATCGTGTCGAAATCGTTTCGACCCCAAAACATTCGACACTTAAACGTTTGGACAAACTGTCAAATGTACTTGTACATAATTATGTACATACCAGTTGCGACATGGGGATTCGAAACATCAAGTGGGATTTGGAGTATATTGAAAGTTGTTTAATTTTAAATCTTTCCTAATTTCTTCGTTCATTAAAATATGGAACTATGAACTGAATTTTTCTGAACTTATTTTGTACCTACCATAAACAATTACGACTCATGTTAATATATGTGAAAGATAAACCTGTGTTAAACCAATATTAATGTTAATACGATACGCATCTTCTTGTAAAAGGTAATAAATTCATTCTATTTATTACAATAACGTAAATTAGGGGTTGGAGTAAGACGTTATTAAAGCAATCTTAAACTACATCAATTTAATCATATTATGTTGTATGTTTGTATCATATTATTTTTTGTTTCTATGCAATGTGACTATATTCTTTAAATTAAAAAAAATAATATAAGTACCCGTTAAACGACAATCCAGCCACCTCATAGGTAGAGAATGAACATTTAAGACAGTAGCACAGTTAAACAAAAAACTTAAATTAAACAGATGAATGTGCCATAACAAGCAACATATAAAGACCTATATGTATATATATATGTATATAAAAGTATAATTATATCGTATCAAATTGTTATTTATATGGTTTCTTGATTTCTTTAATTAATTTTAAATTTCATTGTTATTTTTAACACCTGCCATCTGCCTTTTCCACATCCACCCAGGGCTGACTGGCAGAGAATGCCCTTAGGCATTAAGTTTTGCCCTTGTATACCTTATTGTAAGGTGTTACAAAATATATAAATAAATAAATAAAGACCTATATCACGTCAAATTATTAAGAAATATTCTCCCCTAAACGTTATATTTTACCAATAAATCTCAATTAGGAGCCTAACTTATTATAATCGTTAGAGTAACCTGCAGTCATAATTTTCCTTTATCGTAAGAGGACGAGGAAGTAAGAAATATTAATTTCAAAATTGAAGCAATCCTGTTCTCACCTCGACAGGCCGAAGTGCTAAGTGGGGACCAATTTACGGCGCGTAATCTCCGTCTCTACAATTAGTAGAGTGGTAGAGCTTAGTAGAGTGGTAGGGCTTAATAGAGTCGGCGGATGACCACACAGATCATCGCACGTTGAACCCGGGAGAGGAATGAAGTCAGTAAATATACTTAACTGTTTGGTTTGCAGTTTAGACTACACTATGTACACTTAACTGCGATGGGATTGGATAAAGTTTAGTAAAATCGCTTGGAACTTAATTGAGTTGAATTAAATGAAACGTGAATGTGAATTTAATAAAATTCTTGTTTTTCGCATTAAATTATAGTGATGTGTAAGATGTTTATTATTTCTGAATAAGTAACACTGCAATGGTATTAGAAAAAAACTTTTCTACACAACAAATATTTATCTCAGTTTAAGCATTAAACGTGTTTCAACTGTTAACGCAAGGATAAACCACCCTAAACAAACCAGTAGGGCAGGTACATAATTATATAGGGTATGTCTTCTGTCACTTCTGTAAAGAATAAGCGATTTTCATTGAACGACAAATTAAAATACCAAATATAAAAATGTCACTACAATTATGAGAAAAAATCATCAAACATCTATCTGAATAGCAAGTTGACCCTTAACGAATAGCGTGATAGCATCGCATCGCGTGTACCGACAGCATAAAAGTTCAACCGTGAAATTGCATAAAATTACAAAATCGTATGTGTGTTTTGTTGATTACAACATAATTTAAATTCTATAGCTTTATTGGCTCGAACGGTGTCGAAATGTATTGTTTGATTGTGAATTCTGCGCAAGTTTTTTTGACAATAGATTTTAGCATATCGGTGACACGTGTTATGCAAAGTTTTGACATAATATTACATAAATTATTGATCTTTTATTATTATCACTTAATGTATTGTATCAGCTCAATCGATTTTTAAAGCATCTTGATTATTTAAATATTTAGAGACAATGAATTCTAACGTCTGCAATGTAGGTATGTACAATTTATATTTAATTAGGAACGATTATTTGTTTTACCACCTACCTGTTTCTTATTAACAATGTTTTCTATTGCAAAGTGGCAATATAGAATTGGGACTAATATCCAATCCAATATTTAACTATATTTTACAATCCGAGGGGTAACTTCATATAAAAACATTTCATAATTTCACATGAAATTTATCTCCACAAATCACACACTTCTACGTGCATATAATATACATACGTTTTTACTACATTAATAGTCTTAGACACATTTTTATTCCGCAAAAAGTAGGTAAATATTAATGTTATAAATGTCAATATATTCAAACAAATTTATCACTAGCATAGTCGAATGGCAGGGCGTGGTCGTAAAATATCGGCAAATTCGCAAACTTTTCATTATTATCCTTTATAGAACATACAGGATCTTAAAATCACTAACATCTTACAATGCTTCATAATCACAAATACCAAACCTACTTAACCAAATAACGGGGCTAACTGGTTGATAATTAAACCGATCTGTTTACTTAAAAAGATAGCATTTTGTTATCTATTAACAAGTTGTAATGGATTTGCTTAAGTGCTTTGAGTATGATTAAAGTATTGGCACTCAAAAAAGTTTTTTGAAACAAGCAGGATTTGGAAATGGGTATTTTAAGAGATTACCTATATTACAGATCTTGTAAAAAAATAAATGTCGATCCCTTGTATCAAACATACGCATACAATATAGACAAAATATCCAAATAAAATTAATGAATTTCGAACACTGGACGACTACAACAATTTTCTATATATTTTTAAATATTAATTAAGCTAATGTGTTTATGTTCTGACGTTACTCAATAATCACTGCGGTCTACATACGCACGATCAATCCAATTGTTCATAATAATGTTTTGTTTATTGATATCTACTTTAATTCGATAAGACGTTCGCATTGTTCGTGATTAAATCCTTTCAAAATTGAGATTACCTTAACCCAAGGATTTATATCAATATGACAGATGTATATTTTACCTAATCAAAAATAAGTGCATGCGTGATTTATTGATTAAGTCAAGATTTATTGATTAAGCCATTAAGGTAGGTATATTCATGAAGACATGACTATGACGGTTGACTGTTCTAAGTTTCGATTCTCCCACTGATATTTAGAAACCAGATAAATGTTTGATCTCAAGTAGGAGACTTGTAATGTCAAATTTTTATACGTCACTGCAATTACTATAGGTGGTAGGGTCTAGAGCTCATCCGGAGAAGTACCACCGCCCGCCACGGTACTTAGTACCATTCCTACCGTGTAATAATGTGTGGAGCCCGTTACACTTTTTTAGAGGCGACCATCTCAGTCCTCAGGGGTAGCAACGCATCTGTGACCGAGTTAGAACGAGACTCATTGAGTCTAGTTCTGGGTCAGTCACGGTTGTTATGGGCGGCAGCGGAAGGTGGTGCTGCATGCTCGATTGCTACCTTAATTCCATAAAAAAAGGCAGAGGAAATATTGGAAAAATTAATGAGTGTTAAAGCGATTATTAATTTATGAAAATATGATGTTTAATTAATACATATGAGACTAAGTATTAGGTGATAAACTACTAAGTTTTCAACCTCATTATAATAATAAGGCGATAATAATAAATCATTTATGATTCTAATAACTCTATTGTGGACGGTACCTACTAGCCACAGCGAGCTAGGTAAAAGCGTGCCCGAATACGCTGACCTTTGCAAAGAATAATGAAGCTTACCGATTATATAATAAAATACATATTTACATAACCGCGAACGACCTGATAATCGGTAGAGCTTATCTTGCAACATTTATCTATAAACAATAACCATTTTTATTCTGTGTGAAATTTGATCCGACTATCACACTTAGAGATCTTATTGGGAGATAAATTTGAGGCTTTGTCTGACGCACTCTAAGTGCTGAAGCTTCTATTAAAGTGCTGTATATTAGGAATCGATTTTTGTATTGGTGCTATGGTTTATTTTCATCACCACTATTCGAAGGGTTGAGCTTGAGAGGTCAATTCTTAGCGTCGCGAAAATTTTAATTAAGAGTTAATTAAAATATGAATAGTATTAATACGTTAGCTCAAAAGTATTTAATCAAATCTATCACATTCTATTTAATGGGATATTAGATATTCACATAATTATATAGGTACCTATACCTATATTTAGCGGACTTGCAAAGATGTATGGATAGACAGATGATATATATTATTATAGACAGCATGTTGTTAACTGATGACCATAATATTATAATCATATGGCTTAGTAGCAAAAGCAGCTGACGAGGTTGGTAAGTAGATGAGTAACCGCTAGTGGCAATATTTTTTGAGCTTCTATGTGATTGAAAATCTCTGGGTGTCTTAAAAATTCCGTTAATTGGCTTAACCACAATCCGCTACATTGGCCTGCACTGTAGCTACGTGGCCTGCTCAATATTTAGGAGAAGCCCGTGTCGAGTAGTACTCAATTAAAGGTCTAAAGCCAACCAATGGCTTAATCGGTAGTTCGCTACAAATCTGTAACTCATCACCTGATAAAGTACACTTAAGAGCTAAATTCTTAAAGTGAACCCAAAAGCGGATACGCGCTAAACAACTGTAGATGAGTGTACTTGTTTTGGTTTGTGGACACGAGTCAAAATAAGACGTAAGAAAATCTCGGTGCGTAAAAGTGGGTGCTAACTCAATTGTTCCGGAACCGCTTATATCTGTGGCGTTAAATGGTTGTGTTGACCATGATCATTTAAGGGAAACGATGGATTTTTCCTCTTTACATCCGTATATTACTGATATTATTTGTTACAATGTATTTCATACATTTAGTACACGCGCTATTTTTGTAAGAAGTTACGTTGTTAGATAGAGTCGCCTCATCGCCAAAAAAGAAGAGACAAGAAGAGAGAGTTCAAGTTACTTCTTTCACCGTCTGGAACTCCATCATTACTTACCATCAGCTAGGATTATTGACAACCAGAAACATACAAAAAAATATGGTGGTTTTACCATCTAAGGTCTACCATGTCACTTACTATCAGGTAAGATCGGATTGAACGCTAAAAAATTAATACCTTGCTAAGTTATGGTCATTAAAATATTTTGTCCTTATCCATGTCCAGTAGTCGACACAAAAAAAATTTTTGGTCTATTTTAGTCCTAACAATATTTTATCCTTATCCGTCCGGTCGCCAAACGCATAGTGACCGTGGGTGTCCGCGTGTGGCTCGTCCGACCGCCTGCTATCAATCCGCTGCAGCAGGTCTCATCTCGACGTGCTAATTTAGAAACTCGCCGACTTTCGCTGCGTTTTGTTTGCGCGATCATTATCGTCGCCCGTCACCGGTGATACTGTATCGACCTACGTTACGTGTATCGCTACACTCATTGAAGCTACATTCAGTGCGCGAAGTGTATACGTACCGTGGAAATTAAATTATGTAATTGTATCGTCCTTAGGCCTTCAAGGACAATCTCTGAGACCGTTCTATCTAAGCTGCATAGGTACTCATGACAGTGGTTCGCACACAATCAACCTCTGTTAATACCATGGTTTCAAGATAATCTACGATGTTCATTTATGTCAGAAAAAACTTTTTACTCCAAGAGAATTTTTAAAACCTCATTAATTTAAAGTATTGTTCATTACAACAACCGAATTTCCTTCAAGCTTGATCATACTTTTTATTAACTTTACCTGTCTAATAGATGTTGTTAATTGTCTCATTGAAAATATTTTATCCTGTTCACACAGGTGGTAGGTAATTTATATTAACTTTACCTACCTATTAGATGCTGTTAATTGTCTCATTGAAAATATTTGATCCTTTTCACTCAGATGGTACGTCTATTCCCGTCGTTTTGTCACGGCGCGCCACCAGTCGCCTCGTCTATTAACGCAGTCGTAATACGGAAACGTCTTTTGTATTTCTGTAGATTTCGGTGCTAACTGTACTCGGCGATGACGGCCCATTGTGCGGTATTAGCGGAGCGCTTAAAATATTAGAGCCTTCGTGGGTGTGGGCCATGTAGCTTGCTGGGCGATTTCTGATCCCGCGGAATGTAAGAAGATCGAATGTTAATGTTAATTATAGAAACTTTGCAGCGATCTCATTTGGATTTTCGGATAAAGCCATGCCTACGTTTAAATGCAAAAGAATTTCTTTCTGTCTATTAGCTACCTTTTTAAAACGAAAAAAAACTAAGTACGTACTTATTATTGAAAAATAATATAATCACAGGAAATTACAAGTAGCTACCTTAGTACACAAATGAGTGAAACAAATGAATAAAAAATAAAAGGTATTTATCTAAACACTTTAATAAATTAAGAGTTAATCCTAAGAAGATTATAACTGTCCACGGAGGGTACAAATCCTAACTCTTCTTACAATTTAATCCAATATAATCCAGTTATTTTACACCGAAATGGAGCTAAGACGTCAACTCTTAATTTTTGGAGGCAGTAAATCACTCAACCCTTGTCACAGATTAAAAAAGATTACCTCAAACAGTTTGTTTTTGGTAACGTACGTTTTTGTTTTACCTTTTGTCCTCATTTAATCTTTAGTTGAAATAGGTGTTAACAAGAAAAATGTAATGATGGACTTTATTTATTTTGTAAAACATATAGATATAGGTACGTTGAACTGGAGAATGATTGGTTATTTATTAGTTTTACCTGCCAATTTAAATCCAGTTTAATCTCAATAGTGTTCCTGTTCCATAGTTTTTTGGTTAAGTACCTATTAGTGCAAAGTTTCCAACCTACTCAAATTGTAATATCGCAAAGTTAACGAGCGTATCCCCTCTTCTTTACACGGAATCACCAATCAATCCATCATGGTTCATGAAATCACCGACGACATTCCACTGCTGTCACTAGTCCTAAAGCGATTGTTACCACGTTACGACTTTTTGCTGTTTGACAAAAAGTAGGTATATTATATTCCGCAACAAGTACTCCAATATTAGTATAATATTATAATGACAGTATTGTTATCGATAAAATAGCTTCGTAAAACCTATCATTGTTTACCTTTTAATATATCTTTTATCTACAGCCATTCATTTTGATCTGTAAACTAATAATCACTTTCTTTTGCAGGTATGTCCACACAAAAGTTATATTTGCCGATCCGAAGGTGAGATAAAACCATAACACGAGAAAAAGATAGTGTTCTAGAACAACTTTAAATGTATCGAAAAACTGTTATTAGCCTCGCAATTCCTAATAGGGATGGGCGGCTCTTTTCACGCCGAGGCTCATCGCCAAACGTGATATCTCCCGATTGTGGCAATACGAAGTGTACTTTATGCGTAAGGGATAGAGTTTTAATTTAAGTGGTGATGAAAGTGAGGATAGTTTTATTAGTTACGATGCAGGGTCGCGGAGGTCACCGCGCGCAGTCCATAGAATTATGCCCCAATTGTTTTTCGTTCTCGGTGTTGCGAGTTATTGCTTAAGCCCTTTACGCACTGACCACAATGCCTCCGCACTACCATAACCTGTCGTTGGAATGCTATTCAGTTGGCATAATCAATTAATTATTAAAACAGCTTGTTAGGCACTTGTTTACTGCGAGTTACACTATTAGACACATCATCTCTAGGATTAGAAATATACCTAACTATAAATTTAAGAGATAAAGTCTATTACAGTCGCGTTTACTTTCATGAAACTTGTAACGTGTAACTACAATGCGTTAAATATGCATACGTCTATCATTTAAAACTATAAACCTCTATTAAAGTTTTCCCGTCCATATAATTGACACGCCGGCGGATAGTGCAGACACCACCTTATCATCGACTTTTTTAACCTTCCGATTGTCTGAATCGAAAATCGATTTCGCTTTACGATCATCGAACGAGGTGTGAAGTGGTATCGACACGTAGGCACTCGATTCCCGTTACGTCATCACATTCTCGGATTCACTGCCAGCTCTACCGGCAATAAATCCTCCTATTCGTAATTAGAAGTTATTGCGAGAGATGGTACGTTTAAGTTACAGCAAATTTATTAGCAGTGCACGGTAATGCACAGATATATTAGAGTGGGAGCCATTGACCCAGCTAGACCAGGGCCGTGAACATCCCTCTGTTAGCAGGTGTTTGTCTTAATTTACAATTAAAAAAAATTTCCGTTTCCTTCTAAGGCATAGCTATTCGATTAAGCTAATTCACTTTAAATGAAAATTTTGTGTTTTATACAAATGACTAAATAGTTTTACTGGGTTAATTAAAGTTTCAATAAATTGTTTCGTCCAAAATGAGTATTGTATTGTCGATAATTTGTCGCCATAACAGCTATTAGCTACAGCTGAGCTCAGATCTACAAGCATATCGAAAAATCCAATGAGTATAGATTTATTATACTTCACACACGTTTGATGAACTTTTGTTGCACATTAAATTTGTTGCAGAAGCGAGTGGACAAACACCTTAATACAAAAACTAATAATTAAAATAACATTCGCTTAACATTTTTCATGTAACGTTATGTTTGAGCTTTAGATAATTTAATTCAAACAATCCATCACATACCTATACTAGACCAGGTATGAACTGCACAATTTAAAAAATTGCACGTGAAAGGCTAATGTGTTTAAAATGTTCATATACCACGCTTACCATCACCTCAACGATTACCTCAACATCTTATTACAAACAACCGAAAAAAAATATCGGTGCAGATTAAGTAGGAGTTACACCGCGCCGATCTGATCGCGTGACGTACCCGATCGTTGATTGAGCGGTTTGTAATCGACCCTTAATTACTAAAATAAACGGCAATTATAATTAAATTAAAGTCAAACTGCAATCAAGATGTAATTGTTATAAACGGCTACAATTGCGCTCGGCCCGCGGCGACTGTAATGTTATATCATGAGCATGAGTGATGAGCTCGCGGGATAGAGACTTTAACTTTCAAGTGAGATGGCGTTAAAAGCTTATAGTCACGAGCAAATAAAAACGAGTTGAGATATCTAAGGCTTGTCACTGAAGACTGTGATGATGGTTGAAATATCAGTGACGTCGAATGTGTGTATCCTAAACTGGGTGCCTGGGTTTGAGGTCGTTATCCGAATTTCCTTGAAATTAACAATCATTTCTGTAAACATAACATTGTGATATGCATACCTGAAAGTAAGCTATATTTCACAAATGGTAACTTAACATCAACGTATTATAAAATATAAATTAATCTATTATGAGTCTCTTCACTAAATATCGCTTACCTCTTCCATTATAAAAAAAAAAAAACATAATGTATCTTCACATAACCGTACGAACATTCGAATGCGCCGTATTAATATATGAGTTTTAATTACACATTACAAAATGGGCAAACCCTTTTTAATATCCACAAATGTTTGCTCTCGGCTTTATTGCCTCGCTTTAATTATGTCTATTCAAATTACCGTTAAATTGAATAAGGTGGTTCATACATGGTTATTTAGTGTTGCCATAGAATACGTTTTACATGGAAGGGAATACATGAGTTGTAAATAGACTTCAACAAGAATAATATTTTCTGACTGATGTCAAAAAAATATTCTAATAAATTTTTTTGTGTGTTACCTCATAATTTTCACGGGGTGTTTTAAGATTTTGGTGATTCATTCTATTTTCAATAGCTGGCACTTGTCGGGTGGTCCCATTAAAATTGAGCGAGATCAGTCGTGTAATTTTTTGATTATGATCAATAATAATTGACACGCATCGCAGCTTAATTATGCATCATTTTAACTCTTACACCTTTACATTGACCATACAAGAAGTTCCAGTGCTTTTTGTTCACTTCTACATGTTCTCTATTCTATGGTGGAGTAAAACGATTTGTAGAGAACTAGTTTATAAGCGATACAGTTGCTTGTACTGTGTTTGAATAAAGATATCAAATCGGGCTCTGCTATGTTTTATATCTATTTTATTATCAATTTAAGAATTAATAAACACTAGGGTACATTAAAATTATACATACTGAATATTGATTTATTACTATTTTCCAATTGAATTGAATTGAATTGATTCTTTCATAACTTTTCTTTCTTACAGCCCATCAATTACCTACAATGCTTTAGGTGGGGTGAGGGTAATTGATTTTTATATTTAATAATTAATTGTTTAGTGAAGAGAAGGTAGATCTTCAAAGGTCTGCAACCAAACCTAGTTTAAATGTGAAAATAAATGTATATTATATTTTATACTTGGATACGTATATGGAACCACATACACGTAAAATAACCTCAAGAATCCTTAATCTCTCATTCACTCTTTGCCTCTCCAAAGATAGCAAAAATCGACGCGTAACCTACTAACCATTCTTACATACTACATTGCCATAGTGAGAACCCTGTAAAGATCCACGCAAATTCGATCTTCATTCAGATATCCGTCCGCGGCCGGTCCGTTGCAAAATCTATAATAACCACACTTCAACACGTAATAAAGAAATGAAATTCACCAGCAGTATATCACGCCTTTATACTCCACGCAAAACCAGACCTTAAACCCTCGAAAATAAGAAATAAAATTACAAAATTGGTGCTCATTTGAAAGAATTAAGCTATATTGGTAGTGTAATATCAGAGTTGGATAGCGGCGCCCCAGGCGTATCGCACGACCATAATATTGTCTCTTTCTCACTCTTACTGATTAATATGTTTGTCCTGTTCTCTCCGACTTTCGCGTTGTCATTTTTGCAAATTGACCTTTGATCCTGAAATATAGAGATTACATTGGAAATGAATTAGGCTGTATATCTCGGCCGTCTTCTTTGAGAGCACAATCAGGGCCGTATTTTAAATTTAATCTTATATTTAACTTTTTAATTTCCAGCCAAAGCGCCACAACTTTAGTAATAGCACACATTTTAAATATCGCATAATTAATCAAGAAAACAGAAAAGACTTTCTCATTTTTAATAAAAAACTTTATTTATGTATTAAAAGCAAAACGAGTAAAACTGCATAATAACCGTGAAGCTACCGCAAACGTTGAAATATAATCAATTTAATTATTAGGTATTTAATTTATATCTTCTTCAATATAAACCCATTCAGTTATCAAAATCATACTCTATGCTACATTAACAGAAAACGACATTAACGACATTACTGAGGTATCTTTTTATTACTTCAAAAGACACCAACCCTCTGACCATCTCAACTTATCCGAACCTTCTATTTCAGCGAAGCCAACAGTGCCACCAGCACTAATTACAGATTCGACTGACTACTTAAACAGCGCGGAGTTACTCCATAAAGTGTTGTATTATGAGCAATGATGTTTTAAATATCTAGATTGAGCGTCGCCCTACAATGAAAACAAAAAAAACAAGGCAACATTATCAAGCATGTGTGCGTGTAGGCGATGTTTTTCGCGTTCATTTATTGTCTATGTGTGCGTAATCTGTGCGTAATGATATAAAAGTTGTGGCCAACAGTTGGCCACAACTTTTTGACACGTTTTCGCGGATTCGATGTTCCATCTAGATATTTAATACATCTTTGATTATGAGTAATCGTCATATTTTGCGAGACCTGCATCTATTCCCACGGTCGCACGCCCACGCCCACTTATAACAAGTAACCCTATTCTAGTTCCTGCAGCGAAATTCAATATTATATTCTATGTAATGTTATGAGCATTGAGCAACTTTCGAATATTCTAGATTTCTCTGTACATTAGGTATGTACTGTTTGCGTTGATGACAGAGCCCACAGATACGCACAGAAACATTTTTTTAGAAATCACGAATGGTTTAAAACCTATTTAATACATACATAGACTTTTCGATGGTAGGTAACTAGGTATATAATGACATCTGCAAATGATAACTACTTTTTGTTTAAATGCTCAAATTTAATTAAGATCGTCCACAAACACACCGTGGTAGGCTATGATTAAGATATTAAAATTGTAAGTTTAACATAGATTTAGGTGGAATCACATAATTAACTTAATTAAATGAATAAATACATTCGAAATCAAACAGGCACAAATACCATAAAAGTTACATTTAAATCTTCATACACATCACTTCTTAAACAAATTCCCATATCAATTGTGTCATAACATGTCAGGTACAATAGTGAGTCTATTACAGTCCTACAAGCATCTTTTGGCACGTGCGTGACAGAGACAGCGCCTTATAGGTAAGGCAAACTGTAAGGCGCTGTCTCTGTCACCCACGCGCCAAAAGGCGCTTGTAGGACTATAATTATGTTGACTTTCATGTCACCTTAAGAATTTTTAATATTACAACAACAAACAAATATCTTACGCGCAAACGGAAATTAGCATCAAATATCTTAAAAGAATGTTTGAATAATGATGTCATCGGTAGCTGTTTAATTGCGATCGGTAACCGCAGCCTCCCTTCATATCTTTATAGCTTTTTATCTTGAAATATCATCTGTCCGTAGTTCTATAACTGTTCAGATAACCGACGGTCAGTCTCCGCTGAGTTAGCTCTCGAGTCAAGCGGCTAATGCGAAATTAATACTATGTTATCAATAAACTGTCCCTATATGTGTTTGCGGAGAGATAAGCAGAGCTACTTTGTTGATGCTTGGTTTCCCAAGAAACCTCTTCCCGTCGTACATCGTGTTAAAGACCACGGCATTAAACGTTCATATCAATAATTCAGAGTCGTATGAGAAATAGTCGTAACGTTGTTAATCGCGTCGCGGTATCTTTATATTTTCCGAGTAAGAAATAAATGCTAATTGCAGAGATAACCTAATGAACTTTTAAAGCAAGTCGATATATCTAACGTCGTTATCGGCTGGATGATTTTTACATAAATTTTATAGCGGCTATAACGTTCGTTGCAAGATACTTGATGTGATAGTGGATCACCTTAAATATTTCAATTTCATGAACCTTGGCGAAAAGCTATTAAAATTGCACTGTAAAAGAAAATGTCCACAAAATCGCAACTACATATACAAAAGCACTGTCAAATTAAACTTGAACCCCAGGCAGGTGGAATCATTATCAACTAGACTTTCTAAAACCATAGAGCACAAGGAAAGCAAAAAGCACAAAAGAAACCCTTTCGTCGTCTCGAGCGCGGCACTGAAACACAGTTATTTAGTCAACAATTGCATCTAAGTATTTCCAGAAGTCTCAATCACGTTGGTTTAGATTCCCATACACCCACATTAGACGTGGCCCATTACCTCGCCACGAAGCGCTCGGAGCGGCCCGAGCCTTTCCCACCTTAGCGCCAGATATATTTGTTTGTATTTTTGGATTGTGATGAATTGCTATATTAAATTCAGCTCGAAGGACCAAGTTTTACAAGTGCTGTATTTGATTAACTAACTTTTTACATGTATTTTAATTTTATGCAAATTTTTATTAAATATCTTATTATTGTTTTTAAACTTTTTTATTTATTAAAATAAAATTGCAGATTGTATACCTTTAGAACATTATGGAGAAATAACACTAATATTTTTATGATCAGCGTCGGCGACGAAATACTTACTATAATTTATTATGAACTAAAAAGACTTCAACGAGCTACTTTCTACGCTTTCCTGAAAAAAGCTTTTACTCTTTAAAACATTACTCATTCATGACTCTCTCATACCTAGTAGCGAAGTAGCTCAAAATAATTTGTAAATTCAATGCAGGTACCATTCCTCATTAGATGCAATACTATTTAAAATAAATTTAAGAGTTTAATAAAATTATAAAGCACAGAAACCGGAAGTAATTTAATAATAATTTTACGAGTATAACTAACAGCTAAGAATAAAATAAGTACATCCAACTAATTTTGTCGTCGACGCATCCATAAAACCAGTTGCACACCGGGTAAAAGATCCTCTAACGGTCGTCCCTATAATGACAAGTATTCGTGGCATGCATAGAGCACTGCTATAAAGATCACATCAGTGCATAAATACCAGATATTATTTTGATCGTCCACCGATCCGACGCGAAGATTGCCGATGTCTGCCGATCACTATCGCCATATGTTTCATTTTAAAAGATGGTAGCCTGTCGGATAAGTTCAAATTGCTTTTTACACGAGTTAGTTTTGCAAAGCCGCTTAGACTTGCTGTAATCTGTAGTACTTATTAATTTAATACTTCTTGTTTATCTACTAATATTATAAATGCGAAAGTCTGTTTACTTGTGGCGCTAAACCACCGGCCTGATTTGGCTGATATTAAGAATGAAAATAGTTAAAGGCACAGGCTCACACTAAGGCCAATTTAAAAAAAATCAACACTTAAAGGGCTGAAATGGGGGAAGCAAATGAAAAAAATTAAATTCCCCGCGGGCGAAGCCGCAGGTGGACAGCTAGTTTCAATATATTTTCAATACCTATATTTTTAATAACTCGTATTCGCATCAATTCCGGCAGTCAGAAAATCCTTTGGTTATCTACGCTTGAAATCAAAACAAATTGTATTTATTAAGGCATTTAAGGAAGGGTCAGTTTCTGGTAAAGGAAACGAGGTATAACAAAATTATAATTTCATAAATAAATGCATCCTGAACGAAAAATTTCAAATAACCGTCGTTCAATTTCTGTTTAAGGAAACTTAGCACGTAAGTTTCCAATTATCGGTCACTCGACACTTACTCTTAATAATTGTATTAGAGCTGGTTCCGCCACCCCTCACTGTCTTAATTACGCAGTCCCGGTCTCGCGCGCTGACCTCTGCTCCGAGCCGTCCCAATTAATGGGCAGAACCGTTAGTGCCAACTGTTGCATTACCTCACAATATCACCACAGTAATTACACACAACTTACCTATTAACTAATAAAACTAAGTACTCATTTATTATATCAAGCCTTTAAAATATAATAATAAACGCTAACAGACATAACCCCGGCCGGACTAGGATTTCTTGTCGAGATATGAACAACACAAACTCAATGAGACTCATCAGTGACATAACTATCTCGCTGGGCTGGGAATTGAACCCGAAACACCTCGCTTTGCAAGCAGAACCACTACCAACTAAGCTGCGGGGTCAAATCTTTATTCGACAGTCTTTTTTAATGGGTTTTTATTGGTTGGGTAAACCAAGCATCACATATGAAACAAAGCACGGTTATTATTTAGAACCCGTTCATTAAAGTAATTGATTTATGACGTTATTCTAACTCATTATCAACAATTTACTTAAATGTATGTAGGAATGGGAGACATAACACGGTATCAATATAATATGACATATGACCCAATAAAACTTCTTAACTTGCTTTTTTTCCTTTATTTTTGCCATAGACTGTTCTTTACGGCACGCGTATTTCTCTACTATTTTAATTTTAATACCAAGGGAAAAAGCAGGCGAGCAGGCTAAAATAAGCGGTCACCGTTGATGCATCAGCAAGTTCACATGTATCACTGTCGAATGGATATGGATACATAGAATATTGGGAATGGCCGTAAAAGGACTGACATCAAAAATAACGTCAACGAATTTACGATTTAGGAATTATCGTTCATTTAATTCGATCCCAGCGGCGATGAAGGCAACACATTCCAATTTCCAAGAACAAATCAGTTTATTAATATCTATCATGGAACTGAACCAAAGGATCGAAACCAAAAACAAAACGACACAAGAACAGATGTCCCTTGTTCAAGAAATTTATCGCAGTTATGAGTCTTTAAATAAATAAATCCGAATAAAACATAGGGAATAACTATTAGTACACGATTTCGGAGATGCTATCGAAATGTCCAACTGGGACAAACAAAAACGCAACTGCGATTCCCTGAAACCCTTCGACGGGCTACAGTGGGGGTATAATACAAAATGCACCTTGTTGTTGTAATGATAAGGCAGGATTTAGTAGGCTTCACGTTACACCCACCCGCTGAGCGCGTTAGCAGACCAACACGAAAAATAAAATATCAATTTTTAAAATAATAAAATCTTAGAGCGGTCACACGGCGTCATATCCACCCATCTTTCATTGAGCCATTCAATTGTAGATACTGTTCCAATTTGAACTTTAATCGGTCGTAACACGGCCGACGCGGTCGATTACGTAGCTCCCGTAAAGTCGGTAGGGCCGCCTGGAATCGCATAAATTCGAATAAAAACGTCAAAAATGAATTCCCGAGATAGTAATCGCAATGAAGTTAATAATATCGCGATGAAAATCGAAATAAATAAAAATAAACAGTGATGTGTGAGGGCATTAAGAATTAGTGTAGCTGATGCGTTATGGTCCTGTTTGGAGCGGGTCCGCGGTTTACGAGATCCTTAATATAGACGGTGGGTTGCAGCTTTATAACAAGTTAAAGGTCCCGGATTAATAATATAAAATATGTTCTTTGTAATTTAAGTAGTTTAAGTTTTCTAACATTTCATTACTTTACTCAGTTACATCGTGGTCCTTAGCGTGTTAAAACGAATAGTAAGTAATAATTGAGGTATCCAAAACCAGTAGTTTCGGCTATCCATTCTGACTACCGCATCGAAGATTCCTTTGATGTTACTGATGTCCATAAGCGACGCTAACTTTCCATCAGGTTACTTGTATACTCGATTGCTAGTTATTAACACAAAAAACAAATGTTTTTCTCGATGAGAATCGAACCTAGGATCCTTCGTGCGGCAGTCGGAAAGTTAACTATTGTGCTACACGGGTCTTCGATCGTACATTGTAGCAGTCATTACTTGTACAATCTAATGCTGGTCTGGGATTGGTCTAAGCAGTGTTAAACTCACGCTAGACAGCCGGCCGACTGCAACAGATTCAAGTAACTAACTCGCAGCGGTTCCGGGTACGCGATACATTTTATTTGTCAAAATCTAGCAAACATTCTAGTTATAACTATATCTAGCAACCATTCTGCCACTGCTTTTTGCATGCTTTTTTATAAAAATATATTAAATCGTACACTGTAGCAAGATGTGTCAGTTGACTAAAACTAAGACCTACAGACCCGAATTATTAATATCTACAGGTCGTTACTCCAAATCCTACTATCCTACTAATATTATAAATGCGAAAGTTTGTAAGGATGTATGTGTGTGTGTTTGTTGCTCTTTCACGCAAAAACTACTGAACGGATTTTCATGAAACTTTGCAGTAATGTAGCTTAGACATCGGAATAACATAATTTGTTAAAATTTATAGAGATTTTGGAAGGGACCGGTTTCCCGAAGCGAAGCGAGGGCGGATTTACTAGTGAAATCTAAACCTAAACGAAACTTTCATTTTGTTGCAAAAAAACATAAACACTTCTTCAGTTAATCATTTGACGACCCGAATGTCACAATGCCGATAGATATATATATGATTTATGATTTAGTTATTAAAGTTGATAGTCTTCGCCCAAAAGTAAACAGTTTTAAACTTTCACGGAATACACTCGTTAAACCTTACCATAGTTTATAATGTACAGGTGTGTCGGTACAACAATGTGTATAACGTTGAATTTAATTGCAATGTTAATTACATAGCAGGAAACGTTATTAGCAATTTGACATCGCTTATAAGGACAGAAAAGTATAACCGCAAATTGAAATAAATGAATTTAATACAGATGGTACTGTGACACTTTCATGGTAATATATGAACGGTTTACACATGTTTTAATGCATTTAGAAGCAAGTGTAATACAGCTGATGTTTCGCTCTCTGTTGTCGTTTGTAATTAATCTCTTATAGAATACACAGGTATTTCTACATGACAAAACGAAGAAAACAATTAATTTTACGTACTAGTTTACAAACGAACATAAAATGTACCTTATCGTCAGTGACTATTTCATTAGGAACGAACACCTAAGATAAAATAACCTACCAGAGTACAAGTACTAAAATCAGGATTAAAGTAAGACCTGGGAATTGTTATTGCCTCGTCCATTGTTCATCTTACTTAATCATCGAGTAATTTATATGCTGATATATTTGATAGCCGCTACTATGTATCTGAATGTGTCTTAAAAATCTCAAAGTGACACTAATCTTACATACCTACCAAAAAAGTCTGATATTGTGACATCAAAAAATTTTAGCAGCTCACAATAGGCGAATTCCTATAAAAGCCAGTAAATAAAGCGAATATTAAGTAAAGCGCGACAAGATACGACCATTACTCATGTTAAGTTAACCCGTGAACCGTCCGCTGTTTCACAACACTTGAGCCACTGCAGTAGCCGTAAAAAGGGTCGTATGTCACGGGATTACCGTCCGCCATCCATCAAGCCAGACCGACGGATTTGCGTGTTACGAAATGTTTTGCGACTCGCTCTGAGTCTTCAATGTCACCTATTGAACGTTTTTGTCGTTTTTTATTTCGTTCACGTGTCTGTGAACGCCATTTTCCTTATGCTTGCGAAAATATTTGGGTAAGTTTTAAGCGGTTGACAACTTGTGTGCGCGGTTTGTACTGAAACCTTATGCCCGTTTGATATCTAGTAGGCTGAGTGCAATTTTCATTGATAATCACTGATAATCACTGATAATCACTGTATTTAATTAATTATTAATAATAATTGTTAGTTACCATTTATTTGGTAATTAAGGCATCAAGCACAGTCGGTAAGGAAATAAATATCTGCTAGTGGCAAAAATGCTTTAAAACTTCCATGCATCAACGGGTATATAGGTATTTCACATCAATTGGCGAGGCACATATGAACCTTGAATGACCTGAGGATTTCTGCGTATGCATCAATCAATAATGGCGCACACTCGAAACTCCACAAAAGGACTCGAGGTATCGTGAGTACAGTGGGCAACACACAAAGACAATAAAATAAATCCAGATCAAGAACAGAAACTTAAAAACATCATTAAAATTTTCGACGCATTGAGAATCGTCGTATCGTCAATAAACGTGTACTTATCCAATAAAATATTGTAATTAACTATTAAATTTAATATTTACAGGCTAATCTATTCCTTAAATAACAACACCTCTTAATATTCACTCCTAGGCCTCAATCATCTTAATAACTAATAATTAGTCGTAATTTTCGTACTAAACGCAGTTAAGTTAATTACTAAGACTATAGCTCAGGAATAATCTTGAGAAAGTGGACCATCAATCACAAACCCCGGTAGCGGCTAGCATGAAGTATTGGACATAGCCCTGTTAAACCGCAGTAACTTCTGAATCATTCAATCGCCTTTCAACTCGGCCCGAATCCCTACTTATATCTGAACTCTAAGTTAACGACATTCGGTAATAATTATAAATTAACTCGCGTAAGTATTTAGTGTTAATAGATAGTAAAACTTAAGTGCTCTCTCAACTTTATGCTCGGTTTTAGTGCATATAGAGA
This sequence comes from Hesperia comma, assembly GCA_905404135.1. NCBI lineage: Eukaryota > Metazoa > Arthropoda > Insecta > Lepidoptera > Hesperiidae > Hesperia > Hesperia comma. Next base: position 943,512 of record FR990026.1, on the reverse strand, counting down.
ATACTACAGTTAGTGTAGTTGAAAGTTCATTTGGAGTTACTTTAGATTTACATGGCGATATTGCGTACATAGTTTATGACGGCGATATATGGCCGCGAGTCGGGGGTAGTTACATTCAGACCTGGAGCCAATTATAGTGAGAATTATTGCGTTTGTGGAATTCGTAATCGTACATCGCGTTTAAAGTTAAATGCGCAGGCGCAGGTGGCGCGGCTGCTTAGGTGTCGTATAATTGCGTGGCTTCTACTGCGGTAAAACTATCCCGATAACTAATTAGTTCTCATTTTGTATTTGGATAGGGTCAGTTATTATTTGCTTATTAATTTGGTACTTTGTCAACCGCGTAGGGCAGTTAATGATCACTTTGCCTGCCGCTGCCGCCCGGGAAGCGAACCTAAGACCGCTTACTTTGCTCATAAATTCCACCGTTTTGCCTACGTGCTTCAAAAGGCCTTAAAATAAAGAAGAAGAAGCGACGAAAGAAACTCCTACTTATTATGACTTCTTGTTGTTGTCATAATAGGCAAACAAATGGGTAAAATGGGTGTAAAGGGTAGGGTTAGGAGGGGAGCGTGGATTAACATACAATCCGGGAAGCAACAGTGCCAGTATCTGGCGCTGCTCTGAACAGGAGATGAGAGAAATGTTTCGAATGCCAGCCGTCACCAGCCGCCGACCGCTCTACAGTGGCGGTATAACTTTATGTGTCAATATTTAAGAGATAATTAATAGTTGTTTGCAAATTGTTTTACGTAATAGAATGTATTTAGTTATGAGAATTAAGGTATCCGGAGATAGTGGGAAATTAATCTTATCTATGAATAGCTGTCCCCACGTAGTTTCAACCACGTGAAATTTTTGTTTTTCATGTTATGCTCTTTTTCATCCCTTTAGGGGGGAAATTTTCTACATTCCTCAAGAAACATGCCACCAACTTACATACATGTCAAATTTCAGCTTCTTGCGTACCTACTCTACTTTCGACTGTGCATTGTCTGTCAGTCTAGTTTATATACCTACTTACTTGATTATAGATACTTAGTTTATATAATTTATGTATTTTCTTATCTACCACAGTCACTGCAATTTTTGATGTACCTAATAGAAAAGAAGCTGATACAAAGTAAGGTGGCTGGTAGGTAAGGGTCTAATTAATAAAACACAATTTTAATTTATTATAAGATGGATTAAACGTATTATTATTATTATACACTTAAAAGAAATTATGGTCTGAAAGGTTCCATAAATTTAAAAAATTCCTTCGTCAGTATTCAACTAACTGAACAAACGTAGCTCAGGTTTCCCTCCATAATTTATTAAAATATCAACAGTTTACAAAGTTTCACGTTACAATGAAATCGTAAACAACAAATTCGTACCCATTGTGGAACGAACCACGCGTGAAAGGTTGGACTCATCCCGTGACCCGCGCGGAAAGTGCACCTTAAAACATTTAAACACCGCAATATTGGAAAATACGCTCAAATACCTTAATTTAAAGGCTATTTTCCCGTAAAGGAGCAAGAAAATTTATGAGCCCTCAACCGAAAGTGTCCATTCAATTCGACTCTTATTACAGGCCCGTAGGAGTGATATTTCAACGCAGTAATGAGTTAATGCTAGAAAGTTTGATCTGTAACCCCTAGACTCCAGTTGAATAAGTAATAGCGATTTTTGATTCCGAAGCCCGATGAAGATGGCTCGGCTTTCTGTAGTTCTGTTTACAAGTGTCTCCGGACACGTAGTTCAAATACCATCGCGAAAGAAAAGCAAAGGTTCATTTTTTTACAACACGTGATAGTTGAAGCGCTCATAGCTTAGTGGCTTGTGCCTGTTCTAAGCGATATTTATTAAATGAAGTGACAAAGTAGTGCTTGTTCATACTGAACACGCGGGCGCGGTGGCGGGCGCGCTCGCGGTGGATGTGGCGGGCTCGTGTTCATATTGACCGCCAGGCGTTTTGCGCGAGAGTTCAGTTGCGTCGCTACCTACTGAATCGCGCGCTCCGCCGCTAGTTCAGTGTGAACACACACAAACATTTCATGCGTTTGATATGCCGCGAGCGCGCCGCGCGCGTCGTGGCGAGCTTGCCGGCTACTTAGACCGCACGTGCGATTCCAGTGTGAACACTTGGATATTACGCCATATGTTTGATATTTCGTGACCGCGCCCGCCACCGCGCCCGCGAGTCAGTATGAATGAGCACTTTGCCACATAGGGTTAGTTAGTGACCGTTAGTGGCCAATATTAGTATTACCGGGCTTCGGAGGCTACAAAAAGCCGACGATCCCATCAAACCTCATTCGTTACGACATGCGGTTCATCTTCGAGTAGCATAGAAACTTCCGATACTTGGTTGAGCTACTAATCGCTCCACTAATACAGTGTATTCTAGGCCTCCTCAATTACAAACCAAATTCAGTAGTGAATCACGTAATTAACTAATTATTTGCACCACACATTGAAAGTAAAAAATTGTTTCATTAGATCGTAATAAATAACTCCTATCATAACATATAATTATGTGTCTAAACGCTAAATAAACGCTAACACACTCATACCCCCGCAGTAGGTTACTAGGTACCTGTGTCGCGGGTGGCATGGACTACACATACACATACATATAACACATTACAATTACACCCATGACCCGAGTACAAATATTTATCTGCCACATAAATATCTGCCCCGGCCGGGAATCGAACCCGGGACCCCTCGCGTCGCAGGCAGGGTCGCTACCAACTAGGCTACAGGGTTGTCTAAGATACAGATAGGCATAATTTTATTGTAATTATGTATTAGTATGGTACATCCAGATAGTACGGTGGTAAGTTTTGCTAAGAGACAACAACAAAGTATCGGCGCTGGTCGTCCCCGATGGTCACCGCACCACGCCGTCCGCTTGCCACACGTCCGTCGCCGCCACCGCGCACCGTGACCGCACACGCCTCGGACGGTCGTGCATCTACAGGGTGATTTTTATAATCTTCTAATCTAATACAATGACACATACAATATAAGTGTCATGTTTACCGGAGTGCATTTTGAAGGGTTCTATTTCTAGCGGAAATTTGAATGCCAAATGAAATTTTAATGATGATTTAAAATGGCTGATAGAAAGCAGTCTGTCGTTAGATATGTAACAAACAATTGCAGTTGTTGGCCAATGCAAGACGCATTGAGTCAGAGAAACTCAAGTGCACTAACTGCGACAGAATTAACATAAAACCATGGGCCTGAATGAAACTGAAACACCCTGTATAATGTAAAGGTAATCAGAGATTTGCATCACCGGACGAGCTTCCAGGGCCGCCGTCATTAGGTGCCATCGGAAGGACCTAACCACCAATATCACGCACTACTGGTGACCCACTGACGGACATAATGGACGGACGACGACACCGGCTTCGATTACCTGCATTTTAAAGGAGACCTTCTAATGAGGGTCGCCGTTTTTGTGCTCACCAGTTGGCGCCACTGCAGAGTGAGGTCCTGCTGTCAAAGCCCGCCCATACATAAACAGTGACAAGTGACATTCAGACAAGTGAGAAGTGACGGACAGACCTCACTCTCCACTAGCGCCTCTAGCGGCAAATTCACACGCTTTTACCCTCATTAGCTTAATTAGGTTTAAGATATAATTCATTTTAGACAATAGTCAAGGTTAGGTTATTAGTTGCTTATCTACGAAATTTTCGTAGCTCATTAATTTGTGAGTCATGTTGTTTGTTTTATAATTTTGAGGGTTAGTCAATTTATCTAACGACCAAGTTATATAGTCAGTAGTGAGCCTTTTTCTTGTCTGTTTAATTTCCTTATAATCTCTGATATACAAACAAGTGTTTGTCTATATTTATTGAACAGCAAGTATGCGGCTTATTTAAACATGAAATAATTTAACACTTGAGAACAACCTTTGAGTAAGTGGTAACGAAGTCCAAGATGTTAAACGCTAACTAAAACTCTATCGTGTTCTGATTTAAAAACCAAACGATCAAGACAAAATTGTCAGGCTTATCTGTAATTAGTCAAATATCACCTATCAAAAGTATCAAACTGCCATCTCAGTCTCATGACCATGATCCATTATCATCCATCCACGGGGGAAACATGGCCACACATGGGTCGAAAAGTCCGTTAGACAATTGAAAAATGTAACTACCCGTTATTATTAAATGAAAGCCTGTTATTCCCTGTCTTCTTAACCCTTACGACGCATTTTCTGTTCTCGGTCTGGGCGTGTGTTCTTGACTCATAAATTGTCCATGGCACACACGACTCAGGGAATCCTAGGCTGAGGGTGTGAATGTGTAGCATTTCTTTATGTATTTTATTTAGTATATCACACACACGACACAATGTTCTGGTTGGTTTGATAAGCAGCGTTTGATTTCCGCGGCGAGCCGAGCGGGACATTACGCAACCAGTGGCGTACCGTTTACGGCCAATATGGAACGTAATTCGAATTTGATGATCCGTTATTAACTGGCAAAGGTCGGCCGCAAGGTCATTGGTAGGATTACCATCACTTTGTCTGGACGTGTCCGGCCTGGCTTTTGTCTGGCTTTTAGTTTTGCCCGGATATTTAAAAAATAATAGAGGTACCTAGTCTTTAAAATGAATCAAGTGCCCATGTTTCGTATTTTTTCATATGAAGTTCTCATATAATTTTCATATTAAGGTTATTACATTGTTATCTCATGTACCCGTAATTAAAATTTTTCTTCTTCTTTTTAAACAAGAGTTTAAGTTAATATAACATCTGGGGGCACAGTAGTGCCCCCGTGCCAAGACGAGCGAAGCGCCAGGGCACTACCTACCTTTTCTCGAAGTGCTTCGTCGTATCTTTGAACCCTCATAACTTCGGCTTACGATATTTAATTTTCTCTCTAATTATCCAAACTTTTTTAGAAACATTCCTTTCATTCTTTTCTGGCCAGAAACACGTCAGTGATGCCTGCAAGTCTTACTGATATCCATGATAACCACTAACCATCAGGTGACTCAACTACTTATACGTTTGTCAACACAACATTATTTACTTTTGTTTTAAAATAAAAATTTCCCATAGTTTTAAAAATGGGATATGGTCACCCCCGTGGGTAGTTAATGCGAGCGGTGTCAAACGCAAAGGAATCTCCGCATTGTTCGTTATGAAATCTGGTGTCTGCTCTATTTGTTAATGTTAGCTATTACGTACATCTAGATGGCACGACTATTGTAACGCTGTAAAGAATAAAATCGACATAATTTTAGGGGTTTACGCGTTATCTATAACTGTAAGGAAATAGATAAAATCGTATTTTTTTTGTTCAGGATGGATGTTAATTACCTAACTGTTACACGACGACACGTTGGGCGAAACGGTTACCATGCCGCACTGCCGCTTAAATGGTTCTGGATTCGTTTCCCAGTGAGGTAACAAATATTTATTACCTATCTAATATGCATCGTCATTATATTTATTTACCTTCGTAATAACCGAAGTGGACAACGATTCATACTGTTCTTTAACTTTTTTTAACCATTAAAAAAGCCCCGTGCGGAGTACCTAAGTACAGAGTTGTACGGCTTTATTTTAATTTATCATTTTCCCATCGATAAGTCCGAACCCAACTAAACATCAAACCGATGCCCGCCATTTGCATTTCACGCTATCTCCACAGAATATACTTATAAATCAGTTCGGCTGGTTATCGTCGCATCTGCGCAGGCGCACCGTTTGACGTATGAATGAAACCTCATCCATATTGATCCGGCATCGATTCCACATCTAAGAGTTATTGTTAGGGCTGCCTGTGCCATTTATAATATTACTTAGTTACTGATATAATTTAGCGTTTTATTTGTGAGGTTGTAGGGATAGCTCGGAATAGATTGAATACCTATTGTGACGTTTCACTGCAAACCAGAAATAAACCAGAAATACCTAAGACACTGCACACTAGTGTCCAAACTAGGATTATCTACGTCGTGGTTGCTATGAACAAATGCAAAGACTTGCACAGTAATCGAAACTCATCATTAAAATATCAACTAGGTACCTACTATTTGATTCGAACCCAGAACCATTCAACAGCAGCCCTAAATTACCTACACTACAAACGTTACGAGGGATATTTTAGTTTGGTTGACATTGCCAGCCCTGGTTATTGCGTCTCGTTGATCTAGATCGTGCAGTTAATTTTATAGGTATCTAGTGCTGCATTATATGTATAAATATTATTGAAGGCGTGGGTGACGGGCGGTCTGCTTCTACTCCATACTTTATGGTGACACGCAAGAGGAACTAGGTATATTTACTAGGTATTGATATAGATTATTTATTGCAATTTCTCACAGACAAATCTTGATTATTTATTACTTAGGTACATTAACCTGAAAAACAAATTGTAAACATTTTTACTACATGAATAGGTTGTTGCTCAAATACACTCACATAAAATTTTGTGAGGGACTTGTGATCGACTATGTTTAGGTATTGTAATAAACAAATAATTAAATACATGTAGGTACTTACATAACAATTTAAATATCAAAAAACTATTTAAAAAAACTGAGTACTTTTTACCTTCTTAAAACCTACGCATCTTCATTTAATTGATTATGAGTTGAGTTTCCACTAAAACAAAATTTTAAAATTCGAACCTACCTCTTCACCATAGACCTAAATTACATAACAGAGTCGTAGGTACGTAACCGAACATGAAACATCGATTTAGCGTGCAATTCAAAACTGTATCACTCACACACCGGCGGGTACCGCGCGCATGCGTGCTCACGACTGATTGGTCGCGCGCGCCCCGCCCCGCTACACATGTATAGATTAATTGTGTCGTCCAGATGTTATACAGTTATGTTACGTCACGCCTATAGTGTTGTACCTACTGCGACCGTCGGCGACGTGCGAATTGGGACGCTATATTTTTGTAGACACGATTATACAAATATTATGTTAGTAAAATAAAATTAGGTATCGATGTCGTCAATAAATGTAAAAATACTAGATTTATATGTTTTTTTTAATAAATTATAACACTTTTTTATCGTAAAACAAAAACATTAGTCACTGTGTGTTTAACGCTCAGAAGTCCCTCGTCTGCGCCAATCCTGAGCGTAGTGACCACGCTCATCATAAAATTTCATCGGAACTAAAGCATTATCTACATTTGTTAAGAGTTGTGTTGGCAAACTCCTAATCCTATAAAGCTTATCAACAGAACTCTCAACAAATGTCGGAAGCAGTTCAGCAATTCAGCTGCCAAGATTTGACACAAACACTGCAAAATGAAGTACCTATAGATTTCCAATAATTGTTAAATTGGAAATCTATAGGTACTTCATTTTGCTTGTTTCAATTGTTAACTTTTTTTTATTCCTCCTTACTGTTTCTATTTATTACCTTACAATTACAACGTATAAGTACATGAATATATAACAGTTTCAACGCAATATAACGCGTGTCTGCAGATACCATTACTAAACATGCATCCACAGATCGTAAAAAGTTTAGTCGTACAGTCCTAAACTAAATCGTCTAGTCATAAAAAATTTGCTACACATAAACTTTACAACCCGACTATCACCCGTTCGCTAGCGGTACAGTCGCGCACAATACGTCGCAAGTTGTGCAAAATTTCTTTTCTCCGAACGAGGCTTTACGAGGCCTTTTGTTTCCAAGTGCGGAGCCTTTGAGCATTACCTTTCATCTGCCGACCGACATTTTGTTTTTTTATTCGCAATTAGTCATTGTTCCTTTTTTAGTGCAAACTGCTTTGCTATTCGCATGCCTTTTTGTTGCGCGTGTTTAGAAATATTCGGAAACAAATTATCCAGTTGCACTTTTTTAAAGTTTCTCTCTTTTATTGCTCTGACTAAAATTGCACCATAAACTTTTATCGCGTTCTTCATTTAAAAGAAAGCTATATTTGCTATTTGTAATGTTAAACGCTACAAGATTTTTATTGCAAAGAAATTTTGTGGCCCGTCATAAAACTTTCGCGAACATCTCTCTATGAGCTGTTTTGTGCAAAAACTTAGCAGTAGTGTCAGATTCGTATAGGGCAATAAGACAACTCTGAAAATAAAACAGTTATACCTCCGAATGGACTTTTTGTCAAATGGGTATGGAAAATTAGGTACACATTTCAAATATTAGTAACAGAATCCCAACTTGAGGTCAAAATTGTGGGTAGAGCATTCTTGTCAATATTAAGAACGCCTAGTTAATAATAATACCAACCAAATATATTAAACATTGAGTGATTTTACAGACGACCATATAAACTCACTGAAAAACTCTTGACCACATAGAATGGTGAAGGGTCAGCGCACACTAATTTAAAAAAAAGAACGTAGAGCTTGTGTTTTTAGATGAATACATAAAATGTTTTTAATTTTTTAACCGACTTCAAAAAAGAAGGAAGTTCTCAATTCGACCGTATATATGCTTTTTTTTATGTACGTTCAGCGATTATTTCGTCGTTTATGGGCCGATTTTGATAATTCTTTTTTTGTTGTAAAGTAGATATGCGCAGTGGGGTCCCCTGATAAGGAAACCAGGATCTGATGATGGCATCTCAGAGAAATCGAAGGAAACTTTCGAAAATTGTATGGACGACTAGTGTGTTTGTTCATGTTATCATAAGTACATTAAAGCGCTACCATTTCATGAAGATCTCGAGTCGATCTGATGAAGCCGAAAGACAATCGAGGGAACTCCTCAACGATTTACTGCAGTTATCTAGTGTTTGGGCTTCATTAATTTGTAGTGACGGGAACTTTACACTTACATGTTGAATTGAGCGCCATCTGGCGAGTAGTTTTTGAGTTATCTCTACTTATCAAGATTGAAGTCGGTTATTTTTTTTTTTGTAAAAAGCAATTATTATAAGTACTCAGTAATTATACACAGATTATTTAGATGTGTTGTAACACATCTCGACATCAAAATCTAACGAAGGCACCACGCGAACTGTGCACAAACATCTCATTCCATTAAAGAATTGAAATGGACCAATTTGATTTCAAGTCGCTCACGACACGCCACAACCCGTCGATACAATGCTAAGGTCATGAATAATTTCAAACGGATATTAAGTCGTCAGTCGACGTGAGGCCGCATTGTCCCAACCACAATGGCTCCTGGTCGTGCCAAGCTCGAATACAATATTAATGTCTACAACTAGATCGGATTAAAATGTTCCTCGATTAGACACCCATCCAAATCGAGAACAGTTAACGCCCCCCTATCGTTACGTAGCTGTAGTATTCTAAATAGCAATGACGTAATTGCAGTAATGCTGACTATGGATGGTTAACCGCTACATAGAATATTTAATGAGCACTCGGTAAGGTATGGTGTGTCCAGTTAATATTATTCGATAATATACATCTAACTTTGTTAGCCACTGAATGCAAAGCAATTTATGCCTACTGATTTACAATATAGACATTAAATCATAATTAAAAAGCAAAAGTTCATTTACATTTCTAAAACTCTTTTGGTCATCAAAATAAACAGTCAAGGAATAAAATAAATCGCGGAAATCGCTTATCGCGTGTGAACTTTCTTCTGAAGTATTTCCGGAGCGCAATGACAATGGATTCTTCAAGAAAGGAGTAAAGAGAATTCTCTTTCAGGGCTGGCGTTGTACTTGTGACTCTCCTGGTGTTTGTGTCCATAGACGACGATGACCACTTGCCATCAGGTGTCTCGTCTGCTTTACGTCCGCTCTTCAAGCTATAAAAATGATTTCACTAACAAAAAATAAGTATATTTTAAAAGGAGTGGTAGCTAGTTGTCCTGCCATCACCGTAGTACACATACCATTGGCATTAAACTGGAAGGTATCTTGTGACGTCCAAGTAAGGGTCCAATGTCGATTCTGTTTTTAGTGAGCGGACGTTACTTCCTCAAAGATCAGAGATTCAGCTAAGTCTATCATGGGTAAAGCTTACGACAATATGATGCTTTCTTCTCTTTCTCGATTGTCTGTGCATTTGTTACAATTATTCTTTTAACTATAACAATGGTGGTGGTTGAGCCGATACCCAAGTGCTGACTCATCTCGCCCACTTCCCATGATCACAGATTCTCGAAGCTTTTAGTTCACTGCGTCAAGATGGCACGGACAATTAATTTCTTTGTTACGTTCGATGCTAAAAAGATAATCATCTCCAGAATAAAATTTTGTTAAAAAACATCTGAAGTTTTTTAGGTAGTTCTGTTAACTAAATAAAATCCTTATGCTTTATTTGGTGTTTAAGTCACGAACAGAAATTAATGTAGTTAGTAAGGTATGTAGATACCTACATAAATGTTTTTGAACATATTTTAAAAACCACCTTTGATTTTATTACGTAAGTATAAGAATTTAAGTGCTTTGTGATATTAAAAGTATCGAAACCTATATCACGTAATACGATAACAGATAAGTTGAAGTTCGCACGCGGCTAGGGCTGTCATCGAGTATTTCAGTAAGGTAAGTTGTGATCTCTATTGTTACCAGATTGATATCTATTTATTAATATTTGTAGTCACTAAAAAGTCTAAAAGAGATACTAGTTTGAAAACATTTCAAACGTTTGAATTAAAAATTTCAAATACAAAACATTGACTAATTTATACGAGCTGAGAGAAAAGGAATGTTTAATGTGAGAATGAGTGTAAAATAATTAAATACAATTTTTGGTTGCACACCTCACATATTTTAATATTGTTAAATATAAAGGCAAAAGCACCAACCCTATCCACGGCTATTGTTGGCTATCGATAACATTCAAACAATACGATGCTCTTATTTTTTACTATAGCTTTAGATAAACTTGCATTTTTTCCATTGTTGCCTTTATTCCGATTATCTCTAGCGCCAACTTGTTTCAAAATGGATGATTATAGCTATTGGTATTTCTCACTAAACAATAAACACGATAACCTTCGCTAAACGTAATGTATCTTCCAGCTATTGTTTGATAGGCTACGCTTTTGTATAAACGTTTTCTTTTATTTTCTTAGCATATGGATTTATTTTATGTACATTTCTCCATTTTGTTACTATCCTAAATAATATTGTTAAATTAAGCTTCAATACTATTATAAATAATTAACAAGAACATAAACGTGGGCCAACAATCAGAGACGTAGGTGTAATCTCAAATATTCATCAATATTTAAGTACGACATCATAATAACTGTTAATAACCTATAATCTCATATCCAAATTGGAAAAGTGGACAGATCTGATACAATAAAACGTTATTCCGTCCTCGCCCGACGTCCACATCTATGGGAATCTTATATTTCGATCTATAAAACGTCATTAACTGATAGAATATATGCGATTAGGTTTGATGTAACGACCGTCAACTCTATAAGCACTCATTTCCAATTACGACACAAACGACGAGTTTCATTAAAATTCCGACGGCCGCGTCGTTGTCGTACGATACTCGTGCGGTGACCCGCGACCCGAGGTGCTATAAAAAATCAAATCATCCTCAAAATTAAACCGCTTTCATAACCTTTCAAACGCATCACGCGAAACTATAGTAGGTACGTTAGACCTAAAGATTAATGACTTCATCAAGTCAGTATTCAGGAACTGAATTTTTCCGTAGCAAAGTCGCCGCTACGAAAGTCCCTCTTAACTCGGATCGTTTACAGCAAACAATGGCCGTATTATATACAAAAAGAGTCAGGTGATAGCACCTTGTATCATAATACCATTATGCGGGGGTATTGACCAGTCATCGGATTTTGATTTGTGTGTCAGAGGTCGACTCGGGACGTTTGAAATAATATAATCGTATAGAAAGCTTTAATCTGCCCTATTATTTGAACAGAGCACTGGAATGGCGTTCGACCGTCGAAACGAATTTACTTGGCACTAAAAGATTTCTCCACAGTCTTTGGTTCTTAATAAATAATGAAATGCGCAAGTAATCTTCATGATTAAAGTCGCATTAATAAAATTACAATTAAAACACAATGATATTTACGATTTAGTGCTTAACTGTACTCACATCTTTGTCAGTGCGAGAGTTACGCGTGTTTAGTTGTGTGGGTGTGAGTAGGTATCACACAACCATAAATTTTACTTCGGTGATTAAACACTCAAATAACTTTTCATCACACCTATTCGAAAAAGACGACTTGGTTCGGACTTACGGGGTTCCAAAGTTGCTGTTTTCTATTCAGCGGGCGGGAATGAATTTTCATACAACTTTTCCTGCCGGCTAGATGTTTTCCGTCCTATTTTGAATTTAGAACATTTTAGTATTTTGCGCTAAAGAAATCGAATGCAAATATTGTTTGAATAAAGAATGTCTGGTACGACGCGAGGGCCCCGCCAGCTGAATAATAAAAAAAGAAATCAAATTAAGATTTCGTTTTCAAATTAAAATTAAGTTTTCGTGCATTTTTAGGTATTATTTTCTATTATTTTCTATTATTTATATATATTATTTTCTCATAGTGGGTGATGAAAAGTAGAGTGTATCACTCGGGTGCAAGTATATTTTTGGCTCGGGCGACGTACTTTGAATCCCTCGCTACGTTCGGGATTCTACTAAAGAATCCCTCGCTACGCTCGGGATTCTACTCTAGAATCCCTCACTTCGCTCTGGATTCAAAAAACGCCCTCGCCGAAAAAATATTACTTTGCACCCTTGTCATACAATCTACTATTATATAATAGTTTCTTAATGTATCGCACTTCGATGATACATTATAAAACGTCTGTCATCGCATCGCGCGTCGAATTGTCTCATTGTACATGAGATGAATTGTCAATTAGACATACGCCGTTAGATTTTGTGTGTCAATCATAGTTGACATTTAAAATTTTAGTGGCAATTACTTTAAGATTTGTAATATCGATAAACAAATAATTTCAAAATATAAAACCCAAGTTAGAATGATGCAAATAGTCTTTTGTTATTGGTTCAATTGAACCGAGTAACGTTTACATGAATAGCTCTGGGTATTAAATAAATTAACAGAGCTGGAAAGCTTGCCTGCATTAGTTGGTACAACGCTCATTCGTCGTTCGCGCTGTAGTGCTAAGTTTTATGAATGAATCGACTATTTCATTTCAACTAACTGAATATTTTAGTGCGGCATGGCAGATGTTTTACATGCGTACTTTATGACTTCAACGTTTCAAGTCGAATACATTAAGCGGTTTCCGTTCGCCGAGTCATTCAACCGATCGCTCGCCCGCTCCATTCATATTTCGAACACCATGCATTTATTTCCGAATATTCATTCATTCGAATTCCAAATTCAAACGCACAATCATCTCGCCTGCGACGTATTTGCGAATGTAAAATCGTTCATTGAAATATTGTTATTTGAATTTACATTCTATTAATTGAACAATACGAGTTAAAATTTCTTAATATTACAATAGTGAAGTCGTAAGGGTTTACGTGAGTTTCATCTGTTGATGAGGGTTAGTTGCGCGCAATTGATGCGACTGTTGAAATATTTTGTCACAACAATTTGTCACGGCCTGTCACAAAACCGCGTGTCAGGATGACGTGACACGCGTGTTCATGATTTCGTGCGACCGATCCCCGCGGGAGTCCGTGAATTATATCGATTAAGCACAATTAATCATTCCTTTATCGATTCTTTATCGTTGATCGATGCAACGGAATCCTTTTTCGATAAAAGGTGAGCCCTGCAGGATCACAAATATTTGAATGAGTTATTGTTGCGCGAAGGCTCGTTGCATAAACGACAAATTCGTAGTTTATTTATGAATGCTCGATTTAATATTATTACGTAGATACGATTATGTACGAGGCGTTTAAATATTAACAACAATTGGTATGAACAATGCCTAAAAAGTGCCATTTCGTTTTTAATAACAACTGACGCTTTGCAATTAAATATACCTTGGTGGCACAGGAAAGTAGTAGTAATTTATGAAACAATTGCTTATCCTTACTTATAATATTATAAATGTGAAAGTGTGTTTGTTTGTTTGTTTGTTTGTTTGTGACTCTTTCACGTCGCAACATGGCTATTATATGGTATGGTTTATGTGTATGGGGATAGTTAGGAGGGTGGAGAGTGACGTAGGCTACTTTTTACCGCGGAAAAACATCTCATTCCTGTGGGAAGATCGATGTTTTGTTAGTTGCTAGATATTTAGTTCCGGATGTTGATAATAGATGCCGTTAGTAAAATTCATTTGCAAGTTCTGATTCACGCTATCAAATAGTAGATGTAATTTACTTAAATCATAGGCAAATGTTATATCTGATGTTGAGGAAGCTGCCTCTCGCCTACCCTCTACTCGTACTACACGAACGATATTCCAGCGGAGGGGGGCGCCATGCTCGCCCTCTACGCGGACGACGCGGCGTACCTGACCACCTCGATTAAGTTAGGTCACGCCGCCGTTAAAATGCAAAGATGCCTCGACGCCCTTCCCAAGTGGCTACACGAGTGGAGGATGGCGATCAACGTAGGGAAGACGCAGGCCATCCAATTCGGAGGAACCATGATGCGCGACCCCACTCTAAAGCTCCTCAACCAAGACATTGCCTGGACAAGACAGGCCAAGTACCATGGGGTAACCCTGGACTGTTCCCTGACTATGAAGCCCCACGTGATCAACGTCGTAAATCACGCCAAGTCAGCAGCTGTAGCGCTACGTCCAGCGCTTTCCTCGAGTCTCCCGTTGAGGGTCAAACCACCATCTGGAAGAGCTACATCCGCCCCAGACTCACGTACGCGGCCCCAGCCTGGCACGTGCTCCCGAGTGAACCACAACGCAGGCGTCTACGCGTGGTTCAATCGAAGACGCTGCGCCGGCTGGCAGGGGCGCCGTGATGCGTGAGGAACGCCACCATCCAGCGGGACCTCAGAGTTGAGAGCCTGGACGCCCACGTGGAGGACCTAGCGCAACGGATGTTTGCGCGTGCGGACGCGGCGCGGTTTCTGCACCTGCGGAACCTGGCGCCGCTCCACGCCGGCCCCCCGGACCGTTGGGCACTCCCGCGCGACCTACTGCGCGGGAGCAGTCCGACATGAAACACCTCGGACAAGACCGCAAGCCGCCGTCCGGTCGCAGATCGGCTCCTGCTGGGCTTCCCACCAGCGGGTCTCATCTGGTAGGGCCTGATCGCCCGGGCGGCGTGAAAATCATCATGACTCCCCGGACTAGACACCCATACTCCACATCACCATCTGGACAATCTTCAAGGACCCATATAGGGTCCCAACCCAACGACCGGTCCATTGTTACGGACCGCGGCAGACACCTCAGTCAGGGGGCCACCGGCCCCGAAACTGAATCCCCACGGCTATGTTAGCCGTGAGTGAAGACAGGACGGATTCTGATGTTGATGTTCCAGTATGTCATATTATAGGCTTATCTTTGGCCGAGATTCCTACGGGAGCGGGACCTACGCGGCTGTTACCTACGGGTCCCGAAGCGAAGCGCGGGCGGTTCTCTAGTAGGTACATATTTTCACTTTATAATTCTTGAACCGTTCTGAAACATATATGAGTACTTTTCGGAACTAAGTAGGCAGGTAAAAAACTTGCAAGTTACTTATTTTTAGAAGGACGAACATATCGCATTCGCAACTGCCTGAAGCATCAGCTTCAAAATGCTGCAAATATTCACTCGTGAATGAACGGAATTCCTTCCAACCCTAAAACGCTAATGTAACTCTTTAAAGTGTTAAATCCTATCCGAATACATATCCAAATTAAATTAATAGGATTTATTTATTCTATGGGATGTAGACGGTTAAAGCAAATTGTCGGTCTGACAAGCAACTTAATCTCCATACGTTGGAACCCACAATTTGTACGCCCAATTAGAGCAACAATAAACAGAGCAAACCGCTTCGAACCGGATTGTACAGTGCCCCGCGCAGCCGCGCCGCCGGTAGCCAGCCTCCAATGTAACGGACGTAGCGCAACCAATTGCTACCGGGTTACGCGGGTGTGGAATGAACACAATGTATAGGACTATAGGACGAGCAAGCTTAGGGTTAGATGTAAACTGATATTTGGTGATAATTCGCGGTTTAATTTCTCTAACAAATAATTAGGTATCTAATAAAATGAATAATATAACAGAGAATGATGTCTGTAAATATCCTACGTTTTAGAAAAACGAAATCTTTTTATAGGCTTTTTTAATTATTTATATTGATTTAAAGATTTTTTGGTGGTTTGTCTGTTTCTTGCTATACTTTAATGCCCATTAATGTCAGAAATGACTGAACTTATTTGGGTGAAGTTTAACGTAAGAGTTTAATACAGTTTTAAGGTATACCTATAGGTAGGTAACAGGTGTTCGTGATGGACGTGTTATCAGGTCGAGTTCTTTCAAAATATTTAAATGAATTTTCATAATATAATTATAGATTCTATCTGACTAAAAATAATTAGCATTCATATACCTAATTACTTAATAAATATATCATTTTAATAATCTTAATTGTGGAAAATTTCTAAAAATCCGAAATTCGTAAAAATTAATTTAAATTATAATTATTTCAATTTAATTTAATTAACACTAAATAAACTAGTCACCTCGAAAAATGTGACCCCAAAAATTGTGATATAATTAAAAAGGAAATACCATAAGAACGTTGTAAGTACCTACGCTAAAAAATTTTAGAGGCGACAATCTCTGTCCTCTAAAACAACACATCTATGACCGAATTAAAACGAGGCTGTTTCTATTAGTTACTAATTAGACTATTACTAACAACAACTAACAGGACTAATTATCTAAGTCCCCATTCCCCATATATAAGTCTTGTCCTATGTCGGCCACAGTTACCATGGGCGGCAGCGGCAGGGTAGCGCTGAATGCTCATTTGCTACAATAAAACCATAAAAACACATAGATTAAGAGCGCAATAATTACTTAATCAAATTGTGAGTACAGGTGATACAATTGTTTTCAACAGTGAGTACCTATTTCATGTTCCCCGCGACTCAAGTTATCCTACTTCCTACTAATATTATAAATGCGAAAGTTTGTAAGGATGTATGTGAGTGAGTGAGGGTGTGTGTGTGTGGGTTTGTTACTCTTTCACGCAAAAACTACTGAACGGATTTTCATGAAACTTTGCAGTAATACCTATAGCTTAGACATCGGAATAACATAATTTGTTAAAATTTATAGAGATTTTTGAAGGGACTGGTTCCCCGTAGCGAAGCGAAGGCGGATTTACTAGTAGAGATATAATATGTACGTTAACCTATCCTTCCTGAACAGTTAATTATCAAACCACTGGTACTACTAATACTAACGCTAACCAGTACCAGTAAGTTATCGAGCGCATACTGAGCCTGTGCTGTACTAATTGGAATGAATAATAAGAGGAGTGAGTTAATTGAGCATTCGTTCACGTTCGTTCTAATGATGCTATCGGATGGGTAAATGTTCTTCAAATATTAATAATGGCGGGGTCAAGTGCGTTCTCGTCGCGTATTTGTATGTGTAGGCCTATCTTGGTTTATGGGCCTCATTAGTGCATTCATTTGCAAAAAGTAGGTTTATACGTACATTAACTAAGGTTTTCTGTGATTGTATGCTGTTAGTGTTTTGTTTTATGATAGCGTACAAAGTTGCAATGATCATATTTGTATTTAAGATTAATTTATAGGTGACGTATAATAGCAATAATTGCAATAACAACGTTTCTTCTTAATTTGCCTCTTCACTACTGAAGGTTGACCGTTAGTTCCTGGAATCTAGTTCATGTCCAGGCAAAACAGTTGTTCGACAGAGGTGATACCTGTCCACTGCCTGATGTTTCTCAACCACGACTTTTCTTCCAACGCGCCTTGTCCCTCCCACTTTGTCCATCATGATGACTAGATTATGTGCCTAAGCACATGGCCGAGGTATTTAATATAACGCTACTTGAGTCGAAGCTGTAAGACAACTAATGTTCAAAATCAAGTAGGTATCTGTAAAATAAATGATCTGTAAAATCATTTCGAGCGTAATTTAACTCACAATGCAAATCACAAACTTCTCAACAAATTACGTGAATAATAATAGCATTTCAAAATACCGCAACCAATTCAAAACTCAGCCAAGTTTGCCAAGGGATGCTTTTATGCAAAATAGCAAAGATAATCCGCCAATTTATACACAATATGTGTTCTCGCGGCCTGAATTTCAGGGCGGGTCAGAGGCCGCGCTGTAATCGTTGTTGTTGAGACGGGCCAGGCAAACCTATGATACCTACAGACATAGCTACATATGATGAAGGAATATAATATCGTCCTATAGGTAGTTCGAATTTGAAATCAGGACAAGGGTATATAGTACCTACCTACTTGATTAGGTACCTATTGCATGCGCCGAGCTATTTGTGCATCCGTCCATTTGTTTTTGTTACATTTAAATTTCTTCGTAAAAAAACAAAGCTATATCATTTCAAAGATTTATACATAGCTATTTTCGAATGTAGGTAGTTAAGGGACAAAGTTTTCGTAGCGAAGCTCGGGCGGGTTTACTGAATAAAGAAATACGTGGATGTGTCCCATCCAAGAATCAGTGTTTATTCCGAAGCCCTCCGCTATGGCCTTACGACTACTATCGAATAATAACGGGTAAAATTAAACTAATGAGGATAATTGTAATATGTACGTCTAATGTGGTATTCAAATCTCTACACCGAGCTCTACCATGTTTACGGCATATAAGTCGCTACAAAAACAATATAAGTATGTAATTAGTATTCTGTTTAGGCTGTTTAACAAGATATAAATCATTGCTATTTAAAATTTACAACATCCATACTAATATTATAAATGCGAAAGTCTGTCTGTCTGTCTGTCTGTCTGTCTGTCTGTGACGTTTTCACGGCTAAACCACCGGTGCGATTTGGATGAAATTCGGAATGAAAATAGTTGAAGACCCAGAGTCACATATAGGCTACTTTTTTTTCAAAAATCAACCCCTAAAGGCTTGAAATAGGGGATGAAAGTTTGTATGAAAAATCTAAACCGCCTGACCGATTTCGATGAATTTTCCCAGGAAGATAGTTGATGACGTACCTTCTTCCCCACTTCCCCGGTTCGCGATATAAACGAATTCCACGCGGGCGAAGCCGCGGGCAAAAGCTAGTTATCGCTATAAACAATCGAAAAATTCCGAGAGGAGGATGAATACGCGAATAGTTAACGAGACGTAAATTATATTAAGAGAGCAAGTTACAATGTTCAAGTTATACGAGAACGACCAGGGGAGCATGACTAATGAGGGTAAAGGCGTGTGAATTCGCCGCTAGAGGCGCTAGTGTAGAGTGAGATCTGGCTGTCAGTGCCACAAACTATTATCTGACCCGGTAAGAGGAGCGCTACTGTCTTTGTCTTTGTCTGACAACAGTTTAATATTTGCATTAGTTCCAATTTTGGCCGCCGGGTCAGTGAAGTTTGTGGCACCGTCACTTCTCAATTGTCTGAATGTCATTTGTATGGGCGGGCTTTGACAGCTGGACCTCACTCGACATTGGCGCCAACTGGTGAGCACAAAAACGGCGACCCTCATTGATACCTACGTGCAAGTTAAGCGGTGGTAACCACAGGCTCGCTTCTAGCTATTAGCGACTCGCGAAGCCAACACTGTGTAGTGTGTCTCCTCTGAAGCCTGGCTGAACTAGCCAGAGTTTCAGAAGAATTTACTCCGGCGACATACCTTCGACATGGCTTTACGATATCGGGCAATGTGTATGCCTTCACTACGACTCATATTTGATTTTTAACCGGGTTCAGAAAATGGAGCGGGTTATGTGTTCCACGCGTTCGTTTTATTTTATGTATATCCAACGATTTTTTCGACATTTTATGAATCGATTTTCAATCTTTTTATGTTTGAAATAGCGTAATAGGCTTATTACACCATCCTAAATTTAGTCACCTAAATCTGGAGGGCTACTACGAAATCCGAACTACGAACAACGTATGAAGTTCGATTTCGAAACGTCACACGTCAGTTTCATACAATACAATTTTCATAGTAGGAAATGTTCCGAAACGACTGACGTGTGACGTTTGGAATTCGGTTGTTCGTAGTTCGGATTTCGTAGTAGCCTCCTAATTTAGATGACTAAATTTAGGAAGGTGTAATAAGCCTATATGTCTGAGTAACGCAATACTTACACAATTTGGAACTAGGTATGTGAAAATCGAACATTAAAATTATTATGTAGTCAGATATATCTCGCTCGTGAATATCGACAGGGCTAGAAGTTTATAAAGAATAATTTTCCTGAGAATGAGACGAACTGGTTAATAGCTAAGTCATTAATATTATTTACAAAAATAATAATATTTTTTACAAAACCACCAAAACTAAAATGTTACAAAAAACAGGAAGTTAATTTAGGTATATTTTATGCCATTAATTTTATTATAAAGCTATCATCCTCCTAAATCATCAGATTCATAATACAATTATTGCTAAAGAGGTGAATTTAAGCCACTGATAACATTAATAAATCATCTTGTAATACACTCGGTCGGTATGACGTGTTACTTAACCTTCTGGTACGAAACCAAAATTTTGTCCTCCAAGCGATGTAAAAAACTGCATCAAAAACGGACGATAAATAAAAGATTATATTAATGCGAGCTACTTGAGCTCAGTTTTTCTACGGATTTTTTCACCCGGTAGCCGAGTGAGAAGCCGATGATGTTATCATTGAATGCATATTAAACGTTCAGTTATATGAGAATTCATTGTAACGTGGTAATAACCCATGACTTTAAATCAAATTGGAACGAAATCTAACGCGAATTACGAATCGAATTCGCGAAAACGAATTAAGAATTTATTTACAGCTCTCGCCTTTTCTTTCTCTCCTTTTCTTCTATCTTGGCGATCGATGCATAGTGATACCTGTAGAGTTACTCATTTCCATGGGAAACTATGACCGAATTCGCTGCGCCGACAAAAATATATCATCAGTTCAAATCATCAATTTATCAGATACAAATCAGGGAACAAGTGTTTCTAGAAACTTCTCACGTAGTACAATAGCGATAACTTTTTATTCACTTACAAAACACTTTCAATATCAAATGACGTTATAACTATAATAAACAATGTCGACAACATTGTTACTAATAAACCGAAGCGCATCAACCTCACAGCACGTTGCGGCGCTATCGTCGTCTTTACAAACAGAAACACTAATAAGTCCAAAGGCATACGTAACAAATGCAATCGTGGTAAAAAACGGTAACACAATAATAATGATTTAAAAGCATAATACTTTTTGTGTGGTGTATCCGCGGTGCCGTTCCCGCGCCATTACGGATTGGTCGCGCTCACTTATATCGCTCTTCGCAGTTACACTTTGTGAGAACACCGAGATGGTTCGCATTGGCTAGGGTTGGCAACCAAGCGACATTTCATGTCTATAACGGACGTTGGTAATTATTTCTGGTGTAAGAGTGCGCTCAATACGCTGGCTTAGTTTTGTCAATATTCATAAATCTAAAGGTATACAAAACATATATTTTGTGCAATATTCATAATATGATTCTGAATGAATTGGTTTTGTACCGAATTACCTAATTAAGCTCTCTCATAATCTTCTAGCACCCAACAAATAGCTGCGTTAATATATCAAGTGGGAACATTAACAAGATCTTATATACAGATTTCTAACCTCAACTTCATTCACGCACATAATTTATGTTAGACAAAATCAGAGCTCTAATTATCATATTTTCCATTGATATGCGGCTGTATTTTCAAAACCCATAAATTTTCTACGATTTTTATTATTTCTACGAACCTCAGTAGCGTGAACCCTAGCCGTGTTCCTTATTCTTACAGCGCTCTTTATTTTATTGCTTATTACGCTTGACGCTTGATTCCGCTCCACGTAACGAATTAACACTGCACTTGAGAATCGCCGCCAATCCGCACGCTGTCATGTTGGCACAATATTGTGCATTGTAATTTACTATTCAGTGTTAACACGTCGTGTCGCGGACTCCTATAATGTGGTACTTGTCTCTCTCCGGTCGTTTCACACTTCAGAAAAAAGAGCCAATTAAGGAAAACCTTTCAGACCGTTCGTGAGACAACTGATGATTGGTTGGTAAAAAATGTTAAACTTGTTGCCCAAATAACTTCTGATTATTGAGTGGAAGGTAGGCAAGTCTTTATGTATATTATGTCGAACTGAAAGGTTCTTTATCGACTGGGTTAAGCGAAATCAGAGATATCAAGGAATTGAATACATTAAGGGTCGGGCCACATTGATCGACGGCGATCGACGGTTTGTCCATACAAAAAGAGCGTAAAGTATGGAAAGCCGTACGCGTCCTTTCGCATCGACGAGCCGAATGGCTTTCCATACTTTACGCTCTTTTTGTATGGACAAACCGTCGATCGCCGTCGATCAATGTGGCCCGACCCTAACGCTACTGGAGACAGACCTAATAACTAAAACTTTTCCATGCTAACCTAACCTAACTTTACGTCGGTAAATAGTTAGGTATAAGTAGTTTTGATACCCTTATTAGATCCATTCAATCGTAGTGTGGAACATCAAACCGTACCCTCCTTCTTGGCCGAGAATAGGAATAGGGCATTAATTCCTTTATATTTAAGAATATACATGGACTGTGTATTCAGTATAGTTTCACGTTTATTTGTTTGACATAGAACATATAATTACGAGTGCAAAAACATGGTATGTATAAATAAATCATTATTCGCCGCATGCACGCACCTTACATAAGGATCTAATACGTTATCAACGTGTATCTATCGCGGTAATATATCGAAACCTCTGAGAATAGCCTCCGACGTGCTCCGTCAAAATATCGCTTGGAAGTGCGGCGCGGCGGCGCGGCGGCGCGGCGGCGCGGGCGCAGATATATCTCCGGGCGATATGAGCCATCGCGACGGTGATTCATACCGCATTAACCTACATTCTGTGAGCCGTGTAGATAACTATAACCTCTTGTTTTACCACTTTACATGTTCAAATCATAGTTTTAGTACTAGCTACTTGGTAATGACCCAGTCAGGTAAAGGGCGCCGAATTAGATCCCGCTCTATGACAAACTTTTCCCTTTAAATATGTTTAAATATCCTGTTTCTTAAAGCTGTTTCTTATACACCACGCTATATTCTAAATTATCTCTCCACAAAATAGCTACGATTGCCGATAAGTCTAAGGCTCAGCTTACTAACTCTTTATTTTAATTTGTGGTTGTGAAGGCTAGAGAAAATACTAAGCAACCGATCAACATCTCATGAATGAGTCAGTTCCTGTGTACTACCGACGTTGCACGAGTAGTAGTTCCAGTTGTCACCCAGATCACCCTTGGCAGTGATTCCCATAGCGGCCGTATTCCCACGGAGGTCGCGAGGCCAGACCTAATGGTCGGCAAATGACAGAGCGGGCCGCTTCACACGCTCGCGGCTCACCACACATCGATTTGTACCGAACACTGAGCTGAGCTAGGACAAAAACCGATAGCGACCACGGGAACAGTAATCTTCCCCGTAGCTCTGGTTCATTTGTTGACAAATCTTGAGTTTTTGTCTCCTCACTAGTGCTGCGATTAAATAAAACATGGAATACAAAGTTAAAAGTAAAGAAATACACACTAATTAGTCGTAATTTAGCATTCCCAGATTCACACGCAACTATACCTATACATAAAACCAGACCGAAAAACATCGATCAATTCATAGTGATCGGTACCTTGCTGATCGATGCCTTGATGACCGAGAAATTGCTTGCTTGAATCAGCCGACAATTCTTTCTCGATCGGCAAAACATCAGTGATAACTTTAGTATGACTGTTATCCATGGGTGTCAGTAATTACTTTTACAATCAGGTTGGTCTTCTGGTCGTTTTTCGGCTATTAACACAACAAAATCGAAAACTAAACACATAACAAAATTAAAATCATTCCTAGAGAGCTGTGACCGTTACCGAAATCGGTACCGCTCGCGGATCACTCGGCTTTCCTGGAATATTGTTTCGTGAACGATTGTTTGCAGTGCGTGATTGAATCATCTGTGAGATATGCGAAACTAATGTTGACACGTTTCTGAGTTCCCGACCCTACGGCCTACGGCGGTTCGTCGTTCAATTTTGTACTGCTTATTATCTTTACTTTTACTGGTCCAAATGTCACCCAACTGTACATATACATTAGTGATGTACCTAAAATATTCTACGAAATTAATTTAAAAAATATGAAATACACTTGGTTGAAAAAGCGCTGAGTGGAAAAATTTGATATACATAGTGACAGTACTAGGATGTTTAGAATTCCCATGTTCATAAGTTATGTGAAGTATTCTACTTTTAGTTTGATTTTATTATGGGTGGCGTGGATTAACATAAATGCCAATTCAATTATGATGTCAGTAAATGATGAGTTGAATACTTTAAATATTGGGTAGTATGTTTGAACTCAAAGGGTGGGTGCGATCTGTATTGAGTTATTCCAAAGAACTTAAGCTCAGAACAATCTACAGCCTTGTCATGTTGAAGCGTGTAAGTTGTATTAAAACCTTCGCACCCACGTTAATGTGAAGATAAACCTCTCATCGCCTAATACATTATAATCCTCCTTCAACATTGTACCCAGCAATTAATATGATAATTGCACGTCTAGATCATAACCGAGATAAATAACGAGCGCGTGACAACTCTTTGGGGATCTTGATTTATTTTCATTCGAATCGTAACTTTTCGGGTTATACGGATGAACAAATTTACAAGCGCCCGATTATCGTTTTAAATTGAACCTTCTGACCGTATGATTACAATTCAAAGCTGTTGAAATTATGACGGGTCTTAAATACATTTGAAACGTCGGACGAATTGATTGCGTTCTTGATTTTAACCTTTATTTTAATTCAGACAAGATTCATAAAGGTTTGGGAGTAGTTAGTGGGAGTGAGGACTACGCTCGAAAAAAATGTGAACGCAACTGACAAATTAATTAAGTCGTGTAGGAAGGGACTCGATCTGCTAAGTCGGGTTACATGCTCGGATAGCCATGATTCGGATCGTAAGGATATTCGAATTTCGAATGTCGTTGACCCCGCCCTTCGCGAAATATATCCAAAGGAGTGATTGAAATAAAGAATAATCAATTGTACCAAGAATTTAATGTTACGTTTGCGTTATGAAAATTTTAATCCATTTTTGGATCCCAAGTGATTTATCGTGTTGCCTGATGTGTTTGATACATTTGTAAATCACTGCAGTTTGGTATATCTTTAATTAATACCTACATCGTTGATTCTGACAAAAGTATTGTAATGGATACACTGTTAATATATTTTTATGAATACGATGTTTTGTAGGTATATTTGTAATTTTTTTACAAATATTAATTTGTTACAGTTTCATTTTATCATACCACATAATTCATTCGCCGGATTATTTAAAATCCAATTTCCAGTATTTATGTTCTTCCCATGATCGGCAGCTTCGATCCAAGGAGTCCTTCGTTCTCTCTATCCCGTCGCACCGATCTGGCTTCGTCTCGCACTCTTTTGCTGTTCAGGCGGCTCGAGCCTGGAACTTGATTCCTGAGGGGATCAGAAGACCCGGTAGTAAGCCAACGTTTAAGAATAAACTACGTACTCACTTGCTGGAACATTCCAATTAAGCTGCAAGGTTGTCATCTTACAAGTGTGTATCCATATATTATAATTGTATATATTTATAGGTTTATGTATGTATTTATATATGTATGTATTTATGTTTATACAGTATTAATTCTATATATTTATATAGTTTATAAGTATGTATATCTATGTATAACTTATACTTTATTTATATCATATAGGTAACCGCTCTTCGCGCATTTCTGTTTGGTCCAATGGTTAGCTGGCAGAGAATGCATTTAAGCATTAAGCTCGCCATTTGTGCCGTAATATTTTATTGTGGTCAATAAAGTATAAATAAATAAATAAATATTTTAATTGAGATTGAGCAAAAACATCTTCAAACACAAATCATCTTTATAATTGAATAGATAAAATCTATATGTACATACGTAACGCTAAAAATGAAGAAGATAATATACTTTTAAGTGTATGTTCAATTCAGTAATTAATAATACATTAGACACAGCACTAGTGGACTGCAAGACTTAGAGGTTTTGACCCGTATAGTTCAATTTCAACATAGGATCGGTTTAGGTCAGCTCATCTAATGAACGGGTCCGCATCGAATTTGTAATCGCCGGGTGGTATTATAGCTGCACAATTAGCACCACGCGCAACTAAGTTTAAAACATTAACAATAAGTTCTATACATTGGAAAATGTTACATTATGTAGGTAGTTAAAAGCTGACACAATATAATAATAGTTAGATTGCATAAAGATTTCCTGTGCCGAAGGTGTCATGGACAACACAAATGAGACATCACTAACACCTACGACCCGAGAACAAAAGTAAACCTGTCACGCAATCTGCCTCATTCGGGAATCGAACCCGGGATCATTCACTTGACGATAACCACTTACCATCAGATGGCTCATCTGTTCGTTGGTCGAATATTTACATAAAACAAATAAACAATCTGTGTCATCCTTGGTCGGTCACGGGACGTATGGTGGTGTGACAACGTGAAGGACATCAGTCATTAACTATTATCGCTTACGATCAAGATCTGGTCATTTTAGTAATCAAAAAGAATTACCCACGATCCAAATTCAAATTCAAATACATTTAATCCCATAATCAGAGATACTTCACGGCATTTTTAAATTTACAAAAAAAGTGTATGCAAACTCAGAGTGACAGATAGGCCCCAGCTACAAGGATACGATCGTTCGGTCTAATTTAGAGGGACGACAAGGCCTGCGCTTGCGCAGCCCGCTGGGTGATTTACTGGGAGCGGCACGACGACGCGGCCCGATGAGCCAAGATTGCCAGATCAGATCCACTTCAGCTATTGTATTTGTTAAGCTTAAGTTCAACAAAATAAGGATATTTACAGTCATACCGACAAAAGTTAAGTTTGAAAACACGAAAAAATGTTTTTGAATATTTTTCCATTTTCCGAATTTGGCAAAAATAATGTACTTCACATTAAAACTATTCTTTTACACTTCGAAATACGATTTTAGGTTTGGTATTCAGTACATCTACTCTTAGATACCTTATAAAAAAACATTTCACTCCCTTCGATAGGTATGTATACGTAATATATGTATGTACAAAATATTTATTGTGTAAAATCACAACATTCTTTTTCTAAGTAATGTCCCACAATACCTCTTATATGTTAACAAGTAAGTATCAAGTAACCGAGCAATGTACAACAAGTCCAGAACAAATAACTCATAAACACTTACAAACAACAACAGTTTAACTGTCCGGCCATCCATAACGCTATCTGCGTGATCTCGGACATACATTAGCGTATACTGGGAACGATACTGGCGCACCTGTGATAGCTGCGACACACTCTCGCTGTGTACGGTGCGAATTCGGCACATGCTCATACAATCATCCATATCCATATCAATGGATCGAATCACGTTTTCAATTAACCTTATCAGATTATGTATGTTTTGCAGCAGGCACTTTTAACACGATATATGAATGTCGCTAAAATAATGGGAATGATTTTGCTTAAAAATTTGAAGGGTAACGAATAAGAAGCAATAACAATATTTTTTAAATAATATATCTTATGAAAGGAATCCAGGAATCAGACAAGTGCAAACGGGAGCTTAGATTGTTCTTAATAATTAAGTTACATACGAACAGTTATAAATATAACACTGTGGAGGAAAAGGGGAGATCTCCCGCCAGCACACAACCCCAACACTTCTCCCAACAACACTTTAGTGTCCTATTCAAGCTACTCAGCTATTTATGTTTTTGAATACTTAATACGATAAAACAGAATCCAAAATAGCAGTCCTTTTAATCTTATAGATCACCATAAATGACTAAGAAAACTGAGCCTATATTATCTTAATCAAGATAACAAACGTTCCCTAACAATGTAACACTAATTTATAATTAGTTGTGACGCGCACCGAACATTCGCATACCTTCAACAGTAGTGTAAGCCCACCACACGGATCCTGGACGGTCCCGCTGTTCACAGATAAACGATTACCGCGCGGTTCAACCGAGTGCGGTTTTGTTGCGAACCTATTTGTCTTTCGTTTTGTCCTCTCTGCCCCTTCAATAGTTACAGGTGTATTCTGACGTACTGATGGCTCGGAATGTAATGGATTGGATCTTTATGGGATATCATTGCGCGCAGACGCATTCTTGCCATTTTCCTTGTTTCGGAGACAAATTTTAAAGATAAATTATAGTTTGAAGGGAAGTAAAATACTCAAGCAATGCTTTTTATTTATCAATGTTATTCAATTTCAATATTTTCTATTGTTTTATTGATTATCTGTATTTCGAGAAGAGTGATGTTATTCCTGCACTAGAAAATTATATTTGATGATGATACCTATATTAAATATGTCATCCACAGTTGCCATAATAACAATTAATTAGAAAATTTACATCAAATTATAGCGCCCAACGTGATCTAATATCTTAAACTTTGTTTGTTAGTAGCGTATTCAACGATCAAGTGTAAATAATAATTATCTAGACCGCTATCAGCCGCCGCTCCGCTATGTGCAATAAAAACAATTAACTAACATCTGTCCTTACAATGTAATAAAAATATATTTAGTTTATTCTGTGTCGTTAGATTTGTAGATAGGTGATATTACGATAAAACGGGATCGTTTCTTTGCCCTTTTCGTCTTGAAATTAAAATATCTTTCAAAATACACACATAAACCTCTTTCCCACAATGTATAAAATTTGTCAAAGTTCAGCAACATGAAACTTGATTTGAGGCCAATAGTGACATTTGTTAATCTTCTACATGTAATTCAGCGGGCACATAATGCAGAATTTGAAGACCTAAGATACTCATAAGACAAATCTGCTCGATTGCTTATTAACAAATATACCTACTTATAAAATCTGTGATTCTTGTAAGATGGATTTTCCTAATTCGCTGGGTAAACAATGAACTAATAAGACTTGCGGTAGGTACTTATAAGGCAGACCTGCCCAAACCGCTAAGCAACAAAAACAAAATAACACGTCATGTGATTGATATTAAATAACGCCTTCTTTAAAAATATAAAAGTTATCTTATATTGTAATTACACTATACAAAACAATATTCGGTACATCCAACTGGTTAAAATTTTAATTGCGGTATGTCGACTAATGGCTACTCGAAAAGCGATTTATCGGAAACGCATTCAATAACATGCACCATGCTCCTCGAAATTAACAACTAAATGACTGATTGGAAATGGCAACTCGGTCACGGCGTATTAACATCGAATTGGGTTTCTGAGGCGGTTTTCAGTTGCGTATCGTTTATGTCGGCCGATAAGCAACATACTGGGCACTCGGACTGGTGAGTTTCGCGCGCTTTGCACTTTGTTGCAATTTGAAATTAGAATTTTTAATTTTATTTTTCTTTTTTTGACGGTTTTAAGAAAGGTGAATATAATTTGTATTCTCAGGGACTCAAATCTGTTTCTCCTTGTGTCCATTTTAAAATGAATATATTATTATAATATATCTAATAATTATAATCTAAGAAGAATAATTTGCTGTTCTATTTTTATTTAATTAACCTTTCTGATAAGTAATGATTTTATTTTTTATCCGTATTAAAAGTTAAGATTGATAAAATAGTTCGTTATGAATGTTATGATACCTATAAGAGTCAAATAAGAAATTATTAAAAGCCTTATAAGACAATTTAAGTTAATATATTCTTACAAGAAGGTATCTTTTGTTTTATACGACGTATGTATATCTCAAACACAGTGACACATGTCATAAAGTATCGGCATTTCCTTGCCTATCGCCATAAATACTATGTGATCGATTGTACCTACACATGTACCTTCAAGTAGACAACACTTTACTACTTCCGCGAGAATAATATGAACATAAAGTGCATTCTCTAACAATATATGTTTTTTTTTATTTCCAGATGAACCAAAAGTGTAAAGTGTGTGGCGAGCCCGCGGCAGGATTCCACTTCGGCGCGTTCACTTGCGAAGGATGCAAAGTAAGAATCATTCTACGTATATTTTTGACTTTTTAAATACAGGTTTTTCCACCATCTCCTATGATACGTGTGTCTCACGTAGTAGGCCAGTTCAGCTGTGACCACGATCAATGTGACTGGGCCAAAATATCGGCGTACCTACCCCGTATTATACAATCCGTGTAGGTATTAAAAGCAGACAAATAAAGTCATCGTCGGGCAAATTAGACTTCTAATTGAGAAAATTTATTACCTATTTTTATTCATCACTACGTTATATAAGCAGTGGCTATAGAAGGTTAATCACATAATAGTGCAATCCATTGAATCTTATTGTTAGTAACTGGACCTTACTGATCTAAGTCCAACTTGAAATAATAGGAGCAAATTAAAAGAGCCGCGATATATCAGCCACGCACAATATCAGTAATAATTATCGTGAAGTAGGAAATGCAATAGAAAACCGAGCTAACTTTCAACCACGCGCCCCAAGGACTCGCCGCGTTTCACACTAGCGCGTTTAATTGCTCACTAAACGTTCACGTTGTTTATCTATTAATACATAACGTAGATAAAGTAACTAGGTTGTATAGTAGGTACATTCAAGATAATTAAAAGTATTTATGTAAGTATCTAAATGATGTATTTATCCCACTTTTTGTTTGGCCTAGTAGGTAATACGGTAAAAAGTGGGGCTAGTTTGACGCAACTTTTCCCGTTTCATAATATGTCTTAATTAATCTGTATTATACTTCCACATTTTTACGACATACAAGGAGTCCGCATGGTAAATGGTGATCGTCGCCTATCAACATTAGCATAATCAAAGGCATCACCGAAAAAAATATATTTGTATTGTAATTTCATACCTTACTTTATATAAACGCACATAAAACGCCAATATAAAAGCGTGCTCCCTATATATCGTATTGATATTCAAATATTAATTACTTTAATCGATTCGTTTGGTATTCGGAATCGATTCATCCTCATCCCTATCAATTTGGACCGAATCTTGTGCAAGCAAATAGCTATCGTATTCTGTTGGTAGTAAAGTTTACATTGATCTAACACGTTAGCCGAGAGATTGATTATGTCCGGGAGATGCACGTCGATAACTCGCTCGACACGCAACAGTTCCGTTATAATTTTTTTACTGGCGCGTACAGAATTAGAACAATTACTATAATGATTTCTCGTGTTTGTTTATTATTTTTGTATAAAAAATCAGTAAACGAATGGCTGACCCACGTAATGGTAACTCTCTTCCATCGCTAATGGATAAATATTGATGACACGAAAAACATCACGTCGCCCGATAAAAAGGAAGGAAGAAAAGAAAGAAAGCACTAGCTCTCAAACTCCCAGATGGAATACGACAAGTCATCTGTTCAGGTTCCGTTAAAATACGACAGTTAGTTATAACGATATACGCCTTAATTATTCATACATGTCTTCATTTATTAGATACAAAAAATTTCATCCGTTAAACGCTATTATAAAAACATAAAATACGTCTCAGTAATATTTTATGAATCAAAAGTTTGTTGTAGTAGTGTTAATGCCAGTAAAATGCGTGACTTCTAAAAAGTACTTAAGTTCATTTTGAAATCCTCTTCAAGTGTATTCCATAATTCCGCGTAAACATTTCGAGATTCATCAGAATTTATTTTGTGTAAGTTCAAACGAGCAAACATTCCACGTGATGGTAAGTGTAAGTCACCAACGCTCATGATTCAGAGACGTCATGAGTCAGGAACATCTGTACGACTGGACATAGGGACAAAAATTATCCTATGTATTGCAATAGCAATATGAATATTAATAAAAATGGTATTTTAAAAAAGGAACATTGAAAAGCATGTTAAGCAGGATCATACCTACCAGTCATACCAAATTTTAATTATAAGGATGGAACTTCTAAACATCAAAACGCAAGTAAATCAGGATCATACCAATACGTCTCGCATTGTCTCAGTTGCGCCACAGCTATCGGTATCAATTGGAACAGAACAGAACACAAGTGACAATCAAGGTGGTACAATGGGGTATTGCGACAGGGACGGAAAGTGTAGCAGGATGAGGGAAACGCGGTCAGCTGGGCACTGACGACATGCCCGCTGGGTATCGGAAGAACATATAGGCATAGGTGTTGAACTAGAAGTTATTACTATGAATTTTGTTGCTCAATAAATCTGTAGACTTGTTGATAGTGTCTAAAAAGGTGTAAAAGATTTCTGCCTTAGAACTGGCGTTGTATTGGTGACTCCTCTGGGGGTGCTCTTGTCCTTATGCGACGATTATTAATTTCCATTAGGTGGCTCATCTGCTTTTACTTCAGCTCTTCAGGCTATAGTAATTGCTTTTTACAAAAAAAATAACCGACTTCAATCTTGATAAGTAGAGATAACTCAAAAACTACTCGCCAGATGGCGCTCAATTCAACATGTAAGTGTAAAGTTCTCGTCACTACAAATTAATGAAGCCCAAACACTAGATAACTGCAGTAAATCGTTGAGGAGTTCCCTCGACTGTCTTTCGGCTTCATCAGATCGACTCCAGATCTTCATGAAATGGTAGCGCTTTAATGTACTTATGATAACATGAACAAACACACTAGTTGTCCATACAATTTTCGAAAGTTCCCCCCGATTTCTCTGAGATGCCATCATCAGATCCTGGTTTCCTTATCAGGGGACCCCACTGCGCATATCTACTTTACAACAAAAAAAGAATTATCAAAATCGGCACATAAACGACGAAATAATCGCTGAACGTACATAAAAAAAAAGCATATATACGGTCGAATTGAGAACCTCCTTCTTTTTTGAAGTCGGTTAAAAAGCGACCCTGACTGCAAAGCCATTAGTCTCGGATTTGATACCCGACCGGGGTAGACCTTTGGTTTCAACTGCATCCCGTTATTAAACCACTATTTTGAGCACGAGTCTCTCCTTATCATTCACGCTGCTCCAATGCGGATTGGTGGAAGCCGTGGATTGGGAAAGAACACGTTACACTTCGTTCTCAGGTCACAGGTGTTAATGATGTCTTATTTTTTACCTCCATGCCATGTCACATAAAAGCAATGCTACTGCCGTGAAATATGACATGTATTTATTTTTATTTACAACCGAAGAATACAAAATATTTCTTAATATCAAGAAGGCCACGTCACATTCGTAATTGAATTATATAGAGATTATCGGACATGTTGCAACGTGCGATGGCGAAGATTCAAAGGTCGGTCATGGTGGCTGCGCGTTGGGAAACGGATTACGAGCCGGTTCAGACGCCGTAAAATGAAGCTAGACGAAATTATATCGAAACTGCGAGGAGCGTTTCAAAAAACAATTTAAATTAGATCTGATGATGGTGGTTGCTCAATGTGCGGACGTTTCTTAGAATGCTAAAGAAAGGTGTGAAAATATTTTCACTTTAATTCTATGCATGCAAATATGCAATACTTTAGGTATAACAAGTACGCACGATATTGTTATTATTTAGTGAGAAAAATCAAACTCTACATAGTTATTTTGTAAGATGCATAAACTTAAAATGACGTATAGCAATATTTATTCATCATTGAAATTTCCTTCTTGCTGGGAATCGAACTCAAAATACTTCGAATGGCAGGTGAGCCAACCAAGCCATTGCGCTGTTACGTGTCGTCAAATACCCCAGTACCTGAGCCTGCCCTAATGACCCCAGACGTTACCACAATGATCTCAAGTGTTGCGTCAATGACGCTCCAACACTCCAAAAAACTTAATACTAATATTTTCAGATCTCATAAGCTCAGGTTGAAAAGGTACAAGGTTAACATTGCTAAACATCTTCATCCGCTTGTCTCACCTCAAACGATAGTCGGTAGAAAAATATTTTTACATCAAATAACGGTTAATTGCAAGAGTGATAGTATTTTTCGAGTGTTTTAGGATATTATAAGATAAGGAGTAAGAAAACTCAGCCATTAAATAATTTATAACATTATCGCATGTGGCGTGCGGGGCATAGGTACCTACTAACAACTGTGGCATTATAAACGTAAAACCGTTCATATATGTATATATATTATGTATATATTTTATTGTAGAATCTTTCTTATTTTTCTTCCGCATTCAAATTTGACATTCTATTTTTAAAAAGTCAAAAAAGAGGCCGCATGAAACTATACGTACCTACTCAGTCCTAGCCACTAGTCTATCGTGAAACGATCGCCTCAATATTTCGCAGTGTATCGTCTTCACCGCCGTCACCTGTCGACGCGGACGCTAGACGGCGGCCGGTCGACGGTCGACGGTCGACGGTCGCACGACCGTCAGCCGCACGAATTATATTCGAATTGGGAGCACATTCAAATTGCAGTAGAGCACGCGAACGGAAAACGTTCAACGGAAAACGCGTTCGGCTAAACGCGGTGTCGTAACCCGCCCGTAATAAATCATGGCTACTAATTTGTTTTTAAAGGTTTTCTGCGATTATCTGTGTGTGTAATCGTATTGTGCGAGGACAATCGAGTGCGGCGAGTGCGGCATTGTGCGGCATTGTGCGGCCGGCGGGCGGTAGTCAAAGACGCCGCCGCGCTCCGTAATTTGTCAACCGTTTAATGGTTGATTTACATCGAGGGGTTTTCTCGACAGTGTGCACCGTGCCTCCTTTAGAAGCGACGACAACTTGTCTTTTAATATTACCTGCAGTCTTGTCCGTGTTGACACGGATTTAAATACCCCCAGCGCATGCCGTTTAACCAGGGTGATGTAAGAGGCAAAAAAAGTTAAACCCCTGCAAAGTTAGGAATTCATGAAAGGGTTATTTTACTGTTACAGTCTTACATATCGTGTTCAATCTGGAAAATTTAAAAGCATTCATTCTTTCATTCATCTGTCTTCTTTCTATAAATATTCAATCTTCACAATTACATTAATCGAAACTTATCTCTACACAGCTGGTCCGTCGCACAATCGCCGCCGAGAATGTCACGTAGTAATGTAAACGAGCCCTTACTTTCGGAAAAGAAACAAAAGTGAAGCTTTTAATGGGTTCGGACGCGAGTGAATTAATCGAATGGTTAGTCTATAGTTAATTGGGCTTTAGCGGCCAAGCGCTATCTGAAGCGAGGAGAATTGTTTTGCAAATCGCTCTACATCTATTAAGTTCAGCTTTAATGTGGTAAAAAGCTCTTAGGTTTTTATTAATAGCTGACGACAGATACAGGCGCGGTGTGGTTCGTTTTGTTTTGTGAAATGCTTTCAACTAGACTGGCTTAATGAGTCATTTGGAATGCATTTATACATGTTAGTGTTAGTAATAAATTATTATTACTACTGTTGCATTTATTGTACTAAATAAAAATACATAAACAAAATTGAATTAAAACAACTTTCCAGGGTTCCTATTTTATACCTTTCACATAAAAATGTTCAATTTTGAAAATTTTTATTTTTTTTTATTTTTCATTAGTTCCTTATAGGTATTAGCTTTATTGACATCCAATTAAAAATTCAATAACTGACCGAAAGAATCACAGTGACCTTGTCATTACGAGGTGTCAATTAAAAAACTAGATCGAAATCCACCGCTTCATTTACCGCGAGCCGCGACCGTCGCCACGCTGAAACCTGAAACTATACCTACTGTTTATTTGCAAACACCATTCACGGGGTGAATCGATTCGTCTCGATTGTGACGCCGAATCGATTCCGTTTAACACTAGCTCGTTTGCGCACTCGGACAGGCTATCTGTCACAAGCGGTCATGTGCACGGGATTTTGTGGTTCAGTCCGTTATTGTTTTGGAGAATAAGGTCGAGATTCGGTTGTTACAGTTCGCCGGATAATGATTGTCATTGTTTTATGGCGGTTATGAAAGTGTCCACCGACGCAACCGGCCAGTTGGCACACCGATTGACTTATTGGAGCATGGCGATGATTTTTATTCGCGTCACGTTGACGATACGCACTGACGTTGTTTACGCCCTACGCTATTATGTATGAGTACGATATCTTAGCAAGTATTAGCGTAGAATCGTTTGGCATTTTGACAGATAGCGGTCCATAGACGCGGCGCGATGCTAATTTTAGCGCGGCCATTCAATTATTATACTGATATAGGTGTTTATTGACGTGGTATTTCGCAGAAATAGTATGTTATTCGTATGTCATGTCATTAGCGCAGTTTCATGGTAACTGCACGATAATGGGGAATCTTGTCCTGTCTTTTGAATGAATAATTTACAATAATGTGTCAATTTCAGTTTCTTTTGTTCTGACTAATAGTTCTAATGGTTATTGATCTGATCAAAGTCACTCATGGACATTAACAGTGCCAGGAGTATCAGCAACGCTTTAACCCCCGATGACATACCACAATTTACACTTACGACGCGAAAAGTAAGCCTTAAACTAAACTGTTAATGACCGTTGGGTACCTATCTAGATAATGTTGGAGGAACCTCGTATTGAGTGGTAATAGAAATTAAGTAGCTAACTTAAAGATATATTATCTTAGATCCTAACCTGCACAAGACAGCTGAAAAGGGTGAAAAAATCGTCTTACAAAGTTGCGATCGACCCGACAAAACAAAGTTATTTCAAAAATAGAACACCTATGCTCATCGAATTTAAAAACGAAACCGGATATCGATCTCCAGAAGCGATGCGCGGCATCGGCTCACGTTACACGAATAATCGATTGTACCTATTCGAATGTCAGCCGCAATCAAAACATCGCTCAGCCCGTTCAGGTCACTGCTTCCGACTGCAAACGCGGGATGACGCGTGAGCATTCTTCATTACTTTATTTTTACAACTGTCCAAAGCCCTCTAGAGAAAGAAGAACTTTAGCGACCCAAAAATAGGATCACTTTTTAATAAGCGGCTATCTCGGTGCGGTATAGATAAGATTGTCGATGTTATTGGATGTTCGGTGCAGAGGTCGAGTTGGAAATGTTTCCCGATGTTCTCACGCTTGCCTCGTGTTCGGACGTGATTGGTGGATGCTTGACCAGCAGTTTCGCGGGCGATTTGTCACTTTGCTGGTGAGAAATCGAGACTTCTGACCTTGGACAGGATTGGCCTCGATTGGGGGTGGTCTATTGCTCGTAGCTGGATCGGTACATGGTTCTTGCAGGATTCATTGCTATTCACGTATAACATCACTACTTCTACGGTAGTGCATTAAAAAAAGCTTCTAAACTTAAAAAAATGTGACTGATATGACTATACATTCTTAACTTTTCGTGTTTTTTTTTCATGAGTATTTATTTTTCACGCATCGGTTCCTAATACCATTGGTGCTACCAACGTCGATTAGGCGACGATGAAGAAAAAAAAACACAAAAAATAAAAATATTGGATGCGGAATGTGAATTCGGAATTCACCAAAACGAAAACATGAGAATAATGTTGTTGCAATACTATGACAAAGCAGTATTGCAGGCACAAAACTAAAGTCTTGTGTCCGTAAAATTTTGTCGCGTCACCGTCGCACGTGCGATACTAATGAGCAATGTGATTAGTAAACCATGTTGCCACTTTTTCTATTATTCTTCAAATCTAAACTTACAAATATGTACAAAAGACACTTAGTGCCCTACTGTCTGGGCAGGCAGTGGCTGCGGTAGGTACCGCGGATAGAGGCCGCTATAAAGCGAGCCATAAGTTTTATACCCTGGTTTACGAGGTCTTAATGGCGAGCGGTGGATTGCAGGCACGTCTTGATGGATACTTTGTTACGTTTCTTGACATCGTGTATAAATTGTTTTATAACGAATCACTGCGAAGAATGTGCGGAAGAGAAAATAAATTCTCCTTTTTAGATTGAGACATCTTCTAGGGACTTTAGAACTGCGATTAGTCCTTGGGAATTGAGTTGGAAGTTACTGATATCGTCAGGTCTTCAGCACACCTGGTCAGAAACGTCTTATTTTAATGAAACTGTAACCCAGTAGAAAATTATGCTCTTTACTGTGAAGTTCCGAGGTCAATTTTCAGCGGGGACAGATAAAAGAATATTCTATTGCATTACAAATGGGAACACAGGGGATAAATAAAACTGTATAGGCATATACTTTTTAAAATACTAACTTTAAACTCTGTATAATCCTACCTTTTACTAAAACTTAAGTCCAACCCAACGCAAACTGTCGTTAACTGCTACTAAATTACAACCTACGAACGCTTCCAAATTAACAAATTATTCGTCCGCAACTCACAATAAATCACACAATGAAACTATTTACAAGATAACGTCTTCATAGCACCTAACTTGGAGAGTTATACATCTCTCCGCTCGTATACCCTCTTTCGGAGATGCTATCGTCCATAATAAATGCTATTGACTCGCAATTCATTTGACATTTCCTTTTACATCGACACTGCGATTTTATTTCAACAATGTATATTTTCTAACTTGTTAGGAACTTGCTTCACGGATGGAGAGAAACTACATATTTTTACTATATGAAATTTACAGTTGCCCTAATGAATCGCCGGTGTGAGATGGAATGGTAGAGATTGGACCTATTTAACCATAATTACATGCTACACTTATCATCGATACTTTAATTATTGCATTAGGTGCTTTTGACTAGACAATAGTAGCCTCTCAGTTAACGTATGATAAACATACGAGTATAAAAGACCTGTGACACTGACATGTTATCAACTTTGTCAATGGTGTGCCCTACCATACTTGTCAATCGTTTGGACCAATGATTGCTGCTACTCGTAGCAACATCGCGAAATCGAGTGCGGGGCAGTGGTCCAACTGCTCTGTCCAACTAGTTGGACCACGGGTCTTTACTAGGGGCAGTTGTCCAGCTTTAAAAATAGTTGGACCACAGCACCATTTGAGAGTTCCGTGGTCCAATTCATTTAAAAAATCTGTTCTATATTCAGCTTCATAGTTTCAATAAAATAAGTTTGTGATCGGCAGGGTCTAACATTGCACGCTAAACATCTTCCCTGATTATCGCTTGTCGTAGAACTATCGCTTATCGTCCACTATGAAACCCCTCAGTTAGATACAAGTTCGCTAAACAAAAATTTATCGTTGTACCATTAAACCCCATCTGCACTTTTATTGGCGATAAATAATAATGGCCCGTAAGGTTAAACGTACACAGAGAGCATAAATCGTAGCGTTTTATCCGCACACACCGAACATAAAATGTTTGTGCATACAAATAGTTCACTTGAAATACTTGAGCTTAGCTTTTATAGTATACAATCTAATAATAAAATTGTAATAAGGTTAATTCTGTACTAATATGGCAAAACTATTCAGATAATTGATTGAAAAAATTTTATTGCACTATATTTGTAAGTTTTATTTTTTACTAGTTTCCGCAAGCAGGTTCGCCCGCGTGGAATTCGTTTAATCTTTACCTCCCTATTTCACCTCCTTCGGGGTGAAATTTCCAAAAATCCTCTCTTAGTGCTCCCCTACACTCCCTAAGGAACGTACATGCCAAATTTCAACTTCTTCCGTTCAGTAGTTTCGGCTGTGCGTGGTCTGTCAGTTAATCACCAGTAACGCAAGAGTTTTATATATTAAGAAAGATTATACCTAATTTTTTTTATAATAATAAAGGTTGCATGAGGCCTCTTGAATTAACTGTGCTCTCCAGAAACCGCCAACAAACCAAAGCCGGGACTATAATATTTTCAATTAGTAAACCACTTGTATGATTGTGAAACAGCCAACAACAAATAGTACTTAACAATGTATACCTGTTAACGTTGTCTTATCCTTGCAATTAAAATAATTTATGGCCACTAAAATAGTGGGCTAACGACACGAATGATGATATCGAACTTTGTCAAGTTAATTACCTCGTTTATGAGCGCTATTAGCACAATTATAAGCTTCGTGTGTTCCAGATAAATATAGTAAATCGTCAACTTATTGGAAAAATTACACAAATATACAAATATTATTGCAAATTTAATGATTTAGAATTTATTACTTTCTAATTAGATACCCAAATAAATTAACTTCACAAGTTAGTAACTGTTACCATTTTATTAGTGCGAGCAATCTATCTCCTGACTAGTCCCGACAAAGTGAAGTCTGTGCAGTTAAAAGTATAGCTTAATGTGAATTCTATCCAATGCAATTTGGTCAGCGATAGTAGAGGTCCCATAAGGAAACATGATCGCCGATAAATCTTTATTATCTTTAATTACATGCAAGCATTCTTATTTTTCTTCTAAATTATAAAGCTACATCTCTATTACTTATAAATGAATAATATAATTAATAATAATTAATAATTATAATATAAGACTTATTAACCGTACAGA
This sequence comes from Hesperia comma, assembly GCA_905404135.1. Taxonomy (NCBI): domain Eukaryota; kingdom Metazoa; phylum Arthropoda; class Insecta; order Lepidoptera; family Hesperiidae; genus Hesperia; species Hesperia comma. The sequence continues at coordinate 903,096 of FR990026.1, read as the reverse complement.
GCCCAGTCACATAAAACTGATTTTCAAACAACAATGTGGTTGTGATGAGTGTCATCAGGTAGGAGAGAGCAGATGCGGTTATTGCGGTCTTAAAAAACCTGCATCAAAAATCTGATTTGCACCCGCGCTCCCTAGATCAGAAGATGGCCCTTAGTCGTTGAAATAAGCTTGTAAAGTTATTCTGCAAGAATACAGGATCTAGCCGATAGACAACACTCGCAGCCGGTCTATAAAGTTGATCTTTATTTAGCCATTAAGTACAATGCAGCAACCTTGGAGGTTTGCAGCGATCTGCTAACAGCATACATCTTTAGTACACATTCAAAGTGCAATAAATCTACTTAAGGCTTTTATACACCATCCGATAGAACCTTTAATTCTTAAGAGATGATAAATATCCCCAATGAAAAACTCTGTCCTATTTGTAAAAAAGTTTAACATCAACGCAACCGGATTTGGACTAACAAGGACATGATCTGAAGAAAATACCGGGCAACTGCTGAATTTAGAACGGTCAGGACAGGTCAGAGTTTCGTATGTTAGGAGAGGCCTATGTCCAGTAGTAGATTAGTAAATGCTGATGGATGGATGGATGGATGGATGCCAGCATCTACCGTACCATCTATGCCACGAAAGTTACTCACGAGAGGCAACATTCTACCGTTTTACACATGTCAACTGACATAATTATGCCATTCAAATGTGATATCAATAGATATAAATAAAACTTTAATAGAAATATTTTGCGGAAGTAAATGAAAGGTTGTGTCAGATATAACGCAGCCGGTCGGTGAGCAAGCCGATTTATACCGTTTTCCGTATTACTAATGTGAGCAGTGCAATAAATCTATTCTCAGACACACACTTCTACGATTTAAGGACGTTTAAAAGTGTATGGTAAGAATAATAAAGCTTGATTAATATCGACATACCAAGTTATTAGGGCCAGTGAAATCCTAGTGAAACGAAAAGACGTTCTTTGTCAGTATTGCCTGATGCAAACATCAAACATGATTAGCACAATAAGTAGTGTAAGTACGGTAGTACAAAATAGAGATCACCAGGTAAGAAGTCTCGACCATTAAGCGTACTTGTCATTAATGCGTTCAATTATTAGGCTACGCGTTGAGGATTCCACTTAATACTAGTCCTGCACGATTAGAAATCACACATCGATTTCACTTCAACATTAACAACTTACGAGCCGTTTAAGCGTAATTAAGCTCGTCAAATAACAGTAAATATAATTTTTTTTCGCGACAAGCACCTAAACATAGGTAATAAGTCTCAGTAAGGTAGTATGTTGAGCAATGCTTCTCTGCGGCTTGCGGCTGTGCGGCGCGGCTGTGCGGTGCGGCCGTGCGGCCGTGCTGCAGCCAGCCAGCCGGCGGTAATTTATTGTTGTTAGCGACTGGCTATTGAGGCGCGGCGCATCTTCACCAGTAGGGTTGTCAATTTAGTCTAAATATAATACAACATATTTATTAAAGCGAAAGGATACTCACCTATTCTCTAATTCATTGATTAAATCGAATCTAGAAGAGTTTTTAAATTTTAAAGCTACAATTTCTCAAAGGGCTTCTTCATAAGTACGAAACATCTACTAAAGAAAGGATTCTATCATATTTTCGCCCCACAGATTGTAAAATCGCGTCAGAAATGCATGTTTAATAGCTTATATGGACTATTTTGTATGCTGAGGTACAGTCACCGAAGTATTATGTCATTTCCAATTTTCTCCAGATTATTATTAGGTACAAAAACATATTATACTTATATGTTTAAAATTTCCTAGATGAAATTACATCGGAACTGCGAAAAATGCCGACCAGAAATTATTTTGAAGTAAATGAATAAACCTATACTTAGCAGCAGCTGCTCTCGCCAAAACTAAACGCACAACTAACACTATTACCGCGCAACTTCAAACCTCCCAACCCTATTCAAAACCAGCTCCAAAGACTAAGCCCTGACGCGGTGAATTTGTAAACCAGTACAAAATATGAGCCGGGTTAAAGTTTGCCGGCTGTAGGTACGTGTGAAAATTGATATTAGCCGCTCGGTACTGCCTGCAAATTGGTACACCTGTTAACCTGTTCAACGCCGTACAATTATTGAGAATTATTTTGGTACCGTAATAAAATTAATTGGTATTAAATTTCGCCATATAATGTTTTAATAGCTAACGCTTAATAACTTAATTTTTATTGAAGAGCACTCACGCCTACTAATTAGTGTGGATAGTTCAATGCAACAGAGTAGAAATAAGATTTTTCGGTGTCGATTGCTATCGTGAGATATCAACCGTCTTCCGTATTCTCTCCAAAGTCTGAACTATCAGGTTCCAACGGAAACACTTAAGTACACTTAAACTTGCCGAAAAAAGAAATCAAAAGACATCATTCAAATTTCCACTTTACTGGAAATCGAACCGAGGATCTTTCAAACCACAGACCACTATCATCATCACACCCGTTTACTTCTCAATAAAAACAATTTCAGAATATTGTTTCCCAAGCCATGTTTCCTTGCGATGGCCCGTGTAGCAGTGCCGGGGTGCATGCCTATGGAAATGGCCGGGCGGTGGGTCACGTGACCGCCGCGCCGGGCCCATTCTTGCATAAGTCAACGTAAAAACAGTTACCAGCCGTGTATCTTCGCGAACAGAGGTGGCTGTCGATTTCACACAATATTTATTGGTGCTACGTATTCTGGTACTATGCAGTACCAAAGTGATTTGAGCGTTGGATTCCCGATGTCTCCGACGAGACCTGAGTTGAAATAATACGCGGTCTTCTAGATTTATTAAGTAATTGCCCGGATATTAATTAAGGTTTGTATTACTTGCCGCTTATTTCTGTGAAAGAAATCATCGTGAAGTCACCTCACCTGAGAATTCTTTACAATGTTGTCAAATGTTTACGTATGAAGACTGTCAACGCGCACTTGGCCGGCATGATACCTTGGCCTATACTACTCACATTGTTACAACATACCTGACTCCAAAAGTAGGTTAGTTATGAGTTGGGATGATTTTGGTAACACGAAAGACTCTTTAAAATGATTACCCGGAAACACTGTTTCAGTTATACATTGTAGGGGTGACCGTTAGTGACAAAAAAACCAGATCGTTCCTGTACTTGGAAGGATTAAGCTGTCGCGGGTTAGAAAAAACATTAAGCCACGTCTAAGGTCTTAGGGCGGCGTACAAACTTCCGATACATGGGTTTACCATTAACTCAACAGCATGTAGAATATACTCTAGGCCTCTACAGTTACAAAGAGACCTGTGCTCAGAAGGGCGCCATTAATAGGTTGAAGCGTCTTACAAACTCATAAAGATTTCACGTATGGCAGAGGGTCCCCATCGGCGCACCTCTGATCCTTGTTGCGCAACGCCATCTCTTGATGCACATATTCATTACCTCGGGTCGATAGTTCCGTAACATACAAAACACGTCGGGTCACGTGTAAATACGGTGATTACATCGTGATGTGTAACGAAGTTTGAAAAACTGATTTGTAGTAACTTTGTTAGTTGCTAACGAGTCGCTCTATGGGGTATAATTTTAATCTTGCTAAGATTTTTAATAGTTTTAATTGTGATTAGGTACCCACTTTTTGAAAAATTAATCAAGGAAATCAATTGCCAGATGTTCTTAACTTAAATTTTGGGTACTTTTAACCGCTGATTTTTATCACACGGTTACACGGTTTTGTGTAGGGCAGTGTGGTGCGCTACCGGCCTTTCAGTCGTTAAACGTTCTCTGAGTTCAGAAATAGGAAGTAACCCTTTTTACATCTATGTTAAAACTACAATAATAATGCTCAATGTATCTATTCGACTAGATAATTGACAAAAAGCTATGAACTATAAAATATCATATACTAATAATAACCTATCATAAACACTTAAATATAAAGTGTGCTAACCACTATAGTCAATGTACAAATTGACTGCATTATAAGCGGCAGTAAACAAGAGTGGAGATGACGCAAGGATCCGCGTCTAGTCTATTAATTATATTATTATATCACTTGAACGCATCAACGGGCGGCCGGAGTAATTACACGTCGCACGCCGCCGCCGCCATTAAACTAAATACCCAGTAAATAAAGCTCCACTGCGTTCAATGCGGGGAAACGTAATTGTGACAGCGAGTGGCTACGTAACGTTAGGTAGGCGACTGTCAACTGACATTTGACAGCTGCGCTTAAGTGGCTTACGCACTGAACGTGATCGGTTGCGGTTAATAGTCAGGTGTAATTAATGTGAGATATAACTCGGGTTTGGCCTGTGTGTGTATCCGGCACTGTTTAAATATTTATTTACACACCAACAGTTGTCATCTTCTTGTTCTTCTTCATTCAAATTGTTGTGATTTGAAATTTGATAAGAAAATAGGACAAACAACATACTAAACACACTAAATACACTAAAGCACACTTATTTAATTCTTGACTACAATCCCATGTGATTTTAAGTGGTAATGAAGTCTTGCACATTAAATTGTAAAGTGAACTTTACTTGGAAAAATAAAGAAAACTATTTCTAAAAATTTAAGATTATTTTTATGATACGACAGTGACTGTTATTTTTAATTGATAGTCAAAATAGTTCTAAAATGACCTTGCAGTGAAGGTTACCTTCATAAACAAAAATAATTACGGGCATAATTCAATTACATCAATGAGCACGTCGTTTATTAATAGTTGGCAAAATGTTAAGAAAATCTAAAATTAGTTACTTATCAAACCATTAAAAAATTATAAAACTGCAAAAGTAAAATTCCATTTTGCGAGTGGCACGGACATAATCAGTCTACAGATTTACGGTTTACGGTTTAAGAAAAGTTACACTATAGATTTAAAGAATATGTAAATATTGTTTTAAAAATTATTTACAAATGACAAGAATATAAGTTAGCTATACTTATAGGCAAGATCACCACCAACTAAGCTATAAAATTGTACAAAACTACGACTGCACATTAAAACAGTACATTGTTCCTACATCTATAAATGCTTGTTTAATTACCTCCTCTATGTACCGAACACAAACAAATAAAACGCTCGAATAAGAATTGAATAAGACGTGTAACAAGCGAACTCCACACGGTCCCTCACGTATCTCGTCAGAGCAAGCGTATCACCGGCATCACCGCATAACATTCGAGTCACGCGCGAATCGTTTAAAGATGGCATTGTTTCAGTTCAAATTCCTCATCTATGACGCGATCGATGCAACGACTTATCATTCACGAGGCGCCGGCCATTTTGGCAATGGCGCGCGTTAACGACTGCCCGCCATTACTTAGTGCACTCGACAGGACCGCTCGTGAATATGGATTATGTGACGTCTAGGATGGATATGTTAGTCGTGTTGCTAACCTATAGCTCCAAATATTACGCGTAGATTGTTATACAAGACATTACTTGACTTGTCTTACATCTTTCATCACCGGGAGCATATGTCTAATCGCTTAATTTGAGTTTAATACCTACAATATATTGTGTAGAGACACGGGCGGTCAATCATTCATAGATTCCCCTACTCCAGCTCACCACTTTTATACTGGACTGACACGCCTGGGGTTTACGATATTAGGGATTAAGAACATTACCCTGACAATGTACCATAGTCTTACAATAGAAAGAGCTTACATAATGAACAGCGAAAAATCCAAGGCCGTGAAACGAAACCGAACATAATCGCACGAAACCGACCGGAACCGAACCCGCGCCCGCGGCCTATATCTAACGGATGTGACGTGCACCGCGAACTTAAGGCAGGTTTCACTTTCGGCGCTACCCACTCCGCCCGCAGCCAGCGGCCCGTGTAAATGCGCCTTTACAACGTTGCGTTGGATGCGGCTGAGAGTGAATGCTCTTCCTTGTAAGCCAATTATTCGCACTATTAAACGCGCTAAAACTATTCAACACTACTGAATTAAACTGTCTTACTTATAACTAACTATCATGTTAAAGCGATCTCTATTAACTAATCTTCGCGTTTCATAATATCGAATTACATTCAAATACCAACTTGTTTAGCACGCTCAAAGTTCTTTCTAAAAGCCCAATTTTGTTCAATGAATTTAAAAATAACAACGTTAATATTCTGATGTTTTGGATTCCAATTAATTTTGGAGTCATTAAAACTTAATTTATATTATAATTCAGCAGTTAATATAGAGTTTTATAGCTTTCTGTAATTTGCAGATATGTTCGTTATTATTCATAGAAATGTAATTTTGTGTAAAAATACTAATGAATAATTTTTTGTTTGTTTCCAGTCATTCTTCGGGAGGTCGTACAACAACCTTAACTCCATCACCGAGTGCAAGAACAACGGGGAATGCGTCATCAATAAGAAGAACCGGACGGCTTGTAAGGCGTGTCGACTGCGCAAATGCCTCATGGTGGGCATGTCCAAATCGGGCTCCAGATACGGCCGCCGCTCCAACTGGTTTAAAATCCACTGCCTTCTACAAGAGCAGCAGCAAGCTGCCCAGTCCCGGTCACCCCCGAGAGTGCCACCCTCGCCTCACTCCATGCCGCATCCGCCCTTCCCGCCGCATCTCTTTCCAGGGCTCGCGAGACCTAGGACGAAAGAGGAGCTCGCGCTCCTAGGCCTCGACGACTACAAGCAACCGTGCTCCGGCTCCCCGGATTCCCACCGAAGCGGCTCCTCCCCCAAATTGGACGAGAAAGCGCGCATCACCCAATCCAGACCCCCAGACCGCACTCTGACGCCCCCCAGGGACTACATGCCGCTGCCGCTCCCCAACCTCCCCTTGCCCCATTTCCCCCACTCCCCTTTCTTACCCCCGCCGCCCTTCAGCCCGTTCACGCACAATCACCATCTTCTGTTCTCGCCAGGCTTCCCCTCGTTGTACTCGAGACACCTGCTGGACCACGCCGCGCTGCGGCAAGCGGTCGAGAACAACAACGACGTCCGACTGGACGACAACAACACGGACTCGTCGAAACGATTCTTCCTCGACGACATCCTGAAACACCAGCGGTCGTCGCAACCGACGCCGCAGGAGGACGTGATTTCGGAAGCGGAGTTCGTTCCTACTCCTCCGGCCGAGAGAAGAACGTCGGAATCTCCGCTCCAGGAGAACCCGATGGACTTGTCTGTCAAGTCCGATGGAAGGTCGAGCTCGGCGCGGCGGCGATCGGACGACAGCGAGGTGATAGCACCTGATAACGACGACGTGGAATCCGGTAGCGCGGGAGGGTCTGCCAGCGAGGAGGAGGACGTCTCCTACGCGCAAATCAAGAGGATAAAGGTCCATCCTCTCGATCTGACTACCAAAGTGTGACGTCATTCGCGGGGACGTCGGGTCGTGCCGTTAGTGTAAGCGAGTATGTTATTGACAATAAGCAAGGGCCAGTAAGTCGGATTGTGATTTTATATAAGTAGGAGATTGTAGTGACTCTGAAAAGATGTTTGTTTTGTGAATTGTTATCGATTGATTAAAGAGTCTATCCAAATACGTAAGTTAAGTAGCGTTTAGTTAAAGTTATTGGTACTTAGAACCCGGTTGCTGGATGTACAAATTGTGTGTAAATAAGTAAATTATTGCGTACCGTGTAAGCGTTAGGTTAGTTAGTATGTTTTAACGAAAATGGAACAGCCGGGAGTTGCAACATTCCATTTTTAAAGAAACGAAGATGTAAAATTATATTTTTTGTATTATTTGAATATAATTTATTCCATTTAGTAGAATTTTGATTGAAGTGTTGTTTGATTGTGTCAAAGTGAAGTTCGGGTGTCTCGTGAACTGTTTCTGTGTGTCTTATACCTAAACTATTCTTTTAAGTAAGTTAATACACCGTATACATGTAACTTTGGGTACGTTTATAGCACAGGAATGTATTACAACTGATTTTATTAATACATTTCGCCTTCGATCTTATCTTAAGCTTATCAGTTTTATCGATTACCCAGTGAATTGAATCTGTCCTCGCGATATACAGGGCGGGGTTTGATATCTTTTGAGATATTGCTACTACATACATAGTTTAAATTGTTGTTTACCACAGCTAATGGTGAGTGGTGTTCTCAATAATGTTATCAAATGGTTTCAAAGTGCCTAATAATAACAATAGCACGGTCCATTAACCAGGACTTGTAAAATTTGCCTCAAGTCTCTACCCAAGGCCTTTAGGCAACAGAACAGTGCTATAAACGTATCTCAACCACGCATTCCAATGTATACTTTATAAATATACTCTTTCACATTACATTCCTATGGATTTGCTCAATGTATCTGTGAACTTAGTCCTTCTATACATTTCACTACCTACTCATAAAGTAGAGAAATTTAGTCGCAAACACACATACTCAGTTGTAATACTTCAATCGTTTGGTTGTATGTAAATAATTTAACTTAAGTAGCATGTTTTAAATACATAGACAAATAAATGTGTTAAATGAATTCCACGAAGACGTACAAAATAAAATATTCACGCACTCGATTTCTTTGTTTAATTTTAAACCTTTCTTAAGACTTTCAGTCGATCAAAACAGTAATGAATTATGACATCGATCCTATCCATCACTGCAAGGTATGTGCTTCTCTTAACAGCCGAGGATGCCTCGAAGTTACATAATGTCAAACCCGAATCACACTAACGAAGTTCTCTACACTGCTCACATGTACATTTATGTATACAAGCTTCGAACAGAAACTATTGGAAGAACGCCGTTTCCAAGCCGGAAGATCTTCCTTTCCTAAGATGGACGATACTTTTGAGGGATTCTGACGTGTCCAGTGAAATGAATATATTATGTTCTTTGGCATCATACGTTCCATAGCACGTATTTTTACAGTTAAAAAACACAGCAGGAACTGATTAAGTAGCTTAATTTTTCTTAAAAATAATAATATTGACACAAAGTAACAAACAAACATACAAGAAGATACGCTACTCTCTACATTACTCTAACATTAGGACTAATAAATATAATCTCTACTATTCATATACTTACACCTAAATCTTTGTGACCGACGTGTTGCTGGCCTACAAGATATCGATATTCCCCGAACTACAGTTAATTCTAAAATAGTAAAAGCTCAGCAATACTAACGCTAATGCAATGCAATTAAGAGCATTGTATTATGAGTAAAAGTCAAAAGTTAATTACCCTGTTTTACCTGGCACTTACTATTTACACACTATTTGTGACTGTATAGACAATTGCTTAACTGCACAGCTATACAAAGCTACAGCTACTAAGTACTATACCTACCTACTAAGATGTCATACAGAATTCCATAAGAATTTAAAATACATAAATACACTCTCATAGTTATATATTGATGAAGATGATATCCCAAATGAGGATACCTTACATCGTGAGTTGCATGGACAACACACAACAACACAAACGCCATCAGTGAACGTAATTAAAATTTTCGCCTGCTAGGAATCGAACCAAGGACCCATCGAACGGCAGTCTTGCATACGGGTCACACCTTACAAGTCTTCTATAATCTCGATCACAATAAGCATTTTTTACTGCGCACGCGACCGCTAGGTCAATCAAGGATTGACACCGAGCTCGCCATCAGACACAATAAGACTAAATGAAATAAAACCCAGACTTGTGTGGTCCATTCGCACGTATGTTTGACCCGTCGGCTCCACGCCTGCCACCGTTATGCACATCCTCTCGCTCTCGATACGTTTGCGAAACGTTCTCATGCGATATGACGCTTGCCCTCTGCTCCGACGTGGCATACGAATGGCCTGCTCGCCCCAATGTCCCCACAACCAGGGTAATAGTCGCCGTACAAGTCATTTACTGAACGTTATTGTGATTTGTCGCAATGATTCCGTCTCATGGTCTGACTCTGACCGTTTCGATAATCAACTGTGAGAGGTCAACTTTAAAAGGTAATTAAATTCAATATTGGAAATCGGTCGTATTAATTAATAAACTTCATTATGATAACATTCGTTTGATTTGGTTTACAAAACAAAACTTAATTTGAAACCGATTATATTTTTACTTATTAATAGATCGTTACGTGATCGAGATTTTGTTGTTGTTTTATTAATTTTGCTGACATCGACAATCGTATTCAACATTAAAGAACATGCTTTTAAAACAATGGCATAATATTGCTGTTACTCTAACAACATTTATCTAATTCTAAAGCGTAAAGCTAGCCATACACCCTTCATGATAGTTGACAATTGAATTGTACGGGTAAGTAATTGTAGCTCACACTACTACGAGTCGTTTGAACGTAAAATTGTAACGTAAACTGTAGCTACACTAGAGACAAAACCACAGCATTTGGTTTCACACCATGAGGATCTACATACGAGTATAAGTTCATATGAGCAAGACACAATCTGATACACTGAGCACTGAACCTACTTACGTTGGTACCTAGCTTTTTACTACTGATACTTATGGCCGATGTCCGAAAACAATAAAAAAATTACCACATTCTTTGAGGATTACGAGATAGTATTGTTGCCTGACGAACTAACACCAAGATCTGGTATTATGAATAAATATAAGAAAGACTATGTAAATAATATTATAGAAACAAGTTCACAATTTCTATGTAAAATTTTTAAAATATTCATATCTCACGGTCAATTATGAAATTAATAAATCTCGCGTTGAATAATGGATTATGTTAAGTTTATTTCCTAATTGTAGTCAAGTGTAACATTCAGTTTAACGTGAGGCGAGGAATTATAAATTGACGACGAATTATTATATGAAGTATATGAATTATTGGAATGTTGCTAGATACAACTTTTATTTTTATTGCTGAATATTATCATACGTAATATTATACTATCCGCCGGCTCGTAGACCCGCTACACACTCACACCTATTAGCGAAGTTTCTTTATGTAGTGGGAGCTATGGCTAACACACAAAGATATGGACACTCCCAGACCGAACACGCTGAATTAAACTCATCAGTTCGATCGAACCCAGGACTTTTCTAAACGGCCGTCCGGCATAGTAACCGTTGCGCCTTATCGTAAAACATACATTTAGAGTTTTTCAGAGAGAAATTGTACTGAGTTTGTTTTTTCGCCAATAATCAAGTATCCTAAGAAGATGTTACAACTGGATTAGCTAATACACTGGTCCGCCACGCCCAGGGCTCGGAGAGGCTGGTGTTGCGTGTACGTCCATTACTTACGAAGCTGTCGAGACGCGAGGGCATCGAGTCAAAAGATCATTGTGTTTCAATAATTCACTACGACTAAGTGTGGTAGGTTCGGCACGCGAAGTTGTATTTTCTGAACTACAAAAATTACAAAATAAATAACTGTTTTTAATTATACATAAATAAATAAAATAAAATAACTAAATAAATTATACCTAATGTCGATATAGAGCAACACGAATATGTCAATCTGCCTAAGCGTTCTCCATAATGTTCTTAAAAGTGTGTGTAGTTTGCCAATCTGCACTTGGCCATCGTGGCCTATGGCATGCTTCTTTTACATTTTGAGAGGAAATCCAAACAGTACAATAGTTACAATACTTCTTCACTGCAATGATGGCGCCCAACAATAAGGGTAATAATAATTAAAGCAACTCATTAATATGTCCTGATGTCCGAAGGGATCCGAACATTTCGAATTAGTGTCTCTACGTGCCAATCATACCAACCAAGATTGCGTGAACTCAAATTGACATAAATGATGGTTGTTAAGACTAATTCTGGACAGTTTACAATATTTTTAAGAAGGATTGCTTACTGCTGGTATTTAAAAAAAATATTGCTATCAACAGCTTTTATGGTAATTACTTTGGATGTATATTATCATCGATAAAACAACACGTAATGATCAAACGAACGATAAATAATATTGAATAGCAACGAGTCTCATCCACGCTCGACGTGAACTGCACAAAACAGATAACTCACACTTAAAATCACCACGCAGTTGCTGCGTCGAGCCGGGTAAGAGGACCTAGTGAGTGACACCGAACATTTCGGTATTACACGACAAGGCATAAAGCACGTATGTATATTTAAAGTAGTTAAAATTATAGATTTTCATAAGCGAACGTCTGCAGTCGCATGTGAACGGCGCGCCTTGACCCGACGACATGAGCGTCTCCGCCGCGGACATACACTCACTGGATGCGACATTTACCATATTGAACATCACAATTTAAGAAGAAGATTAATCTAATAAATGATTTAAAAAATTCATAAACCCGCATTACACAAAACGCAAATAAAACGTTCACTTCATGAACAGAGACCACCATGGTAGAGACCAAATATATGTAAATCTGTCACATAAATGTGACAATACCTAATCAAATTTGCTTCGCTTTACATGCAGGACCACTACCAACTAGGATGGCTGGTTGGATTATCAAAAATTTTATCATCGTATTTGGTATTAGGGAACACAAATAAAATGTGATTATTACCATGCATAATATACTTCATAAACACAACATACACAGTTTATACCAATAGATCTAGTAATATTAAACTCAGTAGAGTAAGGGGTTCTGCGTACAGCATACAGCACGAAATAAGGGATAAAAATTAGTTTGATTAACCGCCAATTTTGAAGTAAGAAAAAAAATTGTATTTTGATAATTCGTGTACTATGTCGTATTTTTTATTCTATTTATTTTCCGTCATATTCCTAGATAAACAATAAAAATAAAGGTCCTTTTATTTCTTTCATTTATACGAATAACAAAACTAATCAAACTCTTTTATACAACCACGCTCACATCCATCGCTAGTCGCTCATCCAGCCGCGTCGTAGGTCTTGGTATATCGCAAGTGGAAGCGACTTGTGTAACAGTAGTGCGGCAGAGCTGCGCGGGCGCACAATAACTGCCATGTTACAGGTCATTTTGTTAACTGTGAATACGTAATTAGACGAGAGACCATCCAAACACTTTAGATAAGGATATTCAAACGGTATTGCGCACGCGTTTGATAGCAATCGCTACCGTAGGAAAATAAACTTGCTTATCTAGAATATAATATTCCGGGATATTTTATTTTGTGGGTCACGAGTATTTTCATAGATAATAATTTTTATTTACTCTCTAAAGTTGATCTCTAAAATCGATAAGATTTGAATTAAAATTTGATTCAAATATCGATTATTAAATGATTGCGTCCATCACTGTCTCCCGCACCTTAAGTCAAATTTCTTTTGTTTCAGTCTGATGAGAGGAAAGTCTTATTTGGCAAACAAACAAATAATTAAACACAAGTAATACTCGTTCAGTTACGATCTTTCATCGAAGGCAGTTAACTCTTAATTATTTGTGGTGTAAAAGCTCAACTGTTTACTCTTTATAAGTTTCCACGGTATTGCAACCACTGGAGATCTAGTAAGGAGCTTTGGTAAGTTACGTTACGTCACATATAGGAATGAATTCAACAAAGTGTAATAGGGGTATAGGGATTACATGACGTAACTCGTGAAGTGACATGTTTAAATCACAAATGGACTCTAAGCTGAATCTTCATCGCAAAGCTTTCAAATATTATGAACTCTTTTACAATTGCATAAGGACTAAGATTCAAACATTAAGAGGAAATCTATATTTCAGATCCCATCAAAGTCACCAGTTATAAAAAGGAAAATCTCCCGCCTGACAAGATGTGATGTCTGGAAAACACTTATATTCCTTAATTTAGGTTAATAGCACAGTTTAATAGTGTACAAATGAGTAGACAAGCCACCTTATGGTAAGTACTACGTAGTTACCATCGGCAATAAACATCAGCAAAAAACCACAAGTATCAATTATGTGTACCCGACAAAACAAAAATTTGGGTGTCCAGCTGAAATGCAGTGTTTCAATGTTCGTATCCATTCTAATACTACAAAATGTCTGTCTGTGACGCTTTCACGGCTAAACCACCGGCTCGATTTCGACGGAAGTCAGAATGAAAGTAGTTAAGACCCAGGGTCACACATAAGCTACTTTTTTCAAAAACCAACTTCTTTAAGGTTGAAATATTTGACGACAGTTTGTAGATGATTCACGATATACACGAATTCCACGTGGGCAAAGCCGCAAGAGGAAGCTAGTTTTGTATATTATATGCTAATGTAGAAAACCTCGATAGCATGATTCAGACTTGACGTGACGTCATTGTAATATTGTGCGATGTCGCCAAACTCCTACATGTGGCAATATTTACTATACATTAGATTTCAACGCGTTGCAGAATGCGACATCCGATCCGACTTCATAACTTTACACATATAAAATTATCTTTACGCAAGAATACATTACATTACATTAAGAATTACATACTGTTTATTATATCTATCAAAGATTGCAATCTTTTAAATAATGTAATGAATGTCAAAACTATTATAGGTAATATTAACCGGTCTAAGTGGGGATACTTGTATCTTTGTATTAAAGCAACCTTAAGGTGTATTTACGCTTATAAATTTAATAATTTAGGGTGATATAAATGAGAGAGTAGTATTTTGTATCTTGATTTGAAGATTGCTGGACTATATACTGTATGGTTTACTTCCATTCTCCAGTCATGGCTTCGACTTAACGAACTTAAGTTATTTGATGCATTTGTTTTGTTTTATAAATTTAAAGTACTTTAGAAAAAATTATATATTGAAAGGATCACATTCAATAGTTTTCTAGTGTATGTACTGAAGCACAGGTTTCACGAAGCGAATTCTCGGCTGGTTTACTAGTTAGAAACAAATTACAGCATTTAACTTTTTATGATATCGTCAAACACGAGACAACAATCGCATATGCCATAAACTCTAAACTCAATTTATTTCTTGAAGTCATCTGTTTATAAATATAATTATGTACTTCAGAACACCAATTGTTTGCATTTACGACTGGTTCACATATTCACTCCAAATGCCAAATGTTAACAGGTAACACTTAACCGAAGCTTAACACTAAACAACTGTTAATTAACATTGGTAACCGGCATGTTAAGGCCTGGGGTCCTATTTTTCAAACGGCGTCTGGTAACGAGCGTTCGGTGGTCGTCGTATACGATCGTTCGTTATGACGTTGTGACCGCTTGTCGTAGTAGGCGAATGATTAAAAAATACCAAATTTAGCTATGTCGCATGAAAATAACTCCAAACGAGTGTTCGCCGCCAGACGCCATTTCAAAAATAGAGCCCCTGGACAAATATCGCTCATATTTGTATCCGCTAAATTCCGCTACCACCGTGGGTAGAGTTATCCACCAGGGTACGCGATAATTCTTAGGATACAAGATAGTTCATAACTACCTTAAGATTGGTCTCCACTAGTAGTCTAAACGCGTGTTTGAGTCGGGTTTTTCCCGACGATGTTTACATTGTCACATTGATTCGCGTAACAAAACTCATTAATACTAGGTACTAGTGTTATACATATAATGTTGAAGTCTGAGTGATAATGTTGTTATCAAAATATGCTGTGTTGTGTGTGTGACCCAGCCTAAGAATACTACTTTATCTACTCGGATACTACCTACAGTGGTAAGGGTAACTCCCGTATCTGAACAGGCCCTTAAAGTGCTCTGCGTAACACGGAAGCACTTCGGCGATATAGCCAATAGCAGACATTGGTACTACGGTCACTTAAACTTCTGAGCTTATTAACGCTTCTCCACCCATAACACGGTCCTATATGGAAATATTACATTACAATACAGTAAAAATGAAGCGATAAAAAACCGTACAAAAATTATACAAGTTTATGTAAATTGTTTTAATAAAATACAATAAAATATCGTTTAACCAAAACTCTCCGCATTACAAACACTTAAATCATCGTAATGAATGTTGAAAGATGAAATTTCAGCCTTTACGTAATGACCGAATAAAGTATAAAAAAGGTTTCTTATAGCAGCTTACGGGTTTAACTTAAATTAAAAAATATTGTAGATTATAATAATATATTCTGTTGAAATTTTGGACATACCTGCGACCAGAGGACGACCAGGTTCTGACTAATGGCTGAAATGATCTGTAATTAATAAGTGCTTTCGCGATCGTAAACAGAAATTTTAATTAACATTAAATTAAAGTGTCCCTCGCGTTTAATTTAAGTTTACATGTGACACATATTTTTATTAATTAAAAATAAACGTTTAAACCTAACCTCGCGGTACACTACGAGCGCCGCCCTCGCTCCGATAAACGTTTTTATTTTGTTTAGCGTAAACCATTAATGGCTCGCTACTGAATACGGGTCTCTCCTCATCATCGATAAGGCAATACTCATACCAAATCATACATAGAGCATACTACACCATGCTGCTCCAGTTTTCATGCCATCTGATATGGCTTAACAACTGCTGTATATCGGTAACATCCGGTATTCATGTTTACAATTTTCATAATGAATAAAAATAAATCAGCAATATTATCATCAGGGCATCGACCCCAAACATCGAATGCGGCGAGAAATTAAAATCACAGCCAATTTCATCTCGTACAATCGAATTTCGAATAATTTGTGGTGATAAATGTGTAGCAGTCCGGGGCCCGTTCGGATACGCCATTAACATTCGAGGGAAATCTTTTTACAGCGGCGTATATCAACTTTTTGCAGCAATATTCCCATATAAAGTGCGCTATGTTTTAAAAATAATGAGAGTGCTCGGCGCGCGCACAGCAGGGCATTGAGATATGGTGACAAGCCGCGTAGATCACGGCGACGGCGACGGCCGACGGCACCGGTACCGTGCCGTGGTGTGATATCGCTAACAGCGGAACGACCATTCTCTTCTCAGATTCTCCCGGCTTTATTTCTGGGTATGCGGGACCAACGCTGATTGGCAGCTACCCTGGTTGAATTTGTTCATATGCAATTTCTTTACGTATGAATACTAATTGGACTTTAACATTATTTAACAAACCTTTGCCAGCAAACATAATAAATATTATATTAATTGAATATGACTACAAAATACAATTATTGTTTATACAAAAGTGGTTTAAGCACTCATCTCCCTCAAATATCTGTCCCAGCCAGGAATCGAACCCGAGACGTCTTTTACTATTCAGCATAGAATAGAAGAACGATACTGTCTAATTTGTGTCAGTTATCCCACAGGTACAATCGCCCATTACAAATGTGATCGACATTGAACAAGACTACTGGGAATAGGATAGTTAGTTCAGTTAGTAGAGGGTATACCACCCTCTAAGAACGTTCGTTGATCATTCAGGGCGTTTTTTTAAGAAAACACACAGATGAAGTAGGCACAAAAACATTATAATCTTTAAAGCGTTAATTACTTGGTAATCCTTCTGAGAAATAATTAAATATAACAAAGAGTCAGTAACAGTCCGTAAACAAGAACGGATAAAGATTTGACCTCTTCCCGCTAAACCGATTTATTACCCATACTTGGAAACACACTAATATACATAATAAATCTTATCAAAACGGTTATTGTAATTAAAGAGAATAATTTTAACCAGAACACTTTATCTCGTATGAAATTATTAATTATTTCCTTGAAAATTGTATAAATTTAATGGTTCAGATTACTAGTACTTGGTATAATTAATATTTATATTATGAATTTAAATTATCTAGAAGCTAAGTTAAGGTGATACATATTTTATATTTTTCCACATAAATTACCTAATTAACGTTATTTTATAATCTTATAAAATTAATACCTACATATGTGAAATAAACCCTCTTTACGAAAATTACGACGATGCAAAGAAAAAAGATTGGGCGGTGCTATAGTTCATATGCGGAAGAAGTGCAGAAAAACTAATATTATAATATAGAAACACATTTAATTAATGTATAAAACATTACACACATGCCAATATTAGTTAATATATGTTCACTACTATGCATTTGACACGACGAGTCACTTGAAATGTGCAAATTCTGTATTCAATGTCACCGGCGATATGAATCCTTTGAAGAGTATAAAAAAGAGTGTAAAAGCATTGATTTATATAATTAAATTTATGACGACTGGCAACCCATGGCCCAGTTAGTCGAGTTTGCACTAGTAGAGCGCTAATACTCTAGTAAGGCTTCGTTACAACGTGTGAAGCGAGAGGTCCCGGGTTTGATACCTGGGAGTGGCAAGTGAATGTTAGTTCGCGGCTCACGCGTGTCAATGGTCTTATTTATGTTGTCTATGGCACCCAAGAATCAGGAAATTTTAGTGTAGTGCTATAATTTGTTACACTATCATGCTGCAGCGAATATAACTAATATAGCTAATAATTATACCAATTTCTATTCTTTCTAGACTGTTAGTTGTGTATTGACATAGAACAACAGCTATAATTGACACGTACTAAGAAAGTGGAGCGACGTGTGGCGGTCAGCGGTCAGCGGTCGATCACAGGGGCACCCCCCGCGGCGCAGCCACGGAAATACCGTTCTGTGCACAAAAATAATGATGCGTCCGTAAAACTTCATTTATGTTATCGCCATAGTACATGTCACGTTGTCGAAATGATTAGGTAAGGTATTAAGTTATGGTGAGGAATATCGGAAATATCGTTCTATGCACAAATAATGATGCGTCCGTAACGCTTCATTTATGTTACGATCGCTATACTACACGTCACGTTATCGAAATGATTAGGTAAGGTTTTAAGTTATGGAAATATAATACTCGTGCAACGTTTTTCGAACAATTTTTTCAGTTAAAACATTGATATCATCAAGCCCTCATGGTTTTTTTATCAATCTGTCTTAAGCTTTAGCTAAGAGCCTAGAAGTAGCCTGCCTGTAAAGTAAGGAGTCCCGGGTTCCATTCCCGACCGGGGCATATATTTATATGACTGATAAATGTTTGCTCTCTTGTCATGTTGTTATTGTTGTTTTTGTGTTATCGATGACACCTGCGACACAGGGGAATCCTAGTGCAGGTGAATCAATGTTTTACATAAATGCCTGGCCCGAGCGGGAATTGAACCCTGGCTCCCACGATTCAGAGCTGTACCAGTGCCAACGTATGTCGTAAGCATTGTCTTCATCCCGGCAGATGCGCTTTTAAGATATTGATCAGTCCACCGCACTGTTACACTTTCTAAATTATTTAAATGTGACCGGATGTAACAGTATATTGCGGACTACGAGATCAGATTAGCTCTAGATTCAAGATCACCTTGTGATTCACAAACTGAATCAATAATTTCATATTCCGTTATAATCTCCGAATTATTGCAGACATAATTATAAAACGTTTAAGTTTGTGTCGCCCCGTCTGTCTTCTAGCGCATGGCGTAAGTAATGAATGCCACTAACGGGTTTGGAGAGATAAAAGATTATATATTATGTTATTAATAAGGATTAAAACTAAAACTATTTTGACTATTTGGATGGATAATCATTCAACTAAAATCTCTTCAAAAATTGTTGATTTTACGTGAACAAGTAATGTAACTTGAACAGAAAAAAACGACTTCTACATCGACAAATTTAATAATAAAATGAGAACATCATTGACTTGGCTGAAGTCAATGAAATACACATTCTCTAGGATAACTCATTACTCGACAGATCTCGATCAAAATTAAATGAAACCACATGGCAAGCATCAGTTTTCGATTGCAAAAAGAATAATTTAAATTGATTAACATAAAATTCCGTGAAATTAAGACCATGACAACCCTGATGGCGCAATGGTTAACACGCCGGATCGCTGTTCCGAGGGTTCTGTGTTCAATTCCCTGCGAGGCGGAAATTTGAATTATGACTTTTTTCCGTTCTCGGTCGTCTGGATGTATGTCCTTGTCTTGTATGTTGTCCATGGCATCCACGACACAGGGAATCCTATTGTGGGGCTATAAGTGTGTAGCGTTATTTTATTTATTTTGTAGTCAGTAAAAACGGACATATCTACTTTCTTTTTACGTGCACTTTATCCTTTGCTGATAAGTGTGTTGGGAGCGAGGGCCGCGGGCAACGGCTAGTTATTTTATATGTCTGTCCGTACATTTGTGTAGGCTGCAGCAGTATTGAACATAATGTAAGCGCGAGGCTCCATAACAGCGGCTCTACGACACTCAGGAGTTATGGCGCATTGTGACAGGGCTCTGGTATACACCGCGCAGCCTGCTACACGGAGCCTACATCTGTTTTCATCTTTCATACACTTTGCTTCTGGTATACCTACCTACCTACATAAACTGATAGGGTTTGATAGGTTTTGAACACTCCCTCGCTTTCGTAAATTAAATTTATTGGTAATAAGCCGCATTGCGCATCAGGGAGCCTATCATTTATAAAACAAAACGCGAGCAGTTACCTACTAATATTTTATAAATCAGCTAACACCTTCAAACGGGAAGCAAACTGACAACGCTCTGACACTATAGGATTATAGATATTATCAGTAATGGATTCCATATGATAATTATTATGAATTGTAGGTACGATATATGTGATTTCATTCACCTCAAGAAATAGAATTTAGCTTATATTAATAAATTAATATAAAACAATTTTAACCGGCTCCGCTACTTTTTCTACGCTATTTAAATGGTATCAAATCGTTCAAGAATTTTTATTATAATTTAATTGAGCGACTGTAAATTATGATTTTATTTTTACTGCTGTGACCATTAGTAGACATAACCAGTAGCCATAATTGATAAAATTAATATCTTGTATTTAATTTCAACTTGTAGCATGTAGCCTATATATAATCAGTCGGATCCGCTTTGAATAGTGAGACCAAGACCACAGAACAGGGTGTGACAGTGACCACCTTACCTTTCTCTTAAAATTAACTGAATTATGTACATTTTTTTCTGGAATGGTAGCCACCATATCAAACTGGAGACCTTGTAGTCCTGACCTAAACCTTATTTCAGGTCGTCATGTCGTATGATGACGAAAACAATATTGCGTAAATAACATAGAAAATTTAGATTTATCAGCAAACATGAAACAATGAATAAATTTAATTAAGAAATTGTATTTCTATGTTTATCATTTTACATACACATATACATCGCAGTGTATACTGTATATATTTACACGCCAATCTTTATAGCATATCTAAGTAGTTAAATACTACGAACGCGATAAAAAGAAACTAGATTAGAAGTTGAATATTTTAACGGGTTGATCATCAAGATTTGAAACAATATTTCAATGATTTTTCGAGGCACTTCTTCAATCTGCTTCTAATTAAAATTATATATTCAATTCAGAACGCTGCCACCAACGGAGAGGAGTCAAGATGTGTGTGTACACATGTAATGATAACTGATAATATCTCGCGTCCGCGTCTGCTTAAATTTGGCTCAAATAAATTAGCATTAAATACTGTAGGTACATTTAAAAACACGTAAATTTGTTAGGTTAATGCCAACAAACAAGCAAATGAAACACCTGGTGGGAAGTGGTCATTGCCGTGCTCGTCAGCAACACCACAGTCAACGAAGCGTTGCTGGTTAAGAAAGAAAGAAAGAAAAACTGTCTCTCAAGCTGTAAGTCACAAATCGTTTGGTAAAAGGATGGTAACTAAGTAGCCAACAAGATTTAACCCTACAAACTTCACACAATCTCAAAAAATCGCGATCAAAATAACATTGTAACTAGATACAATTTTATTGTTTATTAAATCCTCTGTTTGATATAATCACCAAGTCCGTTCTTACTGTACCTTCTGATTAACCCTTTAATTGTCCAACCAATTATGCTACCATCCAAAACGTTAGTCCAAACAAGATGTACGAGCAAATGGTCAAATAATACGCAATGATGAAGTCTACACGGGACGCTAATCGCCTCTAACTGGGTGGTTCGTGCTTGTACGTATTAACTAGATTATCATGTGGCTTAAATCTTCATGTACGCCTTCATTGTTTGTTTGTTTGTGTAATGTTTGATCAGCCAGCTGGTATATCCACTGCCCGATTCTTCTAAAGTAAACGTGGCTATAGAAGCGTTCATAACAAGACTTGCGTCGATCCTAAGCGGTCGACAGAGTTTAAGCAACAGTGGGTGTAAATCCTAGGTGGATGGATAGATGACTGACTGCTTGTGGCAAAAAAAAATGTGTTTCCGGGCTTCTTTTTTTTATGGAATTAAGATAGCAAACGAGCATGCAGCACCACCCTTCCGCTGCCGCCCATGACAACTGTGACCGACCCAGAACTAGACTCAATGAGTCTCGTTCTAATTCGGTCACAGATGCGTTGCTACCCCTGAGGACTGAGATGGTCGCCTCTAAAACAAGTGTAACCGGCTCCACACCTTCCTATCCGGAACACAATTGTTCTTAAGACAATTATTACACGGTAGGAATGGCACTAAGTACCGTGGCGGGCGGTGGTACTTCCCCGGTGAGCTCTAGGCCCTACCACCTACTAAACTAAAACTTCGGAGGTTAAGAAGTATGTCCCGGGTGTTATTTTAAGATAACAATTTTAAGATAACAAATGACATTTTATGTATGCCACTGTGCCACCTAATTAATAAAAAATAATGACAATTTTTATATGTAACCTTTATAAAAAGATTTGAATAATTCGTGTGAATCTATTCACAAGACAATGTGCAAACAAGGAAACTACAAATAAAAAAAGCATATTTGTATAAACGACACTAAATATTTCAACACGTCTCGCCCATATTAATGTGAAGCATAAAATATTAATTATGTAATTAAAGCACTCCGCGTTATTTGTACTAAGAATGTCATAAAATTATTAATCGTCATTCTAATTACGAGTAGAAAATAATAAAACTAAAGGAGCTCGTAATAAAAACAGTAGGCTTCTAATTAAAACGGAGATCAGAGAAAGATAGAGATTTTATTTTAAGCCCAGCATCCCCACAGGGTTCACCACAGACCATAATACTCGTATTTAACATCAAAATTAATATCTTCTTACATGGTATAAAATTACCTTAGTTAATAACCGACGTAATTTAACTGTTTCGAAAGCAATACGCTTAGAATCAAATGGTCAGTGGTAGGCTACATGGCCACATGGTGGTCGATGGTCATGCCATGAAGAATCTACAACTGATATGCGTGTTTCATTATTGAATCAATTATGTTTTATTTTATCTGAACTCCCTAGAACTCTTATTATTATAAGTATACTCGCTGACGTTATCCTGAAACATACATTAATTATATCTTAGATCAAACCACAACAAATTCCACGCAGTTAATTTTACGTGATGCCTGGATTTAAATACAGACACAATGACAAAAATTCTTGAAACAATATTTTTGGGATTCTTTCGATATAATATTGTAAAAACCTTCGCGATTTCAATGTAAAAACTATTTCCTAAAATTTACTTGCGAATGGCTATCCCAATAATAATATTTTTTAGCGATGTTCCTGAATTCCAAGTGATTGATGTTAAACTTGAGCCATTTTTAACAGAACTAATCAATTCGTAACGCTTTATGGTGTTGATTTTTACAAACCTTAGTCAATATTTTAATTTAATATGCAATATGATAATAAATTTCTGCAAGCGTTTCCTCATATTTTCTCACCAAACCTTTTTGTTATGTTAATAGCGAACAAACGAGTGTACTGAGAATAAATGTTAACCGTCGTTCGAGAATATTACTTACTACTTCTATAAATCCATATTAATCCGAAATCCGAAAGTTTGTCTGTCTGTCTGACTTCCCGTGACGTTTTCACGACTTAACCAACAGTCGGCTTTGAATGTGGCATTCGGAATGCAAGAAGTTGAAAATACAGGGTCAGTTTTTTTCGAAAATCAACATCTTAAGTCTTAAAATAGGGTATGAAAATTGTTATGAAAAATCTAAACCGTTTGACCGATTTCGCAAAACTTTCTCGGAACGATAGTTGATAACGCAACGTAAAACATAGGCTACCCATTTTCTCCTAACGGACAATAAAAATAATTTCCCGAAGCGAATCAAGGGCGATCACTAGTAATAAATAATTTAATACCAAAGGCATCACCAATGCGTTTTCGACAATTTTCCTGCGTTGCATTTCTTGAGTTGTTGTTAATTTTTCCTGGACAAAAAAAGAAAAATGTCGCTCGTCTAAAATTTAAATAAGAATAGAGGGGGCGATGTTTATATAATTTGACGCGACGCGACGTGACTCGAAATATGACCTACACTTAATAATACATCTTGTAACAAGTAGTTACACACGCAAGGCTACCTATCAACCTTTCCTAACCGATATTGTGATAAAATATTAATTTATTCATGTATTCTAGTCGTGAGTCAAATATTAAGAGCAATATAAATCAACACATTTTGTCTATCGTTATGATGTTTTTAATAATTATAATAATGATAGCTGTTTGCAAACTAACTACATACATGTTTTTGAAATCAAACTTTATCTACCTCTCGCAGAAAATAATAATACGGTACGGTTTTATGTACGCTGAATTTCTCGCTGTTGACAAAACCACTAAAATACCTGAAATTAGGTGGAAAAACTACATACACACATGTACAAACAAAATATATAGGTATATATTTGGATGTGAAATACATAATGCAAATGATTAGGTATAAAAAGATCGAATAAGTATATTGTAATCTTTTGCGTCCCACAATATCTTCCCCTCTTCTGAAAAAGTAACGTATCTATCTATTGTTACTGTTCTTGGTTACAAGTTATCTTGAACAATTCGAAATCCGAAATTAATTATTCCGACATAAAACCAACATGAAAAACCATTAGATATATTATTGATTATTAGTAAAAGTGAAAAAAATATTATCTTTACGATTAACGCACTTTGATTAATGTACACGCGTGCGGAGGCTTTTTGGGACCCACGACTGAGATACGATTCAAATTATTACTTACAGCGATGAAGTCTTGATTGAATGTACCTAAATTCAAGTTTAAATACATATTTAAATAACATTGTTTTTTTTAATACTTATTAACAATTTTGACGACCGGTACGGGGCTATGATAACTACACTGGACTGCTGTTTGAATGATCCTGGATTCGATTCCGCGCTAAGCGGAAACTTATGATTCATGGTTTAAGATGGATTTTCTCTTGAAGAAAACTTGAATGATGAATTTAAATTTCTGTTCAAAGTCTGGTTAAATATTTTAGTCTTTACGTGTTGTCCTAGTGAAGGACTAATACCTATACCTAAAAGATTTATGAGTGTACAGCGTTACTTTAAATTCTAAAATGTAAAAAATCCATTACAATACGGTATTAACACAAACACCTATTCTCTGGTGATTCATCGACATCATAAATCATAAATAAAAAAAGGTTTTACGACAAATATTTTATTAATGTAATAGAGATAACTCGACAAAAACAGTCGTGTCGTAATCGTACAGTATAATTCCACGATACCGTAAAAAGTACGCACAAAGCCTGCACTGGTTACCGCATCATTAAAATGTGTTTTTTATTCATGAGCGATCCGTCGGTGCCGATCGTTGGATTGAGCTATCAAACACGCTTTTATATCCCGATCGACATATCGATCATTAGCTGCGCGCGGAACAACCACGTAACTCATAATTACAATAAAAATATGTTAACAAAAATATTTTAGAGACCATTAAATGAGAAAATATTAAAGAAACGATTAAATAATTTACGGTATTACTTAAGAAATTATAAGAAGAAAAAATACTTGTAGTTAGTAAAAGGGATGGAACCTTGAGTTTTTATGTATGAACGGTGTGTCGCAATGATTAACAAGTTTTACTACTCCGCAAGGGTCATGGTTCGATTATCAGAAAAGCGAAGTTTTTAATGCTGAGTAAAATATTTGTTTTAAATCTGGATATATACAAACACCCAGTTGTCTGTAACAACACCCAAAGTTTTCTGTAGCACCTATCGCAAACGTACAGATGTCTCTACTAGATCTCAAATATTTTATTATTAAACTTAAATATTGTGCACCTTTTCAAATTTCACCATTTGTCTGGTGGCACACATCCAGCGATCGGGTCGTAACGAATCGTACTCGTGAGTTCTACAAACAGCAGAACGACCAATTATTGTTTCTGCAAATTAAAAACAGTTAACCGTTTTACAGTTTACGTGCATTATTCCGAATTTGCGTCGTCGGTTGATAAAATACCAATAATTGAGCGCCGTGGGAACTGGCACTTGATTATTTTGTGAGAAAACATTACTGAACATTGACATGTTGCAATTGTTACTTACAAAACTGTTTTATTCTTCTAGTAATTTATAATCACAGCCGAGCTGTTTTTAACAATTATACTTGTTAATGACCAATTATCTTGTTTGTAAACCAAACAAACGATATTTTAGTTGCATGAAATAATAATTTGGTACCTTACTTTAAATAATTCTCTGTCATGTCAGAATTATTGTGTCTCAAGAACTGAAAAGTGAAAGTGAAATTAATTTTACTAGAATTATACACCTACAAAATTGATAGACACCTAATAGACTACACCTACACCTAGTCAACAAATTAATAGACACTAGATGAATACTTGCGCCTCCTTATAATTTGGCTACAACAGCAGGTAAATTTAAAATTTGACTTATTACATTTCTGCATCAAGCTCCAAAAAGTACTCTGATAATTAAGTTACAAAAGCATGCGTTAACTACACCGGGTCACAGTTCAGCATGGACTCATGGCCAACGTAAATAAATTATAGCGATTCGAATCTTGTGTTGAAACAGCCATCGATCTCGTTTTCACATGAGATATGGTCATAATATCTCATACGCCGCTCTCTCAACCGAACTAATTGCCTGATCACTCGAATTTCCCCATTAAAACGAGGTTGGTTTACGTTTAATATTGTAATATTTACGTTTAATATTGTAATATTTGTATAATATGTAATATTTCTTTCTTCTTTCTTTCTTTCTTTCTAATATCTTAATGTTCAATATTGGATTTTGGAATTGAATTACTCAAGCTATCTGTCACGTGATCTTAAAGAGTTACGTGGAAAGGAAAACCTCATGGGTTTCAATGCGGTACAGGGGAGGTGTGTAACGTCTTACTTAGATCGTTGGTGCTGTGTATAGTCTTACGCAGTACCTACCATGGCAAGATGAAAATTTGATAATTTTATTGAAACAAGACGTGTAAACTCAACGTTAATTGCCCACTTCACCCTTACATCATCACACCACCCGCCGCAGACTGAAGTTTCATCCACGTGTATTTTACGATCTTTTGTGCCACGTGAATGCAAATTATGTAATAAGCTTCCTTCTGACATTCAAGAAAGATTCAATTCCTTCAAGAAAGATATAAAATGGTTCTCCTTCAAGGCCGGCGTTGCACTGATAATGATTCCCCTGACGTGGCGCGTGTCCATAGGTAACGAAGTATCATCAGGTGGCTCGTCTGATTTTACGTCAGGTTGCGCTTTAACAAACATTCAGACTATTTGTCTATTTCCTACTTAATTTCAAGACTTATTAACCCTTCTGTTTAAATTTGAAGATATAAGTTGAGTTAATAAAAACATAGAGTTTGTCCTTCCCCTTTCTCCAAATGATTTATGTTCAAAATCGGTTTCAACTCGTAATCCGACTGTATTTTCTGTACACTTGTTACCTCTAAACTTATTATTGGGTGAAACAATTTTTATAATTATTTTTATATTCGAAAGCTGGTGCTGGTCGTGTGAGGATGTAGCCATTTGCATGTCATGTAATAAGTAGTTTTTGAGGTATCCTTAATAATTTGTATTCAATTGACTACAACTAAGAACATTGAACTTCGGTTTTTTGTAAAAAAAATATTCTGCCGCTGTAGATCACCAGGGCAGTTTTAATAATACGTACTAATGGCCGTAAAAACTATTTCAAACACTAAGAAGTGTAAAATTATAGTCGTTGATCATACATGGCCCCAGCCGCTGTTATTACAGTGGTGGTTAATGATAGATGGCCGCGCAGCCTTACATCCATCATTCACAGCGCTTTTGCGTCATCACTTTCTTTTTCATGCAGCTGGTAGAGTTCTGCTCTATACGTATAGAAGTATCGCGAAAATTTCCCACAACTTGGAAATGTAACAGCAACAAGTTGGCAATACCAGCCATAAGTGGATATTATTTTCAGGTCATAAACAGTGATGTCATTCAAAATAATTATTATTCGTATTAATAGGGGCTTATTTTATATTTCTTTTAAGTATAAGCGTAAGGAAAGGGTCTTCGTTCTTGACTGTGCGAGTCCAGGGCTGTGTAGTCGTGATTTCCGTCGTAGGGCAGTTAATAGTATCACAAGTTAATATTGTAACTGCCATTCATGATTCGTTTCGGGTGTGAACCGCTTTTAAAAACCGGTTAAGCCATTTTCGAGATAAGAGGGTGCAAATGCGCAAACATATCTACAAGCAAACCAACATAATAAGATCTAATTTGATCAATAAATGCCCCAATAACAGTTTATTTCAAATATCCTCTGTGTAGAGACGTCGATCAGCTTTATAATAATGTGTTGATAATAAATATCACTTTTCTTGAATCTTCATAGCCACTGTCACTCAGCTGGTGTGTGGCCTGACCTGCCAGTCCTGGGAAAGCCGTGTCCTTTATGCCCCCACAGTTGACGGATCGTTCCAATTACACGTCGCCGGCCGGGAAAACATGAAATATTGCATCTACTATGCAAATTCATGTAACATTATAGATAATATATATTTTTAGGTAAAGGTATCTATAATAATATAACTAAGTCACTGGCGATCAGTAGTGACCATTCAGGTGTTTAAATAAATATAAAAATTGGTACTAAATAAAGTGCCACCGACAGCATCCTATTACACCCCGAGTACGTATAGGTAGTTATTTTGTCAATAGTGTGTTTAAAGTCGATTGGTCTATTTGCTCAAAAGTTACAACTACATACTTACATAAATATATTTACGTTTTTAAATTTCCAAATTTAAAGAAAATTTAAGATCAGCCACTGCTACAGTAAAATTGAAATATTTTTTGTAGAGTCTCGCACATCACTCATTAAATTCCTACATCACATTTCCTTTACTTCGTTTTATCACTTTAAGTTACGTTCATTTAATTTCGGTGACATTACGTGTTTATAATAGGAAAAATTCTTTAAGCCACATTAAGGATATTGGAATTAAAGTAGGTATGTATGTTAAAGCCACGTGTTGTTAAACTGTAGAGTTAACGTATCTCGATGTAACAGAGATGTATCTTGTTTACGAACAACTATGATATCATTTCCATAAACATGACTTCACATTGACGACCCTGCAACATACTTGGGACACGATCCGCTAACATAGTAGCGAACCGCCCTGGGTTCGATTCCCAACGAAGTGGAAATTTGAATGATTACTTTAAATTTTTGTTCTCGGTCTGGATGTGAGTATTCTTATCTTTGTGTTTATCATGGCATTTACGTCACAGGGAATAATTATGTGATACTATAATTGTGTAGCGTTTTGTTGTAAAAATAATAATTATACCTACGTAAAAAATATTTTGTATTACATTTATAAAAGTTCTTTGAAAATATTTGATATTTATTTTATTCCCTAAAAGCTTAAAGACTCTATCGATTTACAATTACTCTCAATTTGTCGTAGCTTAAGGCCCGCTTACACCAGAATGATAACTATAAACTGTCCTTATTATATTTGTCGGAAACCTAGCGAAACTAGTGATGTACGAATTTGAACTTTAACATTGGGGGCTAAGACGATTTATTTTTGCCCCGCGGGTAAAACGGAACCTGTCTCAAAATTGTTTGACAAAGATACAATTGCAGTTTTCAAAATTCGTGTAGCATTATCACGCCTTATGCCTTTATTGATAAGGGTGATTTTTGTGTGAGCTTTGTGAGGTTTTCGGAGCGGATGGTAGGGCAGACTAGTTAAACGCTAGTACAAAAGCCATGTAATGCGGGATAATTGTGTTGTGAGTCGCTTGTTCGTCCACGATTTATGGGTATATTTTGGTCACGAGCAGTAAGTAATAGTTGAGCGCTCGTCCTCTCGGCACGAAGCCGGTACCGCGGCTGCACGGTTGCAACATATGTCGCCGTGTACATTAATGAGAAGCAGAGCAATCGTTCAGCTCTGAGCTACAACTACAACCAATAAAATTGTTTCTTGACTCAAATACAATTGCTATCAACATTGTTCCTGGCAACTTCAAACGGGCACATTCAAAATTTTTACTCTAGGTAGGTACATAAATGAATGTCCGTGTGTTCATAGTGACGGCTTTTTTTTCTACCACCCTATTTCATAAAAGTACTATAGCAAGAAGGAGAAGAACCGATGAAAGAAACTCCTTAACGCATATTTTAAATTTCACAAATGTAAGAACAAACTTGTAATCTATGGCATCTACGAGTATGTACGTATATAAACAACGTTGGGCACTGAACGTCGCCCAAGCTCGTAAACACTATATTATAATTTACGTTGCCGCGCATGCGCAGTCGGACACCAGTTACGCGGAGATATTGGATACAACGCGTTTTATTGTCTATGCCAGATTACATCGCCGTTACACAGACTATATTATTTATTAATCATTTCGTATTTCGTCGTTAGCTTAGGTTCCATTATTCATGAAATAAATTGTTATGCGACATTTAAATCGTTTTGTTGCTTCACTCGTTTTGGATTTAAAATTATTGTAACATTGATCCATAAGTTTTTTTTCATTGAATGTTACATTAGGGGTTGCCATTGGTCAGCAGACGTAATTTTTTGATTAAATTTCAAGTGCGGTTAGTGTAAAGTTAAATTCAAGTTTGTGGAAGCGCAACCCTTGTCTTGGAAAAAAGAGTGCCTTTGGATTTTATGTTTTAATTGGTAAATATCTAATTTGTAAGAACCTTTTTAATAGCAAAATACACTTTGGTCCTCTGTATATATGATTATTTCCGTTTGTCATGATTTTCTTATTCAATTTATTAATTATTGATTAAAAGTATGGCAATAAATGTAAGCAACGACAGATAATTAGAACATTATGTTTTGACGTTGGCAACCCTGGATAAAAAAGGCATTATGGCGGGAACGCGATAGAGGATTTTTGACATGTAACATTAAGATCTATTAATTAAGAGAAAAATGTGTTAGTATACATTTATCGTGAATAATATCGAATAATACTTAGTTAAAAGAAATATAGATAGTGCTTCCGATAGTAGATATGTAAAAGGAGGACATTCTCAATGTAAACAGCGTGTGAACAAAATATATGTAACCTATTCAAGGAATGAAGATGATGTTTTATTACAAATGCTTTATCCGAATGAAACCACAAGGGTAATTTCATTACACGTTCAAGAGAGCTTTGAAGCAGACACAAGACAGACAGTGAATGGATATCAGTAGGTTTGACACGTTTATTTATACATATATACTATTTAAATCTAAATGGAACGCTAAAAACGGTTACTTTGCAAACGATGAAATTCATCTTCAATTTAGGATTGCACCACTCTGTATAATATATTGTGATGAAGACGATTGTCTGTCGGCCTTGTTCCCCTAACAACCAGAGGTCAAGCCATCCCGATAGATTAATAGCATTAAGCTCAAGGTCTACATTAAAGAGACACAATTTTTACCACAAACTACCGATCCGAAGATTACCATAATAACACGCGATTGCACAAAATTATTACGTAAAACTACCTACTGGCTAAATCGTCATAAAAGCTTTTAGTGGCATCGTTCGCATTTATCCTTTACCTACTTAATGCTTATGGTAAGTGTTTATCGATATTTTACTCTCATAGGTAAATTACAGATTATTAATAATGAAGTAATATATGGCATTTTAAATCTTATGACATTATGTACTATTGGACTTCATGCCGGTTGGAACTAATCAGTTTTTTAAGTTTAGATCCATCTCATTTAAAATGGGACATACGAGTAATTTCTAATTCTTAGTTAAACTAGTTTTACTCTTAAAGGTTCTACTCGTAATCGTTTTACAGTATTTATTATCTAGTAGTACTTCATTGACGATTATCTGCACTAAAAATAGATCCTACTTTTATATACAGATATGTACCCTAGTTAAATAAAGACTCGGTAACAACAACATATAGATCAGACTTGAGAGAAACTTATATGATGATGTTAACAACTGCTTAAAAAACCGTTTTCTCTGGAAAACGTAGCCACTAAAGTGTTTGCCAATATTCAGAATTATTTGATAAAATATTATGTTTAAATTAAATTTGGCCTGCCTACCTTTTGAGTTTTTACACGCAACCTACAGAACCATGATAATTGTATCAGCAAGAATAAATAATGACAGCTTGCCGCGTAATGTACGCACGTAGCTTTACTTTACACATTTATATTCAATAACCTAAAACAGTGCGCGTTGTCCCCATAATCCCGCTGTTCTTAAGGTAAAATAATTACATTAGTTTGGCGGCAATAACAATAATTTGGGCCCTGTGGGGAGCGACGCCCGCGGGGCCGCCTCGCGTTTCACAGATCACCAGATATACGCCGTAACTTACGCAGCGGCCAGATTCGACCGCAGAGCAATTCGTGTTGGTGACACAAAATATAGTGGTACCATTGCATAGGTATTTCGATCGTATTACAATCTAAAACAACTGTTTTTTAAAATAACGCGCCCAAACGCATTAGCGCATGTGACCTTAGGGAGCGTATTCTGGTCTAATAGTGTTTATACATAGCTAAATTAACAGCTTATATGAAAAAAATACAAAAAAAATATTGATCTAGGTAGGTTTTCAAACCCTGTAAGTTAGTACTATTATTGGACTTACCCTAACTGTAACAAATTGTCTACGAGAGTTAGCACATAGGTATGCCTTACAGCTTAGGAAAAATTAAAAGTATTTTTTGAGTGCTCTTATCATTAACGTTTAATATTCACAAGTAAACGTAAACATAAAAAATTGAATATAAAATAACCACTTTGTTAAATTTATAGTCATTTAGTTCGATATAGTAAAAAAAATAAGTCAAAAAGCTTGACCAACCATTTGTGATTAATATAACGCACATAACGTTATCTTAAATCGAGCACCCCGCGAAGATAATATATAGGCATAATGACAGGAATCTTTTGCCTAAAAAATCTTAACTGACGCCATATTGAATGCTTGGAATTCGACGCGCGCGCTTATCATGTTAGATATTCAAATTGAAATTTTATACGTATTATTGTAATAACTGTGAGTTGTCAAAACTATTCTTATGATCTATTTATTGGGTTGTTCATTGAATATTTCTGTTTACGGCGTATTCCCACGATTGGAAAACAATTTTATATTTGCGTGGGACGATGTCGAAGCGACAATGGGACGATTACACCGTTTCTTTCTACATGTGTCGTTAATCTTTACGAACGTAGATAGTAAAACTCCAGCTCCAGTACCATTATAAAATTGAACGGAATTGTTTATATTAATTGTCAGCCATTACCGCCGAGGTTTTATCTTGTCTCGGAAAGATAGGTAACTTAACACGATGAGGCCATGAAGTTTGTTTTAATACGAATGTGTTCGCATGTTTCACAGGCGTTTTAGGACGTGAAGAATACTCTGCCTGTCCTTACGATAACTTTGTTTACCAATACATAATAAATAATTGTTAATTCCTTCGCAACAAGAAACTTACTAGATATTATTACTATTATTTACTTAAGGGAAATGCAGAATTCAAAGAGATTGACTAAGGGCAAAGATACAAAAATGTATTTAAAGTCTTCATAATAATTACGATGTTCAATTAAAAAACATCATAGGCGAGACGGTAAGTAAGGTATAAGGTACTCTTTCAAGTGGCTTCTTAATTTATGGTTTACATGAGAATATTTATATGTACGCTTTGTTTTCGTCCAAAGGATATGACTGATATCATTTATGAATTTCAAAATAAGAAGATGCTTCTCGTGAGATAAAATTAAAGTCGCATCATTGAGATACTATGTACTAAAGAGTACCTCAATGAGTCGCATTGACTTTCCGAAACCGACCGACCTCTATGATGTTTGTGGGCATAATTCTGTTGACCTTCACGAATCTCGGTAACCTACCAAAGTAAAAAATAAACTCTACTTCAATCTAACCGCGCTACCTCACATGCGCGCGAACGTTTGCAATTACAGTGTAATTATTACACTATATGAATGCGTCAAAAACTTTGCATGATTATTTCCGAAAGTCCGTCCTAAACCAATGGTACGAGTAGGTACTCGCGCTAAAATCAGTGTAGCCTACAATGTTCCTTAGCTGTACGTCTACCGACCGCAATTTAGGTGTAGTATATAAAATAGGAGAAATGAGCAGTTTATTAACACAAAACCAATAGGTATTCTTAGATTATTAGATCTTAGACTGGTCCACTTATAATATCAGTTTTTTTAATGTCAATTAAAAGAATCTAGTTGTATTTAATAACATCGCAAAAAATGTATTATTACTCCAATTTAAAAAATCTCGTTTAAGACAATAATACCACAAAAATATGTTATTAAGTCAATTAAAAAAAAACATATAAACAATTTAACGAGCGCGTTAAGCTTAGGTTTTCCGAAGCGAAGCGCTGGCGCTGGCGAATTTTACTCTACAATAGTACATTACTACGGTGCGTAGTACAAGTGCGTAGACAGCGCTACGCGCCGATGCCGGCTGTAGGGGATCGGATAAACTGGATCAGACCATTTCGAAGATGTTGACAACTATACAATCGCTTGTGGTACAACATAACAAAATAGTGAAAATAGTTTATTCATCTTTTACGTAGTACTACGAAGTGAGTCATTTAGATGATGTTAGATGATGTATAAAAAATTGGTACCTGCATATTTCTTGTAGACAATTGCGTGTAGGTATCATTACTAAGTTTGACATTAGTACCAAGGTGACAATTCGCTTAGCTTATAAAAAGATGCACTACTGGGTAAGGTCAAAACCACCACGATTAAACTACCTAAATGAAACAGAGCCACGCAACCAAATAAAGACGTCCAAGAATCCAAAATCGGTAGGCAAAAAAAATCATTGTCTCATCAGGCCGCTAGAAATTGCGATAGGACTGATTATTTGCATAACAGCTGGAAGGACATCTTCTTTCATCAATAAAACAATTCACACGTTATATGCTGTAAAATGTAAATAGCGTGATCGCACACGTTCTGATATATAGCTAGTATAAGTTGACCTCAACTCTACTATACCAATAACCTCTATTGACTCGATAAAAGCTTAAACCTGACACAGGAAATCTCCACTAAGGCGCTCTGCAAACGAGACCCCAACGACTGGGCATCGGATATAATATCAATACATCAGTTATTAGGAAGGGGCTCTTTTTTAAGTTTTCTAGGAAAAATCTGTACTGCTAAGATCAATCCCCGCCTTACTTATGCATTAGATATACTATCGCGTCTAAAAAAAACATAAAATGTTTTATAGCTACCTACTTGTTATGGCCGTAAAATCGAAAAAAAAAGATCGGTAAAATATATTTTTTTTAACTTTTCTATTTGTGCATTTTGAAATACAGTCCAATAATTTTTATGAAGATTCATTCATAGTCCCTGGATTCCGAGGTTTAAAGCTTACGGCACTCCACTAAACTAATGATTCCGATATGATATCCGATTGATTTCCGGACATCAGGATTGATTTCCGACTTGATCATCCAAATGATAAGTTAAATACTTACATAAGTCGGACGCGCTTGTAGTGCGCCTAAGTTCATAAATATGACACAGTGCAACGAAAAATATCAAAAACATTTTAGAAGCACTTAACAGACACCCACTAATGAAATCGTCCTCCACCATCGATATTTCAACGTTAATATCAAGATGTACAATCAGGTGAGTCAAATACACGAGTGCTTATTAAGGTCAACAATTATTTATCAGCATTTCCGCGTTTCAAGCAAAAACGCGATATACCTACCTAACGATATATTGAGTGATCTCGGTACGTATAGATTTAAACATATAGGTACTTATTTTAAGCACTTGTAATGAAGTTATGCCTTAGTATAATATGTACGTAACTTTATGAAAAAAACATCACAAATGAACTCATAATGTGGAGTATATTGTAACTATTATTTGAATCATGTTAAATGATATAAAATAGATCCTTAATCACACGTAATAATTTGTATCATGAAATCATTAGACAAAAATACAGCTGTACTTTCAAAATTTTAATTAATCTACATTAGGTATATAAAAAATCTATTTCAATTTTAATTTGGCCTGGTGTGGAAAAAGATGCATTATAGTACTAACCGGTATGAGCCTTAATAACTGCAATCATTTTTTTAAACATCATCATAAAATATTAAATTTAGTTTTCACATACTTATAACATGCGAGCCGCACTGGTCCAACGCTGGCACTTTTAACATACTTAACCAAATGTTTTCTACATTGGAGCTTCCACACTGGTCCAACGCTGGATCACCCAGTATATCAGCGGCGGGCGCGTAATAAACAAGAGTGGACTCCAGATACGTTCAAAGAAACATCTCATTTATTCCGAAACCCACTTTAAATATTTAACCTGCACGAAACCTCGTTACGGGGCGATCGCCAGATAAACGATTTTATATCAACACTAGTAAATCCGCCCTCGCTTCGCTTCGGGAAACCAGTCCCTTCAAAAATCTCTATAAATTTTAACAAATTATGTTATTCCGATGTCTAAGCTATATTACTACAAAGTTTCATGAAAATCCGTTCAGTAGTTTTTGCGTGAAAGAGCAACAAACACACACACACACACACACATACATCCTTACAAACTTTCGCATTTATAATATTAGTAGGATGTACGTACAAAAACTTCAATGAAGTTGTCCGACTTTTTATCAACATCATCTTTGTCACTACTTCTATTGAGGTCGGGTAACCTCTATAGGCATGGAATCAACGTGCTGAAGTCTGGTCTAGCCTTCTTCAATAATGAGGAAAGACCCTTACTTAGTTGTGGGCCATTATCGAGAATACCTTCATGTCTAATAGAATAGATTCGTTGACAATGATTTTCAGGATGGTTATCTTTTCATCAATGCATTTGTTCCCATTTCTCTCAGAAACAGCTTAAATGTTGTGGATACAGATTTCACTAAAAAGATGATATCTTTTTGGTTTATGTCCCACTTTGTGAACTGAACGCTGGCCTCTTGTACGTACGAGTATGGACGACATTGATTCCAATCTTGCATGACATATTAATTTCTTTCAATTCAAGAATATACCTAGTAGGAATTAGTAATCTTATATACCTATAGGTATGCGGAATACTTAAAAGGGGTCCATACGAAAAAGAAAACGAACCTACTCAGATGCCTCCACTGTTTGTCCGACAGAAACTCAACATAAATAGTTACACATCTGAAATTTTCACAGACAAAAATACAAAAAAAATCCTTAGTGCCTATATTGCAAAAGGGGATTCTTTACATTATGTTTTTTATTGACCAAATATAACCGCTCGGTTGTACGGAACCCTTTCCAATATGTCGATAGGTACGAAATACTACAAGTGGTCGAGGTTCAATTCAAAATGCTATAATTGCTATTAAACTAATAACAGCTTTACGTGGATAGGCACTATACTAGATTGGTCGTTAGTTCAACACCTCCTCCAATTAATCTAATTAACCATTAAATTTTAATAATGGGTTAATAGCACGGCAATTTTCATTATAACTCTAAACATGTCGATTGCTCTATTAGTATCATACTAAATAAAGTCGACACTATTTTATGAAATTAATGCACACACATGCGTAGGTTGGTACGTGTTTATAAAAATGACGGGTCCCATAGATTTTCTTAGGATATCATCATGAGGTCCTGACTTGGTGGCAGTTTCGAAAAATTTTTGTAGAAAAACCTTAGGTATACGGACGAATTGAGAACATTTTCCTTTTTTTAACCTTGAAATATATATGCGAACAGAGTTTGTAATGCGTGCCAGATAAAAAATATAATATGTAGGAGGACGAAAGCGTGTAATTACATATGCAAGTATAATTGACACAGAGATTTATTGAACCTACTAAAGTTCATGTTGCCCGCTCCATCACAAGTCAAGACGACTTCATCTCGCCCCGTGATTGATGGCCATTATCGATAACTATCGATGCTTTGTCGATGAAATTGCGCTGTTTAACCTCCCATAGCTTTCATGTTAACTCAAATAAATAACTAACGCAACATATATGTATGTTGCAAAATACTTATGTATAAATATTTTTTAATATTTCTAATAGGGGATTTATATAAGCACCATGGTTATTGCAAAAAATGATTATTGTCATAATACGTACCTTCATTAAATAAATTATTTCAGTTTGAGTTTGAAATTTCTTGTATTTTAAGTAAAGATTGGTATTATATTTTTTATAGGGCAGTCGACTTACAGGAAAACTAGATAGGTATATGAATGTCTCTGCCACCCTTAGATCATTACGAAGAAAACTACAGCACTATTGAATCAGTAACAAAAAAACAACTACTTCAAGGGATGTTTTGATAAATTTTAAATCTTTTCCATATTTAAACTTCAATTTTATTTACTTAATGAAGGTGTGTTTAGTAATAAAATTATATGAATTTGGTGGCTGGCTACGCTTGATAGAACACTTCACGATATAACTTAATCCTAATTACCAACAGTTACTCTCAATTTCTTTGAAATTATACACTCAAACTTAAAATACGTAATGTATTGCTCGAATAAATTTTATGTCGGCATGATAAATCGATAATAATAATTATAAAGGTCTTAAATGCCAAAATACAGTACCATTTAATCACCAGCTCATAACCCGGGGTCTAAACATTTAACATCGAAATTCGATATTTACATTCAAATAAAAACTTATTACCGCGTCAACACTTATATTAGAGTCATTACTTATCCAATAAGAATCTCGCGTGTAAACGGTGTTTGATATGTGGAACATCGATAAAAACGCGATACACGCGGCATCACTCACACACCGCTTACATTAAACCCGTAATGTCTATGATTAAACAAGATTAGATTCACATTAGCTGGTGTACGATACGGAGCCTCGGCCTCCGGTCGAAGTAACGCGGACTGACAGCGGGAAGCGATGAGGCTCTCGTGAAAACATTTTGTATGTACAATAAATAAGGCTTTCTTTCCTATATTTGAGAAGGTCTATAAGATAACCCATGGAGCTCCTCTGAGGCTTCATCAGCATCATATCAACCCATCATGAGTGAGACACAGTTTGTGCGTAAATATGAATTGGCTGACTTCATATATCTTTGAGTTTTACGAACTGTCCAGGACGCAGGACGATGTTTTCCTTCACAGTTATAGTACTACCGTAGTCTTTAATGATCTTAGCAACATAGGTATCTAACGATAGCAACTGGCAACTAACTTTCATGTAGGTTTCAGCTACCTCTAGGTTGCTTATCTATTAATTTTAACATGTTTTTTAAAAACTAGAAATAAAGTAGAAAACCTTCGATTTATCTATAGATAACAGTCATTAAATCACGTTGGAATCGCAGGGGCGAAATAGAAACTTTCGATACCTTCGGTGCTGCATGCTCGTTTGCTACCTACACCAAATCCTCCACCAACCCACACACGAGCAGTGCGATCAAGTATGCTCTACTACTCCGCGTTCTGCAGTGAGTCAGTGTAACATATAACTGTTAAACTATCTAAAAATGTTCTATCTTACTGTAACAGTAAATCTTTTTATTCTACTTGTACAGAATATAAAACCATTTGATTCGATATAGATTCGTCCATCACGTCGAATTTTCACTGATTCGAACCAATCTTTACTTTATTAAACACCCAAATCCGTTGTCGAACGCATTCACACGCAAGTATCGGTCCGAACCGTTTTTTAATCGAAACCCATAATCGACACCATAGATTACTTTCTCAATCATGATTTAAATACAACCATTCATCCATTTACAGTTTATACACAAAATAGTTCGGCCGTTCGGCCATACTAATCCCAATCTGGAAAGGAGAACAATGCTCGTCTAAACGGTACCGAATGAAACATTTAGTTTTATTGCCCGTACGTTATAAATATTGGTCGTTTATGAATTTATTTGCATAACCAAAAAAGAAATTAGGTTTTATTTTAGACGGGTATGCAGTTGAATTGGTATTGATAGTAATTGGAACACAAATTGGACCGTAATCCTATTCTCCATCAGTCTTATTGGATTATTATCCTATCCGACCATAGTCTTTTTGCATCAAAGTTCTATAAGACCATAGTCAAATGAGCATTGGGTTTCACACCTAAACTTAATTCAAAATTGCAAGTGACGGGAGACAGAGGCACACAATAACGTGAGTTAAGTTAGGTTAGGCCTCAATTGACCGGACTAAGAAAGCGCGATTTGACTAACTTTGTAGAACTTTTGTAATTATAAAGTAGAAAGGTGAAAGAAACTAAAGCAAAGATAAAATAATCATCTAATATAGAGGACCAACTGCAAAAGTGTTTAATGGCGAATAGTAAATACTTATAACACTCTAAAACCCCCGCAAAACTGTGCCAGGGCAGCTAAAGTATGTGATACGAATTCAGTCCTGTAAATAGTAGAGAATACCTACTCCGAGTTGAAAAATATAATAATATTCTTGAACGGGTTAACAGTTAACGCAACTGCTGTAAACTGAACTTCTGCTTCCAACGCAGTACAAAATAAATCAGCAAGTAAGTATAACCTAAAGACTGCTATTATTCGATAAACTCCTTCATTCTTGTCGGTCGAAAGTGATTTAAATACATACACAGTTGATGAGTGAAAATCTGAATGTGGCAACCCTATGGGCCTATGGGCAACCTTTATAATGCAATCTAAACCGAAGTGTCGATAGCATCAAACGCCGTCGAAACCACAATTAGAGTCATTAACAAATCAATCCAATCCGTTGCGTTACCATTCGCCATAAAGGCCGATAATTAAATATTTATTCGGTTCTATTAGAATCGAATTCGAACTGTTACACGGAATCGATTCGTCACCGTGGAAATGTTTAAATTGCTGGCAATAAAATGATAAAGCGCCGTGAAATACATTTGACAAACGACCGGAGAGAAAATTCATATTTACACTGAGCGCTATTTATTCATTATAATCGATAATTGTTCTAAATTGAGAACGTTTATCGGTTAGAACGCATCGGGATCGTATCGTCGTTCCCGTAACCCACTCGCGCCGATACGAATCGATTCGACTATCGATATATCGCCGGTTCACGTCGTCACGCGACCGATTCGCTCGCCGATCACTATCACTAGCGATAGCCAAAATGCTATGTTTGCTTTACACGCATTCTAAATAATTGTTTATAGTATTGTCTCTGTAATGAAATATTATTTTTAATCAGAACATACAAACTAAAGAAAAAAATCCGATTCAGTAGGTACCTACTTATTGCGAACTACATATTAAAAAGTTCAACCCGAAAGTACCTAACGCGCCGGAGGCCATTCACCCACTCATAAATCACTACGAAAACTAAATTATTAAATGTTGTAACGGCGAGGGTTGCAATATTTAATACCTAATTGATAAATATGAATAATTCCAATAAGTACGTGGAATTATTCAGATAATTTTAAAAGTGTTATCCTTATTCTTCGTTTTTTTTAATTAATTTTTGTTTGTAGTTATAATTTATTCTTGTGTAGTTCTGCTGCTGTGTTGTTGACAGCGAATAAATACTTTTTCTTTCTTTCTTTCTTTCTATTCCGACCACTTCTGGCAATGACAGAATTATGTATAAAAAATTGTAAGGGAATATTCTGCCCAATTATTTGATTATAGCCAAGAATACGTACGAAGGTTATGTCCGAGTTCACTTTTATAAAACAAACTATCGCAAACAAAGCATTTCCTCATTACTTCACCACCCTGAAGTCCACATCACAAGTTAGAAACAGATAGGTACATAATATATCGATCGATGACAGGTACCTCTTCTACTCTAGACAAGCCTCCAATCGCGCTGGCTTCCAATCGCGGTGGTCCGTGGAGCCGTGTGGAGTCTGAAGCTCGGATGTCTCGGATTAGGGGCCAATCGTTAATTGTGCTAACTATAGATAATCAAATCCATGGTTTGGGCATGCTATCAATACTTTCTTTTTAGAAGCTGTGTCGATATGGACGCGACAAGTATTCGAAGCTTAATGATTTTAATGAATAACAACGATACATTCCAATGATGAAGTGGCTATTTTGGATATTTTTGACGTACTTTACAGCTTGGACATGGAATGCTTACTGCCATTCATGGAAAGTTAATTTCCTATTGGCAATTAATCCTGTAAATAAATAATAGACAAATCGCAAGTTAAGCTAAAAAGCTAAAGCTAAAACTAAGTAGGTAATAGTTCAAAAATATGTAAGTAATGTGTATAAATGTAGTATGTATAAATTTCTTGCGTTACTGAATGACTGACAGACAACGCACAGCCGAAACTACTGAACGGAAGATGCTTGTATGTTCCTTAGAGAGTGTAGGGGCGCACTAAGTTTTTCAAAATTCATCGCCTAAGTGGGTGAAATAGAGAGTGAGGGTGGGAAGTTTAAACGAATTTCACGCGGGCGAAGGTGCTGGCGAAAGCTAGTAATAAATAATTTCATATTAACTATATTCAATTACTTGAATATTCAAAATTTCATATCAACCGCAGTTTTAAAGTTAATAAAGATGTTATTACGACTTAGAAGTTACATAATTTTCAATTTGAAGTTTTATTAATTTCGAATTGACACTAAAGATAAGATTACATTTGCATTTAGCAGTTACGACGTGAAATTTAATTTGAATCATTCGCCACAGCACTTTGACCAGGTTTATAGAAAGTTCGAGATTGAGTCATTTCACACAAATATAGGTACAATTTACGTGAAAATTACGAGGAAATTAACTATTTTATAGAATTCACTATACGTCTTGTATTAACGGCTGTGATTGCGGGCGCCGCGCTGTACCACGTCCACTACGCCGCGAGCGGCCAAATGAAGTTTTTAAGTTTAAAGCTGTAATTTAATTGACCCGGCGTCAACTGTGACCAACGGGTAAAGCGGGGTAATTTCGTCAACATAAAAAATATCAATAACTCAAGCCATTCCGAATCGTCGACAAAAACAATAACAATTAAAAAATTATCACCAATTACCGCCCGGCGGGTCGTCAACGTCGTGTTACGAATTCGAATACTAATCGACGGGTGGGTTCAAAGGAATCGATTAAATGAAATCGGCCCCCGCTTATTAAACGTACGTCTTAATTGTGCAACATCTACAAGGAGCATCCCGGAGCATTTATCAAAAAGAGTTGCCCTCTTAATTAGTACGTACCCCGTGCGCTTGGGACGATAGAATCGCTGAGACACCTCTCTATTCCTTATTTAAAAGCAGCCGGGATCCTGCGCTCTCGTTTCAACTTATATAAAGCAGTATTGAGCAAGAAGAGGACGGGCGAAGATTCGAATGTGGGGAGATTATGATCGCGGAGCGGGCGCCGGCACCCAGCGTCCTAATGCGTGTTTTAAATGTTTACTAATGAACACGATTATTTAAAGTGACATTTTCGGATTTCTCCACAGCCATTACAAATACCCGACGCTCTCGGCTGGACCTCCATACGAATTAAAATACAACAATTTATACATTTGTCCGTAGTGTTGTGTCGACATTCCGTTCATTTCGAACAGATATTGGTGACGATTGATTTAATGTTGAACTCTGACATCGATGGGATCGAATATTCGTTCCGGTGCTTCGGCCGTATATCGCATAATAGCTGCGTGCGACCGTCACTATTGCTCTAAGCCGGCCATAGATTATAGAGAATGGACGCCACAAAATAGGAATTTTATTTTGAAATTACGACATAACTCAAAGCTCTGCCAAAGCGAGTTCCATGAGCTTTATATTGGAGCTTGATTTGTTACTCAATGCCG
This sequence comes from Hesperia comma, assembly GCA_905404135.1. NCBI lineage: Eukaryota > Metazoa > Arthropoda > Insecta > Lepidoptera > Hesperiidae > Hesperia > Hesperia comma. The sequence continues at coordinate 859,142 of FR990026.1, read as the reverse complement.
TCGATCGATGTATTGTAAATCACTGTATGAGAACAATAATTAGAAATGTTGAATCAACAATAATTTATCGATATTTAATGAGCACCTATATTGTTTAGAAATACTTATTGTAGAACCATTTATGAAGATGAAATGAAAATCTTAAACCTATATAAAGCCTATATAACTGTGACTCACAGTTTAGCCAGTTAGCCACGGTATAGATGCGCCTACTTATTTGAGTAATTAAGAACAGAAGAAATGAATATTGCCATGCAATTAATCAGATGTTAAGTTGTTACAGCAGATCGTTTAAAAGATACTTATAAAATAAATACCTAGTTGTACGCAGTTGATGGTTGGTCAGATAAGCAATTTCAGACTCCTGTAATATCCTATTCGAATTAATATTTGCATTCCTATCCTGAAATCTATCCTGAATGGGTTCATTAGTAAGCTAGCGTTCAGACATCCTATTCCGACTACAGACATCGATCTCAAGTAGATACTCGTAAGTATTATTGCTTCAAACTCTCGAGCTAAGAAGCTTCTTTTTGCCTTTTCTTGTCCAAGATATATAAGAAGTTATAATTGCATAGTTAATTGCCTAATTCTCCGACTAGAAACGCATTGAATATGCCCATAGCTGAGGTCGACGAGTCCATCAATCAAATCTAAATCAACAAGTTAAAGCGTTTAATACAAAGACGATAAAAATGAATAGTTAATCTTTGTGTAGTTCACTCGGGGTGAGGGGTGACTCTTTGTATAAACCACTGACCATGAGACATTTTTCAATATACATAAGTACATGGAAGGACAAAAACACTTTAGGTGGTAGGGCCTAGAGCTCACCCGGGGAAGTACCACCGCCCGCCACGGTACTTAGTACCATTCCTACTGTGTAATAATTGTTTTAAGAACAATTGTGTTCCGGATAGGAAGGTGTGGAGCCGGTTACACTTTTATAGAGGCGACCATCTCAGTCCTCAGGGGTAGCAACGCATCTGTGACCGAATTAGAACGAGACTCATTGAGTCTAGTTCTGGGTCGGTCACAGTTGTCATGGGCGGCAGCGGAAGGTGGTGATGCATGCTCGTTTGCTATCTTAATTCCATAAAAATTAAAAAAAAAATAAAAAAACACTCTTACTGCATTAAGAAGCGATGTAAAAAGCCTGGAAACAACTGGGAGTCCTGGGTTGGTACTGTCGTCGTGTCAAACCGACGGCTAGCGTTGCTGATAGTGACTAGGGTCCCTTCAACCTGCACTACTAGGCTACAATGAGTGGGATCCAAGCTTTACTTCTCCGCGGGTTTTGGTCTTAGGCTGTTGATATATAATAATGATAAAGACGACTTAGTTATTTATTAGAGATAGTGAGGAGACTAACATCTACCAAGAATACGACTGCATGACGTCAGGACCACTCTGCTAAGAGTGAAACGGTTGAGAAGACTAGAAGATTTGTCTATGTCATCCACGACTCAAAGAATCCTAGTGCACGATTGTAAAATCGTTTATTTATTTAAATTATTAGGTACCTTAGGCTATAATTTTCATACCAATAAACTTAAACCGCTAAAAAGGATAATAACCCTAAAATTACAAATGGGACAGTTGCTTTTAAATAATGGATTTGAATAAAAGTATCGATGTCCGACCGGTACCGTTTGACCGCCGGCCCCGACATCAATAACAATAAACATCAATAACCAAGTAGTCGAATGATGATAATTTACAATTTTCTAATCATAACATCGTATTAAATAGGTATTTTTCGTGGACCCATTATACCTATACTTCTTCGTAAAGGTATCGGCATACTACATATTATTGTAATACTGGCTCCTCTGAATTTCAAGGATCAAGACACAAAAAAAAATTATTATGTGACTCTACATAAAAATATAAACAACAACATACGTTGACAATTTTGAGTAAACATTAAACTGTAGAACCTCTACTAAGTCAAAAGTGTTCTCGTTCAGTATAATTAGTGTCTAGATGAAAAACCAAGGCTGCTGATTTTAAGAGTGCCCCATTAATAAGTGCAGTTCGAATGATTAGCATCGACATGCACATCTCTAACTCATCACTTTAAGGTACTCCTCTCGTAATATTTAGTATCTATAAATCATAATGCAGTAACACGTGTCCAAGACACAAAAGAATTCCTCCCATTGATGGAAATAGTGTGTCCCAACCTTCGATTGATTTAATACGTCATCACGCTATCTCATTAACGGAGAGTTGTAAAGCGGCATCACAGCCATAGCGCGGTAAATTACGGAGCCACAGACAGACGGATGGACGAGCGCGATGCTCACATAAAATCACTAAATAAAACTAATGGTATGCAAACGAATCGGTCGTAGGCGTCGCCTTTAATTGGCCAATAAAGTGAGCTGGAGAGTGCTGTATGGTGCTGTGTCTACGCTGTAGGTGTTGTGAAAGGTGCCAGGTTTGATTCTCCGTTGCAGATTATTATGTTACGGATTATGTTTGTTCTCACATTGGTTGTGAAGCCTCGCGTTTTTGTGTTTTGTCCATGATATCTACGAGTCCTAAGACAAATGGAATGCTTAAGGGGAGGTGATGAGTGCCTATCATAAATAGTGGATATACCTACTTTCTTTTAATTAGGTAGGTACCGAGGTACAAAAAATCAGGATCAAAAATGTAAAAATATTGGCGTCTATGGATCTACTTACAAATATGTACCGGCATGAAATAAACGATTTGGAGTCGAGTTAACGCATATGTATGTATATTATGTACTCATAATGTGTACACTACAATATATGTACTTGGAATTGAAGACAAAAAGCGTATAAATTGTTAAACATACTTAGGTATAGTACTACAATGATGTAGAACACTAAGATTAACTTGGCATACTTCAGGCCCGAGTTATCAAACAACAAGGCACTACAATAAACATTACTCCAACATACTTTACATGTAATTTTATTTATGCCATGACTCTTCATTGACAGCCGGAACTAAACACATCACAAATACGTTATACCTAGCGTTTCATTGTAAAGTGGTTTGCTAACTATACTGAATGCCGCGGATTCGTCCGCTTTGAATTAAATCAAGGATGAACACAGGTTTTTCACGACGGGATTCGACATGCAAAGTTCCCACGGGATGGTATCTGGTTTTCGCCACCTATGAAAATTTAAGGCGCTCATAGCCTGATCGCTCATATTAAGCTACAGAGAACCCGGACAGTAGTTGGATGAATGAACACTCGTGGCAAATTGCTTTTATGCATTTCAGTGCTTTAGAAGGGACGTAGATAAAGTCGACGTTGCCGATTGTTTTCGGAGGCCCTCAAGCAGCATAAAACTACTTGGTCCGTGACCTCAGAGCAAACGTTTATTTCTTACATACCTGCAAGCACCAATAAATAAAATAATCGAAGCCGGGACTCCCCGCTCCCCGCGTCACGGGCTCTACCAAATAGGCTATGGACTTGAACTATATTAACATCATCATACATTTAAAAACGTAGGCTATCTTACAAAAGCCAAATCGAAGCGTGTATGTGTGCATGCCTAGTGCCAATGGGAGAAATGCACATAAGGTTTTTTTTCAGTCAGATATAGCTTTTGGTTTTCAGAGCTGTTGATATTCAGTCACTAGCTCGCTACGTAACAAATAAAAATAGGCATTAATGTCTCCAACGGGGTCGAAGTTGAGTTACTCCTCAATATACCTGGTAATATACTTGTAATCTTGTAATACAGACATACAGTATGTTTCAATTGTTGATAAACAGAACGGCATGCACGGCGAGCGCCGCCGCCTGTGAACGTGAGGCGGCGCGCGCGGCGTGTCAAGGCGAGTCCGCCAATCATCCTCACGATAACATTATGTAATGGCATATGGGAACCGTATGACTCACTGCGACCCTGCTGCCTAGTGGCCCTGGCTGGCATACAGAGAATCTGGTTCGAGTCCCGGGCCACTTGGGATCATTACAAAACGCTTACACAGTCATACTCCCGCACTAGGATTGACATGGACAATCGAAAAAATACCAATGACACCCATGAACAGATAACAAAAATCCATCTTTCAAACAAATGTATAACCCAGAAGGGAATCGAACCTAGACCCCTCGATTCGCAAGCAGGGTCACTGCAAACTTCACTATAGAGTTGTCCAAAATAATTTAGCCGAACATGTCAACTAATCAATTGATTCAAGTGAATGATCAAAGTTCAATAAAAAGCTTGGCTTGAAAGTTTTTATCAGCCGTTATTAATTCTGTCAATGCAATTAACAAGATACATACGGTTTTTGACATCAAAATTGTAATTCTTCTTCGACATCCATTAGTTAAAAATTGTGATTGGTTAATGTATTTAATCCATAACAAGCATACACATTATTTACGGCCTTAAAACTGTCAAAGCGAAGTCACGCCTAAACGAACCATGCCCATGGGCGGTTTGGAGCACAACTCTGCATATTCAACACAGTTTAAATGGCTTATATCGCGTAAATTAATAAAACAAGGACGGCCTAACACTGTGATATACGTGATATACGAACTTGGACGCCGGTCATCCGCCGCCAACAACGCACAACCATACGTTTTCATAATTTACCGGCACCCATAAAATACGTCCCCGTTAAAAATCATATGTATGCATAGCATCAATAATTAGTAGGCCTCCCATTGCTTTATGGCCCAAATGTATATTTTGTTGTTTTAATATGTATATTAGCAGTTGGGTCGCGTGGCTGTCCGTGTGTCCGTCCTGGTCGCTGTGTTAATGATGTATTATTTACCGAAGATTCCCACGTCAATAATTCATCGGTCGACAACCGTCACTTCTGTCGACTTTTTTTGGTCATAATATATTTATGTACGATTTATTATTATTTTAATAGATTTTTGGATATTTAGCTTTATTAAATCATATTTCAAAAAATGTTATTTTAACTTTAGCCGTTAAAGTTGTCACCCCTGACCGGAAATTACTTGATATGACTGCAGCTGTGAGGATTTTTAATGCTAACAGATAGGAAAATAAATGTGACTTATTTTTATTTTCCTACCATTTATGATGGCTACACGATATTCGATAGAAAACAACCTGTGGAAACCTATTTAATGTTCCAATAGAGACTACAATATGATGTAGCAATCCGTGTTTAGCCAGCAAGTTACCATAATAAAATGATACTGTGAACGCTATGATTTCTATCCCGCACATCCTACCTATGAGCCAGTGCCTTATAATAATGAGTCTAGATTCAACAGATAATTAAAGATACATTTTCAAAGTTATTAAAAGATTAAATTTTATTACTCACCCATCAATGAGTTTTCTTCGAAAACACCGCCAGCAAAGGTCAACGCCCCACCTGGAAACACATAAAGATTCATATATTATTATTTATCGTTTGTATCTGTTTTATTTATGTTGATTTTTATGATAATTCCGACAAATCACGACGCGCCACCTGGATAGGAAGTCTCCGCCTGCCGATGGTCAGCTTCGACAGTACAGTATGACGCACCCTCTGATTGGCTGAAGCTTCCCTTGGACTCAAGGGAAAATAGACCTGCTGTCACCCCGAAAGTCAATTTAAAGAGTTTATACCGAAGTGCTAGTGTTAGATAGCAAACGTTAATCTATGTCAGCTTTCAGGCAGCGTAAAAACTTCCGAAATTTGGATAGGTTTTTTTTATGGAATTAAGATAGCAAACGGGCATGCAGCACCACCCTTCCGCTGCCGCCCATAACAACTGCGACCGACGTAGAACTAGACTCAAAGGGACTAGGATGGTTAGTCCAGTTAGTAGATGGTGTTAGAATATTAGTTGGTTAGTTTGTTAATAAGTGTGAGGACAGGGACTGTTAGTGATAATTAGTCCTGTTAGTTAATGTTAGTAATAGTCCAGTTAATTATAATTGTTAGTATGAGTCTCGTTCTAATTCGGCCACAGATGCGTTGCTACCCCTGAGGACTGTGGTGGTAAGTACTCTTCTTGGGGTGAAATATGCTGGTGCTCCTCAGTATTAAGAATAGACCCTTAACAGGAAGAGCACCATTAATGGGTTGCATCCATTGTATTCTGCGTTCCAGTAGGTACAGTCGGGCAAAGAATTGGTTTACCACCCTAAGGTTGAATACCGTTTGCAGATTCATAGGTGATAAAGGCTAGTTTCGCTTGCAGATCGATCTGACAACTTTTATTGCCATCTTTATCCGATTATAAATACGTGACATTTGTTTTGTTCTTAGTTTAAACTTGATAGAACCATTGACTTCGGAAGGTATATTTTGTGAACCGCTTTAAGATTTTCACACAAAACTAATAAACTGTGGGGGTTCCCCATACTTAGAACTGAAACTCTAAAAATTTTTTTTCATCAAACGCATACATGTGGAATATCTATGAATAGGTCGTCAAAAATGATATTGAGGTTTCTAATATAATTTTTTCCCAAAGTGGTAAAATATGTGCCCCCCCCCCTGAAACTTCCAAAATAAGAGAATAATAAAACTAAAAAACATATTTCATGTGCATTGCCATGTAAACTTCCACCGAAAATTGGTTTGAATGAGATCTAGTTAGTAGTTTTTTTAATACGTCATAAATCGTAAACCGTAATTTACCTTTCATTCAATCTACTTACTCAAATATTTTTTTATATTATGTTACTTGCTGCTACGGAACCCTTCATGGGCGAGTCCGACTCGCACTTAGCCAATTTTATTACATTACTTGCATACTTTGATGTTTTAAATATCTAGATTGAGCGTCGCCCTACAATGAAAACAAGGCAACATTATCAAGCATGTGTGCGTGCAGGCGATGTTTTACCCGTTCATCTATTGTCTATGTGTGCGTAATGTGTGCGTAATGATATAAAAATTGTGGCTAACAGTTAGCCACAATTTTTTGACACGTTTGCGCGGATTCGATGTTCCATCTAGATATTTAAAACATCTTTGCTTGCATATTTATTTGACTAAATGTCAATTGTCAATTTTCTTTTTAAAAAGAATTATTTTGTCAACTGAAAAGTTCTTATGCTTTTGTTCAGAATATTTAAATCTTCTTTGCACAAATTAATGCATTATCCGTTTCTAATAAAGATTAAAATGTCTTGCACCTATAATGTGACCTATGATGTATGTAATCTTAACAATTAGGTTTACGTCATTATTATGTGTCTCTTTCAGTGATATTTCCTATGAACTTTGATGTAACTTTTGATAACTAGGAAACTAAACGAAAACTGGTACACCACTTTCTTGGCCCACCGTACATATAAAATTATTCTAGAATATTCTAGGTGATGAAGTAAACAAGTCTAATCTGATTGTACTAGGAGAAACATAATAATATTAGCATCCTACATTGTAGTTGAGGAATTCTAATCCAAATATTATTCTGCGACCACAACCCGAGTTGCAGTTCAGATTGAAGGTTATTACACTATAATTAATAATTAAAAGTGAATTCGTTTATCCCTATGTTAATGCTGGCGTTACACTTTCGTCGCGAACTGAAACATTCGTGCAAATAAAATTTTATCGGAGTCGGAGGAATTGGCCTGTTGCAATTTGCAACGGTTATGTAACTACATAAATTGTAATGAAATTAAGCCCCTGAAAAGTAATGACTAGAAAACGAGAAAAATTTAGAATATTGTTCTATTCATTACAAAAGCACGGCTTACACCTGTTAAAACAATGATAAGGTGCCTATTATAAATTGAAGATGATAGCCATGAAAAATAAAAATAACGGGACAGAACGTTTTGTGATAACTTTGACATCGATGACATGATCCTTTTGGTGCCTACTACGAGTATGCATATACAATTTTGTTTCTCTGTTCACCTAACTAGAAGATAGTTCCTAATTTTTGTTCATTTATTTCCCCCGAGCATACGAACAAACACGAACCATGTTCGGCATGTTACATGTTATGTACAGCAACCATGATAGTCGGTAGCGTTATTCGATTCACGTTAAACAGTGCGCACACGCAAGTATTTGAACGTTGTTTACGATTACGACGCAGTTGGCGCACGTTCTGAATGGTATCAAACGGATTATGAAACGATTTCGTTCGAATCCCATACTATCGTTTGATATCGGCAGTCTTTCGAGGTTAACTTCGCTTGAAGACGAAAGCTTCGGTCGAAATCATGATCGCAGCACGGCATTAAAATTAAATTACAGTATTTATATACCAGTATTATATACAAGTATTATCAAAGTTATTAATATCAATTTTATCTCATCTATTTCCATTGATTGTAGATTATTACTGTTTATGTAGGAATTAATGATAGCGTCGTGGTTAGAGCGTTGATTCCCTGCTAAACGGAACTGGCTTCGAATTCTACGTGGTCGTAAAATCATAATTGACTACTGTTTTTTCGTTGGGGAGAACATCGCCTGGAATTCTGTACACCTTACAACGCTGTCACTGATTTAGGGTAGGGCAAATCGAATTTTAGAGATAGGTTTTTTCAAAGGGATACGACAACCGTAGATGCCGCTCCGTGCCCCTACTTTGACAATGCAGTCTATTTATTTACTTGTCCTAAGGGGAACAGTTTTAACATTAAGGTGTAAAATCGACAGACTAATTTATTTATTTATTTATTTATTAACATCACAACTATCATTACAGGGAATGCCTAATGCGATAGAGTGGCAGTCTTTAACTTATTAGCTAATTAATTACACATAACTACGAGTACAATACAACAGGAACATACAACACTACGTAATAAATATTAATTAGTATTGTAACATAACAAATATAATGTTACCTTTGCGAACTCACCCAACTGGCAAGAGAATATATCTAGCCTGTCGTGCACCAGGTTCAGGCTCTTAATCGCTCTGGTAAGTGGCGCTTTAGCCATCATATTAGTCCTTGCTATCGGCACCGCCAGTAGAGGTGGACGTCTGCGCCGCTCGACGTAACCGTCTGGTACATTGAGGGCTAGGGAACTTAATACTCCTGGGTTATGGGCTACTCCTCGCAGTAGCTTGACCAGGTATGCAATGAGTGTAAATTCGCGACGTACCTTTAATTCGTTGTATCCGACCATTCCTAACACGAATAGTGTTGGATACATCAACGGATAAAACGGATAGACACCATATAATTGCATATACAAGAACCTCGTGAATTTGTTTTGGACGCGCTCCAACATGGTAACGTACTTGGCTTCATGAGGAGACCATATGACTGCGCTGTGTTCCAGATGGCTCCTGACCAGTGCGTCATATAGTACCTTGATCGCCTTGATGTTGGTAAAACCTCGCGATTGTCTCAAAACAAATCCCAGGTTCCTGTACGCAGTCCTGCAAATGTTCATAATATGATCACAGTATTTCAGATCGCTCGTGATACCTACACCTAAGTCGCGCACTTGCGACACTCTCTGCAACGTTACAGCGTCCACCTTATATTCGTAGTGAAATGGAGTTCGCGCCCGTGAGAATGTAATAGCGGTGCACTTGGATGTGTTGAAATATAGTTTATTTTCGTGACTCCATCTCACTACGCTGTCGATGTCTTGCTGTAACCGTAAGCAATCCCTGCCGTCCACAATCGGGAGCAGCAACTTGAGGTCATCTGCGAAGAGCAAGCACGTACCATGCTCGACGACTTCCGGTAGATCGTTAACCATTATTAAAAATTCGAGAGGCCCCAAATTGCTGCCCTGGCTCACACCCGATCTAGTGTAATATAACTCCGATTCCCTACCCTTGTATTCCACATATTGCTGTCGGTTCTCCATGTAGCTAGCAAAGAACTGTAAGAGATGTGGCGTGCAACCAATTTTTGCGAGCTTACTTAGCAAGACATCGTATTATGTTATGTTCATTCACTACATTAATGAATCACAATGTGGGTATATAAAAAAAAGTACATGTTTTATTGTAGACACCAGAGGGTAGGAAAAATAGAAGGATGACACTTGCGAGAGACGTGTGTTCGGTTGCTAGCGAATGGATCGCATTTGATTTTGCTCGTATTTACTCTTAATTTAAAGAAATTCTGTGGGCACGAAATTCTATGTATGTGGTGTTCCGAGCAAGTTTATGGAATTAAAATAATATCGGTAGTGAAGTGGCTTGTGCGCAGAAAGGGGTAAGTTTTTGTCAGTAAACTTAAACGAGACCGTTGTCACTTTCGATTACGTAGTCTAATGTCTCATATCGTAAATTTATTGTTGTAGCCTCAGGAAAACGCCCTTTTTGAAGACGCACAAGTGTGTCAAAATATTAAAAATAACGATAAGATCCCTGAGAGGCCGTGGCTGGGTTTTGGCAGAGTTCCACTACGTGTTAAAGAAAAACTCTCCTGGCGTCCAAAATTTTAGTTAAGTTAGATGTAGTTAGCTTTAGGTGTTTGCATGTCAATATTCTACCTACGCGCAATAAATGTTGTCGCAATTATTAATTGATGGTAAGAATTTTATTTAAAACCCGTTACCAACCCGTAACAAAATAGCGCCCAACGTTAAAAAATACGGGTTTCTAAATAGTCATTTGGTACATTGTTTTGATGTAAATGATAATGTCAATGCTCCTACCTTCATAATGAGTTTTTATAGTATTGTAGAATTACATCTCACATAAGTTTCTGCAAGTTACATTTGTTTATGTTATTAGTAGGATAATTAAAGGTAATGTTTTGTACGGTACATTTGTCCTAACGAGTATAGTTTAAATATCTAATAATAGGAAGTAAGTAAGTAAGAGTAGGTATAATATTTAATTTGTAAATTAAGATTACTTTTTCTTAAGTAAGTGTAGTTCCTCTTATGATTGTACTTCATTCATTACTTAAGTAATATATACACAGGTATATACACATAAGTACCAGAGATAAATAGATATATGTAGATAAGTCATATAAATACATGTATATTACGGACATCGCTTAGTGCTTAATGTTAAACCTAGTGATTAAAGGCTTTCAATACGTTGATAATATAATTTATAATCGGTAAGTTAAAAAAAAAAACTCATTTGTGCGCACAAGTATTAACTACTTATTATTAACCGTAATTATTAAATTAATAGACCGGTTTCCTATTTGTCTTTTATCTGTACAATGGACCCACAGTTTTTGCTTAAGGATGAAGTTGAATTTGAACTTGCGTGTCGCGGTTACACAGAGCCTGGTGGGGTGTCCGCATTAAAAAAGATACTTAAAAAAATGATTCAGGTCGAAAATTCAGAGCAAGTATCTTATGAAATTAAACCACCACCATCATGTATACCGCTCTTCGCGCATTTCGGCTTGGCCCAATGGTTAGCTGGTAGACAATGCAATTAGCATTAAGCTCGCCATGTTGTACTATAATATTTTATATTGTGGTCAATAAAGTTTACATAAATAAATAAATAAATGTATAGTTAACCCAAATGCAGAGTTAGATATTTGTGCTGACAAACTGTATACCATTTCCAGTTATATATCTGAGTTAAATGAAAAACCTGATAATCAACTATACAAACGTTTAGTGTCACGGTTATTTCATTTAGTGAATAGATTAAAGTTGATTGTTCCATGTAATGAACAAGAAAAGAATAAAAGCACCATACTTTTAGAAAAAGCAGTAACACTATTGAACGATTTAGAAAAGAAAGATGAAATACAGGATAGTGAGGATATAACTTCAGAAATGAAACAAGCATTACAAACTTCTTTTGGCGAGGATATTAAGAAAATTTTAAACCAAATAGAACAAATGTCCCCCTCTACTTCAAATGCCGACAATAAGGATAATTTAGAAATGTTGTCAAAACAAAATTCAGATCAAAAAAGGGTTAATTTTGCTCAAGACGATTTTGATATACCAGCTTTTCATAATGAAAAACTTATGGATGCCAAATTATTGAATTCTACGTCGTTTGAAGAAGATCGCATTAAGTACAGACCTAAACTTGTACCAATCAGTCAATGGGGGGTTCAGTTCTCTGGTGATAATCAATTTAGTGTCAATGCCTTTATTGAGCGAGTAGATGAACTTAAGGATGCCAGAAATGCTACCGATGATGATCTATGGCGACACGCCATTGATTTTTTTACAGGAGACGCGTTAATTTGGTTTAGGGCAAATAGAGAATATGTCAAGAATTGGAACGAACTGGTACTTTTATTAAAACGCACTTTCCAATCTCCATACTACCAAGAAGAATTACTATTGGAGGCCAAATCAAGAACTCAGGGCAAAAACGAATCGGTCACTATTTTTATATCGGTGATGCAGAATTTGTTTAACAGGCTTCCAAAAAAGATATTAGAAACGGAAAAAATAATGATCATTATAAAAAATCTACAACCATACTATCAACGGGCAGTGTGTAGAGATGTATTTTCGAATATTTCGGATCTCATTAACGTTTTACGTATCGTGGAAAGAACTAAAATAAATTGTGATAACTTCCAAGAACTTAAAACTGTCATCAATTCCTTAGAGCCGGATTTAGCCTACAAATGTGGTGCCTCCAAAACAGATTTGAATAATATATTTGAAATTAAAACTTCAGACCCTTTAAACAGCAATAGTGCTAAACTTAAAATGAGATGTTGGAACTGTCGTGAGGTGGGACATTTATTTAGATCATGTACAGTACCAAAACAGCGTTTGTTTTGTTATAAGTGTGGGCGGTTCGGGGTAACTTCAAAAGATTGCAGTTGTAAGGGAAACGGCAAAGGAGAGACTCAAAACCCTGCCAAGTGAGCCCTCTCCTTAATAGACAAAGTAAAGAATGGCAGGATTGGTTAAAATTCTTACGTCAATTCATGTTTCAAGATAAAGTATTATCATCATTAACATTTAAAAAACAGTTTGACAATAGACCATACATACGTATAAATATATTAGGTTTTATTGCTGAGGGTTTATTAGATTCCGGAGCAACTAGTTCAGTTATAAATTTAGAATTTAGTAACACTTTAAAACACTTAGGTATAAAAACACAAAAAATTAAATTTAAAGAAATATCTACAGCCGATGGCTCTAACCATTGTATTACTGGTGTTTTTGATGTCCCAGTTCAATTCAATAATCAATTTCACATTTTGCCCATGTTACTTATGCCTAACTTATCACAAAAAATAATTCTCGGTAAAGATTTTTTCGACATATTTGGTATATCATTTACGTTTAATCAAGAGAATCCGCAAAATTACGTAGTTAACAGTATTTCAGAACAATCTACAACAATCATCAGTAAGGATAATCTGAATAATTTAGAACAGCAAAAACTTATAGACACAATTGATGAAATAAGGAGTAAAATTGGTATGGGATTAGGTAGAACAAAAATTTTAAAACACACTATAGATACAGGAGATAGCAAACCTATATATCAAAAACAGTACAATTTTTCGCCTATCGTGAGGAAAGAAATAGAACGTGAATTAGATGACATGTTAAGTAAAGATGTAGTGGAGCCTTCTACTAGTCCCTGGTGTTCTCCCATTGTAATAGTTAAAAAACCAAACGGTAATAATCGTCTGTGTTTAGATAGTAGACAACTCAATAAAATAACAAAACGAGACACTTACCCATTGCCAAGAGTGGCCGCCATCATAGATAATCTACGTAATGCAAAATTCCTAAGCACAATTGATTTAAAGTCAGCTTTTTGGCAAATTGAACTCGAAGAGTCTAGTAAGGAGAAAACAGCATTTGCAGTACCGGGTAGGGGGTTATTCCATTTTAAAGTTATGCCTTTTGGCTTAATAAATGCCTCACAATCACAGCAAAGATTAATGGATTTGTTATTTCATGTTTTAGAGGGCAAAGTTTGGGCTTACCTTGATGATATTGTGATTTGCTCTGAATCATTTGAAGAACATTTAGATATTTTAAAACGTGTCATGAACATTCTCAAGGAAGCTGGTTTAACGATAAACGTTGATAAGTGTAAGTTTGCTAGATCTAGCTTGCGTTTTCTCGGATACATAATTGATAAGGATGTGTAGTGTGCAGCTAAGACACTTAATATATAAGTTAATGTAAGGCATATTAATCAGTACTAATAAAGTAATCCTACGAAGAAGACGTGTCATTTCGCACCCTACTGCACACCAACATCTCATGGCGACCCTGCCAGGCCGGTGCGCTTGTGGCGATCCCGCGTCGCATGCGCACCGGCGGGCATTCAATTGAGGAACAAGTGAAATCGAAATAAAATAATTTCGGAAAATGGTAGAAGAAGAAAATTTTATATGAAGATCAAGAAAAGGAGAAAAATTACACAGAAAAAATGGATTAACTGAAAAATGTTGACTTCTGGACTACGACTTACTATTGGATTGGATTGAATGGACTTAGCATTGAATTGAAAATGAAAAAAAAATGTTTCATTTGATTTAATTATGAAGTGTTCACGATGCAGAAGACACTCAATGATATTCGAGATGGAATATATGAAATGGAATGAAAAATTATAAGAGGACAAGTCAGCGGATCAGATGCATTCAGGACGAAGGCCTTTCAATTTTGCCGAAACTACAATGGGAGCTCCAAGTCAAGATCAAGTGTGATAGTGAGTGAGTGTTCAGTGCAGTGCCTAAAAAGTGCGAGTTACCTTACGGTCAAATTAATGGTCATTTTTTTTTCTTTCAATAATTAAAATAGTACATTAGGTTTGTCTTAATAATTTTATAACAGTAATAATTGTAACAGTTTTTTTTTTCAAAATTTTTTTTTGTTGTATATCAGTCATCACTTTTGATACTGTTGAAGAATAATGAATTATTGAGTCAGTATTATAATATTAGTATGCAAATGAGAACAATGTAATAACAATCTTCAAACAGTTCTTTGTCATAAAAAGTGTACAGAAGTTAGTTTCACGATGACAAAAGCAAACTCTAATTTCGCTGACACGTATGATGCATCTTTAAAGGAATGGAATGTGTGTTACCAGAACTGCGATGATGCAAGTTCGGTTTCTTATTGCATTCAATGTGTAATAATGTAACTTTGTTTAGATTTGAATGATATTACATTATTGGCAACAAAATGATTGTGAATAATTTAAGATTTAGGTACGCGTTTTGTTTTTTTGTAGATGGACAAATTGAAAGGATGATTTCACTTTTGAGAATATTAGATATTTTGTACGGAAAGCTATGTGAAAGGAATGAAAGTTTTGATTTATGTCTGGATTTCTTCTTTAAGTTAGTATTTTTGCTAACGAACAGGTTTGATCCCCTGTGAGTTAAGAAAATATCTAACATATTGATCAAATAATGTGTGTTAGAAAAGAATTTGTGTCATACGGTAGGCTAGGTATTGTTTATTGTGATATATTGAATCTTGAAAATATATTGATATATTGATGTGTGCGAAAGTATGGGTCAATATTTTAAATATAATGAAATAAATGAGAAAAATATGAAATAAAATAAATAATGTAAAAGAGAAATTATCGGTGTTAAAATAACACTTGTAAAGTAACCATTTTCTTTATCGTATCGTACGCGAGTCGTCTTTGCGAAAGAAATGTGTTAATAAAAAAAATGTATAAAAGAAGAAAATGAAAGAAATGAAATGAATTTCCTTGAAGACTTATAATTGTAAAGAATTATGATATTATGCATGCAAAAACGGAATATGACAAATGGCCACACACGGACTTGAAATAGATATCTGGATTAAGACATTGTCTACTTATTACCTGATTATGACAATAATGTATCGGACTATGACTTAGATATATAGATATTTTTTTTTATTTTTCTTTTCTTTTCCTTAATATAAGTACATTTACATTATGTTTAACTTTTTTTAAATTTGAAGTCTTAGCACACATTATACCTACCGAAAATATACAAAAATTCAAACTTACGTTTAAATTTTTTTTTTACTAGCCCCCGGAGGTGTAGTGTGCAGCTAAGACACTTAATATATAAGTTAATGTAAGGCATATTAATCAGTACTAATAAAGTAATCCTACGAAGAAGACGTGTCATTTCGCACCCTACTGCACACCAACATCTCAGATGGGTTACGGACTGATCCCGATAAGGTTACAGCCATTATGAACTTTCCACGTCCGAAAAATATAACAGAACTTAAAAGATTCATAGGAATTGCTAGCTGGTATAGGAGATTTGTTAAAGATTTTTCATTAATAGCAGCTCCTTTACATGACTTAACTAAAGGCAAAAAGAAAAAGAAATTTAACTGGACAGCTGAAGCAGAAAAAGCATTTGTGAATCTCAAAACCTTACTTACATCCACTCCAGTTATCTCTTGTCCAGACTTCACCAAACCATTCATCATACAATGTGATGCATCAAATAAAGGAATAGGTGCAGTATTGTGTCAAAAAACTAATAATATTGAGCGACCCGTATCATACCTAAGCAGAAAACTGAATGATCGAGAGCAACGTTATTCAACTTCAGAAAGGGAGCTTTTAAGTATAGTTTATGCCATAGAGAAATTCAGACCTTATATAGATGGAGTTCACTTTACTGTGGTCACTGATCATAGTGCACTAAAAATGTTGCACAAAATGAAAGATCCACATGGAAGATTGGCTAGATGGGCCATGAAACTACAGCAATTTAGTTTTGACATAATCCACAGACCTGGTAGATGCAATGTTGTGCCCGATGCCTTATCAAGATCAGTTAATGTACTTACTGACAACAATCCCAATTTACGGATTTTAGAAAAACATAAAGACGACTGGTATAAAAACAAGGTAGCAAACATAATGAAGGGAAACAAACTTAGTAAAGACTGGGAAGTAAAAGACGGTCTACTTTATAAGAAAATATGTCTGAAACAATACCCGGATAAAAACAATGATTGGAAATTGTTTATTCCAGAGTCACTCAGAGAGGAAATCCTAAAACATTGCCATGATGACATTAAAGCTGGCCACTTAGGAATTCGTAAAACCTTATTTAGAATTAAGCAACACTATTATTGGCCTGACATGTTACACGATGTGAAGCATCACGTGGGTAAGTGCGAAACATGTGCAAAAGTTAAAGTGTCACAACAATTACCATTAGGGCTTATGGGGCAACAAAGAATAGTTAAAAGACCCTGGCAGATAATATCATTAGATTTGATGGGTCCGTTTCCAAAAAGTAAAAACTGTAACACCATGTTGTTGGTTATAACTTGTCTATTTAGTAAATTCACTTTATTATTTCCTTTGAGAACTGGTAAAGCTGACAAAATTTGTGAAATTATAGAAAATATGTTTCTACTATTTGGCGTACCAGTGGCAATAATTTGTGACAACGGAAGACAATTTGACTCTCACTTGTTTAAGGAACTTATACAAAAATATAATAGTCAACTTTGGTTCACTCCTAGCTACCACCCGCAAAGTAATCCGACAGAACGCGTAAATAGAGTTATTGGCACCATGATATCTTCCTACATCAATTCTAAGAAGCACAATGAATGGGACATGCATTTACAGAAATTTGCTCATGCCATTCGAACATCGGTGCATGAGACAACTGGGTATACACCCTCGTTCTTATTCTTTGGCAGAGAAACATCAATACCGGTAAATTGGAACATGAACTGCAGTAATACAAGTTCTGTTAATTTCAATGATCCCGTCATAATTGACACCCACGAATATCTCGCGAATATAAAATCTCAAACCATTATATACAAAGAAGTAGAACAGAAATTACAGACATCACACAATAAGAGTTGTAAAATCTACAATAATAAACGCAGATTGACTAGTTTCCAGGAAGGGCAAGTAGTATGGAAAAGAACAAAGTTTCTTTCTCGAGCGGGAACAAAGTTCATGGCTAAGTTAGCACCAAAATTTGAAAAAGCCATCATTACTAAAAAGTTGTCAGATAATGTATTTCGTTTAAATAATGCTTATGGTAAACCGATAGGTGTTTGGCATGCCAAAGATTTGAAGCCGCTCTCGAATTACTCTAACTAAAAGAAATAAAATGTACATTTTCTTTCTTTGTCTTGTTGGGGGAATATTATGTTATGTTCATTCACTACATTAATGAATCACAATGTGGGTATATAAAAAAAAGTACATGTTTTATTGTAGACACCAGAGGGTAGGAAAAATAGAAGGATGACACTTGCGAGAGACGTGTGTTCGGTTGCTAGCGAATGGATCGCATTTGATTTTGCTCGTATTTACTCTTAATTTAAAGAAATTCTGTGGGCACGAAATTCTATGTATGTGGTGTTCCGAGCAAGTTTATGGAATTAAAATAATATCGGTAGTGAAGTGGCTTGTGCGCAGAAAGGGGTAAGTTTTTGTCAGTAAACTTAAACGAGACCGTTGTCACTTTCGATTACGTAGTCTAATGTCTCATATCGTAAATTTATTGTTGTAGCCTCAGGAAAACGCCCTTTTTGAAGACGCACAAGTGTGTCAAAATATTAAAAATAACGATAAGATCCCTGAGAGGCCGTGGCTGGGTTTTGGCAGAGTTCCACTACGTGTTAAAGAAAAACTCTCCTGGCGTCCAAAATTTTAGTTAAGTTAGATGTAGTTAGCTTTAGGTGTTTGCATGTCAATATTCTACCTACGCGCAATAAATGTTGTCGCAATTATTAATTGATGGTAAGAATTTTATTTAAAACCCGTTACCAACCCGTAACAATCGTTATCTACTAAGTCAAATGCTTTTTTAAAATCGAAGTAAGCTGCATCTACTTGCACGCCTGCATCTACCGAGGGCACTACCTGAGTCATAAAATTAAGTAAATTAGTGGCAGTACTGCGGCCGGGCCGAAATCCGTGCTGTGCGTCCGATAGCCGCGCGCTCACTTGCGCTTGCAGACGGCATTGGACAGCGGATTCAAACACTTTCGCCGGTGTCGACAGTACCGCCACCGGCCTATAGCCACTAAGATCGGGCCCCGCTTTACCCTTAGGAACTGGAATGACACGAGTGACTTTCCACCGATTCGGGAATTTACCTAACCTTAAACAAACATTAAATATATAGTGCAACGGTCCCGCAAGTACTTCACTGCAATCTTTAAAAAGAAACGCTGGAATGCCATTGGGGCGTTCGAGGCGAGAGGGGGGGAGGAAATAATGAAAATACGCGACTGCACTTGTAGGTATCCGGTTTATTACTGCCCTTTAATAGTCTTACAATTTACCTTTATAATAATCTTCAAACACATACACTACACCATCGGGGTGAAAAAAAAAAATTAAAAAAGTAATATTACAATATACTTTTTTCATTTTCATAAGTAAACATAATATATCATTTTCTTACTACTAAAACATAAAATTACGACACAAAAGGTTTTGTTCTGTTTTTATGAACTATTTCAGGTTTATCATTTACTAAAATTATAACATTTGGTTCTTCGACACTAATTACTTTATAAGGTCCATTATACAAACAATCCAATTTACTGCGATTTTCATTTTTAACTAATAACAAATCGTCTTTCTTGTATGTCACAGAATTTACATGTTTATCATAATTATTTTTTCTATTCAATTTTGATTTTATTAAGTTTTCTTGGGCGTCTCTATGGGCTATTTGTAACCTATACCTTAATTCTAAACAATAATCATCAGGATTATATAATGGTTCTACTCTAGATCTTATTCTACAAGGCAATTCAGATTGTTTACCAAAGACAAGCTCAAATGGGGTATATTGTGTTGATGAATGAACAGTGTTATTGTATGTGAAGCACCAAAAAGGTAACCATTGACTCCAAGTGTCTGGATGATGATCACATTGAATTCTCAAAAATGATCCAAGGTGTTTGTGTGCATTCTCTAAAGAACCTATTGTTTGGTGATGATATGCTGTAGAGTGTAATTTATCAATATGTAGTAGATTACATACCTCATTCATGGTTGCTGCGGTGAACTCCGTGCCTCGATCTGTCACGATTGTCTTCGGTATGCCAAACCTTAATATAAAATTATTAACTAAAGCCTTAGCTATACTAACAGATTCTTTATTTTTTAGAGGATACGCTTCTACGAATTTACTAAGCTCACACTGCAGAGTGAGGATATACTTATTATCATCTATGTCGCGGTCTAAAGGACCAACTAAATCTAAAAAAATCTTTTCAAAAGCTGATGTAGCTGTAGTCGTAATGACTAATGGTTCTATGATGTTACGCGAATGTTTCATAACTTGGCATTTTTCGCAATTACTAACAAACTTTTTAACATCTCTTTCTATTCCTGGCCAATAGTACCGTCTTTTTATATTATTAACCATTCTTCGTATGCCCGAGTGGCCACTAGTCGGTAGAAGATGGTAATCGTTAATAATGAATCGTTTCTCATTGTCACAATATATTCTTTTTACACCTCGCAAAACACATACACGCGGACCGGTCCATACTTCTCTTTCTTTAATTTCTTTGATAATTTCTTTGATGAACAACTCGTTGTCATCATTTTTTATAATACATATTTCATCAATATAATTATTTTTACAAAAATCACTCAATTTTGTTACAAATTCGACTCGCGTAAATTGTAATCTAAAATTGGTGTTAATGTAAATTATCTTATTACTTTTATCGTAGTTAAAACATTCTGACTCTACTTCTATCAGTTTCATTTTATGCATTTCATTCACTTTCTCTCCACACACTAATACCATTTCCACAGCATTACTCGGTATTCGTAATATTTCCACAACTCGAGGTTGCGCATCCCTCTTGTCAGTGTCAATATTAGGAATAGAGCTACTTTCGGAACACCTTTCATTCTTCTCCTTCTCTCTTCTTCTTTGAGCTCTGGTCATAACTGCCATAATTTTATTATTCATCTCTTTCAATTCGTCTGACGTCACTGTTAATCTAGATAATGCGTCTGCTACCGCGTTATCTTTCCCTTTCACATATATAATTTTATAATCATACTCTTCCAACGTCAGTCTAAATTTTAATAATCTACTGCTAGGGTCTTTCATACTAAATAAATACATCAATGGTTTGTGATCAGTCATAATTGTGAATTTTTTTCCAAATAAGTAAGGTCTAAAATATTTTATTCCCCAAACAACTGCTAGTAACTCTTTTTGAATAGTAGGGTAATTTTTTTCTGAAGAATTTAAAGGTCGGCTGGCGTAAGCTACGGGTCGCAAATCTTTATTACAAAGAACTGCTCCGATAGCCAAGCTAGATGCGTCCGTTTGCAGTATAAACTCATTTTCCGTTGAAAAATCAGGATACTGAAGAACGGGCGGGGACATTAGTGCCTTTTTTAATGATTGAAATGACTGTTCACACTCCATTGACCAATCGAATGCTGTATTTTTCCGACAAAGTTTGTTTAATGGCAAAGTTAAAATTGCAAAATTATGAATAAATTTCCTATAATAATTACAAAAAGCAACGAACCGTCGCACTTCGTCTGAATTTTTTGGTACTGGATAATTTTTCACAACTGTAATTTTATTAGGATCTGGTAAAATACCATCTTTAGTCACTAAGTGACCTAAATATAAAATTTCTGTTTTTAAAAATTGACATTTACTTGGATTCAACTTTAAATTTACACTCCGTAATCTTCCAAAAACGTCTAAAAGATTTTTATTATGGATATCTAAATTTCTACCGAATATAACTAAATCGTCTAAGTAAACAAAACATTTGTCGTATGTTAACCCTGACATTGCTACTGTCATTATACGAGAAAATGTACTAGGACTGATTTTCAAACCCATTGGCAACCGTCGCATTTGATACTGACCACAATCGGTTGTAAATGCAGTTAACTTTCGACTTTCTGGACTAAGCTGCACTTGGTAATATGATTGACTCAAATCTAAGTGGGTAAAATAAATTGCTCCCGATAAAGAATCCAAAATTTCGTTGATGTTAGGTAGTGGGAATTTATCGTCTTGTATGATGTTATTTAATTTACGATAGTCCACTACTAATCTCCAACTTTTACTAGCAGGGTTATGTGAAAGTGAATGTTCATTCTTTTTGGGAACTAACAGAATGGGACTAGACCACTCGCTACGCGTCTCTTCAATTATTTTGTCACTCAACATTTTATTAATTTGTTTTTTAACTTCCGACTTTAAACTATTAGGAATACGGTAGGGTTTTGTATAAACAGGTTTTACGTTGTCTTTTAAAATTATAGATTGCTCATATAAATTAGTAGTCGTAAGCTTATCACCTGGTAATTGAAAAATATCAGAATACTTAGAACAAATGGATTCTATTGTTTGTCTTTCGCTGGAATGCAAGTGATCCAATTTCAGTAGCGGTAACAAGGCCTTGGTGCGCTCCGAACTCGATGCACTTTTATCAAACGAACAAATATTATAATTATCCAATAAATCTATATCTGGTTGAAAGATAGGTACTGTAATAGTTTCATTACTCAAATTGAGTATTTTGATAGGTATTACATCATTTTTCGGTGTCGCTATTGAACTAGCTAAAAATATATTTTCCTGTATTTGTTTCGAAAAAACTACACAATCTTTTGATATATTTTTATTTAAATGTATATAGTGAATGGATTCGCTTCGAGGAGGGATATTTAAAAATTGTTTACTAACCTCCGGTTGCTTAAATAATTTTAATATGTGTTCTTGTTCATAACTTTTAAGTATGAGAATAGAATTTTTGAAATTAAATGTAACAGAATCAAATTTGTTTAAGAAATCTTGGCCTAAAATACCATCAGAATTGCAGGGCAATCTGTCAAATAAATAAAATTTATGTTGAAAACTTAATCCATTCCGATTTCGAAGTGTTAAAATAACATAACCTTCCGAAAAAATCTTGCCACCAATTCCGTTTATAATAATTTTATCTCGATTCCAGTTTACAAGGATGTGTTTAGGTAATGCCTGAATACTTACCGCCGATATTGATGCGCCGGTGTCAAGTAGCCAAGAGCACCTCGTATTGTTCACGTACAAAGATGTATAATTCGCGTTGCTTAAATCACAAGTTAAAATACAATATTCGTTAGGAACGAAAAAACTGATTATTCGAGTGATTTTCAGATGTATCAGAATTTTGAGAGTTGTTCTCAGTTTGTACTTGTGCAAAGTTAATATTTTGCCTGTGAAGTCCCCTACGATTTGCTCGTGACGCTCGAACTCGATTCGATTGCATATGATAACCTCGAGTCGGTTTAGTCTGCGTACCGTAGTTATTATTCCTGAAGTATGTATTATTAAAATAAGAATTAGGAACTCTTATATTATTTTGATTTAAGTAACCTCGAAAATTTCCTTTACCTCGATGAAAAGATCTACTGCCTCGAGTCGCATTAAAACCAATATTATTTGAACGAGAATAATACTTACCTCGAATACTCATTATCGAGTCTGAAGACGATGGTTGAGACAGCTCCTCGTCTTGTGCGGCACGTACTGCGTCCTTGAGCTCTGCATAGTCGCGAGCTGAAATTATAGTGCTTAGTCTTCTGTTTCTCAAGCCATCCGCAAATTTTTTAATAGCCAACTTCTCATTAATCGGTCTCAGAATATCATAAGCCTGCTCGTTTGAGTCGGCTTGTGAAATTGTGAGATCAACAAACAATTCCTCAATTTTATTAGCATATTCAGTAATAGATAAATCGCGTTGGGAAGTGTTATTTAGTTGTTGTAATAATGAATTTGCAGATTTCTTAGTGAGTAAACGATTTTTCATGTCCTTGATTAAGTCATCACAAGATGTGTAATTTGACTTTAATTTAAGTTTAGCTGATTTACTGAGTCTTGTCTTTAGTACAAATGTAATTAAGAGTTTTTTACATTCACTACTCCTTAAACAATTTTGATACATTTCTATACCGTCTATAATTTTTTCGACAGACAACTCACTATTATCCATGACCGGTATAAGGCTTGCAGCCGTTCTTAAATCAAAAGTATCCATGGCTGAATAACACTCAGAGCTTTCACTACTGGAACTAGAACTAACACATGTATATGATAATATTTTTTTATAAAGATTTTCTATGCTATCAACTAAATTATCAAATACAATTTCTGAATATTTAATATCTTTTATTTTAGGAATATTAGTAATTAAATTCTTAAATAAGCCGTATAACTCGCTTGCTTCAGTAATTTTATTTAATGCAGATTGCGGTTTATCATATCTCCGCTTGCCTAACTTTCTAAGATATATTTGGATATCTTTTAATTTATCATGAATATCGTGAAGCTCATTCATTGAACAAAAAAAAATATAATCTTTCAAAGGGGAAAGAGAAAAAAAAAAAAAATAATCTATTACAACCAAAACAAGTAACTATAGATAATAGGTATAGTATACTCAACTTACAACTTAAATACTACCGGATACCATTTAATTATTTATTTATTTAAACTTACGAATAGGTATGTCCATTTTCCGTCGGCACTTTAATTTTATTACGCGCACACACACTTTTTTTTTTTTTTTCACAACACTATGTAGACGACACGACGTATGGACGATGGACGACGATTTTCTAGGCCGGGGATGGGTCGTCGCGCTCCCTTGTTGAAGAACCTCGTCCCGACAATCGCATCCGGATCCTTCGAAATGCGTCTTCTCTCAATTCATTTCGTACCAAATCCAAGTGGCATTTCTTGTAGTTCTTATAGACCAGGATTAAAATGACGATTCCGCAGACGGCAATAATTGTTGAAATTAAAATATTGTTTGTTTGAAAATGTGTTGATAGATCACTTTGGCTCGAAGGGTTGTCGCCGTGTTGGTTCACTATCACTTCCTTGTTCTGGCACTCACATTTTGAGCATGATTTTCCCATTTTTATTTGGCGATAAGATGTTGTTGCCGTAGAAGAGTATACTGAGTAGAGCGGTGACGACGAGACTGGAATTTTCCATTGTTTTTCAATTCCGCTTGCTTCGAAAAATGAAACTTGCTGACACTACGTAGGTATGTCTATCCGTTTGTGGCGGCGCGGCGTCGCGGCTTTTTGTTTGAAATTTTACGCGCTCCTTATTGTTCATGCCGCAAAGGCATGGCCGGCAGGGTCGCCATGGGGCGTTCGAGGCGAGAGGGGGGGAGGAAATAATGAAAATACGCGACTGCACTTGTAGGTATCCGGTTTATTACTGCCCTTTAATAGTCTTACAATTTACCTTTATAATAATCTTCAAACACATACACTACACCATCCGGCCCCGCAGAATATTTCGGCTTAAGTTTTTTAAGTGCCCTTTTAACATCGTCAGGACTTAGAGTGTCCAAGTGTACGTGGGCACTGGTTGATGCGGCCGCGGCCGCCGCCGCTTTCACGTCTAGTTTGGGCGGCTCGCTATGGTATACCGACGCAAAATATTTCGCAAACTGCTGGGCACATTCGTCGTCTGTTAGATGTTTGCCATTTTCTATAATTGCCTGACCACCTTTAGTGTTTCGGTTGGCCCTAATATATTGCCAGAACGACTTCGGGTCTTTAATAAACCGATGTTGTACGCGGTTTTTGTGACTCACATGTGCATATTCTATCGCTTTCTTAACGCGCATCCTACACCTAGAAAATTCAACATAATCTTCATCAAGACCTGTTGATTTATACCTCTTATGAAGGCGACCTTTCCTAATTAAATCTCTGATAATACTATTTGTATACCACTCCGGATATACATACCTATTATTCGTACTGATATGAATATTTTTTCTAGGAACGCATTCATCCAATGTGGCGTACAGATTGGTATAAAAATAATTTAAAATATCTTCTATGTCCTGTATCGTATACATAAAACTCCAATCCATTGTAGCTAGCTTTGAGTACAGTGCTTGATAATCAGCTTTATAAAAGTTCCATCGCGGCCGAGAGATATTAATGCCGGTACTGGTGGTAAACGCATCGCGGTCGTTGCCGCCGAAAGCTAATCGGAAAGCCGGTGTTACAGAGACGGTCACCGTAAGCGGCGGATGTTGCGGGTCGACTGGCACGGCAGCTATATCCGTCTCTAACACTGTTACACCGCCCACAAACCCTGCACTCAACACCAAATCCAACTGCCGGCCTAGGCAATTATTAACTCTATTGTTTTGGGTGAATTCGCAGAAGGATAACAAATATTCAAAATAATTATTAACGTTGCTTGAACTAGAATACAAATTAAAATCACCTATAACTACTATTTTACTATATCTAGTACACAAATTTTCTATTATGCCAAACAACACCATATAGTCATTCTCTGTACTTCCCGGTGGGATATAAACAACACTACACATGAACAGAAATTTGTTCATTAGGTGAACTGTCGCACAAACCATTTCAAACGAAAATTCGTCCACTGACACATTTGGTATGAACACCTGTCGTAATTCAAACCGATGCGATGCTATCAAAATTGTACCTCCGTGTTTACGACCATCCGACCGATCACAACGTAGAATCTGGTAACCTGGTGGTACAATTTCGGCATCCTGAATGGAATTGTTACATCCAGACTCCGTAATAGCATACAAGTCAGAATCTAATACCTCGACGCTATTTCTAAACATATCTAATTTTGTTCGAAGCCCTCTGACGTTTTGATAAAACAGCTCCACCGATCTATGCGATAGCTCCTTTTGTTCTTGAGCTCCGAAACCAAATCCATTCACTAAATTGTGCATTGATAGGCCATACTTCAGGTTGATTGAGTTTCTCAAACATTTTTTCCGGCACACCAATAACAAACGACGAGTAATCTCGTTCTGTTTTATGCTTAATTTTTTCAACCTTTATGGGGACATTTGACCCACACACACTACTCACATAGTCAGTCATGGCCTCTACTGTCGTTTCAGAGTGTAAACGCCAAACATGTATGTGTCTCTTGCGTTCCGTGCCTTGAATAGTTTTTATCGTGTTATTGTTTCCCACTCTGACAGAATTACCCCTCTTATCGCTTTTGTATTGTCCGACTTTCGTAGCTGTAACTGTGTTAGGTGATGGATTATTAGATGATGGATTATTAATGGCCGTCGATGTAGGAGGCTTACTCGTCACATCCCCAAGTGTTTCTTCAACAACAGGACGTTTCCCTGTTTTCTTTTTAGGAGGTTGTGTGGCCTGCTGTTGTTTTGGTGGTTGTGACGACCCTGCAACGTGTGTTTCGTGTATTCCCATCGCAATATCTCTATAAGATGCATCCGGTGTTGTTTTAGCATCGATCTTCGCTTCAAGGACCTTCATCATGCCAGACAGCTTCTCCAGCTCACTTTTGGTTTCGCAGAATTGATACTGAATCTGTGCTAACACGTTAGCCTGGCACTCTAGACGAACAAGTATTTCTGTCCGCATTTGCCTGAGCTCATCCAACAACAGTGCATCACTAACTGTGGTATTAGGTGAATAATGTAACTGGCCACCGCGTTGCTCATTTATTGTATCAACGGGCGAAGACGATTTGTGAAGCATAGATAGGCCCGCTCTAATAGGGGTTTCGGTATTGTCCTTTTTAGGAGTGCATGAAGTACATTCCGGACATCTCCACTTCTTCTTATGCACCTGGGTAAAAGTCTTGAAAGTGTCTAACTCAATATTTAGACACTTCAAGTCATACCTTTTGCTGCATTTTATATTAGAGCATTCCATATAAAGCGTATTCATAATATTAGTACCGCACGCTCCGCACTTATTAGCCGGCATTGTAGTATTCAATATTATAAATTCGCAGTGGGTAAACTCGCA
The DNA here is from genome assembly GCA_905404135.1 of Hesperia comma. Lineage (NCBI taxonomy): Eukaryota > Metazoa > Arthropoda > Insecta > Lepidoptera > Hesperiidae > Hesperia > Hesperia comma. Next base: position 831,476 of record FR990026.1, on the reverse strand, counting down.
CAGTATAGTCGCTGGCGCCGTTTGCTACCTCTTCACTGTAGCGCGAGCGAGACGAATTATTGAGAACTCGCAGCCCGTCCTGTTTACTCGAGGTGAAGGGGAGCCTACCTCAGCTTCGCTTATTCTCCGCGATTCTAATGCCAGATTCTTTACAGTGCAACCCTAGGACCTGGTGAAAAAACAGGTGAATACTATGTAAAATACAATGCGACAAGAAAGATTTTGAAAAAAGTTAAAACACCTGGCTAAAAACGTATGGTAATATTTATGCATGTCACAACCATTACGATTCCACAGATCACACGCAACGTAGACACGAATACCTGCTTAAAGTATGATAAATACCGCTCAACTTATAAACAATCCAATAATAAACGAGTGTCGTCATAAGAGCGCGGGGTGCAGTAAATCAGCATCAATGTGGCGATGGAAATTGTTTTCCCATGTCAACCAACGCGGCGTGGGCGGGGCCTGCCGCCAGGCGGAGACGTTGGAACACACCGATGTATCAAAATTTCGATAATAATTGACAGAAAATTTATCGCTCATATTTTAATCTCGATATTTTGAATTCTATTCTTCGTATTTGTAAGATTTGGTTTACATGAATTACGAATGGTAGGTACTTAAATTTTTAGAAATTATTCGCATCAGATCTTGGTAATATTTTTAAGGAGACTATAAATATTTTAAGTTTGGAACTTTTTTATGATACTTAATATTATTTTTGTAACGAAACGAATAGATTACGTACGGAATGTAGATTTCAAAATTTAAGAAGTATTCGTGACATTTAGTTGCGTACGCGGCCAGATTCGATTAGAAGAAGGTCCGTTTTCTACACCGTATATCATTATGAGATCGTGCATGCAAGTAAATGGCGCGTTGCTATTGGCTAAAATCGCAGATAGCTGAAATCCACAAATCAACGCTGCTGTGGGGTGAAAACGAACGACTTGAATTAATGATTATGTCACGTCTTCTATTATTTTCCTAAAAAAGAGTAACTTACAAGCTTCAAGTAATATTTTTAACCATGAAATTTTCAACGTTTCTAAATACACCGGTACAGACCCAATTACATGAGCAAGTAAACCCTCGCTCTACTTCGGGTAGGTAACCTATGACTTAATATCTCCTACACCAAAAAAAATTGATGATATGCTTTAAAATATCTTTTTGATTTTACATGAGCAAGTAAACCCTCGCTCTACTTCGGGTAACCTATGACTTAATATCTCCTACACCAAAAAAAATTGATGATTATGCTTTAAAATATCTTTTTGATTTTACATGAGCAAGTAAACCCTCGCTCTACTTCGGGTAACCTATGACTTAATATCTCCTACACCAAAAAAAATGATGATTATGCTTTAAAATATCTTTTTGATTTTACATGAGCAAGTAAACCCTCGCTCTACTTCGGGTAACCTATGACTTAATATCTCCTACACCAAAAAAAATTGATGATTATGCTTTAAAATATCTTTTTGATTTTACATGAGCAAGTAAACCCTCGCTCTACTTCGGGTAACATATGACTTAATATCTCCTACACCAAAAAAAATTGATGATTATGCTTTAAAATATCTTTTTGATTTGTGCACCCATTAAAATAAAACATTGAACTTTAATCGCTTTTGCTACTTTATCTACTTTTGAGATTAGCATGAATTAACAAATACCGCACACTGCACACAAATCAACATCAGAACCACAAATTATTCTACGATCTATTGCGGGAATAAATTCCCTCAATAAGTTTCATTGTAATATCTTCCATGTCTAATATCTCCCCTTTTCCGCACTGGAGCAGCGTGGATAAGATTCCTCCAGGCCTCCAGGCTTCAGTTGATATGACGGTTCAAGTGGGGCTGGTCACTCGCAATAATTTTATGTAAGAAGTACAATTTGGTATCTCTCGCAACATTTAACGCAGTAAGGACATTAAAATGTTACGAATACAGCGGCGGTGCAACGGCGCGGCTATGGAATATGTATTTAGTGTAGTAGGGTAAGTGCACCACTACTGGACATGGACAACTAAACTGCAATATTTCAAGAACTATTCAATCAATTTACAGGCATTTAATAATGGAAGTGAAAGATGTGGTACGAATTTTATTCTCGAATAAGTCGTTAAAAGTTATTTCAATTAATAAAGGCAACTATACTGTATTGTGTATTTACACGGATAAAAACTATTCAAAGAAATACCTAATTGTTACGATGATGTTAGCACCACTAAGCTGTATATCAATCTGTCTACGTAGTAGTGCGTATGTTTTGTTACATTATTATTTGTTTTACTTTGTGACGACAACACTAAGTTGGTACATAATTTGACCTTATCTATTAGTTGCGATAAATTAAAAACAGATATATTATTTATATTTCTCAATCGCATTATACATCTTCTGTCGACTTTCATTTAATTAGACTAGTCTTACATATGTAATTAATTGAAAGGGTCCAGCAACCGGTGCAAGTACCCCTCGAATGCAGCGTGCAGTTTGGGCGCGTGTGCGGGGCCGGTACCCGCCGCACGTCGCCATCAGTTAGACTTTATTACTTCGTTTGAATTTGTGATTTAGAAGCGCCAGCGATGATAGGGAAACGTAATGTAGGTATGTACCTACTTTGTTTGTCACTCGGGTGGGCCGCAATGAAAACTAGTATCCTATTGCACGTTGTTAGGTTTAGTTTAGAATTTTCTGAAGATTTTAGTTTAGAATTTTCTTAAATTGAAAACACGATGGGTCAAGTCAAGTGATATTGATCACTACTGGCCATGAACTTTCGTTATACCAGGGATGTCGCGGACGTGTTGACAACAACAATGTAAGGTTTCTAAATTGGCACTTCGGCTCTTAAATTCTCGTTTATGCGTAATCGCACGTTTCAAAATGGCCTTCTAGGACTTGAACTGGACACTACCGGCCCTCCTCACATAGGTGACCTGTACAGACAGGACCGTTACAGTAAGTACAGCTACCGTATTAGAACTCATTCGCCCCGACCCATCTCGGGCCATACGTGGGCAGTTTATCGCCTCGCACCTAGCCGGGTCACGTGACACTCATCTGACCCTTGTCATTAGCAAACCGATAGATTTACTGCCCTGAAACTTACAGCCAACTTTACTCTGCCCTTCCCAATATAATTAATACTGGATAAGAAGCCTTAACGTACTAAAGATAGAGTGCTGGTGTTTTTCAGTCGATGGTTCGGTTATAATGGTTGTTTTGTGCCACCCAAGGCGCGCATCAGCTCTATAAATGCGTACAATTTACAACGTTCTCAAGACGAGGTTGAAAAGTTGTGGTTGTCGCGGGCACCTAATGAGATACAATAGAAAAATTGTTGTTGTGCCGCAGTAATTCAACTTTGTAAGGACGCGGTGAGGACTGCGGACTGCGAGTTCCTATATCGTTCATTTTGTTCCTGCTGAATCGTTGGTCTTGGAATAAAACCCTTTCTTAGGTTACTTCAGCTGGGAACAAGTTTTGTAAAGTTTTTGAATTACATTGGTGCTAAAATCACTTGAGTTGATTCGTTGAGTTGATTACGGAGGTGACTCATAAATAAGTAGATATGTATGTTATAATATTATTTCAATGAATTCTCCTTATGTAAGTAGGTTCCGTGAAAACTAATGATGGAAAATTCACGTTAGTGTAAAAAGGATCAGTGGTATACAATGAAATACAATTTATATGAGAGAATATGGGAAAACTCAAAAAGAGGGGTAAAAAGTATGATCATAATGAAGCTTCCTGGTATTTTTGGCACTGAATGTAGCGATTGGTTTAATGCGGGATGATGTTGAGTTAATGTCAATTGACCAACTAGCAGACTATCTACCATTGCGACGATTGATGGATAAATCCTCAAACACCCGGATTAAGATGCACCGTGCACTTCACATTCGTTTCAGTACGAAATTCAAAACCGACCAACTTCCACAAGGAAGCGCAGTAAGCCCAATAAACGTCGACTTTAATAACTTAACCGTCATTCACAGCCCCAAGAAACCCGACGCACTCGGTTCGTAAACGACAATGTTGTAAACGCCAATCACTTTATTGATTTTACATTCGCGGAGGGTTTGATAAACCGTGCGTGATATACGAGCGGGCCGCGAACCCGCCTTGTAATGAACCCTAAACAACCTGTACTCCGATAACCATCTCCAGATACCAGCGCTTACTTTGTATGCCGGCCTGGCCCCCGGCCTACGGGAACAGCTCGGCCGCTCGGCCACAGATGTGATAGAATTTGCTCTATTATTTTTGCATAATGCATGCACGCACGCTTCACATTCAAATGCGCGACAATGTGATTCCATAACAGATATTTTAATCTAGAAATTGCTGGGTCGGGAGATGTGGTACGCTGTGCGTGAAGGGAATGGGAAAGGACGTGTAACTTTTGCTTTTATGTTTGTGTAACGCTGAGAAATGCTAGTCGTCCTCACCTTCACGAACAATCATAGTTATAAGCTTATAAGACGTAGGCCTAGCGAAGACACCCCTCAAAGCGTACTTTACTCTGCCCAAAGTGAAGCCACTAAATCACTGTTGCTTGTTTTTATGTGGCATTAAATAAATATTACCTATTTATATCGTAGTCAATGTATACCTAATATTGCTTGTAATACCAAAATATATTGATGAAGAAACGGACATAATGCCCGGCTTAAGTTCCCAAATCCGTACAGATACATCGGCAGAGACAAAAGTCAAAATTCCGTCGTATAATACAAGGTTATTGCAGGCCTGAATGGTGATGAGACATGTTTACGACCGGCTTTATACACACAATCAACATAACTAACATGTCATTTATTTTAACACCTCTATTATTAACGCGCAGCGGCCGAAATCAATATTAAACTTGTATAACTGATTTATATTTAAGGACAACGTGCTTGTAAAAGTAATAATGTTAAGAAAATGTCTATATTATTAAGCACAAAGGTTTTAAACAAAATTCAGCCACAAATTAATAATTTGAGTGTTTTGTACTCAGGGGGAGTTAAAACAGTCCCTGTATTTTAATACTTTCAGTTTGTCTTAAAATACTTTTTATAGATACGTAAATTAAAAACTAATGAGTTCTGATTAAATAAAGACTCTACCAACTGGGAGTTGCGATAAAACTCGACCGGGGAAAACGATAAAATGAAAATTTTGGATTATTGCATTCGAATTTCCGATACGACAATGACAATGATTGACTAAAGTAAAGTATATTTTTATGGATAAGGTAGTTAAACAAGAATTACAGGACATTAAGCACCCTTCCGCGGCCGCCCATAACACATTCAAAAAACTCAAATCGGAACTGTTCGAGTGTTGAATACCTGAATGAAAATTATTAAATTCTGTCATATGACATATAAATTTAACTTTATTACATTGCCAATCATAAGTACCTCTACCCACTTTCGAGGTTAATTAAATTAAAGGAGCACGATGAATCCCAGAATTTTAGTCCCGTGTACCTAGATTCTGGTAGGTAAGTTCAACAAGTCGTGGAATGTATTGAAAAATAGCCATTTAGTCATTTGTAGTCGTTTTCATTAACATTAGGTTTAGTTAGGTACGTACGTATATTGTGATACTTAATAGAGGAAAAATCAAATCAAAAAAACGCTGAGGATATTCTTACGTTTGGTTCTAATTCAGTAACAGATGCGACTCCTGAAGACTGAAATGGTCCATTATTATATTATGTATGAATTTTAAAATATTACACAATAATCACAAATCTTAAAAGTAATAGCCTAGTTTCAAAACGTAGTTTCAAAAAACTAATGGATTCTTATTTTCTATGGCATAAAATACATATATTAGACGTAGAAAATATAATAACTAATTTACGTGGCATTTACGTTAATCAATTTAAATTAATCAATTGTTACATAACAATTATAATTAATACGAATGTTGAGTTTGTATAGTTAATATGTCGTGTTAATATTAGCAGGAAATAAATAAAGATTATTATTTATGGCTCCCGTGACCTTTATTGAGGTAGGTATATGTTTTTGCATTTTGTTATCTTTGTTTGATTAAAATTAATTGAGTGCCAAGAACATTTGAATATTTAATATTTAAGATAACATACGATATAAGATAACAGTTGTGAAGTATGTAGTTTTTCGTAGGTTCTTGTAATTTTGAAGACCTTATCATAGTTAAGAAAAAGGGTTGTGTTATGTTGGCAAGTTGGCAATTAGCTTCTCGCACGACAACTCTTGTGCTTCACTTAGTTTTGTAATAGCTTTGTAGGGGAACTACTGCGACCACTTGTCATTACATTTCCCAAATCCTACTTAAAGAAACAGCAAATTCTTCCTGACATTCATTTGTCATATCCAGTCAAGCGTACAGATATGAAACTGAATATAAGCGCACTGGTACTTCTCATGGGCTTCAGAAACGTTATCACATACGTTATCACATACGTTATCAGATCATTTAACTAAGTTCATTGATGATTGAGCCTTCACCAAGTGAAGACGTGACTAGTCAAAGAACTGTTCCACGTTTCGCTTCTCATTTTCTCTTTTGAAATAAAAGCCTTAAGATTTAAATTAAGTCTCACTGTACCTACATACATCAACACACACGCTTATCACTTCAACCACCTACTCTACATAATATATCTAACTCATATATTTCGAGGAGCATTTATTACAATAAAATAATTTGATTCCTTCAACTTTATTGTTAGAATAAAACAATAAACTATTAGTTTCCGTATCGGCAACACGTTAAACATGTTGCAGGATATCTTCAAAGATAACTGCAAAGATGACCGCCATAAAGCGAATGGCCACCACGACTAAGCTCTAATTTAGTTTTACGATCCCTGAGATCATAATGTCGAATGCGACAAATCTCGAACACTACTTAGTAGTATTAAAGTTTCTAATGCTATTAAGTTCTAAAACTGATATAAAGGATCTTTTGTAAAGTTTTATGTCCTCATTGGTTGTAAAGATGACCTCATGTTAAGCGCTATGAAATAGTTGATGGCGAATAAAGCTAAGGTAAGGCGATTTTGTATCTTGGGGAATGCTGAGTCTTCCGAGAGGTCAGAGTGGAGTTCTATAAGATAAGTTGAATAGTCATCTTACGATTAGACTAGGTTTAAATTAACTAACACAAAAAAGGAATCCGACACAGTAGAGATCTTAAGAGCCGAATCGGCGCCGTGCCTCGCTTCCCTTACTTCAGCTAACCTAATGTATGAATAAATCAATTCATTATCTCACTTAATAAAAATTAACGCGTGTCGTGGAGTGCGATAATTTGGGCAGGAGAATAACTTAATTCCGTATACAAAATATGTCTAACTATTGAAACAGAATGCAATTAAAGTACTTATTTATAAATTAGCAGTCGGAAATTTTCAATAAAAGTAAATCAATATCACCTTGGTAATTGAAGCGACGATGGGATTTTTCACGCTTTGTTTTTTTTTTCAAAAAACTAAAACAATCGAGATGGTTTTAGCTACGAAGATATTATTTGATGATCACATAAAAGGTTTTTAGGAAGGATATAATACTCGTATTAAAAGTATATTAGTTGTACTACATTGCGTACATAATATTAACATCATACAAAACAAGACCTTTTAGGTATTTTATGAGCATATGACGTCACAAGCGAATCGCGAATCCGCACGAGTCCGGCGTGACACATTCGTTATATTGGCGTCGTAAACATTGAATCACAGAACACTATTACTCATTGAATCAATTCACGAACAGTTAACAAGCGATTTTTAAACGATCCAACTGGATCCTACGTTGTAAATAGCGGCCGCTCCCATCTCATACGTAATTACGTACCTAAAGATAGGTATGTATGTGAGGTAAATACGGTATTTCGTCGGCGAAAACTAAAAAAAGATTATAGGTATAAAATGAATTGAAGGTGATAATACAACGACAAGGTTTTAAGAGGTCATACGTAAGTTTCGTCAGTCTTTCAGTAGGTGGCAGGGTCAACAGTCAACAATATGATAGTTTTAGGCATTTTGGTAGATAATCTCCGCACCTTTGTACTTTTACGTGAAAATGCTATCCAAAAATATCATCGGTAACAAAAATAGACCGTCATAAATTAAAACAATAAATGTACGTTAAAAATAAAAACGACATTAATTGCACTCCGACTCGCGGTATGCACTCATGCGCAGTTATAGGTTATAACGAAGAGCTAGCCCAGAATGGTAAATTACAATGTGTTAGTACAATAAATATCATAGCCCGCACTAAGAGCTGTGAGCGGGCAGCCTGCCGGCCGACGACACTGACCAATAACATCCTCCATCCACCATAGACATTTAACACTACTGGTCACTACAACTCCAACTTTTCAACGCTAAAGCAACTTTATTACATACGTAATAGAGGCGATTATCAACGCAAATATAAAGTTGCCGACTAGCAGCGGTGACCTGTAATCGATATTCGGCAATTTAAACCTTATTTTGAAAGCAACAAGGTCGAAGCAGCAGTAAGATTTCCACGGTAATAAGCCACGATCTACAGCCCGCTGCGAGAATCGCGCCGTATGATTTATTCGTACAAACGCGTCTCGGTATTAATTCACTCGCAATTTGTCATTGAATGTGAGAAAGTGGTATATTGTTCCTCCTCAACGGAATATAATAATGATAATGCATAATATTTGGCGAGCCCCCACGCCATCATTTATAACAAGACAAACGGACTGGTCGCTGTGGCTGTGACAACCACTTGCATTTAAATACGTCTCGCGTTACATATAAAAATTGCGTTACTTAAACAGGTATGATAAGACGATAAAATCAAGCAAAGGGATTTATGTCTATGTCAATATGGATATTTGTCTATTTGTGAATTGAATGATTATAATCTATGTAAGTGACTCTACATCAGCGGTCGTCACATTTTTCTGAACCAAGGACCGCACAAGGGCAAACTTTTCGAGCCAAAGGGTATAAAGGGATATAGGCACAATCAGGGCTGCAGCTCTCTGTATAAGCGTCCACGTGCAACACACGGCTCTACATAGTTAACAGATGCTAGTAGTGGGGTGGCGTGAAAATAGCCTCTCTTATATTAACACTCGCGGTACATCGAAAGTACAAACTTTGAAATCGAATCCGCAAGACAAAACCACTGTGCAGGGAAGAAATAGGTAAGCCACCAGTTAAGAACGTACCTCAACACTGTCGAAGATGGATACTCCACGATCTTCAATGGCGACCGGCGAGTCCAGGACAAGACGCCCGTAAATCCTGTTCAATCTGAAGCCCTACTAGATTGTGTGATATACCTAACCATGATATAACATTACACTTGAGTTGCAGAGAATATGGAATTGCAACTTCCCACTCAAAACAAAGGAGGATGGGCGTTTTGGTACCCATGTCCAATCAAAATGACTTTAATGTCGTTTGATAGGTCTTTTCAAGAGTACAAAAAATTACTATGGCGACAAACCCGTACGAATTGTCCGTTTTGAAATATAGCCTTTAGAAGACGAAATATTTAGTTCGAATTAGAATTTAAGAAATCATATCTTTGGCATAGTTCGACTGATTTTCATGATGTTTGCACAGATTTTGAGCTTATTCAATTAACAAATAAAAATCATCATCATCACCACCATCTCAACCCATCATGGCCCACTATTGAGCACGGATGACTACTGAGAGGAGTCCCAGAATAAGAAGGTTAAGGCCATACGCCACCACGCTGGCCAAGTGCGGATTGGCGGACTTCACACACTTCTGAGTTTTGCGATCTCTCCGGCATGCAGGTTTCCTCACGATGTTTTTCTTTACCGTTTGTAGCAAGTGTCATTTAAATGCTTAAAACGCACATAATTCGATAACATTTACAATGCCTAAAAGTAAATCCTAAGATTCATCAAATAAATGGTAGTAAAAAAAAAATATCAATTCGTGTTGGTGAATCTTACGATTGACTGGTAAATCTTAAAATTGACCGGTAAATCTTAAGAGTCACCGTGGTTCGGGCTTTTACAGTAACATATACGAGTATATACGTATAGAATAAACGATAAAACTTATTTCGAATAGCTTTATTTATACTGATAATTATAAATATTTTCAAGTAAGATTACTACGATCGGACAATGAACCGGGACAAGCGCTATGGTTATTCACAATCTACACAAAAATACCTATCCAACGATGTATCACTTACTCCGATTGGTGCCGGTACCAGATTCCATACATTTGTGCCCATCCTCCTTTATTACGAGTTCCATTTAGCTACATAAAATTTACATATTATGGTAAAAAAAATACTCGCCGTAAATTACAATGAAACTAAATCACAAGGGCGTAAAAGTAGCATTTGTGTGGGTCGCCATTAAGACGAATTCCATGTCGAACGCGAAAGCAGTGTAGGTACACCAAGAGGATCCTCTAAACTCTTCACAGAACACTTATTTGTATACATTTTCGCGGATTCACGATTACCAAAACATAAAAATGAATGCGATGCGTTACAGTGAAAACAAAAAAATGAGTTTTACGGCTGCTCTCATCGCTTGCGAAAATGGAACTACCGGAACTAGGTACGTACTTCCGTCCGTCCGTATTTGTTTTTAGAATTCAAAGAGTATATCACTAATGAGCCCTCTATGTTGACCAATCATAAACGGCATGCAACATGCAATGCAACCATTGATTTGTTCGACCGCGATCAGCGTGAAGCGAGCACGACGCAATTTGAAATTGGAATGCTAAATACCAAAAGCATCATCATCATCATCATCATCTCAACCCATAATGGCCCACTAAATTGAGCACGGGTCTCTTCTCATTCTGAGAAGGGTAAGGCCATAGTCCACCACGCTGGCCAAGTGCGGATTGGCGGACTTCACACACCTTTGAGTTTTGCGAACTCTCCGGCATGCAGGTTTCCTCACGATGTTTTCCTTCACCGTTTGTAGCAAGTGATATTTAAATGCTTAAAACGCACATAACTCCGATAAAGCCAGAGGTGCGTGCCCTAGGATTCGAACCCGGACCCTCCGAATAGGAGGCCGAGATCTTAAACCACTAGGCTATCACCGCTACCAAAAGCATAGACATAAAATATTTTGTAAAATTAAATTATTACAGGGAGGTTACTTTTGTTCACTTAACAAACATTAATAATTTGAATAAAATAAACTGTAATGGAAGGACAACTTTATCACCCTATCACCCTGGAAGAAAAAATTCGGACAATTCGTTTCTTACTTAACTATAACACTTCTATTTTATTGGTTTATTATACGCCCTATGTATAATGGTTTAGTATTTTAGACGTCCTCGTTTCGCTTCGGGAAACTTGTTGCTCCGCTCCTTTTGGTCGTAGCGTGATGGTATAGGTATAGCCTAGCGATAGCCTAGCGATATGCATAGGTGACTTGACAACTTACTATCTTACTATCAGATCTTCTATTTAACGGCTATTTGTAACATATTAACACTTCCAAATAATGCACAACACAGCATCAGGTATAAGGCAAACCTGAAACAAAAGCAACAGAGTATTTAGTACTAACATTACATCATGTACCTACTCAAACATATCGGCACCATGAAGTGATCATTAAAAATTCACAAGTGTGGCGCGGCGTGCGTCTTGCGTGTGCGGCATGCGTGTGCGGCGTGCGGCGCGGCGTCGAGATGGGAAAGTGCGTGGCGGCACTCGGGCAGGTGGGTGTGGGCCGGAGTGGCTGATTCGACACATTGCACTGTTTCAGCGAGTGGAGAGGCCGAGAGGCCGAGAGGGCGCTCGTAACAAGTGCGATTCCCAGCCGCCATGACTGGACGGTAACGGTACTGTGACCATGCTTACACGTGTATTTTAATTCCTGCTTTTATTTACGTGTGTCTCTTATGTATTTTTATATGTTATGGCAGCAAACGAGCGCGCAGCAATACCCTTCCGCTGCCACCCAGGAAAACTGTAATGAGGAATAGGATAGTTAGTCCGGTTAGCAGACGGTGCATTAGTTGGTCAATGCGTAAATAGGTATGAGTAGGTACTGTTTGAGGGATATTACTTATAACTAGTCCTGGTAAATGTTGTTGTGTCACAGATGTTGAGGTCTGAGTTATTATGTAAATATATATTTTTTGTTACTTACAGGATATTAGAACGTTTGTTTTAGTTTTAAGGATTACCAACTTGGGAAAATTATTTAGGAATTCCAGCAGTGTGCCTACATCGTGGTCACAACACAAACACTCGACTTATGAACTATTGTTATTTTTGTGTGCAGCAGTAACAAGGCAAGGTAAGGCGCGCGGGCTGATACTGGCGACTGATGGCTGACGGCTGACGGCGCTGTGGGATAGTGTACCATCACACCGCGGCACCGGTACCACAATACGCCCTAAACAATCGATCGCCGACTAGAGATGTATGCGATCAAGTGTATTGAGATCTCAACGGTTTAGGTAATACTTAAGTGATTTCTTTGCACAAGAGGTCTTGGATGTCTTAATGTTATGATTGGAACTTTCAAGATTTAATTGTACCAAAACAAATTATGAAGAGCTTATTTGCTGTGTTCTTAGACTTTGTTCCTGAAGAAAACTAATTTGTTTCCGCATTTTACAGATAAGGTTCCGTAATTTACAGATAAAAAATTGTATGGATGTTCATTGAAAAAGACTCCATTTTTTAACTTCCGGTTACAATGCGCTTATTTGCATTAACTGTTGTGTTACAAATGGCTTATAGATATTAAAAAATCTTCAAAATATATGACATAGTTAATGAAAATGCCATTATGAATTTAGTTGAGGTAGGATAGTTACTTAAATAACGCACGATTTTCACGGTATATCCTCAAAGTTAATCCCGTGTTTAAGTACCAAACGCAAAACCTCGCTAATCACGATAAAAGCCTTCTATAACAAGAAGGTCATTCCACAAGACACTTATCCGCCATTCGTCCCATATCTGCGAACTTACTGTTATCACGTTCTAAAGAGGCAGATAGTGGCGCGTGGCGGCGGCCGTTACGACGTTATCAATGTAAATGTACTGCTCTTACTTTAAATGAAGATTACTCTCCCTCTAAATGAAGATCGCTCCCGCTTTAAATGAAGATAAACAGTGTTTCTATTGCTATTTACATAATGACGCCCAATTAAGCGGTAGCAGCGGCGGTGCCATTTTCATTTGTTAGCGTCGCGTTCACTCGTTAAATGCGATTTGCAAGTTATTGTGCTGCTATTTGTTGCTTATTGGAGACGAATCTTACCTGGCTAGAAGTTCTACTGGCCTAAGATCTTCGATGCCTTGCATGCATGATAATGTGACAGCCCTGGCGTACCTCGCTAAACAATAAACAATAGGGGCCATAAACATGTCGAGTCAACAATAGAACAATAGCGCGCTTGCCCGTACGCACGACGCTTCGACCATTACGGTAATAGTCATACGGGCGATAGTCGGTTGCAAGGAACGTTCTCGAATCTTGTTCGGAGCGGGTCCGCGGAATTAGCGAGAAAGTTCTGGATTGGCGTGAATGGTGCGTGAGGGGTATAAAAAGGAGCGATCGGCCAACCGCAGACATTCTAGTTTCGGAAGCGAAACCAGGAAGATACCAGCGATACCTACGAGCGATACCAGTGAGAAGTTAAGTGATTTCTACGAGTGATACAGTGTTCGTCGAGTGTGTTTACGAGTACCTACGTGCATAGTGTTGTGGTGTGTACTGTGTACAGTGTGTAATTGTGTTTCTACGAGTTCAATAAAGCCTTTGTGGTACATTTTGGCATTTTCTCGAACCCAGTAGTCCTGACACGTAACAAATTGGTGTCAGAAGTGGGATGCCTGTAGTACCGCAAAGTGAAGACGAGATTCGTACGCGACGGCAGACGGCATTGGATGCCGCGCGGATGGAGTCGCCCGGGCGTGACCGAACGGAAACGGAGACCACTGCTGAACCTTCATCAGCTGCATCAGCACCGACACCGAGTGCATTGGATATGGCCTCCTTATTAGCCGCCTTACAGCAAAGCCAGCGCGAAGCGATGGAAGCCATACAGCGGAGCCAGCGCGAAGCCATGAAGAGCCTGGAAAGTAAATTGGAGGGCCAGCGCAAAACCATGGAGGCAATCGACGCAAAGCTGGATGGTTTCCAGGGAGAATTGAACGTCGTGAAGGAGGACCTGGAATTTGTAAAGATGCGTACATCCGAGCACGACCAAGCCCTCACAAGCCATGACGCATCGATCAACAGCCTCAGTGCGTCAGTAAACTCCCTCGAAACTAGGCTCGTGAATTTGGACAACGAGCTGCAAAAAGTAAAGGTTTTGGGCACGGCAGCAACCAGTGCATGGGCTGGGGCCCCGAAATTCAAGGTCCCAAGTTTCGACGGCACGACCTCGTGGACAGCATTTAAGCACCAGTTTGAGGTGGTTGCGAGTGCGAATGGCTGGAAGGACGAGCATTCGTTGGCAGCACTCGCCCTAGCTCTTCGAGGAGAGGCACTGGTGGTGCTTGAGAACCTGCCCGCCGATCGACGCACCTTTAAGTCACTGTTTAAGGCATTGGAAACTCGATACGGGGAAAAGCACCTTGAGTATGCATATCGCGCGCAGCTGAAAGACCGATCACAGAAGTCGAGTGAAGGACTGCAGCAATGGGCTACGGAGATCGAGCGCCTCGTACGCCGAGCCTACGCGTCGAGTTCCTCACCCGTCGAAGACATAGTTTTAGAAGCGTTTGTCAGCGGAATACGGGATCCCGAGGTGAGAGCAACGGTGCGCTTGGGTCATCACGCAACACTGGAAGCAGCTTTAGCGCATGCTCTGGAAGTAGAAGCGGTACGAAGCGAGTATAAAAGTTGTAAGGTGCGCGAAGTCGTAGCAGCGATTCAACCTCGTACTGGGCCTATATGCTACGGATGCGGTGAACGAGGTCATATTAGGCTTAGCTGCCGGGCACGGAAACAACCGAAATCGGTGTGGAGGACTACGCAAGTGCCGGAGCTAGAAGCCGCCGCCGCCGCTAAGACGACTGCCAAGCCTCCTACGAAGACCTCGACAGCTACCCAAGTCGACACCCAGGAGAGAGAAGCCGCCGCTGCTGCTGCCGCCGCTAAGAAGACCGCGAAGGCTCCTACGAAGATCTCGACGGCTACCCAAGTCGACACCCAGGAGCTAATAGCCGCCGCCGCCGCTCCCGCCGCTACGAAGACCGCCAAGCCTCCTACGAAGACCCCGAAGGCGCCCAAACCGAAGAATGCCGACGCCCTGTCACAACGCCCATGTTCCGAGGAAGGTCGACGTTGCTTCAAGCATGAGGGTAAAGAAGAGGTCAGGGTGATAAGGATGCAGGACCTCGACAAGTCTTGGGGAAAAGAACAATGTTTGAAGGACAGCGATAAGATGAAAACCCAGTACGATCGCGAGGCAAGGCAACATGGTTTCAAGGAGGGGGATTCTGTATGGTTGCGCAATCCACCGTGGAGGAAAGGGAAGTCTCCGGAGCTACACGTACGATGGGAAGGCCCGTTGGCATAGTTGTCATGAAGATTAATGAAAGACCTATCGAATGATGCTCGGGACGAGCATGACTAAGAGGGGGGCAATGTGACAGCCCTGGCGTACCTCGCTAAACAATAAACAATAGGGGCCATAAACATGTCGAGTCAACAATAGAACAATAGCGCGCTTGCCCGTACGCACGACGCTTCGACCATTACGGTAATAGTCATACGGGCGATAGTCGGTTGCAAGGAACGTTCTCGAATCTTGTTCGGAGCGGGTCCGCGGAATTAGCGAGAAAGTTCTGGATTGGCGTGAATGGTGCGTGAGGGGTATAAAAAGGAGCGATCGGCCAACCGCAGACATTCTAGTTTCGGAAGCGAAACCAGGAAGATACCAGCGATACCTACGAGCGATACCAGTGAGAAGTTAAGTGATTTCTACGAGTGATACAGTGTTCGTCGAGTGTGTTTACGAGTACCTACGTGCATAGTGTTGTGGTGTGTACTGTGTACAGTGTGTAATTGTGTTTCTACGAGTTCAATAAAGCCTTTGTGGTACATTTTGGCATTTTCTCGAACCCAGTAGTCCTGACACGTAACAATATTATTATGCAGAATTCATCTCATGAGTAGGTAACTAATTTGGCTCCAATCCCTAAATAGATACTTATTTTATTATAAAGAGATCTCTTCAAGAATACTTGATGTCACTTAGTAAGCATTTAACTATGTTAATGGCGAAGAGAAAATACCTATTTTTAGTGAATGAATATTAGAAACATTTTGTAGGCATTTTCGAAATGACGCTGATGATAACGATGTTTACATAACTCATAGAGAATCAAAGACAAAACAAGATAAAATATAATTGTTTATTCGTAAAGTGCATCGAAAATAAACAGTTTACATGTTTAAGCTATTACAGTTAATTTCATCGAGTTTTATGGGCTTTGATTGCGACGTATCGGTTTTATAACGAGGTATGATGAGATATGGACAGGGTGACACGTCTCCAAGTGATTACAATTTAGTGATATTAAAAACTGTCGTCTTGTTCCGGAGGGTGTCGCTTCACCGTCGCCGAGTAGCTGTTGGCAAATGGTGACAGAATACCTATCATTATTAAATCATCAGTTACTTATCGTGTTAACTTTATATAAAAATTAGTAAACCCGCCTTCGCTTCGCTTCGAGGAACCAGTCGGTTCAAAAATCTTTATAAATTTTAACAAATTATGTTATTCAGATGTGTAAGCTATATTACTGCAAAGTTTCATGAAAATCCGTTCAGTAGTTTTTGCGTGAAAGAGAAACAAACCAACACACACACTCACTCACTCACATTCTTACAAACTTTCGCATTTACCTATAAGATAGTAGGATAGTAGGTTAGGAAGTAGGAAGTAGGATAGGTAGGTACATGTTAAAGTAAAATTAAACAAATCTTATCATAGTCTCCAGTTTTTTAATAATTCACATAAGTAATCATCATTGCAACATTTTAAATGTTGGCAGATACGGCAAAATAGAAAATGAAGCAACACTAACGGAACTAAATGAAGCAGAATATCGTATATGTATATTATGTGCATGCAGTGGTCGGCGATACAATTGCGTGTCGCCGATCGCCGGCTGTAAGGTCGTGTCCGGAGGAACCTTTAATAAAGTTATCAACCTTCGACGTGAGAAAAGCAAACAACTAGTCATCTGGTGGTAAGAAAACCTTTAAAAATAAATTGACCAATAAAATTTCGTCGAATCGAGCACTCGAAACAAAGAGGCCAGCTCTGTTTGAGTTGACGAGCGCCTGCGGAATGCGGAACGGAAACTACTTGTAACTAATTTAAAAAACAATAATTATTATAATTACCAAATGTTTGTATTCATCTTCATTATTCTTCATTGACCTACAGTAGGTACTAATGGCCCGTGTCTATACTACAAGGACTTCACTGTGAAGATAGAAGATTTTAGCTAAAGCTAGGTAGGTACAGATAAGGTTAGCTAAGTAAACGATTTATTAGCCTTCTTCAAAAAGGATCTATGTTCGACCCCTAAATTTTTTATGTACCTACATGGTACCTACCTACTTAGGTATGTCCCACGTTTATTTTTTCTTTGAAAAAGCGGAGTTTCGAGATGGTCCCAATGTCACCAAGTCAGGACCTGATGGTGGAATCCTAGGAAAATAGAAGGAAAGCCACAAATAAAATTACCGTGCACCGCCTTCCGTCCACATCATTGTATTCAATGACCGTACTGAAAAGATAAAAACCTAAAATGCCTGCTCGCTGGCCAGTACTCTGCCAACTTCGGTACACAGTACAACAACTGATCAGTTCGATATCGCTTGTCATCTAATTATGTTCACCATAATCACGAAAAATTGTGAACACACCAAAAAGTAAAAACGCTTAATATCTAATGAAATAACTTTAATAAAACAATTTGTTCAATATCGACAAGTTATAAAATGAGACATCATCAACGTCATTGCAGTCGAAGTCTGTTGTTAATTTGCTATACCTACCTAATTACTTGATTTAAAATGATCGCCTGTAAACGAGTGAAACCATAACACATTAATCGAAACCAAAACCATCCAGCTTACCCACTGAAAACATGGTAACACTATTATGACTCAATAAAAAAAGCAATCAAAGCGAAATTAATTACATGCGTTTAGAAACGGCCGCGGCTGCGTTGGCCGGTGCAATACTCACTCAGATGTGGCCGCCCACGCCTCGGCCTGTTTGAACTGAAACACTTATTAGTGAAAATGTCTATTCACGCTAAGTGTTTAGCCAATTCGTCCAGGCCAACACCGTCACCCATAGGGTTGCCAGGTGTTCGAAGCGAAAAACCGGACAGATCAGCCAGTTATGGCGCTTATTAGGGTAAACAGGCCCGAACACCCTTCATTAAAGTAAGCAGTACCTAACTACCTAATATCAATAAAAATGTCATCAGCCAATTAATAGTTTGAAAAACTTGAAACATCTTTGTACAAACTACCTAAATGAAGTTTAAATGCATAATAATAAATATAGAAACTGCTTGCTATTTGGCCATGTTGCATTGCCATCGACCCTTGATTTCTGTGTAAATTTTCTAGTTTCCAATACTTACCTACATACAAATCAACCTAATAAAGAGGTGTTAAAAAGCCAATAAAGAGCGTTATGTGCGTATAAATTGACCGAACACACCAAAAAACCTGTGTCCGGCTTTATTCGAACGCCTGGCAACCCTAGTTGCGGACGTAGCTCGGGGCAGAGGATCCCGCCCACGCGGTTCATTGGTTTAAATTCACTTAAATCTGACTATAGAACGATTTTGGATGTAATTGAAAGTACTTTCAATACTGTCAGATTCTATAGCGATAATTATATTGACAGGTACTTAAATGCTCTATACAATGTTGTCCAATGTTTTTATGTTAATCCATTTTGCCATGGACGTACACTGATAGGAAGAGGGGGCAGTTGCTGCAAGGAGCTGGGTATACCTATCCATGCATATTCCTCAATAGATTTCTGTGTAGGTTAGGTAAGTTCCTACCTATTATTTTCTTCAGAATTACGTAGTGTAAAATTTTTATTTACCAAACATGTGTAGCCTACAATAAGAAAGGATACTTTTTTGAATTTTACAATAAGAAAATTTTACAGAAAGAAAATTTTACAATAAGAAAGATTACTTTGAATACGGATTCAAAGTAATTATACTTATTTTAAGTTCGCCTCTCTTTATTTTTTCTATAAGGACCACGTTTACCACTTGTTTATACCACGATTGACCACGGTTTAACGATAAAAATGACAATGTCCAAACCTTTGAAGAAATTTGTAATCCATTGCAATGTTTATCCGTTAATACCAAAGTCAGTAGATATCATTTAGAACGTTAGATACTTATATAAAGTACAAGTTTTACAGTTTCGTCCAAACATCAATCTCCTGTTTACCCAAGAATTGCTATTTTAGTTAAAAGTTCCACAACCGCACTTAATGAATACGTTATTTGAACGGCTCGCTCCGACAATACTGTGGCTAGTTTCATATATTAGCGGGCACAACTTCCTCGCCACTCACTAACACAGCTAATACTAGAACGTAATTATGCATGGAGTTACGACTTTTGCAAACAGCCCGCCATTACTCGGCCGCGCCGCAGTAACGCTTCGCAGAAGGCTTTAGGTGGTCGCAAACACGGCCTTTGTTTGACCGCCAATTTAGACCGAGAGCTCTTCACACAATCTCCACTCACACAGTAAAACATTCACCAAAACATTACATCCTGCGAAAAAGGACTCGCGCCGTGAAACCTGAGGATTCCGAACCCGCTCTTACGCTTAATTGCAAATCCTACGGCTGCAATCTTTTGTGTGCTCACTAAATGTGCTAATTTGAAAACATTTAGAGTACCCACATATGTATTGTGTGATTTGTGTGGCTACGTAGGTAGGTACATGTTATGTTATGCCGTGCAAATTCTTAACCGTTGGAATATTCAGAGTCAGTGTTTTTAATTTGGTTCAAATCAAACACTTAGTCATGTTCTCAAACAAGGCTGAGAAATGATCCCGTCTTATCTGGGACGAAGGATGGAGGATGTGTTTATACGGCTCCTCTCATTAATAACCAGTCACCTCGTGGCTTAAGACACGAGCGAAATAAGTTCTTAAACTGAAAAAATGAAAAAATAAAATTAAACATCCAATCAGCACTAGAATTCACAAAATATAATGACATGTAATTTAGGAATTTTAATTAAGACTAAGTAATAAACTCAAGAAAGAATGTTATACCTCTACTAACGGTGAGGTACCTACTTTACAGTAGAGGAGAGGAGAGATATGATGAAATCTCATGATCTTCAAAAATAGACAAATGATTATTAAAAGAAAAGGAAGAGGGTTGTCGATTTGTCAATATGGTCATTGAATAAAATGGTTCAGAAAACGTTCACAACAATCTTATTTACCCTTAATAACTCACTATTTTCACTTTACAGCTCTTTCTTCTATATTCTTGCTTAACCAACAAGGTATCGAGGACGCCTTCAGCAGCGTTTCTGATGCCATGGACCATTCACCACCCGATGGCTCGGTGCTCCTCTACGTAAAAAAATGTTAACGCGTCATAAACCGGTATAAACGCATATCCACTCCTTCCTCTGAATTTTATGTTGAAGCATATTTTAAGTATGCCAGCAATACTTACATCTTGCAAGCTCATATTAGACCTGTAGGTTTTCTAAGTACCTAACCCTGGTGGTTTTTAAAAGCTAATACACCTACCTACATATATACCCACGTCTGCGAACTGTTTCAACCCCTCCAGCACCGTTCCTAGGTTAGAGCGAGGGGTCGCCGTAGAGGCCAAAAGGCGATGACAACGGTTGAAATATGTGGACGTGCTTATGCGTCAGCCGACCCGACGGTGTGATCAATCTCCGATTTCCCTATAACCTGATCAAGTACCGCCGGTAATTAACCTTTCATCCATGGACAACAGTGACCACGTATCGCTGTGACTCCTGCTCGTATTTACCTTAAAAATAAATGCAGGCAAGTATGGTATACAATAGAATTATAGACAACGGTTAACTTTAAATATGCAGTAATGCAGTCAATGATGAAAGCTACTATAAGTGTATCTCCATGCTAAATTGCTAACTAGCACAAAATCATGCTTTTATTTCGGCTGTTTCCTCGTGTTCCTACTGCAAAGTTAGCTTAGCAAACTGTAGCATTTCATTCCAAGCATGTGGTCTGTATGTGACAGTAAAACAGCTACCTAGTTATGATTTGTGTTCTCCACGTTAGACCGCTGTAGATTTATGTCCTCGCGCGCTCCGTCCCGCGCCTACATCGAAACCGTTTTAACTCGCCTCCCACGCGCTCACAGCACCAATTAGTAACAGGCGCTTATCATGTTTGTTAACAACACCTAATTCAATACGATTTCAAGAGCTGGCATTGACAATTAGTTTTTACTGCCTATTCTTTTTCATTTTTGATTAATTAGGACAGCTTTTTAATGCATCCGTGAGGATAAGTCATTATAAAAATGTTGAATTTCAATCGGCAAGTATAAACTACAAAAGTTACTTTAAAAATACAAAAAACTTCCAAATGTTAATTAAAGAATTAAATAATTGGATGCTAATAGGTACCTATCCTATATTGCATTGACAATCGCCCTTGGCGCTCGCTCAATGCGTAAGATTTTTTTTCCTTTCTTCCTTCTTTCTTGGCATTGTCATGCCGGATCGCTGTTTCAAGGATCCTAGGTTCGATTCCCATCGAGTCAAGAATGTGAAATGTCTGAGTGTGTGCCCTTTTCTAGTGTGTTGTCCGTGGCACCTTCGACACAGGGAATCCTAGGATGGGGCTATGACACGTCAGTCAGACACTGTTTATGAAGCCAGGAGTCCCGGGTTCGATTTGATTTTAGTGTCAGTTAAATGTTTGTATAGGCCACGAAATTAGTGATGTCTATCTATCTATAGTGTCCTCCATGCCACCCGCGTCAAAGAATCCTAGTGAGTAGAATGGGTGTATAAATGTAAGCGTTTCTTGTTAGTTTCTAGTGCTCTTATTAAAATGTACAAGTAGGTATGTAGGTATGTAAGGTAGGTAGGATGAACGTAAAATAATCTGCACTTGTTATACAATCTAACTAATATTTATTAATACAAAATCACTATGCTTATTACTTACCGACACACTATCCACAATCTAACACAATAAAAAGAAATTTCAATACGAGACGGTGTCCTTTTTACATTAATTGTAGTGATCAAATTGAAGGGACCACTACGTATAAACTGAAAAGTGCAAACAATGCCTATTAAATAAACACCTACCTACTAATATCAGTACTCAATAATACCTAAAATAATTAAATCCGGAGTATAAACGTAGGTATTGTATTGAACCGCACGTTAGGTTAGTTATTTTGCCTATAATATTTTAGTTAAGTTTGTACACAGACGAGGTAGGTTTGTACTTTGTACTGTTAATTTTTACATCGAATTAATTTAATTAAATCAACGGTTTCCACAGCTGACCTATTTTCCCCATTCAGAGTAGCGTGTAAAACATGTGCATGTAAGCTTATTTTAAAGGTAAGAGCGAGTCGCAAAAGGCGTCTCCTATAGCATTTACATAAGTCTTGATCCAACTATAAACTATCGGCGTGCACCTAGCATCTTTTACATCTTTTCAATCAACGGCGCAGCACGTATGCCAAAACGATCGCTTAGACGTATAAAAAGCTGGCCTAAAAGCAGTCTTCAACGGAGCTAAAAGCCACTAAAATCATATTTATTTAGTGATTTCCTTCCCGGTTTAGGTACGTAATAATCTTTTTCTAAGTTAAAAAGTGATAGCGATAGCGCGTGCTAGTGAAGCATGTTACGTTCAAATTCAAACACATTAATCTTGTAATTTATATTATTTATAGTCTTGTACGAAGTTTTTGAGTATTATTTATAGGGTAATCATCACCGAGAACATATTTCACAATTTTTATATCTGTTAGCTTAAATTACATCACAAATTGTCGTAAATGTGTATTAATCCCGTTCTATGGCAATTTTCAAAGCACCTACAGCTACACTCACTAGGTAATTATAACTCTATTCGACCCGTTACTTTCCCTACATGCATGGCTTCATTTTCACAGAATTAATGCATAAAATATCATAATTATGGGATTTTTTTTTATTCCCTAAATATGAAGATTGTCGAATGACATCAAAACAGTAGACGCACTTAATTGTGATTTATTGTAATGAAGTCGAGTACTCGACAATTTTATCGTTTTAAAAAATAGATTTACATCTATTACTATTACCTTATAAGGAAAGAATAAAACCAAAAATATGTGTCCAATCATCCAATGGACCATCCTATCCTATGTTTGATAGGCTATAACTATATAACCCTCTTACTAAAATATAATTATCAAGATTAACATCTGATACCACAAGAAATGGCCAAGTGTTGAACATTTTTGTAACAGAATTTGCAACATAGGTTTCACAGAATTTAATTTATATTTATGACTTTATTTACTTTATCTATCACCTCAAACTTTCTAAAACTTTTCCAGCCCCTAAATAAATGTTTGGAACATGTTTTAGGTAACTACACAAAAAATAATTACAAAACATCACACAAGAGTGACAATCTTGACATGATGCCGATCAGCATTTACCACCAAAATGTGAAAACACTTCAAGCCTAATGTGTTAGAGATTTACAAAAATATTAAATTATAATGGCTGAAACTACTGTAGAGTGGTAGGGTAGTTATAATAAACACAATTAACAACTATTTGATGCATCAAAACCTTGTTACTTATAATTAGTACAAAATAAACTACAATTTACTGAACAAAACACAATCAAAGTAATCCACACTGCACAAACACTGCGTCACATAGTCTTTGCCAGTCCCCGGTGGTCTAGCAGGTATGGTCCAGGCCTCACTTGGGCTTGGTCTCCTGGTCGGTGACGTATCTGATGTAGATGATGTCTTCGGGCTTCGGGTCCTCGGCCTGCGTGTCATCAAGCTGCGAGCACGCTATGGCCAGGGCTGAGCCATCGTGGGAGAAACTCAGCGATGATACAGCCGTGTTGTATCTGGAAAATGCAAGTAAATACTTTGGAACTCTTTCATGTTTTGTAGAAATATTCTGATGTCAGAGATTGAGAGCTAGCTCAGCTTTTTCCTGTGGCACATTGGTGATGTCTTTGGTAGTATGATAAATCAGTTGCCTAATTGATCAGGTGGCTTTTCTACCTGTTTGACCACTAAAAAAGAGCTATCTTCTGATGTAAAATTTAGTATTTATTGCTAAGTGTAATTGTCAGCTTCAGTTAATTAATAACTCTCATATTAATAAAATAATATTACTACCAGTTTTCAATGTCAAATATGTATGCATTTAAAGAGGCTATCAACATTAATTGTGCAAATAGAATCTATTTGATATTCAATAACTTTGAAATACATGTTTAATACAAATAACCATTATTAATTATGTGTAACTTAAAAAAATAATAATTCCTCTGGATGTTATTATGTCTGTAACCAAGCAAAGGCCCACTGGCCCACACTAGTTATGAATGTGGTTTCAACCAAATTAGTCCACTACAGGGCACAGTTCTCTCCTCTTTATTGAGAAGGCTAGGAGCATTTATTATATCACACTGTTCTGGTTTGGTGGTAACATCAGTGTCCAACTCAATTCTTGAAATCTGACCTATTGGAGATTTAAGTTTTTGTTCGACGTTATTACATTAGCACCAATAGACTGTGTCATCATCAATAAAATAGAGAATAACTGTTGTCTATACCTATGGAACTGACAGAGACGTTTCTTGTTGAAGCCGTCCCAAATGTTGACGTAGCCGTCGGAGCCGCCCGTCGCGAACGTGTTGTACACCGAGTGGAAGCTGATCGCGTTCACCGGGTAGATCTTCTCCAAACCTGAAACATGACAAACATAATATATGTATGTTTTCGCGAAAGTATAATATAATGTTATTCACATATACAGGCAGTATATGCAATCATGCAAAAACAACTGATTGAAATTTGGAGCCAATGTTTGCAATAGTCTTGCTAAATGTCTAGCTTAAAAACTGGTGCATGTTTCATCTTAATATGCTGCTTAAATCCTGAGGTGAATAAGTATTTCAAGAGAATGTTATCCACAATAGACAGACTTCTTGTCACATCGTAAGAAACAATATTAATCATTGATTGTCAACAAAAGTATATCATCAAAATAAATGAACATACCACCATCTTTAGTCCTGTGACACTTGAAGGCATACTTCTTCTTCTGAACTTCAGGATTGCTGTCCAAGTACTCCACAGCAACTCTACCCTCAATAGAACTGAGGACATATCCTTGTTTATTAGGGAAAACTCTGATGCACCTGGTCTGGTACTTGAGGGAAGACTCCCTCCTCTGATTCACATGACCCATGTTACGTACATCCCACACAAATATTTTCCGACCAGACGTACCCACTACAAATTTTTCACCAACTATACTCATTGTATACACCTGAAAAATATTATTTTAGTTATTATTACATATTACATTAACCAGTGTTCGCTGACATTAACAAATTTAACAATAAATGTAGAACAAAATGACAACAGTGTTCAACCTTAAAAAACACATCATAAAGAGCATTTTTGAGGTCAATCAGAATCAAGTTGCAAGTTGAATTGATTGAGCATTGACATCATCTTTTAACCTCCTATTAGTTCATCTCTTTAATTGTATCCCATTATCTTGTTTTACTTTACTGATTTTTGTTGTAGGAAAGTTAGCTATCACTACCTTGTCAGTGCAATAAACATAATATCCAGAAATATGATTTAATTTTCAATAGAACTTTAACAATGAGTACCCTTTCATTTCCCTGGTTATAAGTTCCGACACAGTTGGGAACTCTGCTGTCCCACATCTTGACAGTCCCGTCCCAACTGCCAGTCAGCACTGCATTCACTTCGTTAGCAAACTCTACACATCGGATGGCACCCTTGTGGTCCCCCAGTATAGTCTCAGATGTTGCATTCAGATCATACATCTTTAATGTCTGGTCCAGACCTCCGCTGTATGAATGTACTGCATCCTGGACATAATATTAATTATTAACCACATATTTTTACACAAATATTCAACTCATTTTAAGCAAAAAATTAACATTCATCATTGTTGTTTATATTCAAAAGCTTGCAGACCTTACTAGCATTTTTGACTTATGATGAGATTAAAATTTTATTATGTATGAGGAAGAAAAAGGAAAGTCCCTCAATATGAAATCATTACTCTTGGAGCACCAATGATAAGGCTTGGTAGACTTGAAGACAACGAAAGACCAGCTTAATTGGCTGTGCTTGTGTTGAAACAAAATAACGGAGAAATGTGTGTTATTACAAAAAGCATAGTCCTATGAACAGTGCCGCAACTCACCCTGAAGCAGACGTCAAGTACGGGCAATTCATGATTATACTTGTGTCTCTCTATGTTCGCTGAAACATCGTACAGCCTAACTGAACAATCCCATGAGGACACGAGGAGGTATTGGTTAGATTTTGGAGCAAATTTCACACTTGAAATCGCATCTTCCGGAAGAGTTTTTAACTTAAATTCTGTGCGGGATTCCGCCACCCGCGTGACTGTCATTGTGGAAGCAATTTTGTTAAAACACGAGAAACAACTAAAAATTAAAAACTCCCAGTGAATAATTTCGCAAACTGAAAATCTGTAAATAACGGAACGGCACTGCTCAATAATTCAATTCAATACCTAATACACCAGCACAACACATGTCATGTCTGTCTGTCATTTCATAGATAGAGTAAGAGTAGACCTAGACCCGTCACCGTCACGCGTAGATTATACAATTGTCATAAATCATAAACAAACCACACACGCACAGCCTAAAAAACACAGTGTCACAGACTATATACACATCGCTAGGTGTAGGTGCCTTTAACACATATTATTATGTCACGACATCACTAAATTAAACCGAATTTTCAAGCATGTGTTTTCACTTAAATTGCTTTTTTATCATAGTTTTCATACGAATCGTCAACCTGTGTCATTATTATATTACAACAATCAGGTGAGTTGGAAACTTATTCCACAGATCCCATGAGATGTACAAGGAGAGTGAGGTGAATAAAGAAATCGACGTCAGGTGTAGGGTTCACTATATTATATTCAATGCAAAAAAAGGAACCTTGCTAAGCAGGGTTCTGTCGTTATCTATGACGTTGTAACGTTATTATTACATACTTTAAGTAGCTGTGTATCTTTTACATAGATTTGTCAAGTTACAAATACAAACACAATAACACAACACATATACATAATATTTAAAATCAATAATTTTATAAAAATACTCGTCTTGATTTATCATAATTATGCCTATGTCAAAAAAATCGTTTTTAAATCGACGTCGTCGAAAAAAGCACAACCACAAATTAATTAAGCACAAATGAGTTTCTGTGCCTATGCCACCTATGCCCTTACGTAATAATTTTCTGTGCTTCTTGTCTTATTCCTATCTCTATGAATAATTAGTCAGTCGTGGTCAGTCAGGTCAGTCTGTGTTTTAAGGTACTCTGTGGTTTTATGTGACATGTTTGTGATGCTGATGAGGTGTGAATACTGAATAGAGAAATCCTTGTTTCGTTTCGATAAAATGGATTCACGTTCAATGATCATCGCGTGAACTTTTGTGATGTTTTATTTGTGCTTTATTTTGATGTGTAAATAACTTGTAAATGCAATACAACAGTGCCTCAGAACATAAAAACATAAATGACAATACCACCGCGCATGTAAGTCGACTCCGGTTGGAACGAATGGAGTGATTCCTACATAAACTAATAATGCAAACCAATTTGAAAACGAAAGAGATGTTTATAGTCAGAGCCTTGGAAAAAATATTAGCGGATAAGGACATAAAAAGGTCCTATCACAGTCAGTTGAAGAAATCCTGCGAAGTAGCACTCGGTAAGACGTTTGACGTATTGAGTAGATAACGTAATTATTCGTATCTTTGTAAGTACAGGTTTTTCATAATTAAGTTATAAAATAAGTTACGAAATGGATACCTACAGTTTTATATTGGAATGGCCATTACTGGGATGACCTTGGGAAATGGTAGTGGGGACATTGTTACTCTTATCACGATTTTCGCATTCAAATATTATGATCGAATGTTATAGCCTGAAACGAATGTATGAAGTACTGTGCCATATCTGTGTAATATGATACCAGGTAATTTGAAGTGTTCCAGTTGAGGCTATTGTGAAATGTTCAAGGAAACAAGGACAGTTGCAAGCTTGTGTAATAATTAAATGTTATGATTATACCGCTGTGGCTTTCCTCTATTATGTTAATGATTATGTAAATTACTACAACTTTTTAATGTAGCTATTGGTTTGTGAACAACATCAAAAACTGCTCAAATACAAATCAAATGTGGTACTTATAATCAATCAGCCAGGCAATTAATAGTGAAACAATATAGAGCAAACATACATTAAGTACTTATAATCTCCAGCAATAGTATTCATGCATTCCCTAAAAGCTTATTAACATTCAGTTTAATTGAATAACTTAATTACAAAATATTAGGTTGTCCATTAATTATGGCCACATTTAAATTCAGTAATAGGATGTAATTAAGTATAATATAAAAAATAACAAATGTTTCATTTAATAGTAAGATTTCAATAAACATTTTTTTCTGAAAGTAATTTAAACATTGTTGCATTTCAGAGGAAATAAAAGCAGAATTAAAAAATGGTGGTCAAGTTGAGTCAGCTGAAAGTCCAACATCAGGTACCCTGCCACTCCCCAAAAATGATGCTTCTAACATTATCACCGCTGAAAAGTATTTCCTGCCATTTGAATTGGCATGTCAGAGCAAAGCCTCCAGGATAGTGGTCACTGCACTGGACTGCTTACAGAAGCTAATTGCCTATGGCCACCTAACTGGGAACATTCCTGACTCCACTACCCCACGTAAGCTGCTGATAGACAGAATTGTTGAGACCATTTGCAGTTGCTTCAATGGACCGCAAACAGATGAAGGAGTCCAACTACAAATAATAAAAGCTCTTCTGACAGTAATCACTAGTCAGCATGTGGAGGTTCATGAAGGAACTGTGTTGCTTGCTGTGAGAACATGTTATAACATTTATTTAGCTAGTAAAAATCTTATAAATCAAACAACAGCAAGAGCAACTCTTACTCAGATGCTTAATGTTATATTCACAAAAATGGAAAATCAGGCATTAGAGTCGGAAGGAAATGGCAACCCTCCAATAGAAATGAACCACAAAGTACCTAATGGAACATTAAATACTGGGGAACATCAAGAAAATCAAGAACACAAAGTACAATTTTCTCATGATGAACAAGTGGATGAAATATTAGAAGCAAAAATAATTGCCAAACAAATTGTTGATTCGGTGATAGACAATGCTGTCTCCATTGCTTCTAAGAAAAATACTGATGACTTAAGTCAAAGTGGCCCTGAAAACAATGAAAATCCATCGGACTCTGGTAGTATGTCTCAAGAGAGCAATGGACAGGCTAATGTTGAAGCATCTATTACAAGGATACCTTCACAAGAAAGTGTTGATGTGGCTTCAGAAAATGATAATTCTGTTACAGCTAAATTTACACATGTTCTACACAAAGATGCATTTTTAGTATTCAGAGCTTTATGCAAATTATCAATGAAACCTTTACCT
This sequence comes from Hesperia comma, assembly GCA_905404135.1. Taxonomy (NCBI): domain Eukaryota; kingdom Metazoa; phylum Arthropoda; class Insecta; order Lepidoptera; family Hesperiidae; genus Hesperia; species Hesperia comma. The sequence goes on along the minus strand of FR990026.1, from coordinate 801,623 downwards.
GAAGGAACTCCTGATCCTAAATCACATGAACTGAGATCTAAAATTTTATCACTACATTTATTACTGTCTATTCTCCAAAATGCTGGACCTGTATTTAGAAATAATGAAATGTTCATTACTGCTATCAAGCAATATTTGTGTGTGGCCTTATCTAAAAATGGTGTCAGTTCTGTACCTGAGGTCTTTGAACTTTCATTGGCCATATTTTTGGCTCTTCTGCAAAATTTTAAAGTCCATTTGAAGAAGCAGATAGAAGTTTTCTTTAAAGAAATATTTATGAATATTTTAGAGACATCAAGCTCTTCATTTGAGCACAAATGGATGGTAATACAGGCCCTAACTAGAATTTGTGGAGATGCCCAGAGTGTAGTTGATATTTATGTTAATTATGATTGTGACTTATCTGCAGCAAATCTGTTCCAAAGGCTAGTAAACGATGTGTCTAAAATTGCACAAGGAAGGCAAGCTTTAGAATTAGGGGCAACTCCAAACCAGGAAAAATCAATGAGGATTAGAGGACTTGAATGTCTTGTGTCAATATTGAAATGCATGGTTGAATGGAGTAAGGAGCTTTATATCAATCCAAACATGCAAACCACTCTCGGAGAGAGACCAGTTAAAGAAGACACTGATCATCATAGCATCAAATCCCATGGCGGATCCAGTTTAAGTCTTGTCTCCACAGGCTCTAGCAATATTGGTAACAGAGAAACTTTAGATTCTCCTGAACAATTTGAAGTTCTGAAACAACAAAAAGAAGTTTGGGAAACAGGTATTGATTTATTTAACAGAAAACCTAAAAAAGGAGTGGCTTTTCTTCAAGAACAAGGCCTCTTGGGGACTTCTACCAAAGAAATCGCAGAGTGGTTATTAACTGATGAAAGAATTGATAAAATCTTTATAGGTGAATATTTAGGTGAAAATGACGACCATTCCAAGGAGGTCATGTATGCTTACGTGGACTCAATGAAGTTTTCTAACATGGACATAGTTGCGGCACTTCGACATTTCTTAGAAGGCTTTAGATTACCAGGTGAAGCTCAAAAGATAGACAGATTAATGGAAAAGTTTGCTGCTCGGTATTGTGAATGTAACCCGACAAATACCCTTTTTACAAGTGCCGACACTGTTTACGTACTGGCATTCTCCATAATAATGTTGACAACAGATTTGCACTCGCCTCAAGTTAAGAATAAAATGACAAAAGAACAATACATTAAACTGAATAGCGGCATTAGCGACAACAATGATCTGCCAAGAGAATACCTGTCACAGATATATGACGAAATAGCTGGCCATGAAATAAAAATGAAAAACACATCTAAACCAGGCAAACACATGATTTCCAATGAAAAGAAACGCAAACTTATTTGGAACATGGAGATGGAACAAATCTCAACGGCCGCTAAGAATTTGATGGAGTCAGTGTCACATGTACAAACGCCATTCACAACAGCAAAACATGTTGAACATGTGAGGCCTATGTTCAAAATGGCATGGACGCCATTCCTGGCTGCCTTTTCCGTAGGGCTACAAGATTGCGATGATCCCGAAATAGCATCGTTATGTTTAGACGGAATCAGATGCGCAATTCGCATTGCTTGTATATTCCACATGTCTCTAGAGAGGGATGCATATGTGCAGGCCCTGGCGCGATTTACTCTGTTAACGGCAAATTCACCGATTACCGAAATGAAAGCTAAAAATATTGACACAATTAAGACTCTGATAACAGTTGCGCACACGGATGGAAACTATCTTGGATCTAGTTGGCTAGACGTGGTGAAATGTATTTCCCAGTTGGAATTAGCGCAATTAATAGGTACAGGCGTTCGACCCCAATTTTTGTCAGGTTCAGGCATAAAGCCACAGCCAGATTCACTGAAATTCAGTCTCATGTCTTTAGACCCTAGCGTCAAAGAGCATATTGGAGAAACAAGCTCTCAAAGTGTTGTTGTAGCAGTCGATCGAATATTTACTGGTTCCACAAGGCTCGATGGTGATGCTATAGTTGATTTTGTCAAAGCACTTTGTCAAGTCTCGTTAGATGAATTAAGCCATCCTACAAATCCTCGTATGTTCTCGTTACAAAAGATTGTTGAGATATCATATTACAATATGGGCCGTATTAGGCTTCAATGGTCTCGAATATGGCAAGTACTTGGTGATCACTTTAATAAAGTGGGATGCAGTAATAATGAAGATATAGCGTTTTTCGCAGTTGATTCTTTGAGACAGCTGTCTATGAAATTTATAGAGAAAGGCGAATTTGCAAATTTCAAATTCCAAAAAGATTTCTTGAGACCTTTTGAACATATTATGAAGAAAAATAGTTCTCCGACCATAAGAGACATGGTCGTTAGATGTATCGCTCAGATGGTAAACTCACAGGCGCCTAATATAAAATCTGGGTGGAAAAATATATTTTCAGTATTCCACTTAGCTGCTGGCGATCAGGATGAAGCTATTGTCGATTTGGCATTCCAGACTACGGGAAAAATAATTACTGAATTATATGATAAACAATTCCATGCCATGATTGATTCCTTCCAAGATGCGGTAAAATGCTTGTCTGAATTTGCTTGCAACGCGAAATTCCCTGATACTTCAATGGAGGCAATAAGATTGGTAAGGTCATGCGCAACGGCTGTGGGTACTTCACCCCAACTGTTCGCTGAGCATGCAGGACTAGAGGGCGAACCTGGAGCACCCGAAGAGGATAGAGTTTGGCTCAGGGGTTGGTTTCCCCTTTTATTCTCCCTATCTTGTGTCGTAAGTCGCTGTAAATTAGACGTACGTACACGAGGACTAACGGTCCTATTTGAGATTATCAAAACTCATGGTGAAGCATTCCGTCCCCATTGGTGGAGAGATTTATTTAATATATTATTTAGGATCTTTGACAATATGAAGCTACCTGAACATCAGTTGGAGAAGAACGAATGGATGACTACAACATGTAATCATGCATTGTACGCAATAGTGGACGTCTTCACGCAATATTTTGATATTCTTGGTTCTTTACTACTAGAACAACTATACTCACAACTTCACTGGTGCGTGCAACAGGATAACGAGCAACTCGCTAGATCTGGCACTAACTGCTTAGAAAATCTAGTCATTTCAAACGGAACAAAATTCAATGAGGACACCTGGAGCAAAACTTGTCAGATTATGTTGGATATATTCAATAGTACGCTCCCCACTACTTTACTTACCTGGAAGCCGGATGATGGTGAAGAAGGCGAGACTCCACAAGTCCGACATGGCATACTTAAGAAACCGCAAGGTGGAGATGAAGCAAAATCCTCCAACCGGGTTTTCAATAGCCTTCTCATCAAATGCGTAGTACAGTTGGAATTAATTCAAACGATCGATAACATCGTTTTCTATCCAGCAACATCCAGGAAGGAAGACGCCGAAACATTGGCACTCGCTGCCGCCGAATTGACGGGAGGAACTCCGGGGACCGAACAAGAATGTCAGCGTGAAGAACAAGGCATGTACAGATTGTTAAGTTCACCACACCTGCTGCGGCTGGTGGAATGTCTGATGTGCAGCCATCGATTCGCGAAAACTTTTAATACTAACAATGCCCAAAGAAATGTTCTTTGGAAGGCTAATTTTAAGGGCTCCGTAAAACCTAATATGTTAAAACAGGAGACTCAATCTCTCGCTTGTGTTCTTCGGATATTGTTCAAAATGTACAGTGACGAAGCACGGCGGAGCCATTGGCCGGTGGTACAGAAAAGCCTAATAAACATTTGTTGCGAAGCTCTTGAATATTTCGCCGGGCTCACAAACGAGGCCCACAGAGATGCATGGACGTCGATTTTACTTCTGATTCTCACCAGAATACTGAAGATGCCCGACGAAAGAGTAAGTATTGCCTTTATCTATGTACTAAGTAACAGTTTTTGTTAGGCTTGAACGTTACATAAGCATTTATTTATGTAAGTGCAGCTAGAAGATTTGCTTAACTTCCTGGCGCATAACTGCCGGATAATACTAAGCTGTAAGTGTGGCCGCACATTACAAATGAATAATGTACCGATGTGATTTAGCATACGGCGGTCGTATAAGGAAACTATCATATTTGTAGATAGCGACTAATTTCCAACGTTACGATGATGTCACGATATGCGCGCAGGCATTTTAAGTAGGTTTGTTAAAGTTACATTGTATATCAATATAACAATCTTCATGTAACTAACTGATTGTATATCTAATCGATAAAAATTCATTGACTTAACTCGAACTATCCTAAGTGAATTAAATAAAGTAATTAAAATAATCTAGACGACCAATTTACAAGTCTCAAGGATTTTTGGCTAAATACTTATTATGTTAATTAACGTCTGCTTAGGATTTTGTTGTGCGGCCCGTTTCATAAATACAAACAGAACAATCAAATTATGTATCAAAGGAAAGTGCCTGTTTTTTCACTTTCATAGTTATAACCAGCTCAGAAAGTATCTAATCTTTATACCTACACGGTCTACTTAAGATTAGGAGCAAAACATGTTTATATTACACATTCTTCATGGACTAAACACAAATACTTTTAAAGATAAAGGGCACATTATTTACAAAGTTCGTATTGGTTTCAGCAATTATTATTATTTTATTGACGAAAAAAATTTGCTGCATACTTATTGAAAGTAATAAAATTAGGACTTATGCAGAAATTTTCTCTGCTTGTCGGCTTATACCCACTGGATTTGATGTACCTATCTCATATTGATGCTTAAATTCTACAGATCCGTGACCGTGAACTTTACTAAAGTACTTGTTTTTAGCTACGGCTCGAGGTTGTGAAATCAAATCTAAAACTGGCTTCAACTCATTACTAGCCCACCATTCAGCACAGACAGGCTAGGTCTCTCCTCACCATTGAGGAGGCCTAGAGCATATTCCACAACTGCTCCAATGCAGATTGTTGAAGTGGACCTAAAATTACTATTTCATGAAATAACTTTCAGTACCTATTTAATTCTATAAGTGTTTATAATGTGAATTATGTGCCAAAGACAATGTAACAGTGTACGTTTGTTTGTACAGTTTGCGGCCCACGTGTCAAGCTACTACCCGCTGCTGTGTGAGATCACGTGCTTCGACCTGAAGCCCGAGCTGCGGACGGTGCTCCGCCGGGTGTTCATCCGGATCGGGCCGGTCTTCAACATCGTCGCCCCGCACTAGTTATACAAACATGGCCTTATAGTCCCTAGGTTTACTATCACTTATAGTCTAATGTTAAACATGTGACACTACACTAGAGAAATCACAACACGTCGGTTCTTTAAAAGTTTATTGTAATAGCGACAGCAATCAGTACTTCAGTAGTATTAAAAGTGATCTATTAGCGTGTAGTTGACTTATTGTCTAATTTATATAAATTAAATTATTTGATTATCAACGTTAAAGTTTAAATTGTATAATAAAAACATAGATGTTGTATCTATAAATTATAGTTTATTGTGTATATTTGAAGTTTTTACTGTACGGAGCGCTGAACTCACTCACCGCTGTTAGCTTCACGTTTTCTTCTGGCTAGACTGACCTAACTGTGATTGTATGGTTTTCACAGCTTTCGTGTTATTCCTTCTTTACTGAGTGATTTCAGAACTCGCACGCAAACTGATTATATTATTATTACCCCTTATAATAAATAAAATATAATACATTATTTGGCTATGTATCATTAGACGATCTGGAGACCCTCGATAGACCTTTCCAAGGATTCCAAGTCCCAAATGACTAACTGTCCATCCAGTCCTGAAGTGCTGAACTTCTGCGCATTGTTCTTCGTACCTTTGTAAAGGCTAATACAAGTAATAGCATTCTGATGAATTGAGTCCAAGTACGTGTCACTGGTTTCAATACGAGCTTGACGATCCAGCGACTGAAACTTTTTCATAGCAGACAGACCTCCCGACTCCTTCCTTTGAGTATTATCCAATTTGGCGACGAACCTGATCTCGTCACCATCGTGGCAGTAAAGTAATGGAATGCAACTGTGTCCGGCCACAACGATAGAGTTGTTAGATATCCAATTGCATCCCAGGAATGGCAGATATTCAGTCTTTAGTTTAATTACAGCTTTACCTTGAGTGGCATCAGCTATGTTGATGGAACTGTCGTGGCCCACCCAGGCTACCTTGTTACCATCGCCAGAGAATGACACGCTATGGATCCAGCCACTACCGGATGAGGATGGAAACTCGGCTAGAAGCTGCCCCAAAGGCAACTTAGATCCCCAAACATTAGGACCGGGCTGCTCTTCAATGTCTTTAATATAAGCAGAAAAAACTCGCACTTTGAAGTCAGTAGAACCAGCAACAAGGAGAAAGTTATTCGGATGCCAGTCGAGAGTAGTCACAGTTGAACGGATTGGCTTCTTAATGTGTTTAGACACCCACCAATTGTTTTCTTTCTCGAAGTAACAGACCGAAATCAACCTGGCTCCTGATCCAACGGCAAACTTGTTTTCCATTGGTGACCACTTCACACAAGTGGCAGCACGGTTTATACGTAAAAGTACGAGGGTGGTATTCCATTTCCCATCTTCAGTCTGGGTCCAAACGTAGGCATTGCGGTCGACGGAGCAGGTGACTATCCTGTTAGTATTGGGTGCCCAATCGATGCCCATCACTCGAAGGTCATGCTCAACCAAGTTATTGGTCTGCCTCCAGTCATTGCCCTCTTTTTGGTAGATGTGCACTTCATTGTTGTTCGGGGAAAATGCGATTTCTGTGAAAGAGTAATCGTTATAAATACAAAATCATGTGTTAAAATAATTTTATCAACAGTAATTAAGTGTTCACTTACGAGTTCTATCCTTATTCCACGCATGACATGTTATCGGGGCGCATGAGTCACCGAACGTTAGTGTTTGTGACATGATTTACCTAAAAACGTAAGAGCCTGATTATTTGTTTGTTTCGATTGATTTAAAATATTGTACATGGTGCAGCTATAAGTTGAAAAGATTATACTCACGTAGTTTTTAAACAAGGAAGACCGGGTCTTTCGGAATGATCGGCAGAATTCGCGGACTCTGGGCAGTCTACGCGAACTCCTGAAACAGTTTTGTGATATTGAGAAGTGATACTAAATAACTCGTCCTCGTTCAATAACGAATCAAGTAGAGATTTGATAAAAGTACTTACCAAAGCGTCTAACTATTCTACTGCAATCAAAATTAGTGATCAGTGTTGCCAACTATAATTTTGAAATTCCGTTAAACCTGTGGGTAAATTCCGTCAAAAATCCGTCAAATTTTTTTTTGTGTCCGTCAAAAAATCCGTTAAATAAAAAATACGTTTTATAAATGCGAAAGTTTGTAAGGATGTATAATTGTATATGTGTTTGTTACACTTTCACGCAAAAACTATTGAACGGATTTTCATGAAACTTTGCAGTAAAATAGCTTAGACCTCGGAATAACGTAATAAGTTAAAATTTATAGAGATTTTTTTATGATTTGGTCATACTACAATTGAGGGGTATAAAAGCAAAACCGCTTCAGTCCAAAATTGCGTTTTTTGAACTGAGCACACCAAATTGTTCCTCTCATAATTTGCAACATTATATCATAAACATCATAGTGCATATCCGCCTCGATCCTATGTAAAATCCACTTACAAAATTACGATTAAATGCAAAACCGCTTCGATCCAAAATATCTCAAAAGCAAATCCGCCTCAGTCACAATCGACCAATCAGAAGCTGCCATTTCAAAATTTCTAAAATGGCGTCTCTGTTACTTTTCATAGTGAGTCGTTGTGAATAGCATCTGTTATATTTTGTGTTTTATTATTATATTAATATTAAGATGGAAGAAAGAATTACACCTGCTCTTATAGGACGCGCTAGAAAACGTGTTAGAAACATAAAACAGTGGCGGCGAGTAAAAGAAAAGGCACAAAGGTAAGAAATAATTCACTAGTATTTTGCTCGTTTGGTAGGGTATACAAAAGAATTTTATAATGATGTAAAAACATTTTATTTCAGTTAATGTTTTGCTTTCGCTTTCTTTTGTTATTATAATTTTGTTTTAAATTCTACTTTTGGTAATGGTTTATTTTTGCATTTCCCTCAGGTATTCTGCAAAAAATTTACCGCAATTGCCTGCATGCCAGCATAATAAAAAAGCTATTTATGAATGCAAAAAAGTAACTTTAGCTGATGCGAAGTCCTTTCATGACGCATTTTATTCCAATAAAACGAAGCAAGACCAAGATGCCTTGAAAATTATAAAAGTCTGATTAAAATTTATTTTTTTATAATTTAAAATAAGTTTAATTTTGTTAAAAATTGTAAGTCTATAAGTTTTTTTGTCTATGATTATAAGTTTTTTATTTTTCTAAATACAGCATAACATTCGGTAAAAAATGATATCTTGAATTAAAATATATTTAATTATTTAATAAAAAATTGTTTTATTTTGTAATCAGTACTTTATGTCGTTGTCATATTAATAAGATGCAAATCCGCTTCGATCCGAACTATTGAAAAGCAAACCCACCTTAGTCCAATGTTTAAATGCAAACACGCCACAGTCCTACAGTATTTCTTAAATAACTTTCAAGTAATACATACTTCTTTGTTTTTATTAATTTTATTTAAATAATTAGCCCTTGCTTGATTCATCACAATTTGATTTTAACATTGAAATTATTTATTTACTGTACAGTACAAATTTGTAAATTGCTCCGTTTTGATGTTTTGTGACTGAAGCGGTTTTGCTTTTATACCCCTCAATTATAACTGTAAAGTCGAAACCAGTCAATACAAAATCCACCTTCTGATAGCTATCTTCTACTAAGTGGCTGGCTCCCTGAAGCGAAACGAGAGCGGGTTTACTAGTCAATATATAAAAAAAAAGTTTTAAAGAAACAATCCCAATCGTCATCAGACACAGAAAACATAAAAATAACTTTATAACAAAAAATCACAATCATCATCATCGCTTCCAGCTGTTGATGTTATTATACTCGCTATGGGAGCAGCTGTTAAGGTGGATGGCTGATTTTTAATTTTATGTTTAGCATTGATCCTAGCATAGCAATAAGAGGTAAATCAAAAGTAACATGTATTGCCATTTCTTTTTAATGCAGAACGAATATTGAAAATTGCGTTGATCATTTTTTCATTCATTTTATTTCTCAATTTTGATTTTACTCCATTTAATACACTAAAAACTCTTTCTACCTCCGCGTTTGAACAAGGTAGCAATAACATTTAAAAGCAAAATCACAATATAAGTGTTGGAATGGAATAATGTTTGTTGCACCTTCAGATTTCTTACCTCTGACCAAAATTCTACAGTTCGTTACTAGAACACTAGAACTAAATTCTTGATTTTTTTTTCAACTATTTTTCCCGTCAAAAAATCCGTTAACCGTTAAAACATATTTTCTCCCGTTAATACCTGACCCTAATCCGTTAAATCTAACGGGAAATCCGTTAAGTTGGCATCACTACAAAATCACGAAACTGAAACTGAATCACTGATTACTTACCTACTGAACAATCGGATTGAGTAAGTCGTAGTCGGATCAAATTCAACAATGCTCAATTGCTCAAACCTCAAACTCAGTCCTCCTCTCCTCAACTCCTCATAACTCTTGACAGTGACAACATGACAACACTGACAACTGAACTTTCACTTTTGACATAACATGGCTTAGGAAAGCTGTCATTCTGTCATTGATTCAGGGTTCCCAACTTAGGGGTTTTCCCCCTAAATTTAGGGGTAAATAAGTGGGATGGGGATATTTTTAGTGGTCCTATAAATATAGGCGATATCTACAGCGCGTCCCCACTACTACCGCTACCGCTACCCTCCACCAACCCGCATTGGAGCAGCGTGGTGGAGTATGCTCTAGGCCTCCTCAGTAATGAGGAGAGACCCGTGCTCAGTAGTGGGCCATTAGTGGGTTGTAGCTTAGCTTAGCTACAGCGCGTTCCACCACGCGACCAAAACACTCAAAACGTTAATTTTTCTATAGAAAAAGTCAAATGTCATTTTGAGCGTCTTTGGCGCACACTGGGAGACGCTCTAAGTGTAATTATATTTAAATAATCTGTATTTAACCACCTTCAAGACTGACATCTTTTGACTGGGTGTTCCGATTTTGATGATTTTTTTGTTCGAAAGGCAGTGCATGTCATGTAGTACCTCATAAATTGGAGCAATATATTCGAGTGGTTTTTGAGTTATCTTGACTTTGAAGAGTTTGAAGTCTTATTTTTTTGTAGTCTATTTGATTCAATATCAATGAATGATTTTAAAGTGTTAACTTTAGAGAAAACTGAAGTAGGTAATATTTAAATATATTTGGTAATTTATAAATAAAGCGCATTAACAAATATTACTGCATATTACTTTTTATTTATAATTTTTACTAAATATAATTTTGAGGGGATTTCTAAATATTTGAGGCATTTTTAGGGAGTTTTGACATGGGTTTAGAGATAAATATTTTTTAGAGTTGGTAGCACTGCATTGATTGTCTATTGTCAATGTGGTCTTCAATAAATATAAGGTGATATAAGTCGGAGTAAATGTAGTCTGTGGTGTTATACAAACAAAATATTATTCTATAGTCTATGCTTATTTCGAATAGAAGTAAACAAGTAAACACGCACGACACGATTGATCAGAATTTATTAAATTCGAAACTAAATCGAAATATACTTTATTTAAAAGAAGATTTCTAGTTTAATTGATCATGTCAGGACGAGGTATTTATTATATCTGTCTATTTTGTAGAATATAAACTATTTAAATTAAAAAGTAAGGTCACATTTTAAAAATCGTATGGTTTGATGCTAAATCTTAAAACTTTGTATTTGTTTTCATGGCATTTGTTAGGTACCTGATAAATTTAACTATTTACATAAATAATGAAGCAGGAACTAACTTGGTACAAAGTTCAGCAGAGGAACGAAAATTGCCTTGGCCAAAAAATCAGTGACAATTTTGTTGTTACACTAATTGAACGCTGTTGCTTTCCACAGGCAGATACCGCGGCAACCGCAACCGGAACCAGCAGCAGTCGCTGGCGTCGACCGCGCGGGAGACCGCCATGTCGTTAGCCCCCGATAGCCCTGTGCTGGCAATGTTTAAATCTGCAGCCCTACAACTGAACGCCCGGCAGGACCGGCACGAGAGGCTCGTCAAGCTGTCTCGCGACATTACCATAGAGAGCAAGCGGATTATCTTCCTACTTCATTCAGCCATCTCGTTAGTATAACAAAATTTTTGTTGGCACGCTGCTTAATACCAAATTATGAACCTCAAACACAGTTCTGCACCTGCTGTTCTGCTGTAGCCAGCCACTCAGTCTTATAGACCTGACACAAAGCTTGAGCAATTTAGTTTATAAATCTTTAACAGCCACCTCATTTTAAAACTACTTGTAACTTGTAAGATTGTAGTAAAAAGAGAATTTTATTGTTATAGAAAGGAGTCTACAGAAAAAGCAGTAATAGAAGCAAAAGAACGACTGAACAAACTTCTGAAGGGTCCTATCAAGTCTATTGGTTTAGAGTTGGAGAACAGCCCAGCCTACCTGCACGCTCACGCCGTCACTGCAGGCTTCCAGGAGTTCATAGAAGCCAGAACATTGTGTTCACTGATGGACAATAAAAGTATTATCACTTACGCTGAAGTAAAGAAGGAGTTTCAGAACACAGTCAAAGATGATGGTGAAGACGCGGTAGAAAGGACTGTGACGACGTTGTTACCACCTTGCGACTACATGCTAGGGATTGCAGATCTCACCGGGGAGCTCATGCGACGCGCCATCAACAGTATATCCAGCGGCGACAGTGAAGAATGTTTCTTTGTGTGTCAAGTTGTGAAGGACTTGTACACAGGATATCTAGGTACTTAATTTTTTTATTAACACTAACAATTTTTTCTGTAGAGGATGTTAGGATACCATGTTGCAAGTGGAAATATTGATAAGACATCATAAATAACCAATGCCAGAATTGTAATATGTAACCATTGAGTACCTGTCTTTGACTTATACAATGAGACATATTATTGTCTTGCTCTGCTTGACTTATTTAATGTGGTGTTGTTTTTAATTATGTATGTAATGGCATTGGGAGCAAATGTAGTGGCATTTAAACTAATTGATTCTTGTACATTTACATTATTTTGTGCTCATTATCTGTTAATTGTTACTGTGGGGTCAGTTCAGGCTATGCGCGATATAAAGGAGTAGTATTAACCTAATACCGGCGGCAAATTTTAAACACCATTCCACGCGCTGCAATGCCAGGTTCCACAAACATCACATCGACACCTGGCATTCGTCCACAGTAAGGTTTACACGACATTTCCTGCCACGCACGTGTAAACTGTGGAATGAGCTACCATCGACGGTATTCCCACAGTGCTATGATATGGGGACCTTCAAGAAGCGGGTTCATCGCTTCCTTCTCGGCCGGCAGCGCACTGGTGACGCCCTTAGTGTTGCGAGTGTCTATGGGCGACGGTGACTACTTACCATCAGGTGGCCCGTCTGCTCGTTTCATACATAAAAAAAAAGTATTACAAACAAGTCTTTCTGTTCTATGTTACAGGATTATTCCGTATAGGCAAGGAGCTGTCGCGGAAAATGAACGTGACTCGCAACAACGTGGCCAAAGTGGAAGCAGCCGTGTACGCGTTGAAGCTGCGCGGCGGGGAGGCGCCGCCCACGCTGCTGCTGCCCGCGCGGCCCGACTGGCCACTGGACCCCGACCATCGCTCCGATGACGAAGGATTTTATTAATAACTACTGTTTTGGCAATTGAAGTTCTTTTTTTATTAAAATTTAACAATTTGTTTACAGACCTTGTTGTTATTTGAATGGCATCTAAAAGTATAGTGAGTCACCAACAGCCAGAAAATATTTTTATATTACAGATGCCAAACCTATATCACTTCACACTATTTGTTGTTAATATTTTTATGTAACTCAAATATTTTGTTAGTTGACTTCATTATCTGAAATGCTAAGAGTTGGCTACTCAAACATTAGCTCTTAAGTTGTAGGCAAAAAGGATTAGTTTTTTATATTTATAAATAAAAAAACCGAAACTAAAAATAATATCAGACAATGATTTATTCATACAAAAATTATACATTAGTTTTGACTTTCTGTGTGCTCACTGGACGGCTGCCATTCATCTGAATCCTCATCTGTTTTATATGGGTCACTATCGGACTCATCTGAGCCAGTGAAGTTGGCATTGACCACAGGTCTCCGCACTCTCTTACCCGTTACAATGTGCACATCGGGTGGAGTCTCACTGCGATCCCTCCTTCTTTTCCTTTTCCTCCCTGTCAAATCATGAACAACTTCGTTTTGCTTATCAAACGCTTCAAAACGCAGTTATAAAAACTTACACAAGGCACTACATACTCCATCAACAAAAATACTTTCAGGTACGCTTACTTATTACAAAAAACATAATCTTATTACTGCACCATTTGTTTATGACATAACAAATTTATTTTATAATTTAACATGAACATAATTTTCTGTACATAACAAAAACCCTCGACAATTAGAACGTTCAGAATTCATAATCGTAATCTACGCTGTTTCCGTCGGAGTCCTCGGCCTCAAAGTGGTCGTCGTAGAAGTTAACGGAGCGCGCGTTGATGTAGAATACATTGCCTTGTCTGTGTACCACGCGGACGCCTGCAACAAACGCGCGTCTCAGTACCTGCCAATATTATCAACCGTCAAGTTACGGTTGTTGGCTACAAGCTACATACAACTAATTAATGGCCCACTACTGAGCAATGAGGGTAAAGGCGTGTGAATTCGCCGCTAGAGGCGCTAGTGTAGAGTGAGGTGTGGCTGTCAGTGGCACAAACTTATCTGACCCGGTAAGAAGGGCGCTACTGTCTTTGTCTGACAACAGTATAACATTTGCAAGTCCCAATTTTGGCCACCGGGTCAGATAAGTTTGTGGCACTGTCGCTTCTCACTTGTCTGAATATCACTTGTCACTGTTTATGTATGGGTGGGCTTTGACAGCAGGACCTCACTCGCCGGTGACGCCAACTGGTGAGTACAAAAACGGCGACCCTCATTGTCTCTCTTCATTATTGAGGAGGCTCAGAGCATACTCCACCACGCTGCTACAGTGCCGATTGGTGTACACTTTTGGTACTGTATTCCAAATCAACTTTATGAGACGTAATCTCCAGCGCGATTTATAGGTTTAAATTATTAACATTCTGAAAGCGGCCTGATTAGTGTATTTCAACTTGAAATCAATCATCATTTACGTATCATCAGATTTTTCCTACCGTGTAAAAATCACCGAAACCATTAAAATTGCTTTGGAGCTCAATTCCTACTATAAGAGCATCATCGAAATTTTGCTTTTTCTTGTAAGAATACCTTCAACTACTAAGAGCATCACCAAACGTCCGCTTCTTTGTGCAAAAATGCCTTCAACTCATTAAAAAACTCACGCATTGTTTCACTTTATACAAATTTGAACTTAATCCATTAAAAATTAAGGCTCAAAACACCAGATGTTACTTCGAACATACAGGTCTCTGTAGGCCCCCGTATTATGTGGGCCCTTACATGTAAAAAGGCGCTGTCTCTGTCACCCACACGTTGTGAACGTGAACTGTCTGGAATTAAGAGCTCATAATATGGGGGCTGACCACAAGCCACTGGTTACCTTGCTGCGGCGGCGGCTGGTCCTTGCCGGGCGGGTGGCTGTGGTCGCGCCAGTGGCGCGGGTCGCGCTTGCCGCACGCCGCGCCGTACGGACACGGCGCCTGCGCGCCCGCGCCCCAGTCCGCGTCCGACGGGTGGCTGTACTGCGCGCGGTGCACCGGATTACGTCTGGAAGATGGGGATTATTGTTTTAAAACTTATCTTAGAAATCCTTGGATCTATAGTATCATAGACGAAACACAAAAAAATCATACGCAGAACCAACTCATCATTAAAATTTCACATCGAACCGTAACGCGGCATTATAACAATAGTGTCCTACGCATCTTCCACTGTCTTATTATTGGCCTTAAGGAGATCACTTAAATTACTGACCTCAATCCCGTATGCCCTGGTCAGAGAATCAAATCTAGGACCCAACACTTCCCAAGCAAGGCAACTACCATTCAGGCGACAGGCTTTATGAATTTTTTTAAAACTTACTTTATGTTAATGGATCAAAGTTACCTGTAACAACTAGCTCCATACATGCACCTCTCCCGCAGAGCCGGCGCCGCGGCTGGCGCTGTTGGGCCGTTGACTGCCGCATTGTTAGTACTAGAACCCTGAAACATTGATAATTTAGAACACCAATTCTAATCGAAGCTGGTATAGCCTCATCCAATGGTCATCTCAATGGCTAGATGCTCGAGGGTTCTCACTTACAGCTTGTTGACCATCAGGGTCACATTTAACGGCTGGTTTCGTTTCTGATTCCTCTGGCTCTGTCTTTACTTTCTTGACTTCCTCACTTTCTTCCTCGCTGCCACTATGGGGCCTCTTCTGCAGTACACTGGATGGCTCAGTAGAGGACGATTCTGCTTCATCTGATTTCTCTTCTTCATCCTGATTTGATGCTGGAAATTTATAAAAATTCATCATTCAACTTTAATCAACTTAATTTTGGAATGAAATGCCTTAATCGCTCACACAGTAGGTAGCGCAGCCTTGCAAAGTAGGGTTGTAGGCTAGGATATAAAATGAGTAAGATTTTTTTTAACTACATATTATGTGAAAACATTTTGTACTTTATTGGCAAAAAATATTCTAAACTAAGAAACTAAGAAAAGCAATATGATGCATGTGAACATTTGTCAATAGATTTTACTTTAATGAACATAAATGAGAAATCATTTTTCATGTAAATAGCCAGCAAAATGATCATATTATAATCCATCCGGTGGCAAACCTTCACCGTTTTCCACAAATATTATACAACTGATTTTAGTTGGAGGGTTGTAGCTAAGCATAAATAAATAAGAAAATTTGCATTTATACTGCCTGTATTAATTAATGAATTTAACTAATCAACTTATATTTGTTTTTACTATGAATGATTAACTTACCTATTATTGAAGGTGACATAGGCTCATCAAGGTCAGGCTCATGTGTCTTACTGGAGTCTAAATGTGTTGACAGTCTTGAATCAACACTATTTTTATCAATATCTTTGCCATCAGAGTCTGACTTATTATTTAACTCACAAGGCGATACAATCTCTGTTGATTGTGTTTCAAAATTATCATTCTCTGTGTCATTTGCATTGGCATTAGAAGGAACTCTCAATTCCTCATTGTCAGTTTCTTCACCTGAATCAACTGAAATTGCTTGGTTACCATTTTGTTGACATATTTTTTCGGGTTGTTTATTCTCTCCACTATCTGCCGGTGGACATTTCAACACTTCATACCATAAAGAAGTTGGAAGAAGACCAAGTTTATCACCGCTATTGAGGCTTATTGAACAATTTTGTCTGAGAATTTGAGCCTCTGTAGTTTCTTTTTTCCGGTAATAGCAAGGATTCTGATGTAACTGAAAGCAAATTTGAATACAGTATGGAAACAACATGGTTTTATAAAATATCTGTAAGACTCAAAAACCCATTTGGTGCAATGGTTACCATGCCAGACTCCCGCTCATAATGTGCGTGGTTTAATTTAACAAATGAAAATTTTTAATGTTGAATTTAAATTTCTGTTCTGTATGGTTGTATAATGATTGTGTAATGGTCTTTGAGTGTTATCTATGGCACCCAGGGCTTTGTCAATGATTGTGTGGCGTTTAATAAAAAATGCATGTTTGCATTACATACTGCTGTTACGGTCAATGAGTCATCAGTCACTTCAAATCTCCCATGATGCCTTGAAATCCTTTTGTCGTGAAGCTGAAACAATTAAATGTTAACAGTACTTTTTTATCAAAGCTCGTTAATAACTCCCCTTTCGGATGATTCGTAATCATCATTAATCGATATCATTACCTCTGATAAGATAAGAATAAGGGCAGTGCAAGCTACAAGTAAAAATGTAATTTGGTTAGCAAGATTAAATTTTCAAACTTTATTCTATTATAAATATTGATACTAATGAGGTATAAACACAAGAACTTACGTTTAGAAGTTTACCGCGTCCAAAGACATGGGTGCCGACTTCTAACTTAATCTTAACAGGATTATCACTGTCGATTTGGACTAATTTAAAAAACATTTTTGTTTTGAGGTTTAGACGAACACAACACGATGGATAAAGTTAACCGAACAAACATCAACACAATTAGTAAACAGTAAGCGAAGCAAACCTTCCTATACTTTTGAAACATGCAGTGGCATGTAGTAATGTACCAAAATGCCGTGTAAACTATCCGCGATAAAAATATTTTCCACCGTATAGCCGTATAGACTATTAAACTTGATTCGCCGTTGATTCAAATTGTCATTTTTTCGCCTTAGGTATATCAGAATTTCCTTCTATTTATATACCTATTTACAAAACGTCGTTTATTTTCATTTGTATTGTTTTGCAACTGACAAACTGACACTGTCAATAGTGTCACTGTCAATAGTCTTGTCAGTTGACTGCATTAATCTATGGATCAGACCTTGGTTGGAGGACATAGAGATAGGAATTAGGTAGTCCCAAAGAGTAATATAATACGGTAGTCCTATAGATTAATGTTGGAGGAAATGACCTTTTTGTGGAGGAATTATGGTGTGATTATAGATTTATGTTTATGTCTACGATTTCTCCAAGGGCAAGGTAAGCAAGAGTTTCATCCCATTCTCTCCCATGAACGTAGGTACACTCCTTATTTTCCGGTACAATGCATTGTATCAATTGCACTGTTGGGTCTGCTTATTGTTTTATAAGTCTGTGGAATTAACGATCTGTGTGATGAATTGTCATCTGTCAGTTTTGATTTTGTTTCATTTGTCAATTTTGACAGATCATTTTAAAAACTAAATAGAGCAACAAGGCACTGGTGCAAAAGTTTACTAAAATAAGGCAATAAAAACAATCCATTGTAAATTTCCTTGCTACGAGACACAAAAGCAGTGAATTGTGAAGCATACAGATCTGAACTGAAGTTGATGCTGGACAAACATGATTAAAGGATCTGGCCTATGTTCACATCGTCCGCTGTCTGGTCAGCTGTACAAATATACGAATGTGGTGAAGGGCTGGCAGCAACGATGGTTCGCGGTGGACCCCGAGACCGGGGTGCTGTCGTACTACCTGTTTGATGGCCCTGGTGACACAGTGCAGCCAGGGCAGCCAGCCAGAGGCGAGGTAAGGGAGATCTTTTTATTTTTGTTTGTTTAAATTTGGAAGAAATGCAACAAAGTACTAGCCACTACACCTTTATACACAATACCTTTCCTCATCATTTTTATTCCAAAACCTGGTGCTTGTCATCTGGTCCCATATAAATTTGAGTAACATCTGATCATTTTTTTATCTCTACTTATCAATTCGGATTCTATTATTTTTTGTAAAAAGAATAATATAGATATAAAATAATATTGTTGTTCATACTTTACAATACCCCTATTAAGTATCTGTTAGTAATAATTATTATTTTTCATCAGGCACACCTAGCAGCTGCTGTGATATGTCCCAGTGACGAGGACTCTCGAACATTCACTATCAACTGTGCATCCGGGGACATGCTGAAACTGCGGGCAACGGATGCACGGGCTAGACAGGAGTGGGTCAATGGTCTAAGAGCGATAGCTGAGATACACACCAAAGTATGTAATTTACTGTTAACTAAATTATGCATTGTGGGATGTAATTTAAGGCTGATATTGAAATATTGAAGATTCCCAATGTTATAGAGGCTCTCCTACCCTACTTTTATTAGCTCACTACACAAATTGGTAGTGCGTCTTTTTTCAAATAGTTGGTCTATAATTCCAAACTGTAATTGATGTTCAAATTATTATGTAATTCCCAGAAATCTATGTTATAAGGTGAAGTATTGGCATCTGAATAGGTTTACAGGTGATGCCCACGAGGAATCACATTTTTCGATAATATCATTGTTAATCATCTCATCAAGTTTTTCACATAATTGTTGTTGTCTCATAGGTGATAATCGATAGGATTTAACGCTAATAGGAGGATGATTATTGCCTGTATCTATTCTATGTTGTGCAAATGACATTGGTTTTGTGCTTGTTTGAAATATGTCTCTGTATTCTAACAAGAAATCATTGAAAACTATTCGTTCTCTATGTGTAAGTAACATACCTTCATTGGGATGGAAATTAATATGAACACAGTACAAAGCAGTAGGATTTATTGGTAAATATAAAATACGTGGGTCTAAGCAAGAGTTTTCATCTGCTAGTTTCCTAGGGCGCGTTGGGCGTGGCGGTGTGTCCAATTTTTGTAGATTCCATTTAGGTTTCTTTGATGCTGGTGGACTATCTTCCAGGTTCGAAACTTGTGGCTGCATTTTCGGGGCAAACGCTGACCTCACGGAGTCTAAGGCTTGGTTCCACTTTTTTATTTTGTGCCTCACATCACTCCACCAAGTAGCAGCAGTTCCAGTAAATAACAGGGCTAGACCTTCCAAAGCGTCTTCGTCACAAATTTTTTCGACTTTTTTATATAAAGAGACGTTGGTTAAAAATTCTTCAACCTTATTATAGCTCCGTTCGCCGTCAAACTTAGCAATGCACTGTGCGAAACTTTTCTGTCCACAGGCTTGATTTGCTTCTGATAGTGTGTTGATGAGCGTGTTAAATTGCTCCGGTGTCATTACTATCATATCTGATTTTTCTTTAGACATCTTAAAAAATCACAAATCTGTGGGTATTTTACGTTGGGCGCCAATATAAGGTGAGGTATCGGCGTCTGAAGATATGATGCTGATGTATGACGTATATTTTATTGTCATTTACATACATAAGCATAGGTGATATAAAGCTATGAGTGGTTCTTTGGGATGGACTGCTACGGGCTATCGCATCCCTTAACCTCCTAGCTGTACTTTCCTTGAGGGCTACGGGGCTACCGCTCAAGTCAAGCAGAGACACCGAGTGGACTGCGGGGCTATCGCACTCGTTGCCGTCTAGCTAACGAATGAATCGGAGCTGGCAGATACGCTCCTTTTATATGATCGCGTATGTATGCGTGGAGCCGACGCGGCGTGTATGTAACGGAGCTGTGAATGAGTGCGTGCGAGCATAGTAAATAAGTGGTGCGGGTTCGGTGTTTCATCGTGTTTGTTACAGGGTCTATTTTAGATTTGTTTACTACTTATATTATTGATTTATACTAGTTATATTGATGGTGATTGGAGGAAAAAAAATATATAGACAAATATTGCAGATTCTTTTAGAAGCTTGTCTGATAAAACAGAGATTTTAAAACTCTAAACTCTAAAACATTGGCCCCCTTCTTTGGAAAGCATAAGCTATATAGCATCATGCTGCTCCAGTATGGATTGGTGGAGGGGTTAGAGTGACCAATCCTGTATCGGAAGCTTTCATGTCGAAGGCCTCCGACATGGCTTAACAACTGCTAACTATCAATAGCAACCGGGACCGACGACTTTACGTGTCCTCCGAAATACTCAAGACAGTTTGCCACTACAGATCACTTATTCAAGTACCGATTGCGCTCGCGTACCAACTTTGTCAATCACTTCTAATCGATGTAAGCCACCAGGCTATCAATGCTTCAAATGGAACTAACAAAAGTGCACCTATTTATACTCTGTTCGCGTTCGACCTGGAATTCGTTATAATTGCATGGTACCTAAATCCCGGGTTTCCGCCTTGCGATTAAGGTACATTTAAGATTGACAGCGGTATCTAAAAATGACCTTAGTTTTGCTAATAAGTTACATTGAACTGTTAGCGTAGGTAATAAGTATGGTTTTGGCAATTCCATATGCGCGGCGGCTTAAGCCTAGTACCTAATAACGTAAGGGCGCATTCAAGTAGAACGCTGGTTACCGGCGCCGATCTGCCAGCACTTATCGGCGCAGGTCGTCGGCGCAGGTAGTGTCTATACTTTGTGCCGAACCAGCGCCGAGAAGCGCCGACAAGTTCCGACCTGAGGTTATGTCAACGGACCAGTACCGATGAGCGTTGGCAGATCGGCGCCGGTAACAAGCGTTCTACTTGAATGCGCCGTATGCGTGTGCGCAGGCGATGGGCGCGAACCCGCCGCTGCAGGCGCGCGAGCAGCTGGCCGTGCACGACGCGATGGCGGCGGCGCGCGCGCAGCTGCAGGCCACCGAGCTGGCGGACGCGGCGCTCGCGCGCGCCGTCGAGAGCGCCGACTCGCCCTTCGCGCACACCGACCCCGATCTGCTGCTGCTCAAGGTTAGTACTGAGGTCAATTAAAAATAAATGGTGTGGCTAAAGCCGAAAGTCTTTTGTGGTGATGATTGCTGGGTTTTTCAGTAACCTTCCATTTTGATGCGTTTTGATTTTCCGTAGATGTACAAGTACAATGTGATGTAAGTCTTTTTAGCGTGAAGAGCTGATGTAAAAGCAAACGAGCCACCTGAAAGTAAATGGTCACCGTCACGTACTGACACGAGGCACTCCAGAGAACACGCCAATTTAATGATGGCAGAAAAATGCGTGAAAATCGGCCCAGAGGTTCTCCATGATCCAATTGAATTATTAACTAAAGCAGTTGACCTACATGCATATTTAGTTTTGTAACACCCACTTAATTATTTTGGAAGGAATTCCATCAGTGGTTGTCACACTTTTCTGGTCGAGGGCCGCACAAAGGTCCTTTATATATAAAAAGGCGTCATCAGGTCCATCACTATTGCCATGAGCGTCCGC
Organism: Hesperia comma; assembly: GCA_905404135.1. Classification (NCBI taxonomy): domain Eukaryota; kingdom Metazoa; phylum Arthropoda; class Insecta; order Lepidoptera; family Hesperiidae; genus Hesperia; species Hesperia comma. The sequence goes on along the minus strand of FR990026.1, from coordinate 779,780 downwards.
GTTGAGGTGCAATACTGTTGTGCACAGCTTTCAACTCCCCGTGGTTTCAAAGATACCAACATTACCAACCGCAGGGCGCAGTTTGTCGGCCACGGCTTAAGCTTAAGAGGATACATACGAAATATGGTAGTTTTAAATCTAATATTATTTTTAAAGCTTACTGTCTATATCTCTGATATTTAGATATATGTATCTTCACTATATAATAAAGAATCTCATAAGAGCAAAACCAGTAAAATGAGAAGTTTCCTCGATAGAAAATTTTTTTAAAGTTAGGTCCAAATAGTTATGGTCTTCATGTTTAAATCTATAATTAGTTGATGAAAATATTTTTGAAACATAGTAAATAATCAAAGCTAAGTTTTCATAAGAATGAAAAACTCATCATCAAACCGAAACAGTTTTCAAAGAAAAAATTAAAATGCAATTGGCACTTACGTCAATAATATTAAAGCTAAAATTAAAACATTGCTATCTCACTATTTGTCTATAAGTGAAATCATTCCATCTCTGTTTTTGAGCTCCGCTCATTCGGTTTTACGTATTATGGTGCGTACACATTATGCAACATGTTATATAACTTTTGTTTCATAACACGTCCACACTACATTGTTGTCTAACAATGAAACATGTTACAAGACCGTACACATTAAAACAACATTGTTGTATAACAATGTTTTATAACAAGGTATGAGTAGGTAATTTGTGTGCAAAAGTTATATAATATTGTTGCACAAACTTATAACATGTTGCATAACTTTGTTTTGTAACACAGCGTCCACATTTGTAAAACATGTTATTAAACAATGTTTTATAACATGTTTTGTTACATAGTCTGTACGCATCATTACGGTTGTAGCGCCTTAACACGTATGGCTGGATGTTGCAGGCGACGTCGGCGGCGAGCATGCAGTGTCTGCTGCAGTGCCTGGGCATCCTGCTGCGCCAGCAACAGTACGCCACGGCCAGCCTCGCCAAGAACACGGACGCCGACCACTAGCGGACCACTGTCCACCACCGGCGATACGATACTCGCCTCAGTTTCACTTCTCAAAGACTCTATTTTTTAATTATAATTGTGTTGTTTCGAATCAAGTGTGCTAGGCTTTTAGTCTTTATCATCCCAGACTGCATCACTACTTATTCTACAAAATATATTAATTCATAACAATTTAAAGAAATTACATGAACTTAACATAGAAAGATGTGACACTTAACATAGAAATATGAACTTAACAAGAAATTAACATATTATTAACACGAGCCCGGGGTAGTACCACCGCCCGCCAAGGTACTCAGTACCATTCCTGCCGTCATAATAATTGTTTTTAAGAGCAATTGTGTTCCGGATAGGAAGGTGTGGAGCCGGTTCACTTTTTTAGAGGCGACCATCTCAGTCCTCAGGGGTAGCAACGCATCTGTGACCGAATTGGAACAAGACTCACACTAATCATTACTAACTGGACAATACTAATATTAACTAACAGGACTAACTATCACTAACAGTCCCTGTCCTCACACTTATTAACAAACTAACCAACTAACATTCTAACACCATCTACTTACTAATTGGACTAACCACCCTAGTCCCTAAATTGGGTCTTGTTCTAAGTCGGTCACAATTGCCATGGGCGGCAGCGGAAGGGTGGTGCTGCATGCTCGTTTGCTACCTTAATTCAATAAAAAAACCACTCGTAGCAATCGCACGAAAATCACTTGAAACGCAAGCGATTAATATAATCTGTATGTCTGTACATAATAAATCAACTAAAGATTGTTCCCAATATCCTATCTATCCACAATCCCCAGTAAGTTAATTAGCAAACTCAGTCACATTCATTATATCGGTATATTACAGTTGTTTATTGTTTTTAAATAACCAATTGAATTAGACATTGTGAATTGATAAGATATTTAGAATGTCCATGATGAGCCTACTACATAAATATGTACAAATGAAAACTTATGGCGAAGTTGAACGTAGTGAACATTTCACAGGCATTGATATGATCTCAATCTTCTCTTATATATTTAGAACTACTAATTGTATGCTGCTTAACAAGTGCAGCATTGTTTTAGCAAATTCGACTGTATATTATTTCTTATGTGTGTTACCTCATAACTGTGCCATGGGTAAACCAACTTTGATAACCAACAACTTTGATAACTTTGATTTTTGAATTTGAGCGTCATTTGACGAGTAGTTTTTGAGTTATTCTTAATAATTCATTTATGATCTTTACCTCATAACTTTTGACTGGGTGTTCCGATTTATATAATTATTATTTTTAATCAAAAGCTGGTGCTTATCTGCTGATCGCATGCATATAAATTTGAGCGACATCTGAGGAGTAATTTCTGATTTAAAGAGATATTATCGATTTAAAGTCTTACTTTTTTGTAAAACGTTAGAAATGTATAGCTTGAAATGATACACATCTATAAAAATGCACTGACAAACAAATAATATGTAGGAATATGCATGTCGGGAAGCTACTCAATACCTCGACTGTGTGCCCTGCAGGGGACAAATAGCTAATTGCTATAAAATCGTGTAAGGATACTTTGTAAATATAATGGGTCATTCTAATGATACCATAATATTACAGATGTAATCCAATGTCTATGTTGATTTGTGAGCAACCCTTGCATAAAATAATTATGTGATTAGAATATATTGATTATGAAAAATTTCACATTCCGTTCACCAGTCCCACTAAAATTATATTTTATTGCATAAATATCACCACAATTTATTATTAATATATTGAATATTTTAATGATTAATACTATACTTGATATCATTACTCTGAGATACTTTGTTAGTTTAACAACAATTGAAGTAAAACTTTAAAATATTTTTGTGTTCAGTTTGTATATACCTACATAGTTACTTATCTTATTATTTTCCATTTTAATGGGATATTAAATTGTAATACTAATTTCTGTGTTTGTTTTAAATTGTTTTGTAAAAGTTAAACTAATTTGTCATAGGTAACTTTAATATTTTGATGTTACAACAGCAATGAAATATTAAATGTTATAGTGTCCATAGGCGACGATGACCACTTACCATCAGGTGGCTCGTCTGCTTTTGCGTCAGCCCTTCAGGCTATAAAAAAAATAGTAGAAAAAAGATATGTTATGGAAAAACCACACCAATATCCACGATACTATACCCATGGGCGTCCACAGCTCCGGATCCTTTAGGGCAAGGATGCTGAATTTCTGCTCCAGGGAGGAGAAGCAGATTTTTTGAAGAGTAAAAATTATTTAGGTGAATTTTTTGAGATAACTACTCTTAGCAAAAATGCGAGCAAACAAGCCTGATCCTACCTGATGGTGGTCACCACTGGCTATGGAAATGAGTAACAAAAGACATCGGCGGTACGCTGCCGGCGATAGATAGATAAGAAGAAACAATCAACTGGCTCTCAACATATCTAGTTTAGTACCTACTCCCCAATTCCTATTTAATTTGAATGTACATAATATCTTAATACCTACTTAATTATTTATAATAAATTCTTGTATTTTACGTATGGAGGTTTGGTATATTATTGTGCATACGACTATTGGCAATCTTTCTTCAATTATTTTTTTAAAGCTAGGATCTAGGATTTTGTTTTTAATGTCAATTTTATATCTGTCACTTGCTGAGCTTAATCATTTTGTATTTTACATTTCAAATTACTCGATTAAAATCTGCCATAATGTGTGATGAGCAATTCAAAACGCTACGCATCGATCCTCGCTATCCTTTTACAAATCAAACCAAGTGAGTATGGTTATATAAGGTTTATTCAAAAGTCTGACTTATTTGCTATTATAATTGTAATATAGTTTAAAATCTTATATTATAATTTGTTCAGTTTAATAATCAAGAATAGCACATTGCAGCTAACTTATATATTCTATAAGTCTCATGGCGCCTCTACACGATAGCCAACGTGTTAGCCAATGTTGTGGCGAAGATGTTAGCCAAGAGATTGTGATAGCGTCCACACGTTGGTACGTGGATCAGTCTGCGTCGGTTCGGGCCAATGTGCGGACGATATTAATATTTTCTTAAAATGAATATTGAGGTTCTAACGGCTGCTGCGGTTTATTTATTCTCAGCATACCGCTACTACACAAATGTGTATAAAAATTATTATACACATTTATTTCATTAAACACATTATTATGCATTTATTATACACACTATATTACTCATAGTTGCCATATCGTAGACATAATTTAGATATCGACGTGTGAATAAAGTGCGTGCGCTCAGCGTGGGTGCTCGTTTCTAACTGAAATCGTGGCCAACGTGTGGACGCTGCGCCGATAACTGTGCCACAATCACGCCACAACCCTTTGATCCGCGTTGAAAAACCGACACCTCACGGATCTTGCGCGAAGTTGTGGGCCAAAAGCCCAATACCTACCAAAGTATCACAAACACCCCCTCTACACGATGGCCATTACCTATTAGCCATAACCTTCGCCAACATGTTGGCTAACGTGTAGAGGCGACATCAGACTAATTAAGTTAAGTACTTTATTGGTCTGAGGTTACGGCTAAATAATTCAGTTTACTTACCTATTCAAGCCACGCGAATCGATCGTCTGATGACCTTGTAAGATTTAAAAGTACTTTTATTATTCAGGGCTTGCTACGACAACTACTGTGACTATTTCAAGTGTACTCGCCTGCTGGGCGACGTGGACGATTGCAAGATATTCAAGAGGTATTTCGAGACCATCTGCCCCAACTTCTGGATAGAGCACTGGAATGAATTGCGAGAGAAAGGTGCTTTCCCCGGACCCATTTAGTGACATGTATCACTTATAAAGAAATAAAGACTAATGTTCATAGAGTTGTGTTATAGTTTTGTATTTCAGCTTTGTTTGATTTACGCCTCCTCAATGAGGAGAGTAGGGACCCATGCTCAGTAGAGGGTCGTGGGTTGAAGTCATGGACATTAAGCAAGGAAACCTGGTATGAGTAATGAATACTAATAAATATACTAATAATAATAAATGAGTACTTAACAGTTAGAGATCTTGTACTACCTGACCACAATAATTAGGCGCATGTCAGATAGCAGTCACGCGGGCCCCCCACCCCGCTCTAGCCCCGCGCGTCCCCTAGTGAGGCGCAGTCGTGTACAATTGTACATTAAGGTCATTTAGACTAGGCTGATGTGAACTTCGTTTTCCGAGATGTTTGCGCAGGTACAGTAACTGACCAAGTACAGGTGGTAGGGCCTAGAGCTCACCCGGGGAAGTACCACCGCCCGCCACGGTACTTTGTACCATTCCTACCGTGTAATAATTGTTTTAAGAACAATTGTGTTCCGGATTGGAAGGTGTGGTGCCGGTTACACTTTTTAGAGGCGACCATCTCAGTCCTCAGGGGTAGCAACGCATGTGTGACCGAATTAGAACGAGACTCATTGAGTCTAGTTCTGGGTCGGTCACAGTTGTTATGGGCGGCAGCGGAAGGTGGTGCTGCATGCTCGTTTGCTATCTTAATTCCATAAAAAAAATTGTACCTCCATTAAACATTCACCATGGTACTTTTGGTACTACTGCAGAATGTACTACGTATTCCATCCCTATTTCCAATGACGTCTTAACTGACATGCGCCTAATTATCGTGGTCGGCTAGTAGTTACAAACACGATAGAATCCAATAAGATTCCAGGAACCTACTTGTACAGCAGACTGAATTCTCAATGGGATTTTTTTGGATGTACATGTATTGTGAAGAGTACTTCTAGCTCTTCCAGCCTCATACACCTGTATATTCCCAGTTGCTCCCGAACCTAAAGACAAAGATTGAAATAATGCCAACAACTAAGATGTTATGTTGTTTATCTAGGAGAATCCTGTGGTTAAATGCCAGGAGATAAGGAAATTAAACCAATAAATATGCAACCATATCACTCCAATGCAATAACAATAATGTGTGTAATATTCTAGCATTGCCATGTAAATGTAGCAGGCGTTGTAGGAATAGTAAAACACGATGATTTGGTTAACTCATTTATTCACTATATCACCGACCGGACTAAGCGGAATTAAACATAAATTAACAGTAACTAAGCCGTAGCAGTCTCCAGCGCGTTAGATCCTGCCGGGGAAGGTGCCGTTGGAGCGCTGGTCGTCCCATTTCTCCACCCACTCGTTGGGGCACAGCGACTTGTACACGCGCTGGAAGTACTTGCACGGCTCGTATTTCTCCCCTCGGACCTTCTGGCAGCGGTGGAAGTCCAGGTAGCTCTGATAGCAGTGCCTGGAAAAAGCGACGCAAATGCTTTTATATCCAAAAATTAAATTACCAAGTAAAAATTGGTAAACTTGACAAATAAAAATAATAATAATAAAATAATAAAAATAATGAGAGTCAATCAAATGAAATTAATATGTATCTGCAATGTATCTCTAATCTAAATACAATCTTATAAGTCGGCGAGCAGAGCAAGTAAGTATGGACTGTTATTTTTTATGCCTCAATAGAATATTATCAAATATGTCTTATCTCTTTTCACTAATGCCACTAATCAAGAACACTACACACTGAAAAATTCGTAGCTCTAGCTGACAAGTGTTTAGGATTAATACATCATTTTATGAAAGATGATAATATCATTTTATGGACAAAATATTTAGTAAATAAATAGTAACTTATGCAGTTAGCCATTATATTTTAGAAAAACCATAAGATTATTTTCCAACTGCTAGATGCATGATCATGAGAATTTGGTGTAGGTAGTACCAGTAAACGCATCGATCATCAACTTTGTTACGATGAATAGCCTCAACTACTGTGAAAAGCACCTTCAACTACTCTCGGATTCGATCCTTGGAGCGCGCTCATTACTGCATTCCACCTCCTTCGCAACTTATTTGGCAGGAGAGACTACTATTATCAATCGAACTCGATGACTGTTTTTAAGAAATATAATTTAATATTGGTTCCTTATTGGTTGATTTCTGTGATAATAATTTTGTTGATTGACACTAACAGGGCTTGAGAACATTAACGTCTGAACAGCTACAGTTAGTATCATTTTGTTGTACCACTGGATCGATATTTTAAATAGCTTAGAACTTCTTAAGTATAATGAAATTACTGGAAAAATAAATATCCCTCAGAATATTCCCGAAATTCAACGGGACAGGTCCGTGGATAGAAAGCATAATATATATAATCATATACAGTAAAGGATTTACATCGACGTGACTATTGTTAATTTGAATGTTGTTCATCTGCATTGCGACACGGTGAAGTGCCATGGCGCGTCATCTCTGTAGCGGAGAATTTGACCTAATTGATACATCGAGTACTCACCATCCGTCGTCTCGTATAAATGCAAAAACTTTACCTTGTCTGGTTCTGGTTTGGGAACCGAGGGTCGAAGGGAGCGGTTTTGATGTCCGCGGCTGTTTTGATCATTTCTGGCATTTTACTGCAACGAAAGAACGCGACAATCATCCTCACAATACTTTATTCGCAAATGCTATTGCGCAGTTAACAAAATCAGCTGTGTGTGTGTGTGTAAAGATCAACAATTACAACCAACTCGTATTAATGTATAAAATTAAATTTGTTAACGACACATAATATTTATACTATAGGGGTCATAATGAAATAATAATAATCTTAGTTGCTAAAAATGCTATTTAACTAGCGGTCTAGTTTTTCGTTCTTCCTCGCAAGAAGTCTCCCTGTATTTTTTTACTTCTTGCATGTAGAGTGACCAAGCGTCTTTCGGCGTATTATCGACTGCCTGTTCGTCTATTGCCTTTGCCTTTTTCACCAAGCCCGTTTTCAGGACCCTGCCACCACGTCTCTTTCCAATAAACGGTAGAATGGGCTTCTTTATTTCGGGTTTCTTTTCCACTTCGGTCTTTTTCGCTTCTTCTTGCAACTTTTTAAACATTTCTAAGAAGCTGCCATCATTCTTTATGGGAATAGGTAATGCTTTGGACTTTGATGTGGAAGGCACTTGTGACATGAATTGTTCTACGGAAGGTAAGAGCTCAGCAAAATTAGGACCCTCCACCTCCGGCGGATCGCCGTATTCGATATCATCGCACTTCGTGGATTCCACAGCTCCGGGAGGGGGCTTAACTTCCTTAGGAGGACTTTTAGCAGACTCTTTCTTTTGCATAGATCTATGCATTTTCCAAAATCGTTTACGATCAGCGACAGTGAATTGGCCACGACGCGCATCGTCGCTCGGGGACCCGCTTCGGCTGCGGCTGCCGGATCGCGGATTCCGTGAATTCGATCTAGATTTAGATTTGCGAGGGCTTTTAGAACGTTTGCGTGAGCGCGATCGGCTCTTGGTCCCGGACCGTTTTTTGGAATGACTTTGGCCAGGTGACTGTTCCCTAGACTCCTTACGTCTAGCACGACGTTTAGATTTAGTTCGTGAAGTTCTGGAACATTCAGACGACGGGCTAGAAGAGGACGTGGAGCGTCGTTTCTTGGGGGTCCGAGAGCTGTGTCTTTTATTTTTCGGTGTGACTGATCTAGACCGTGACCTAGAACTGCCAGATGACTGTTCTCTTGCATAAGACCTAGGAGGTGTCAATGAACTTTCCCTCAGTCTCTTGGATGAAGGATCTGAGCGTTGTTCTTTGTGCTTTTGTTTTCTTGGAGGTGTAACAGACTTCTTCGGCGGTGTTACAGGTGATTTTCCTTTTTTGCGTCCCTTTGATGTTGTGGGGGTATCACTTCGCTTTCTTGGTGGAGTTGATCCTTCTTTTTGTCTCTTATCTTTTACCTTCAGATCTTTTCCAGAATAATACTTTGATTTAGATCTTGTTTTTTCATATTTATATTTTGGAGTCTTACTTCTTGATCGTCGGTCACTGCTTGGACTACCTGAATGCTTATTCTGGTAGTCAGCTTTTTTCCTTAAGGGTGGAGTCAAGGAATTGCGGTCTCTATTACTGCCTCCTTTTTTGTAAGAGGTATTAGAGGATAAAGAATGTAGAGAAACTGATCTTCGTTTTTTATTATCTCTCTTGGGAGACCGTGAATATGATGGTGATCTTGAACTTCGACTATCGCTTGAAGAATACTTTGTCCGTTTGGATTTCATAGATCTGCTTCTAGACCTCTTGATTGATCTACTACTAGATCGTTTACCAGATCTACTTCTAGATCGTTTAGCGGAGGTACTTCTAGATCTATTTCTTCTACTACTGCCTTCATAACTACTGTCTCTTTTTCTCGAGTACTCTCGGTCTTTTCTTTCATACGGGGAAACACTTCTCGATTTGGATCGATACGACTTCCGACTGGCTTCATAGCCACGAGCTTCGTACGGAGAGCGAGGACGTTCCTGCTGAGTCTGATAATCATAACTACTGTGCTGAGGAGCGTAAGTGCTTCTGGCGTCATAGTAGGTGCCGTCAGGCGCCTGGTAGTAGCTGGAATCGTAATTATAACCGTAAGTATGAGCGCCGTACGCCTGGTAGTCGTACTGTGGCGGACCGTAGTGACTGTAGCTAACCCCGGTCCAGGGGTCAGTGGTGGGCATGGGCGCGGCGGTCGGCGGCGCGCGCTGCGGGGCGTAGTCCGCCTCGGCGCCCGGGGGACCGCCGTCCCACGCGCCTGCCTCGTTGCCGTACGAGGACATACTTATACGTGCCTCTTCGCATAACCTGCGGCAGTTTGTAGGTACGCACACACCTACAAACAGAACAACTTTGTGGTGTAGACAACAACTCTACCTTTCCCGTTTGGATTTGCTCGCTCAACGTTATTGATGTTTCGTTGTATATGATTTTGTGACGAGGAACAACAAAATTACGTAATCCGCAGCCGAAAACGCGGAAAGTGTTTAACATTGCATGCGGTACATCAAAACATAAAGTAATATAAGGTTTAAGTAATACCTGATTGATCATGCTCACCTTTTTAGTTCAGTGCTATTTTCTACGAACAATAAATTATCGAACAGAAAATGGCTGGCAGCGCACTCGTCTACAATCTGACCAGAAACAATATAGATAGATTAAAACAATAAAATAAAGAAAATACTAGAGTAGGTCAGTGTTGCTATACGTAATAGTCTACAAAGCAAAAACTTTAGCGTGTCATGTCGTGACGTAACGTGACGTGATTAACATACAGGCAAATTTATAAATTCAGAAATCCGAAACGAATGAATCTGTTTTTATTTTAATTCAAATCATCACAATCGTACCATAAACAGGTACAAAAACAAACCCTATTACAAAACCCTATTATTTTTTTTGTAACTCTTTCAAAGATTCATATGCTGCCTATGATATATGTATGTCTGTGACCACATAACACATAACATCAGGTCAGGATCTGTCATAGAGATAGAAATATACTGTTCATTTGTTTGCGAGTTGACCTTGCATTTGGCAGATTTAACCTTTTATTCCAATAATTAGTTTGTGATAATTATTTTGTTTTAGCACTAGCACTACGCCTACGCTAGGTACTGTACAATACTTAATCTGTACACTTGCTTGTCAGTCTTGTCTGTGTTCTTGTCCGCTTGTCAGCTTGTCACTGATGTCAATGTCACTGTCTGTCTATTTGCTATTTGCTACCTCCGACAGGAGTATAGTGTTCTGTGTTTGCTACACCTACATACGCCAGGTGACAGGTGCGTCTTTGCAGGTGCGGCAACAGAAGTGGCGGGCACGGCATTGTTTTGTTTGTTAAAATACATTTTCTCCATGATATCTTGTTATTCCTAAGATTTTAATTGTATTTAAATGTTTAACGTGTTAATCAGTTATAAAATATAATCGACCATATGAGTAAATCAAAGGTATCAGCAGAATGGAAAAAGCGTGTGAAGTCGGAGTATATGCGGTTGCGGCAGTTGAAGGTGTTAAAATAATCTTGTTTTACAGTGGATTTTTGGTTTTTGTTGAGCAATTATTGTTAATGCTCTATCGTGTGTGTTATTTAGCGTTTCAAGCGAGCAGACGAAGTGAAGGTGGCATGGGCTCGGAACTTGCGTATCATGTCGGAGGCTATAGAGAGCCGGGAGAATGAAGGGGCGGAGCGCGGCCGCCGGCCGTACTGGCCGCCGCCCGCGCCCAGCGCCAGCCACGAGAGCCTGATGAAACGTGCTGACGTCACCTATACTGATGGTAAGAGCTTGATCAGGTCATATGACGTCATTTTTTTTATTATGCTTGTTTTTTTTATTATGTGAACTTTTATGTAAGTAAACAAATGTTATTTCCAAAACATATCTAATTGGTTTAAAACATTGCCCATGGTATGTCTTGGTAAATAATTGAACTGTACTGGTGGATAATGGCAGTTTTATTTTAATAAACTAATTGATAAACCACCTGTAATGTAAGACTATTGTCACATGACTTCGGGATATGGACATTCTTTTAACTTGAATCTCATTTTTTTGTTTATGTATTGTGTATAAAAATGGGTACCATTGTTTTTTCTGACATGTTTATATGGACATAGATATTGACAATGTCTATTAATTTTATAATACACTATGTAAGTCCAAATATTTCTGATATTAAACTAAACAAAGATATTATTTGATTACAGCATCTGGCGTAGTAACAACACAGCAGGTCCCAATCCGCATCATAAACTCGGTGAATCCGATCCCGACTATGTACACCTGGGCGCCCACCCAGAAGAACTTCATGGTGGAGGACGAGACGGTGCTGCACAACATCCCGTACATGGGAGACGAGGTGCTCGACCAGGACGGTACATTCATCGAGGAGCTCATAAAGAACTACGATGGGAAAGTGCATGGTACATCGCTTCACATCTACATCTTTTGGGTGCAACCTCGCTGAGAATATTTGCCTGTTATATAAGTATCTAAGATTTGATGTGGAGCATTACATTATAACAACTGGTAATAACAAACATTTAGCTGTGATGAGCAAACAGAAATATTTCTGTTCAACATTGTATGTATTACAAAACTGTCTCATTTATTTATTTAAACTTTAATGTACCAGGAACATTGTGGTACAAAAGGTGGACTTAATGCTAAAAGCATTCTCTACCAGTCAACCTTTAAAGTAAGCAGATAGCATCGAAGGCGGGAGGATAGCGAATAGATCATTGACCAATGACATATTCTGTTTAAAAATTGAAATGCTTAATAATATTGAAAAAATTAATGAATAAATCAGTTTAAATATTATGAGCACTTGTTATATTAACGCAATTCAACTTGTGTGTCAAAGTAAAAATGTTTGAGTCTGACCTGTTACATTACATACATAAATGGAAAGGAACATTTTGTTAAAACTTGTACCTTCTGGGCATTGTAATACTAATTAACTGATGTAATGCTCCAATCAAAGTTGCATAATAGGTAAATATTGTAGTGAGGGAGTGCCTTTATGTTAGTCTAATAAGAAGCAATGTATTCTTGTCCATGTGTCTATTTAACAAGTACAATATTTGCCTTAGATGAGGACAGTGCTGACACAAATGTAATACATCATTACTTCTATTTAGACTAACTTTTCTCTGTTTGTGGATGAGGCTTTTAATTGTCTTTATCCAAATGATTAAATTTTATGATGTTATCCAATACTATGATTATTCAATATCTTGTTTAAAATTGTATCAGTTTCTTGAGAGACTATAAGGAACTTTCCTTAATACTCCTATTACATTTACATATACTACTTGATATAAATTCTGTGTTATTATATAATACTAATATTATTTCCGAAAAATCACTGAAAGGATTTCATTTAGAATGAAGTTCCTTATTTATTTGTTTGGTTATTTTGTACACACAGAATCTAGTGTGTTAATTATTTCTACTTTGTCTTAACAACTGGCCCTGTCCACTAGCAGTAACAATAACCCACAAAGGTGTGCGGTGCACACATCAGTGCTTCTAATTACCACTTCCACATTGATTTATGTATTTTAATAATGCAACTGATGATCAAATTATTATGATTCTTTTATAATTCTTATTAAGTCAACGTATTTGGGTTAGGTAGTAAAAATTAAACTAAAAAATATGTGAGTGTAGTATAGAGCACATAGACACTACATGCGACTGACGCTAATAATCTTACCAAAATTTTTGTTCTAGCATTCATCCATAAGGTAATATGAGGAACATCATTCCAGAAAGAAAAGGAACCTTGTGCAACAAGTTATTGACTCCATTTACCCTTAACTCTAACCAGTTTTCTTCCATTGTAATTAAAATATGTTAGTTTAAACAAAATTTGACCATCAGTTAACTCATTATATTAACACTATCATGGTTCACTGTACTACATTTAGCAGATCATTACATACGCCTACACTTGTCGTGCTTTGTCACATCATCACTTATTTACTATAACAAAGCTAGCTGAACTGGCACATGCCTTAAATTTCTTTATATTTACTATTATGTAGGTATAGAACAATAATTTAATTGTTTTAGTATTTAACAAGAGTTGACTTTACCACATGACCAGCCCATATATTATAAAAGAATCTTGTAGCTATAATAGGATAATCGCATACTCGCGCAACCGTAAGTCTGAGTTTCTTACAGTATGTATGGCTTTTTACCACTTTGAAAATATGACATACACCCTACTTATTCTAAATTGATTATACTGTATCGATATGTACATAAACTATTTAATAAATTAATTTAAATTGTCAAGAAAACATTCAGAAAATAATGTACCAGGAACGAAAACCTTAGAAGGCAAATAAACATGTTCAGCTGTCAAATCGGCATCTGTAATAGCATTCTGGCGGATCCTATATATCAGTGTCCGCCATAGTATAATAAATATAGTTGTAATTTGTGGTACTATGTAAGTTGATTATACCCGGGCCGCATAATCGTTTAATCGTTAGGCTAAAGCCCTTCTATTATGAAAAAAACCTTCAGAGATAATAATATTCTCCCTCCAGGCGACAAGGAAGGCGGGTTCATCGACGACCAGCTGTTCGTGGACCTGGTGCACGCGCTCATGGCCTTCCAGACCAAGGATGAAGTGGCTGATGAGAGGAAGGAGCGCCACTCCAAGGAGGACAGGGAGGTAAGATAACTGCGCTACGCTATGAGGGGTGTTTCAATCTGCAACGGTTTTGAATCATCTTTGTTTTGTTGCTTGATGTGCTTTCAATATTATTTGAAAAATGATATCAAAAAGTAATTTTTAAGAACATATGCCTAGAAAATGCTAATGATTGTTTCTCCACTTATATGTGATAATTGAGGCTAGAAATAAAATGTTGGGTTTTACAGCAAAGCATTGATTATAGCCTTGTTCCAGTTTGTACTTCATTATTTTAAGTAAGTTGCCAATTCGCTTCCAGAAAGACACAACAAAGGAGCAGAAAGACAAGGACAAAGACAAGGATAAGGACAAAGACAAAGAGAAGGACGATGGGAAAGAGGGACAGAAGAAACTGACGCTGGACAAGCAGTTCCCCATCTTCACCATCTTCCAGGCCATCAGCTCGCAGTTCCCGGACAAGGGCACGCCGCAGGAACTCAGAGAGAAGTATGTATCTGGTGCTATTCTGTTGCCCTGGTATATGTATATGAATATTAAACTATATTCTGTGAGGTGTAACTAAAGAATTAACGTTTTATGTGTAACAATCTTTGCCAAAGAATTGTCCGTTGTTTTAGAAGAGGTACTAAGAATTGGGATTTCGGCAACAAAATTTCTTGTACTCATACGCTTCAAAGCAAACTACATACGGCATTAAATTCTTGCCGTCAATCTGCAATATGCCGTAATTATAATGGCGGAGAGCCGGTATTCGTGTGGGACGCAATTTCATATCGAATGCGAATGCAGAGTAGTGATGTGTACAGTAAGGGCATTGTAATTTGGCCGCTCTGAATATAGCTACGAGTGGCTGCGCTAGGTCGGTCACAGTTGTTATAGGCGGCAGCGGAAGGATGGTACTGCATGCTCGTTTGCTATCTTAATTCTATAAAAAAAGATTACGATTTTAAGGCCAAAATGGTGGTAGGAGGCGGGGAGTGCAGGCGGGGTAGGTACGTCAATACGAAGTAGCGCATCACAAAACACTGTCATGGCCGCTGTGTTTTGATTGGTCAGTCGCTGTACCTGCGCAAACTTCTCGGAAAACGAAGTTCAGAGCGGCCGAGTTATAATGACCTTACTGTATAGTAAACCCAACTTAGGATTGAAACGAAGCGCTGTCGGATGCATTGAACCAATCATTGCACACTAGTAACTGACAGATGAATGACCACAGCGTACTTATGAATGACTTTTTAACGTGGCGGCGTTAGTTTCAATTTTTGCCAATTCAGAGATAAGCTGGGCGCACTGTACAACCCACCACCTCCCATTACCTTACCAACCTCGCGGTTATGAAGGCCGAATCTTGGGAGATGCACGCGGAATGGTGCCGCGTGCTACTCTTGACTCCCTACAAGTAATTTCTCTCATCCTTGTCCCTATTAGCCCGACTCACTGTACAGTCGATGGCAGTAATGTGTAACATGTGTGTATGTGGCAGGTACGTGGAGCTGACGTCTCGCAGCGACCCGGACGCGCTGCCGCCGGAGTGCACGCCCAACCTGGACGGGCCGCTGGCGGAGTCCGTGCCGCGCGACCAGACCATGCACTCCTTCCACACGCTCTTCTGCCGCCGCTGCTTCAAGTACGACTGCTTCCTGCACCGTGAGTACCCCCCACACTGGCTTGTCACTCCAGCAGAGTGCACGCCCATGAAGCAAATAATAATAATAACGCTTCACACGCAAAGCCCCACACTAGGATTCCCTGTGTCGTGGGTGCCTTGGACAACACACAAGACAAGGACACACACCCAGACCTTTAAATTCATTAAATTTAAATTCATCATTCAAATTACCGCCTCGCTGGGAATCGAACCCAGGACCCTCGGAACAGCATGCCGGCGTGTTAACCATTGCGCCATCCGGGTCGTCAAATAAGCAAAGAAGTGGGCGGGATCTTGTTAGCTCCCGCCCACTTCTTTATCCCCCTCGCCCCGCAAAGTGTCACGCGTTTTTTCTTAGGGAAATCTACATACAACGTCTCCTCTCTATATTTGCTTCGTGTGCACGCCCAACCCTCACTCACTCGCTGACACTACGACACACGGTTCACAGGTGTGGTTACTCGGATTGGCTTGACATTTGCATTTAAAGAAGGGTGGTAGTTATAACAGGTTGGGCACAAGTAGTTTGCTCTGCTTAGTTAGATTTTGAATTCTATGTTTGAGTGACAAATAGTTTAGATGTTATTACTACACTAATAGCAGATTGGAGTGTTTCAATTGTATTTGATTGTACCGAATAGTTGTTTAAAATGTCACTCAGCACCAACACAGGTTATATGTTTATCTTTGACCGTTTTAGAGTAAGTGGAAATATTGAGATACCCATTGAAGTTGGTATTTCTGTAGCTTTTATAACATAGTGTAAAAATAACTGAAAGTTACCAGAATATGATAGTTGGAATTGAGTTTACCCACAATATTTATCTTTCCAGTATAATAGTTAGTCATTTACACACTACATAGTTTGAATTTATACATATTATCCTATGTAAATAGATAAATATGTTGGTATAATGATATGTAAGTGGTATTTACTATATTGAGTTGTATGATAAGTAATTTATTATAATTATAAGTAATGTATAGTTTAAGTATGAAGTGTGATAACTCGGGTTGACTAGTTTGTTGTCTGTTTGCGGCAGGGAGCCCCGCAGGTAAGGCCGCTCGCCGCTCGCTCATCGCCGACACTCATACCGCTGTCATGGCTCCCTTCCTCCATACTATACCATCGACAACATTGATATACCATGCTTATGATCAGTGCCTCTTGTACTTCTACCTTCCTATTTTTCATCATAATCATTTGCTATGATTACTTTGTTTCATATGCCGGAAGTTCACTGACGTTTTAGATATCCCAGTTTTTTGTAATTGTTGATATGTGATCAATTACGCTCCCATTGCAATCACTACAATTCTCAGACCCATCAATGTATATTAGTTGGGACTATCCTTAACTATTTACCTCAGTTGCTACGAATTATATGGACCATTATGAAATATAATTATCCCTGATGTTATGCCAGTAAATAATTTGAGCGATTGAATTCATTTCCCTTATCGTAATTCTCTTGCAAATCAATTGGACTCTATTGCTATGCTCTGACTGCCTTATTGTATTCTTTTCAAAGTTTCATGGTTTATTTTGACACATCTTTCAGTCAATTTAACCTTCTACTGCCTACTGTACCATTCCACCGCCTGTCTCCATATTTATGTATGTCTTTATAATTATTCATATAATGTAATTATTGTTATTGCTTTTAGAATCATAAAATATATTTTTTGCTGAAACTGCTCTGTTTATACATTAGTTATCTTAGTAAAACATATTTTTATACAAATATTTTAATTTAATCAGTCTTTTATGATCTCCAACAGCCAAATAATTTAATTAACATTATTTACTATTGAATGAAATACCTAATTGCTATATTTATATAAATTGTTTATTTGTAGAACAATTAATTAAATTTTTAGGTTATTTGTGTAAATAATTTTTACAGAAGTGTTTCGGTTCAAGCTAATAAGGAAATAATTTATTAAAGGCGATTTATTTTTCAATTTACTAAATAAAATGTAGTTGCAAAAATTGTAATCGGCGTGCATTCTAAATGTAACTTTAAATTTGATGTTCATTTTAAGGTTTCATACACAGTCATACACTAAAAAAACAGAAACCTGTTAATATTTTATTCCTGTATTAAGCAACAAGTCACAAATTGTAATATGGTCAGGTCACATTAGAATTCATAATAGTATTCCCAAGTCAGTCACATTCTGTATTGTCTGCTTTTCATGTATGGCATTACAAATTCATTTGCCTGCATTTTATAAGTTGCAGATTTACTCTGTGTTTTTGATAACCGTTCCACGGATTGTTAATTGCGCTAGACAACTTTATAAAGTACTGATTGGAGTGTGGTGGAATACATGGGCAATCACCTATGATTAGGGGGGCAAAGAGGGTGCAGTTGCCTGGATAAAGAGTTGTGTCAGTGCATAGTGGAGTATACTCCAGGCCTCCTAGGTTATAAGGAGATAATGTGCCTTGTAGTGGGAAATTATTGGTTGAAGCCGTACAATGTCATACAATATACAAGCGCGTTTTGAACTAAATGTTGAAAATTCAACCGGAAAAACACGAAATAAAACTCAATGCTTTACTTTCAGTTGAATCTGAGTGTATTTGACACGTCTAGAGCAACTAATAACCTGAGGCGTTTTATTGTCAATCGACTTACAGCGCGCTCACACGTTACGGTTCATCGAAACGGCATTGATCGACGGTGGAATCGGCTAATCGACGTCGATCGATATTTTCTGCTAGACCAAAGGATCGATCGACGTCGATTAATCGATTCCACCATCGATCGATTGGTCTGGTCTAAGGGCGCATTCAAGTAAAACGCTGGTTACCGGCGCCGATCTGCCAGCGCTTATCGGCGCTTATCCGAGCAGGTAGTCGGCGCAGGTAGTCTCTATACTTTGTGCCGAACCAGCGCCGATAAGCGCCGACAAGTTTCGACCTGTCACACGACCGAGGTTATGTCAACGGACCACGATAAATGGTGGCAGATCGGCGCCGGTAACCAGCATTTTACTTGAATGCGCCCTAATGGTTGTCACTTGTCACACGTAAAGCCGATGACGAAGTGTGACGTGTAAACCCGCTGTAACGTTAGGAAGCGAGCAAGTGCTGACGTGACGTCACTCACAGGTCTGCAGGCGTGCCACCCGGGGCCCAACCTGAGCAAGCGCAAGGGGCCCGACCTCAAGCCCTTCTCGGAGCCCTGCGGCCCCTCCTGCTACATGCTGCTGGTACGTTTATTATTACTACTAACTGATTTTTAACTTCAAAAGAGTAGGTTTCCAATTTTATTCTTCCTTACGTTCTTTACCTCGTAGCTTTTTACTGCGTGTATCGATTTTGATGGTTCTTTGTATGTTTGAAAGCTCATGTTAGTAGACCTATTTTATTTACAGCGACATCTGGCGAGTAAATTTAAGTTATCCCCAATAATGCGGAATTAACTGACTTGGAATACGTTGTTAAATTCTCATTTTATTATTCGTCGATGGTGAAGTCGATATTTTCTCTGTTAAAACTACTGTCAGGGCTTAGAGATTGCCACTTGATCATTTGGCCTTCACAAGTAAGTGATATCTTCAACTGGTCTTTAGCTAGTGCTTTTAGTAGCAACTGTTATAATTATATGTAGTTAATGTTATAGTTATATGTAGCTAGTGTTATATCTATGTTCACGTAAAGAGAATCACAGTTATAACATCGTATAGTAAACCGTATTAACTTGAAGAATCCTACTGTCCATAATGTAATGTATGGTGTATGGTGTATAATTATGGTATGGTGTGTGGCTGTGTGGTGCAGGAGGGCATGCGCGAGAAGCTGGCGCGCGAGCAGGCGGCGGGCGAGGCGGGCGAGGAGGGCGGGGAGGGCAAGCCGCAGCTCGACTCGCCCAACGACGCCTCCTCCGAGGACAGCAACGACAGCAACCGCTACCTGAAAGGTATGTCTGCCTCGCCTTGCTACGATACACACTTGTACGGGGCTAGGGAGCAAGCAAGCCCGCCCGGTGCGTTGCGTCGTTTTGTATGGTCGTAACCAAAGTCTTCACACAGTGTGGTTCGTCGATGCGGACTGATCACAGGCCCGACAGGACCAGGACAATGCTCGACACAGAGCAACGCTCCGTGTGGACGCTCCCTAAACTTGTGTGAGTTTTCTACATACACCTTTGAACATTTTTATGTGGTTATTGTGACGAAAATATTTAATGTGTACATTGATTATTTATATACAAAGAACAATGTTGTGGGTGCAGGTAGCAACAGCAACTCCAGCAACAGCAACTGGAGCGGCGCGCACAAGCCCGCCGCCGGCGCCGAGCCCTACGCCGCGCTCGGTACGTACACACACACACACACCGTGCCTATACATACTGCACGTACATACTTTAATAGTAGCGTTACTAGTGGGTGCCACCCCACAAAGGCCTCTTTGCTTTCGTTACCACAATTACTTTTAGATGAGCTGAAAGTTCATTTGCAGACTAACTCTTTTGTAAAATGTTTTGTTCATGTACGTAAAGATTTTTTTCTCGGCTGGATCTCACCTCTTTTTACTCTGGCTACACCATTGAGTATATAATACGTTGGTCGGTGGTTACAGGTCTGACGCTGGGTGAGAGCGACTCAGAGTGGACGGGATCGGACCAGTCGCTGTTCCGCGCGCTGCACAAGGTGTTCCCCGCCAACTACTGCGCCGTCGCGCAGCTCATGCTGTCCAAGACCTGCCAGCAGGTACGTACCCCTGCCCTACCGGTACACTGGGCGGCCGCTCCCAGTGGACGGGGTCACCAGTCGCTGTTCCGCGCGCTGCACAAGGTGTTCCCCGCCAACTACTGCGCCGTCGCGCAGCTCATGCTGTCCAAGACCTGCCAGCAGGTACGTACCCCTGCCCTACCGGTACACTGGGCGGCCGCTCCCAGTGGACGGGGTCACCAGTCGCTGTTCCGCGCGCTGCACAAGGTGTTCCCCGCCAACTACTGCGCCGTCGCGCAGCTCATGCTGTCCAAGACCTGCCAGCAGGTACGTACCCCTGCCCTACCGGTACACTGGGCGGCCGCTCCCAGTGGACGGGGTCACCAGTCGCTGTTCCGCGCGCTGCACAAGGTGTTCCCCGCCAACTACTGCGCCGTCGCGCAGCTCATGCTGTCCAAGACCTGCCAGCAGGTACGTACCCCTGCCCTACCGGTACACTGGGCGGCCGCTCCCAGTGGACGGGGTCACCAGTCGCTGTTCCGCGCGCTGCACAAGGTGTTCCCCGCCAACTACTGCGCCGTCGCGCAGCTCATGCTGTCCAAGACCTGCCAGCAGGTACGTACCCCTGCCCTACCGGTACACTGGGCGGCCGCTCCCAGTGGACGGGGTCACCAGTCGCTGTTCCGCGCGCTGCACAAGGTGTTCCCCGCCAACTACTGCGCCGTCGCGCAGCTCATGCTGTCCAAGACCTGCCAGCAGGTACGTACCCCTGCCCTACCGGTACACTGGGCGGCCGCTCCCAGTGGACGGGGTCACCAGTCGCTGTTCCGCGCGCTGCACAAGGTGTTCCCCGCCAACTACTGCGCCGTCGCGCAGCTCATGCTGTCCAAGACCTGCCAGCAGGTACGTACCCCTGCCCTACCGGTACACTGGGCGGCCGCTCCCAGTGGACGGGGTCACCAGTCGCTGTTCCGCGCGCTGCACAAGGTGTTCCCCGCCAACTACTGCGCCGTCGCGCAGCTCATGCTGTCCAAGACCTGCCAGCAGGTACGTACCCCTGCCCTACTGGTACACTGGGCGGCCGCTCCCAGTGGACGGGGTCACCAGTCGCTGTTCCGCGCGCTGCACAGAAGATGAGTACAACAACACACATTACACACACACACAATATATTTTTATCTGAATATTATAATTTTAAGAATCACACATCAACGTTACAATATAATTCAATATGTATGTATATACAGGTGTACACATACTGGATCAAGACGGGCCAGGAGGAGCGTCGCGTGGAAGCGGAGCTGACGCCGCCGCGCAAGAAGAAGAAGAAGCACCGCCTCTGGTCGGTGCACTGCCGCAAGATCCAGCTGAAGAAGGACTCGGCGTCGCACCACGTGTACAACTACACGCCGTGCGACCACCCCAACCAGCCCTGCGACAGCCTGTGTCCGTGTCTGCAGAGCCAGAACTTCTGCGAGAAGTTCTGCCAGTGCAGCAGCGACTGTGAGTAAAGCGTACTACATTTTATATTGACTGGTGATGAAATGTTATAATAGTAGTTGTAAAATGTGTTTTGAATCAAAGTTCTTCATAATAATAGTGAGGGTCGGGGTATACATTACAGCCCATACGGCTGTATGGCATCATAAAAAAGTAATTAAAACCATTAGAATGCCATTTCTTTGCTCAAAGCTTCCATTTATAAAAATTGGTTGGAATTTGGATCACGAAAAGTATAAAGTTTTCCTGAGACAATCATCACAGTCGTAAAGGACAGCAACAAACCTACAACCGATTTAAAACGAGTTTCCTACAAACAATAAAATTATATACTTGACCTTGTTCTTACAAACAATCTAAGTAACTAATAATTTCACATTATTTGCTAACTGGATTACCCAATCATCTCGGTCTCTATTTGAATCTTGTTCTGTGTCGGTCATAGTAGTCATGGACGGCAGCGGCATGGGCGTTTGCTACCTTAATTTCTTAACAAATAACGAGTACACAAAACCGATAACAAGTGCTGTAATGGCGTGGTTCCAGGCCAGAACCGTTTCCCGGGGTGCCGCTGCAAGGCGTCGTGCAACACGAAGCAGTGCCCGTGCTACCTGGGCGTGCGCGAGTGCGACCCCGACCTGTGCACCGCGTGCGGCGCCGACGCGCCCGCGCCCGCCGCCCCTGGAGCCCCTGGAGCGCCCGCCGCGACCGGAGCGCCCGCCGCGCCCTGCTGCCGCAATGTCTGCGTGCAGCGGTCGGTGCCCTTACCTTGATGTAGCTTGGTTATACCTTGCGCACTGCGCTTACACCTCGAGCGCACCGCGCTTACACCTCGCGCGCACCGCGCTTACACCTCGCGCGCACCGCGCTTACACCTCGCGCGCACCGCGCTTACACCTCGCGCGCACCGCGCATTTCTAATTGGCGATCAGATCACATTTTTTTTTATGGTAAATAGTAGCCGTTGCGCATGGACGTACGTCCAAAAAGAGGAAATGTGCTTTTTTTCTCAGCTGAAGTATACAAGTCGGTTGGTGAGTGACTCGAGCGAGGCTAGCTAGCCGAGCATTGACCCTACCACCAAGCAGGGGAAATTTTTTGTCACCTTTGATTCCTTGTTTACAAGTCGGCACTTAGTTACACAAGAGTGGATCCTAGTGTGGGGTACAGCGTTTTTAACCGATTTCGAAAAAGAATGAGGTTCTCAACTCTACGGATTTGTTTTTTGTTTGTTTGTTATCTAGTGTTTATGTTTGATTAATAATTTGTAGTGACGAGAACTTTACACCTAGATGGGTTTAATATTGAGTGCCATCTGGCGAGTAGTTCTTGAGTTATCTCTGCTTCTCGAGGTTAAAATCGTTTATTTTTTTGTAAAAAACAATTATATACTTACATATAAATGTGTCTGTACGTCCAGCGGTCTACACAAGCACCTGCTGCTGGCGCCGAGCGACGTGGCGGGCTGGGGCATCTTCCTGCGGGACGCGGCGCACAAGAACGAGTTCATCTCCGAGTACTGCGGCGAGGTGATCTCGCAGGACGAGGCCGACCGCCGCGGGAAGGTCTACGACAAGTACATGTGCTCCTTCCTCTTCAACCTCAACAATGGTACGATATTGACGGCTTTTATCAGAGGGCAGTCATTTATAAAATTATAATAGTTTTATGGTATGATACTGACTCTTATATTAGAGGGTGGTGGCTGGTGATTTATAAAGTTTAAGTAGTTTGACTAATTAATTAAGCATAATACGTGAAATGATATAGACACGTCGCATCGTTATATCGTTATACAGATCACAAAATTGTGACGATAAACATCAAACACAACTTAGAACAAGTTTAAAATACGTGATGGATTTTAACGCTCACGTTATCGTCACGCGATCGCAGTTTTTATTAATACAAACGTGCTCAGACAATCTTGTACTTCTTAAAATACGATCTTGAACTACGTGAAGTTTAAATACAAACTGTAATATGGTGGAAATCTTACCTTTAATACTCCTCACCTCTATTACCAATTTTAAGTTTTTTTTATAAAATTATGTATAGGTATATAAAAAAGAGATTCGCTAATAATAAAATAGCATACCTCATAGACATTGCCGTTTGTAACACACATAACCTTCTCAACACACATACCGAAAAGTTAGCCAAGTACATGGATCTCCAAATAGAATTGAAGTCACAATGGGGGGTCAGCACTGTTAAAACAGTGCCAATTATTATTTCTGCTACTGGAATTATACCTAAGACATTACACACAAGCCTTAACATCTTAGATATCCACCCATCCATAGTCACACTGTTACAAAAAGCTACCATACTGAACACCTGCCGAATAGTTAGGAAATTTCTATGTTTAGATTAGCATTTCTCAATAAGCACTTGGGTCCGGCCCGTGCAATAGTTACCTCTTAGGAGAGTTTAAACCTTTGGTATATAATAATAATAATAATAAATCTTTATTTCAGATATCAGAGATCCATAGATTGTTAGTGTGTTAGTAACAATTGAGCTTAATAGTATTGTGCGGGGCAGGTATTATTTTAGATATTAAAAAAACGTTGAGTTCGACAATACGTGTACTAACAATTTTACAGCAGAAGAGCAATTACAAAAATAAACAGGGTAGGATGAAGAAAAATATTAGAATTACGGTAGGTGAAGCGCGCGGTGCGGCGCGAAGGTTTAAATCTTCAACATGCCCCCGCGCGTTGAAAGCATCTCTTTCAACCACAGATTCACTTCTCCTGGTCTTCCGAAAATAGAGGGACGATCTTGCTAAAGGATCTTCTCACAACGCCATTAGCTGTTCGAATGTCAGCTACCCGACTTATGCCGTCTGAAGAACCCGGATACACGGAGACGATGCGCCCAAGCTTCCATTTTAATGGTGGAGTGTGGTCCTCTTTCAACAGAACGAGAGTATTAGGTTTTAGGGAGTACTTGCAGGATCGCCATTTTGCTCGTTGTTGAAGCTCCGCTACGTACTCCTTACTCCAACGCGTCCAAAAATGCTGACGCAGTTGTTCAGTGCGTTGAAACCGTGTCAATCTATTGGTAGGGCAATCTTCAGGGATTGTCTTCACAGGTAGGGCTGTTGGAGACCGGCCGATGAGGAAATGACCAGGCGTGAGCGGTGTCAAGTCGTCTGGGTCCGATGACAGCGGAGTTAGTGGTCGAGAGTTAAGAATCGCCTCGATTTGCACTAAAGTCGTGTTAAGCTCCTCAAATGTCAAATTACAATCTCCCAGCACTCTACTTAAATGATACTTTACCGACTTAACACCTGCCTCCCAGAGACCACCGTGATGTGGACTATATGCAGGAATAAAATGAAACTGAACGTTCTCCAAGGCGAGTTGCTCAGCCAGAGAATCACAATTGGATTTTAAAAATTTTGACAGCTCATTATATGCGCCAACGAACGAGGTACCATTATCCGAAAAAATATGAGATGGTTTTCCCCTGCGCGATATGAATCGGCGTAATGCTAAAATATAATTATTGCTGGTTAAGTCGCTCACTAACTCTAGATGTACTGCCTTAGTTGTAAAACACACGAATATAGCTATGTATGATTTAATAAGTTTACAACCGCGACCAGGGCGGCTAGCGCAAGTGACTGGGCCTGCGTAGTCAACACCTACGCTTTCAAACGGGTAGCCTCCTGACACGACTCGCTGCTGTGGTAAATTACCCATTAATGGAGCAAGCACCTTGCCCTTGAACCGAGTGCAGCGCACACACTGCCTAAAACATTTCTTTGCCAGGTTGCGACCACCTATAGGCCAATAATTTTCCCGAATGCTAGCCAGCAAGAGTTGAGGTCCAGCATGCATTAACCGTTGATGTTCTGACTCAAATAATAATTGTGTAACACGATGAGTGGACTGTAAAATAATTGGATGTTTTTTCTCAAAAGTAAAATTAGAATTATCTAATCGACCTCCAACGCGAATTAAGTTGTCACTATCTAAATAAACATTAAATTTAATAAGTGGGCTTTTATTAGGCAAATTTTGATTTTTAATTAATAAATTATATTCAGGTATTGAATCAATTTGTGACAATCGTAAAATTAACTTCATAGCATTATCTAATTCATTGGTATTTAAATATTTAGTTTTAATTTTATTTTTTGATTTTAAATTATTTATAAATCGTAATAAATATGCCACTGTACGTTGAAGTTTAGACAACTTAGAAAAGCGATTAAAATCAATAAGTTCACGTGGAGCATTGTAATTAATATGTAACGAGATTTCAGGTAATTCTTCAGTCGATCTTGAAGTGGTGGGCCATTGTGATTCATCACGCATTAAGAAACTTGGTCCATTCCACCACAAATCATTTGACTGAAGTAAACTTGCACTTACACCTCGAGAAATGAGGTCTGCGGGATTACAATCAGTCGGAACATGTCTCCAAGTGCAGTTACCAGTCTTGTCCAATATTTCAGCAACGCGGTTACGTACAAAAGGTTGTAGCTTAGATGGCAACATTTTAAGCCAACCTAAAACGATGGTGGAGTCGGTCCAGCAAGTAACTTTAGTGATCGTTGCTCTTAAAGCATTGATCGCCTTCTCGTAAAGATGAGCACCGACCACTGCACCGAGGATCTCGAGTCGAGGAGTGCTCGTGGGCTTGATCGGGGCCACTCTGCTCTTGGCAAGCAGTAGCCTTACTAAAACTTGATCGTTACAGTCTATACTACGGACATAAACGCAAGCACCATACGCACGCTCCGATGCATCTGTAAATATGTGTAGCTCCAAACGGGAATATGAGTCACAGATGACACGTCGCGGTACACGTATCTTGCTGAGTCCCGGTAAACTGTTGACCATTTCGATCCAAGCCCGCCTTATCTCTGGTGGCAGTTCGTCGTCCCACGACAGTCGCTCTAGCCATAACTTCTGTAAAAGAATTTTCATTAAGATAACAAAAGGTGATAACAGCCCCAAAGGGTCAAATATTTGAGCTATAACAGAGAGAATATCACGTTTTGTGTTACCGTGGGCGATGGACGGCGAGATGGGAAAATAAAACTCATCTGATGTCGAATGCCACCCGAGACCTAACGTTTTACTGGACTCGCTGTCACCGATATTTAAATTCAATGACGTCTGATCTGGTGCTGGCAACACCAGAGGTTCATTGGACTTCCACTTTCTAAGAGGCATACAAGCTGAGGCGAGCTCAGCCGTCACCTGCTCACGTATATTTTGTACGTGACTGATCTCATCACCTCCTGTCAACAAATCATCGACATAAAAGTCGTGAATGATAATTTGTGATATGCTAGGGTCCTTACAATTTAAACCTATTTCTTTAAGGCACCGCGTAGCAAGGTAGGGAGCGCTTGCGGTCCCGTAACTCACTCTATTTAACTCATAGAATGTGATGGGATCAGATGGATGTTCACGCCAAAGTATTTGCTGCAGCGGTCTGTCATCTGGATGAACTACAATCTGTCGATACATTTTTTCTACGTCGGCCATTAAAACGTACTTGTGCTGCCGAAAACGTAAAAGTATCGAAAGTAGGTCATCCTGCACCGTGGGTCCGATCATCTGGATGTTATTGAACGACACACCTGATGACGTAGGGCTACTAGCGTTAAATACAACCCTTAACTTAGTAGTACTACTGCTTTCACGTAGGACTCCATGATGCGGTATAAAATAATGAGGCACCTTGGTATTAGGCTTGCTCTCTGACATGTGACCCAATGCTTTGTATTCGGCCATGAACTCCTTATATAATTTACAAAAATAATCGTTACCTTTAAGTCTACGCTCTAAAGACGTAAGACAATGCTTAGCTCGCTGATGAGAATCTCCTAACACGTCTGGTGTTTGCTTTAACGGGATTCTCACGCAGAATCGTCCGTCTGTGAGGCGAGTTGTATTCTTCACAAAGTGTTCTTCACATAATTTCTCCTCAGGAAAGTACTGTGATGACTGAGGGCCGACTTCTTCGAGCTGCCAAAAACGCATTAATTGCTTTTGAATATCATCATCAGAACAGTGCGAAGACACAGAATCAATATGAGTAAAATTACAATTAATGTGAGTATTTTGCGGTACAGCCGATACGCGGTCGCCGCTAACCGGACCGGAGACTATCCATCCAAGTCTAGTCTCATAAAGTATCGGTTGTCCATTTCCTAATTTAATGTTTTGCGAACCTAAAATGTCCCAAAAAACATCAGCGCCGATGATAATATCAACGGCGGAGGGCGAATAAAAATAAGGGTCCGCTAAACAAATATCCGATGGGATCGGTAAATTTTTAACATTTATTTGACATCCAGGTATTTTATCAGTTATAGATGGCAACACAAAACAACATAACTTAGTAGAAAAATCTTCGCTTAACGATTTCATTGACAAGCGACACATTAAACTAATATGCGACATCATATTATTAATACCCATAATTGATCTATCAGTACGAACAGCTGGTAGGTTTAACTTATTATATAACTCCTCTGTCATGAGGCATGATGAGCTACCACTGTCCAGTAAAGCGCGAGCAATTACCTCACAATTATCCCTATCGTACAATTTTATTAATGCAGTAGATAATAAAACATTGCATTCTTTCGCCCTCTCGCACGTATTGATGCTACTTGTGAGAGTGACATTAGAACCGGTAGAAACAGATGGTTGTAAACAATGATTCACGTTGCTACTGTTATCGCTAGATGTAGGTATAGGCGCAGCGTGCGACAGCTGTTTTATCCCGATTTCATTAACGTGAACTAATGTGTGATGCTTACGCTTGCAAACCTTACAACCGGTTTTCTTACACGAATTGGCATAATGTCCGCTACGGAAACAATTGAAACAGACTTTATACGTAGGTAATAATTTGTATCTCGCTTCAGGACTTAGAGCTAAAAATTTAGGGCAATTATTAAGATAATGTTGGTCACTACAATTAGGGCATGGCTTCGTATGAATTGATGTATTTAATGGTGTGTTATTATTATTAATGTGACCATTTTGTACGGATACCATAGCTTTAATTCTAGTCGCATTTTTGTTACTTGTCGTCATGTTGTTATGGGACAATTCGATTGTCTCAAGCAAATCAGCACGATTACGCATAAACGTTAGAAATGAGTCAAGGTCAATTGGCTTGTCCTTGGGCAAGTTACCCTTAACTTGTTCCCACTCGCGGTATGTTTTTGAATCTAACTTGTGAGTGACAATATAAATTAATAGCGTATCCCAATGACTAACGGGTTCACCAAGGGATTCTAAAGCTCGTAAATTTTTATTTAAAGTGTCAATCACGCGTTTCAAAATCACAGAAGATTCCTTAGTGACTGGTTCGATGTTGAATAAAGCGGAAACATGATTTTGTATTAACAAACGTTTGTTGTCGAACCGTTCACATAGGAGCCCCCATGCCACTGAATAATTAGCCGCGGAGAATTCGATCGCCTGTATTACCACAGCAGCCGACCCGTGTAAGGAAGCCCTCAAGTAATGAAACTTATTAATTTCATCGATCTCATCGTTATTGTGGATCAAGCTTGAGAATGTATCATGAAATTCCAACCAACTTTCATATGCACCTCCAAACTTCGGCAACTGAATAGTGGGCAACTTAACCAGCCTGTGATTTGAGCGAGAATTTGATGCACTGTCAACACGATTCTCGTGACCTTTTCTATAACTTTCTAATAAACCCTGAGCGTCTGCGAGTAACCGATAGTAGTGCTGTTCAAAATCATTTCTCTCACCTAACTGTGAGTCCATGTTCTCAGCAATACACTCTAATTTTAATTGTACCTCGTCGTATTGATCATATAAGGATTCGATCTTACCCATGCGCAATTGTAACTCCCTGGCGTCCGCGGAACTCATCTTAGTCTCACTCAATGTTGTTAAATGATTCGCGAATGAAGTTATACGACCTTTAATGCTGCCGCGTTTTTTAATTAATTCCTTTTCTTCGGTCATTCTGGGAGACTGGCACGGTCGTCCTGAAATTGATACAGGTAACATATGTTTACTTACGTACTTAGCACTATTTTACAAGGTAAGTACTTAAAACTAATCTCTAATAGAACTTGTTTTACCTATATCTAGCTATTTAATTTTAAAAGGTACAATGTTATATTTACTGAGAAATTAGGTACAATTAAACTGACGAACACGATTTAATATAAAATTATATAAGGATTCTATAACTGATTAATATTTTAAAATAACGTAATTGGATGACACAAATAAAATTAACAAATTGTACTAACGTAAAAGGTCTAACTTATTTCTACCTACCTACTTATTTACTAAAATACAAATTAAAATGTCGAAAAGTAATGATAAATCGGATTTAAATTAATGTCAGTTAAATTATAATACAGACATTTAAATTACCAAATTAATAATGAATTTAACTAACTGATTTATCTGACACTTTGACTTGATTTAATAGGCTGAGGTAGTCAATTAACAATCACGTTTTGTAACAAGGTTATATAATACAAATACAAATATAATGTTACTGACCTTTTTAATTGTCGAATTATATCCTAATAATACCTGATTAGAGTGTTGGGTTCATATACTTAAAATCAATTTCACACGACACGAAAATCTTCCACTGGTGAACGTTGAACTCTCGACCACTCCAGCGAGGCACAATTCCGTTGCATTAAATTTGTGCTTCTCGGCTTCAATTTTACGTCCCCTTTATTTCCACACGTTACTTATGTGCTGATGCTTAAATCCGGCTCGAAGGACCATGTGCGGGGCAGGTATTATTTTAGATATTAAAAAAACGTTGAGTTCGACAATACGTGTACTAACAATTTTACAGCAGAAGAGCAATTACAAAAATAAACAGGGTAGGATGAAGAAAAATATTAGAATTACGGTAGGTGAAGCGCGCGGTGCGGCGCGAAGGTTTAAATCTTCAACAAGTATGTTAGCGTTGTTAGTACAATTATTTATTTATGTCACGTTATTTAATTATGTCATAATATTATTCACATTATTAATTTAAATAATGCTTACGTTAACAAAATATTGAAAAATAAATATTTCTATTTTGCATAATTTACTTGTAAATGCTGGCGGCCATTGCAGACTTCGTGGTGGACGCGACGCGCAAGGGCAACAAGATCCGGTTCGCGAACCACTCCATCAACCCGAACTGCTACGCCAAGGTCATGATGGTCAACGGCGACCACCGCATCGGCATCTTCGCCAAGCGCGCCATCCAGCCCGGGGAGGAGCTCTTCTTCGACTACAGGTACTGCGGCTGTACTCTGGTCTATATCTGGTATTCGTTATAATTGAGGATTGCATGGCGCACAAATTTAATGCCAGCACCCGGCCTATAAAGCTAAGCTAAGCTACAACCCACTAATGGTCCACTACTGAGCACGAGTCTCTCCTCATTACTGAGGAGGCCTAGAGCATACTCCACCACGCTGCTCCAATGCGGATTGGTGGAGTATATACTCCGTTGAATTTGGTAGAATTGCATGGCACATAAATGCCAGCGTTCTGTCTATGCGATTAAGGTACATTTTAGATTGACGGCGGGATCTTAAAATACCGTTAGTAAACGGAAAGAAAGAAGAGTATAGTGGTACATTTTTTTTGCACTATTCTTTACCGCAAGAAATGATTTTGTATAGATATATTATTCTATGTACGTATTCTATATGGTTTATATTGTTTTGACAGGTTTACTGCGGAGTTTCTTTCGCCGTTTCTTCTAGTAAGGTGCCATAGACTTAAAAAATAATGATGTGCATAGGTGTATTCAGAAAATAGCAGTATGGACAAGTGATTTTGAATTTGATATTAAAGATCTAAATGTCAACTCAAAATGCTAAAACTAAACAACCAGCAGTGTAGTTAAATGCCATCATTCAATGGAAGGGTTAGCACTGTAATTAAATAGCTATTTCAATCAATTAGCCATGCCGTAATTAGATTTGATCATAACACAGTTACGCTTTATGATAAGTTCTTTGATGTCATGGCAGTGAAATGAAAACTAGACTCGATTTTAAAGCGGTGATATTCAAAAATCCGCTCAGTAGCAACTTTGTATGAAATTACATAAAAATAAGTACATAATATATTTCAATAAAAACCATTACCCTTCGTACTAAATTCAATATTTTTTATAGATATGGACCAACGGAACAGCTGAAATTCGTGGGCATCGAGCGGGAGATGGAATTTTTATGAGAGCAACCGAAAAACTGATCGTCGGCGTCCACGAGTGCCGGCTCGTCGCCCGACCAGCGCTGACCGCCCGTGTGTGAGGGTGGCTGCATGCGCGGGTCTCTTTCACTATAAAACTGTAGAAGAGCCTTTAGACTACGGGCCCATGTCGAAAATGGGGGGGTCATACGAACCACCAGGTGATGTATATAGGACGATATAAGAGCACAAAATAATAAGATTCAGCACTATGCCGTCACTTGTAAGCTGTCCAACTGAGTGCTGGTGAGAATTCAAAAGTGCAGGTAGAGGGAGTACATTTTGGTCATATGATTCTGTACGGCATTTTCACCATCGATAGATCCATGAAAAATAATAAGAAAGCGCGCAGTCCCGTAAAAAAATGGTGAGCCACAAAGTCGGTAAATTTGTTTGATTTTTTGAAAATTCCAGGGTAAATTTAGTCATTTGATCCTGTACGGCATCAGTTTCATGCTGTTTCAATACAGCTTCTAATCCATTATTCCGCAACGCCGTACAAAAATCATGCGACAAGGGGAAAAAATCGAGGGTTGAAACCCCCTCTATTTCCGTGGTCTGGGGGGTGATTTGAAAAAGTACGGCTTCGGTTCCAAAACATTATCTAGCACTCAAAAGTACTATTAAAAATAATGCCGTCAAAAAGTTATTGTTCATTTGAATGTATATTAATAATTGCCTTAATTTCATGGTATACTTGATTTATAAAGCTGTAATGTCATTTGACACTGTACGGCAACTTTTTTTTTAACATGATATTGTAAAATATAATTGTTGCATAGTATTGCCGTTCAAAAGAAACTGTTCTAAAAAAAGTTACAGAGAAATACAAAAACTGAAATTTGTTAAATTATTGCAGAAGTTTAAATATTCATAGATTAATAGAATATAGCAATTTCCTACATTTTTCCCTTGTTCTAAATAGTATTAAGATACATAAATTAGGAAAAAATGATGCCGTACATTTTAATGCAGACTATATTTTTCATACATTTCGTTCTATGGATTTTTCCTTGAATTTTTTTTCCCTACAAACCTTTGGACCAACGAAAATGTACGGCATGTAAAAAAATATTATCTGTGCATAAAATACTTTCAAAATAAATTAATTTTATGTTGTTTCAAATCACCCCCCAGACCACGGAAATAGAGGGGGTTGCAACCCTCGATTTTTTCCCCTTGTCGCATGATTTTTGTACGGCGTTGCGGAATAATGGATTAGAAGCTGTATTGAAACAGTATGAAACTGATGCCGTACAGGATCAAATGACCAAATTTACCCTGAAATTTTCAAAAAATCAAAAAAAATTACCGACTTTGTGGCTCACCATTTTTTTACGGGACTGCGCGCTTTCTTATTATTTTTCATGGATCTATCGATGGTGAAAATGCCGTACAGAATCATATGACCAAAATGTACTCCCTCTACCTGCACTTTTGAATTCTCACCAGCACTCAGTTGGACAGCTTACAAGTGACGGCATAGTGCTGAATCTTATTATTTTGTGCTCTTATATCGTCCTATATACATCACCTGGTGGTTCGTATGACCCCCCCATTTTCGACATGGGCCCGTAGTCTACTTGTAAGCTCGTGACCCGCGCGCCGGTCAACCGCGCTGGCGGTAAACTTGACTATGAAACCACCCCGGCCGACACTTGTGCGCCCCTGAACTGCTAATGGTGGACTGTGTATTATTATGCTTTTTATGTTATCAATGAATTGTTGCTTTTGGCTGCTAATTGTGACTATGATGTATTGTTTTAGCCGGTTACAGAGCAGTAAGTGCCTGTTTGTACTTTTAATAAATTTTGTAAACATTATACGAGTTTTATTTTGAGAGTTTAGACGTTGTAGTATTCACGTCCTAAAATAGGCATGTTAATGTAAACACTGCAGATTTATACAAATTTAAAGGCCTTCAGTAGCAAATGAGTGCCGTAATCTGGATCATACTCTACCCACCTTGCTACTTACAAAGGGACCTGGTTTCGATTCCCAACGAAGCGGAAATTTCAATGAGTTTAAATTTCCGTTATCTGTCTGGGTGTGTGCTTGTCTTGTGTGTTGTCCATGGCACCCACGACACAGGGAATCCTGGTGTGGGACTATGAGTGTGAAGCGTTAGCGATATAAACATCTGAGGAACGAGTAGGCAAGGTATCTGATGGTAATTGATTCACGATTCACGCCGCCCGTCGGCATCGTAACCCTAATAATTTGACGACCACTAAAGAACCAATGGATCTCTGACAAAGCTATCAAAACACATAAAATAAACATTTATAACTATTAATGGAGGATGGTAGCCAGTCGGGGAAAAGACATGCAACATATTCATGAGTACTATTGCTTACATCCCCCTTTATGTTAATTTTTATTACTTAGATTTAAATGTTACACCAAAATTATTCACCAACTTGTAAATAGCAGAAAAGTTTCTCCACCAGGCGTCGGCCCTCGTCCACCTGCTAGTTCACCTAGATGGACACTAGTTGCCGGTGGCCCAACGTTAAAATCTACTAAAAGGAAGCCATGTTTGTTACATTATTTATAACTCGAGAATTATGATGGACTGATTTTTTTATTTTAGTCTTAGCCCCGATCAACACAACATTGATTTAGAGGGGAAAAAATATTGCGCATAGCAAGACCCATACCGTGTTTCGTTTTTCTTTCGCGACTGTTTGCTCTTTGAAGTACCAGGGGAGCAGAATTGCTGAGGTGGTAACCAAACGAGTTTTTGTTAGTCTACCCGCGCACAATGAAGTCACCTTAAAAACGAAAATGTGCGAGATGAAGTAGGTACCTACTAGGAGAACATAGCTTCATTCATTCATGCATTTAATTCAAATCAAGTCAAATAATTTTATTCATGTGGGTATTTTTTCAATTCATTCCATTGAGCCATTGAATTCTGTAGAGATACAGATTAGAGCCGGGAAGACAGGCTTTAAACCTCGAATAGAAAGAGGCAGATTTTACGGTTACAAGTCGAATCAATTTCATTGTATTACTTGACAATCTTTTCTCTCTTTCCAACCATTGAATGCACATGCTGATTCCTGCCATACAGACGAGTAGGCTGCATTTTCCTGTATACTATACTATAATAATGTATGTTTCGGAGCCCCAATTAGACAGACAAATAAAACATAAAATCAATAAAACATCTAAAATTTTGTCCATAGCAAGTCCCCATACACTGTTTTATTTTTCTTTCGCAGTTAGTTACACATTCGTTTGTTACATTAATTAATTAATTTCTTTCGTGAATTCAATGAATGGTTCCCATTCACTTTTATTTATGTCAATGAATAATAATAGTTTTTTTGTGTGTTCAATTGTTGTTTCGGATTTCATTTGTTCTTTCGACTTTCATTTGTTTGTTAACCAATACTGCTTTAAAATAAAAAATGTAACAAATAAATTAAAGACAATTAAGCACTCTTATAAATAAAGCAAAAGTGTATAACAAGATAATATTTATTTATGTAACAAACAACTGAATCTCTCATAATTACTAAGAAATAAAAATATTATTATTTTTTTACCCAAGAATACTGCTAGACAAAATAAGAATAGGATTTCCTATTTAAAGAAAATACTACATACATTTTATACAAAGCTATATTTCTACACATAAATATTTGCAGTCAGTCATGGTAACAGGTCTTTTATGTAAATTGTAAAATTTTATTTTAAATACATCTATAAACTGTATGTTCTTAAAACAACTGTGTCTTAAACATTTTCTGTTGCAGGTGTAATTATAGTTAGTAAAAAAACACTTCCTTTACTCAATATCACATAAAAAGTTCAAAGGGCAATATGTTTATTTTATAGTACAGTTCACAGCAGTTAAGTAACTATAATATTTAATAGCTAATCACAGGATCCGTCCGGCCAGCCGTCTCTCCACCGCTCATGGACTTTGCTACAATCAAATTCCGGTTTCCCCAATTTAACATTTACTACATTATGCCTCTCACACAGCCACTTGGCTAGTTCATCTCTTGATTTTGTCTTTGGTGGGTTCTTTTTAATGCTGTAACAGAAAATTGAAAAGTAAGGTAAAATTAACCTACTAATACAGAGAGACTTACTAAACGTTGCTTTTGGGAATGTACATCGATAAAACAGGGAAAGTGAACTTCATTTTAATAAAGGGAAAACTATAATTTATGCAAGTAAATATGTAAATAATTTAAAACATTTTAACACAATTCATACTCACTCTTCTTGAAAGTCCAAAGCACATGGTTCACATGGGTAGAACTGTGCAAATATATTGAAGAACCTTGCCATGCCCTCTGACTGTGACTGGGTAGGCTCATCAGGGTAGTATGAGGCCATGGAGTGCAGGAATCCCCAAGTGGACCTCCCCAGTTCATCTTTGTCTAGGGGACATTCATTGTTGGCCTCTTTTGGTTGTTTCTGTAAAGAATGTCAGTATATCTTAGAACTCAATTGAATATTAACATCAGATCAGAGTATCTATCAGGATATAAATCAATCTTGCTTTATCTAAAAAGAATGTGAATCTGTAAAGCGATCTTATTGTATCTCAGAATATGAGTGATATAATATTCACATTTTTTCCCAAGATACAGCAAGGTTGCTTTTCAACTTCAATATCAACATCCGCCTGGACATCCACAACTGGTCACAAAGATCTTTCACATGCATGTAACTAGGCCACGTGAGTTATAAAATACTTTACATAAGTTTATTTATTTATTTATTGATTGCCAACATAATGTACACTATAATTACAATAAACTTCTAACACAAAGGTGATATGATGAGTGCCATCACAGTTATAGGCAAAGACTGCATGCATATAAGGAAGCGGTAACAATGCAATTTGAAATTATAAGAATAAAAACACTAAACAGGACATTATGGAATAATAACATTGAACATAAACTCATTATAATTAGTAATTTGGATAAAATTGATCAATTAAAATAAAATAAAATAAAAAATTAATTTATAAGCTTAGTCATAATTACCAATAAAACAAAATTAAAATTATATTCAGATAAGATTAAAATTATATTAGAAAATTACATTAAAAAATTAATTAAAACTTTAGTAAATTTCAATACAGATCAGGATCAAGATCAGGATCAGGATCAAGTTTGATTTGTTTAAAAGAACTATCTTTAAAGAAAAATTATGTGAACTAAAGTCTGCATTATCCTGCTTTCATCCTTACTGTGATATTATGAATGTATCAAATATAGTTATGAGGAGTATAATTGGCGAAGTTGTATACATGTATACTGATCTTATGTATCAATGCTGATGAACTCTAGCCAACTTTTTAGTGATAATCAGTTATTTCATCATGATTATTCAAACTTGGGTTATGAGACATAACCTCACCGTTTTTCTCGGAGATGCGCTACCGGACTTGTTTTGTAGTTTGGCCCACGTCTTGAAGTCCGAGCACGCGCGGCACGGCTTCTCCTCGTCTTCACCGCGGTTGGACGGCATTTCCTTATCTAACTACTGCATTTGAGGCCAAGCAACATTCAATGATGCAACACTGCACACAACTGATACACCAGGCGATACTGGCTCTTTATTTTTATGTTTTCAAAGACACATTTCTGTAATAACTTTATGTCATATATTTATTTCTCCAAGTCAATTAAATTAAAATATAGCCTTCATTTCGTTAGAACACAATTTATGTTATTATCAGTTGTAGGTATTTGATGGTTGTCAATGTCAAAAGCCATCTGAATCTGACACACGATGGCCTGCCGGCCGTCAATGTCACTTGTTCACGTGATTAACCCATAGAGGTAATATCTCTATGGACGAACCATTTGGATGATAGTAGAATGAAAAAATGGTTTATGGGAATATATTGGCGTTTAACCTCTATGGCTTTTAAAATATTGGTTATTTTTAAATAGAAGATAAAAAGGTTTTGTGGAGGATTACTAAGGACGGGCTACTTCAATCTATTATTTAATAATTGAGCTTGAAATAAAATAGGTGTCAAATAAAATTGTAATTTTAATATTAACAAAATATGCATCTTATTTATGATTGACCAGTAATATAAAAAACCTCGCCATCTCGCCATATTGCGGTAAACTCAGGGAACTAATTTATTTCACTGGCAACGCTTAGTTTCTAAACGTCAATCGTAAATTGCTTGTCAGTGAGTTTGAATGTCACAGTTTGTCTTTTTAAATTGAATGTCTGTCTATTTTGTGCTAAAATGACAAAATCAGTTCATATTCGTGAAAGAAAAGTGGTTTTCTATGTGCTAAAATATCATTTCGTTTATAATAACATTTATTTTCTTAAATAACATTTCCGACATAGTTGTCGAAATGACAATAATAACACGAGCGTTACCATATATAGTTACTGTTGTCTGTGCTGTTGCCATAAAAAAGGAAACTTTAGCGCCCTCATGACTGGTTTTCTATTTTTCTGGTCAAGCAATAACTATATGTACACTGACGGTTAAAAAAATTGAACTGTAATTCCTTATAATTACGACGTATTTTCACAAGCTGCTAGGAGATCTGTAACAAAATTAATGTCATTATTATATTTATTCAACAAAGTAATCAAAATTAATCATAGATTAGTAAGGCTCCAAACATTGCACTTTCGAGCTACGAACACAGACACTGTTGACAAACCCCAAATATAGAACCACTTTAAACCAGCTGTACTGAATAATGTGTCGTGTTCGTGTCGCGTCCGTGAACGGTTTGTATGTGTGCGTTTCTCGAGCGCACATTGCATAAAGTACAGTGCTATAAACTTATCTGACCCGGAAAGGGAAGCAATAATGTCTTTGTTTGACTACGGTATGACATTAAAAGAGTTCAAAAGTAAAGGGCAGAAGACAGGCTTCAGAGCGTACCTCGGATAAAAAGAGACGAAATCTTTAGTAATCACCTTTCTCTTTCTGGCTCATCGGGATCGGAGAGAGATAGGTAATTACCGTTATCGTTGTTTCTCTTTCTAACCCGGGGCGATTGCAATGTACGGGCAGCCGTATGGCTCGCCCACTCTACTTTTGAACTCTTTGATGACATTTGCATTAGTTCCAATTTTGGCCACCGGGTCAGATAAGTTTGTAGCACTGTATCTGTACTAGTGTATGATCTGTGGTATGTAGCACTCACGATCGACGAGCAGCTCGAGCGCGGGCGAGGCGGGCGAGGCGGGTAACTCTTGGGGCAGGCGGCCGGCGTCGCACGCGCGCGCCAGCCGCGGGTCGAGCGGCAGCCGCGCCAGCAGCGGCGCGCGCAGCTCCGCGCACATCGCCGCCGCGCCGCCGGTGGACGCTGGGAAGATCTCGCTCGTCGTCTGGCGGGGGAACGGATTGTGATTTGTGATGGTTTAACTCAAGAAAAGATAGGGTTCTTAGGCGGTGTCCTACGTGAGCGATAATACGACGCGACGCGACGTTGCGATCTTGACGTAAGCGATCAAATCAACGGTCTCCCTATATTGTGTCCTATGTGACAGTCTGTGAAAACACGCGACGTTGTCATTGTCGCGTGTAGCATCGCATCGTGTTGCGTAGCGTCGCGTCGTATTTGTCGCTCACGTAGGACACCCCGTTAGCACGCTTTAGCTCTTAAAACTCTGCTAATATCGGTCGGTTGGGATTATAACCATGCAGTAGCTTAAAAATAACTTATGTTAGTTCTGGTATGTGGTATGAAAATTTTTACTTGTTATTATTAATTTTTCTGAGTGCAAATTCAAAGGGATTATACACAAAGTTTCAAGTGAATTCATTAAAGTAATAAAATGTTCGGCTTTATTGTTTGGTAAGAGATTTTCAAAAATCCTCTCTTAGTGCTCCTTTTCAATACCTAAGGAACATACATAATAATATGGCGTGTATGTTCCTTTCCATTTATGTTTCTTGCGATCACTAGCTAATTTCGGCTGTGCATTCTCTGTCATCATCCAGTTACGGAAGTTTTATATATCGGTTTTTTGCTTTGGAAAAAAGCGCACACGCCATACATGCGCGGATGGGCGCTGAGTGCTAGACAGCGCGTGCACACTAGAACCCCCCCCCCCCCCTTCAACCCCGTCACTAAACGTCGCAAGCCCCGGGCACCCACCTGGCAGTTGGGACAGACGAACGCCGCCATGTTCTCGACGACGCCGAGTATCGACAGGCCCAGCTTGCGGCAGAAGGCGGCCTCCTTGCGCACGTCCAGCAGCGCCACCTCGGGCGCCATGGTGACCATCGACCCTGTCACTAGACATTAAACCCCCCACTCCAGCACCCACCTGGCAGTTGGGACAGACGAACGCCGCCATGTTCTCGACGACGCCGAGTATCGACAGGCCCAGCTTGCGGCAGAAGGCGGCCTCCTTGCGCACGTCCAGCAGCGCCACCTCGGGCGCCATGGTGACCATCGACCCTGTCACTAGACATTAAACCCCCCACTCCAGCACCCACCTGGCAGTTGGGACAGACGAACGCCGCCATGTTCTCGACGACGCCGAGTATCGGGAGGCCCAGCTTGCGGCAGAAGGCGGCCTCCTTGCGCACGTCCAGCAGCGCCACCTCGGGCGCCGTGGTCACCAGCAGCGCGCCCGTCAGCCCCGCGCCCGCCAGGTACTGCGCCGCCGACAGGTGCTCGTCCGACGTGCCTGCCCACAACACGGCTCAATCAACGATGAAGGTGATGACGATCCTGTAGCCTAGTTGGTAGCGACCCTGCCTGCGACGCGAGGGGTCCCGGGTTCGATTCCCGGCCGGGGCAGATATTTATGTGGCAGATAAATATTTGTACTCGGGTCATGGGTGTAGTCCATTCCACCCGCGACACAGGTACCTGGTAACCTACTGCGGGGGTATGAGTGTGTTAGCGTTTATTTATTTATTTATTTATATATGGTTAGATAAAGTTGCCGACGTGGGCGTAACCAGTGCAGGAGGGACTTATCAAACTTCGGATGAAGTATGATAAGATATATAAGATACGGCCCTCTTAGAGATCATGCCGACGTGGGCGTAACCAGAGCAGGATAGAGGGGACCTTTAGACCTCGGATAGAGTACTTACGGTTGTTGATTTAATTTTCTTTCCCAAATATCCGATCGCATTGGATTAAATTAAAGTGCTTTAATTAAATCAATAAATTTTATTTTCTTATTAAACTTTAGCTTGTGTTAGTGACTCTAATGTGCCACCTAGGGATCTCAGAGCTAGTATATAGGTACTTGTTTATCTACTTGCCCAGCAACGCATGGATTTAGTGTTATTGATATCCAAAATCATCTGTAAGTTGTCCTACACTTACAGTCGAGCAACCCTCTTTTCGTTTACATACAAAAGTGGCAAACTACACCACAAGACAGATCAAAATAAGAGCTGAAACAACTCGTCATACCGGGCGGCGTGTCGAC
The DNA here is from genome assembly GCA_905404135.1 of Hesperia comma. Taxonomy (NCBI): domain Eukaryota; kingdom Metazoa; phylum Arthropoda; class Insecta; order Lepidoptera; family Hesperiidae; genus Hesperia; species Hesperia comma. The sequence goes on along the minus strand of FR990026.1, from coordinate 738,230 downwards.
CAGCAGGTAGTCCAGGTCGCCCCAGTCCACTTCACTCAGGAACTGCTTGATCATACCTGCGGACGAACAACACTTTATACAACATCTGTCACCAGGGGCGTGCGGTCCTTGTAGGCATAAATGCAGTGCATTACTTGCCATTTACGATAGTTTAATATAACGTTTGTACGTTTTAGATGACTTTAATTAACAGTAAATAAATGAATATACAAAATATAATAACTTAAAAACTCCTAATATTTTATAAATAACACCTATTTGTAAACACAAACGCCTGCCGTTTGATGATAGCAACAACTAATGCCACCGCGGTCGGCAGGAGATTTGTTTGCATGTGTGTAGTAATTTTGGTGTCCGTACACAGTTCGCAAACGCACACATTCATATAATATCTATAGCAAGGCATGCTGCAGGCTTTCGAACCGAACGTCTTCGGAAGTAATCGGACATTTTCGTGCTTATAATCCGAGGAAATCAGGTATGCACATTACGCATTTTTGTTTAGTAGGGTTATATTTCGCGCCAGCCATGTTTATTACTTTACTAGCTTTTGCCCGCGGCTTCGCTCGCGTGGAATTCGTTTATATCGCGAACCGGGGAAGTGGGGGAGAAAGTACGTCATCAACTATCTTCCTGGGAAAATTCATCAAAATCGTTGTTTTCATACAAACTTTCATCCCCTATTTCAAGCCTTTAGGGGTTGATTTTTAAAAAAAAATTAGCCTATGTGTGACTCTGGGTCTTCAAATATTTTCATTCCGAATTTCATCCAAATCGGACTGGTGGTTTAGTCGTGAAAACGTCACAGACAGACTTTCGCATTTATAATACTATATGTGTGTGCCCGCTACTTCGTACGCGCAGGAGTTTATTCCGCGTAACTCCAGATCCCGCGGGATTTCCAGGAAGACAGACTTGTTAGTTTTATATTAATGTTTGTTTAGAAGCTATTTATACCCCATACGCGAAGAAGGTTTTCCCGCGTAAATTCCGATCCCGCGGGATTTCTGAAAATATCCTATATGTTAATCTAAGTTGCCCTCTTTGTGTGTGCCCGCTACTTCGTACGCGCAGGAGTTTATTCCGCGTAACTCCAGATCCCGCGGGATTTCCGGGAAGACAGACTTGTTAGTTTTATATTAATGTTTGTTAGTTTTATATTAATGTTTGTTTAGAAGCTATTTATACCCCATACGCGAAGAAGGTTTTCCCGCGTAAATTCCGATCCCGCGGGATTTCTGGGATAAAAAATATCCTATATGTTAATCTAAGTTGCCCTCTATGCGTGTGCCCGCTACTTCGTACGCGCAGGAGTTTATTCCGCGTAACTCCAGATCCCGCGGGATTTCCGGGAAGACAGACTTGTTAGTTTTATATTAATGTTTGTTTAGAAGCTATTTATACCCCATACGTGAAGAAGGTTTTCCCGCGTAAATTCCGATCCCGCGGGATTTCTGGGATAAAAAATATCCTATATGTTAATCTAAGTTGCCCTCTATGTGTGTGCCAAATTTCATGAAAATCGGTTCAGTAGTTTTTGCGTGAAGGAGTAACAAAGCTATTTATACCCCATACGTGAAGAAGGTTTTCCCGCGTAAATTCCGATCCCGCGGGATTTCTGGGATAAAAAATATCCTATATGTTAATCTAAGTTGCCCTCTATGTGTGTGCCAAATTTCATGAAAATCGGTTCAGTAGTTTTTGCGTGAAGGAGTAACAAACAAACAAACAAACAAATACACAAACTTTCACATTTATAATATTATATAATAGGATTTACTTTTTCATGTGACAAGCTTACGTATACATAATTGTTTGCGAATTGCGAGTTATTAATATAGTTTTCATATAAGATTTTTTCATTTTAACATTTGAAAGTGCGTACATTTAATAGTTTATTACTGAGTTACTATAATAATTGTAGTGATTTGCTTTTACTAGTGCTAGTCTGTTGAATTTTTTAAAATGTTGGATTGTGAAGTTTGTGTGGATAATGTGTGTTTACTAAAACTTAAAAATAACAAGTTCTCACTATTGTCATTCAGTGAAAAGAATCAAATTGTGTCTAAAGGTAGGTGTGTACCCGAGTTACAAAATTTAAACCAGCAAAAAGGGAATGTAACTCGAAAGTTTCATGTCAAAAGTTATGAAACGTATAACTGGCTGTGTGGTTGTGTACACACGACTAAATTATATTGTTTTCCTTGCATATTGTTTAGTAATTCTAGTACAGTGTGGACTGATTCAGGATATTCAGATTTAAATCGCCGTTTTGTCTGCGTTGCCGTAGAAGATGTACATGAATAGTATTACATAGACTTCTTCTATTGGAACGGTTTCCGACTTAGAGATCCTTAGCGTGGCTGTGCCTATGCCTAAAATCTATAAAAGAAAAAGTTTTTGTGACCGAGTACTTCGCCGCATACCCTGTGTCATAATCCTGTGCACGCCGCTGTCTGTCACACTCTGCTGGATGTTGAGATTTGACATAACACAGGGTCACTCATTGATTTAGCATACAATGACGTTTAGTATAATAAATCTGTGGGGTCACTATAGGTCTGAAACTAGATCTCACTTATCTAACTTCGGACAGTACAAATACAAACATCCTATAATCGCGTTTAACTTTAATAGGAGACAGATTATAATATTAATGATATTAATCAAATACAGAAAATAACAATAGATAGTACGAATTTATTATATTATGCAGTTTATGCTGCTGGAACTTACATCTTAATGCATAAGGGAAATTCAACAAAACATAAGTAATGAATAATGTCGTGTATATATACGGACCGTTCTTCTTGGGCCCCCTCCAGATGACGGCGTCATCGGGGCTGCCCAGCAGGAAGCCGATGGACATCAGCGACAGGTTGTCAGTCACGTACTGCCGACCACACAACATGCCTGCTTTATGTCTAATCTTTATGTACGGTAGGGTTAAATTATACTTAATATTTAAGACCTACTGCTAGTGCTAATTAGGGACGCTCGTCTATTCAAGTGATGTATTTCTTTTCTTTTCTTCGAAGTATGCATTCACTAGTAAAGCTATTATCTTGGATCGATAATACCCAGCGAATGTTGCCTGAGAGCTAGAAAATCGCTACAAAAATAAGATCCCACTTCATGTCAGAATTTCAACTTGTTTAGTGGCAAATGATGGTAAGTGTATGATAATATTTAAATATTTGTGCATTTATTGCGAGGTAACAGTTGTAATTGAAAGTAAAACTTTTGTCTTAGTCGGTTAGTGAACAGATAAAACTGTGCAGGAGGGATCTTATTTAAGCGTACAGTGTTTAGCTGTGATTTAGTAAGTGATCCGTTATAGTTGGTATTGTTCCCAGGATACTGTGAAGCATCGTGTATGGCTGTATGGGTACTCACGACGGGCGACCATCCCGATCCGGAATTATGCACTTGCTCGCCGCGCACGCCCAAGACGCGCGGCTGGCTTGGCCCGCAGATGTCCGCGTCTAGCACGCCCACCTGAATACACCGACACCGACACATTCATTACAATGTTGGTTCACCAACAAACTAACTATGCAAGTCAAAGGTGGAAGCTGGTTTCATTGTTACATACTGTTAAACAGTAAACCAACTTCAGCCTTAGGACGCTTTCAATTTCGTTCAGTTTCAGCTGTGGTTTCAGTTTCGTGTCGGACAGCTGCAGTGCCGAATCCGTACGTATGTCATACGACACACGGACGGTCGTTTGTTTTCATACAAAGTGCACGGCGCGGCAGCAGGACGGCGTCGGTACCGCGAAAGCTCGACGACGGGACTTGCATGAAAACTGTGCTGATATTGTAATAAATTGTCTTTGAATTGTGGAATGTTGTGTTGTGTAGAATTATTGATTAATATTTGCTTATGATTATTAATTAATTAAACTCTATGAGAACAATCTCTAACAATAAAAATCGGTGCATCTTGAATTTTGAGAACATACTTACTTAAATTGAAAAAGAATATTATCTCTAAACGAATCCAGATTCCTGCCCAACGTATCCACTTCAACTGCATACATAAGTAACTTATTATTCGACGAAGTTTTCGGTGTATGGGTGACCTATATCGGGAGGATGGCGAGACGGGCAAGGCTGTACCACGCGGTGCCGAGCGCGGCTACCGGTTTGCGAATTGTGCGTTATTCGCCGGCGGCGCCGCAATCGATACACGTGCTCTCGCGTAGTGAGTGCTAGTGTTTACATCCTATACTGAACCATGGATTTCGGCCACTCGCACGAACGACGCTCCAGATACAACCGGGTAAACTTTCATACCTGTGTTGGTTATATTGAGTAGATGTTGCGAGTAAACGTCTAATAACATGGTCTTGTCTGTGCAGTGGAACATAAACAATTAGTAACACTTATTTTAACCAATCCTTTTCCTGGTCCTGACTTCAAGTCTTAGTGGTTTGCACGTCTGCTTGACGTATTTTGAAGTGGACGCAGATTTCGATAGTATTCCTATTCCTACACAGCCTATCACGCCTATCCATGTCCGTGTATTGACAACTACCCTCCTGTACTTGAGTACATGACACAATGTGTAGGTACATTCCAGAGAAGTCTCCGAGCATAAAAAAGTTATCATTAATGACGAAAATGCACATACACTTTACAAAATTATATTTTCAAATGTAATTAGTTCAAATGTAATCAGAAGGTATGTTATGGGACATTTACATTCCATGCCTGGCTGCTAATGAGTGAGTGTGTTTACTGAAATTTACAAAGTGTTTATATTACTCACATTGATATCAGGGTTCCTGGCTGCCAGTGTGTGTGCTATGAGTGACGTCACTGTGCTCTTGCCTACTCCACCCTTCCCAGACAGAATTAGAATCTTGTGCTTAACATTTGACAACTTGTTCCTTATCATCTCTATCGCTGGGTCAGGGCCAGCCGGTGCACCTGGAGGAAGTCAGATTTTCATAAACACCTAACTCATGAATAGATTTTCAAATTAAATAGATTAGATAGAGATTTTTAACTTAGTGAAAGTTTATTTTTGTAAGCTTCTATAAACAACACTTTTTAGAATGAATTACACTGGTCACCATTGATATGCATGTCATATATAGAAAATTCCACGTCTAATTGTAGTCAAGTAGAAACTTATAAGAAAAAATAAAAACTTATTTTTTATGAATATGTGCTTCAACTCAGCCTCTGCATTTAACTGTTTTTCACGAAAAAGCATTAGTGATCAGTAGCTTTAGGACTTATGTTTAAATTGTTTTCATCATCACCATCACAATCCATAAGTATTCTGGTAAGCAATGGGAGCTCAGTACCTCCTTTCCTGTCACAATGTTAAGTGCGGATTGGTAGACTTCACCCATGAAACAATTGCAAAGATGTTTGTGGTTATTATTTCCTTCACTGAAGCAAGCAACAATGAGTTCCTCAAATTATGCAAATCATTTTTGAAATGAGACTGCCATGTAGGATTTGAATACAGCTACCACATTCGAGAGTCAATGTTTTAGGGCGGTCACATACATGCGGAATCCCGAAACGGAATCCCGAATAGGGTTGCAACCTTGCAACGATATATCGGAAAACCGATAATATTATAAGAAAACCGATAATATTATATTGTAAGAAAAAGCTAATGTTTAAAGCCGTGAATTATCGATTTTTTTCTTCGGATATGATATCGATATTATCATATCGTTATAACGCAAATATCGATAAAAATATCGATGTGTCCTCTTCGATATTATCGGTTTTCCGATATATCGTTACAACCCTATTCGGAATTCCGCATGTATGTGGCCGCCCTTAATGTCTTTGCTACTTACATGTTTAAGGTTAATGTTGTTGTTATGTTATGTTATTTACTGACATCAAAAAAATGGTTTGTATTGATTTACTTGCTTAACAGAAGGTAATAAAGACATAGTTGAAGTTTTTTATTGAAGCATTGAGCTCATTTACATATTAACATTAAAGAGACTAACTTATTATACCTCTAGTCCAAATAAATTCATTGTTACCAAATTCATTATTTTACTTCAGTGAAGGTTATTTTATACTACGTACCTGAAGCGCAAATGTTTTGGTTTGGGCAGCCTGCGCAGGCTGAAGCCTTCCCAGCATCTTCACTTTGAGTGCCAGGGCAGTCTGTAAACACATTATACATTAAAAATGTAATAGTTATTTATTGCAAAACATTTGATAATTACAGCTTTAAATTACTTACGATTAGGCGCATTTTCTGGTACTGCACTCATGGTTATCGGGGTTTATGATTTCATGGAACTAGGTATTGTTATACAGAACTTCATAAACTATTCAACAATAAAGATCCGACTAAAAACATTTATCAAACAAAACTTGGTTACCTATCAAGCAAGTCACACAGATTTGACATAAAACAGTTGTTGTCTGACATTGACAAATCTTATCAGTATCGTGACCACAGAGATGTTATGATCGCACACGTGATGGTACTTTCATTTTGACTGATATTATGTCGTCCAAGGCATATCCACGGCTGTAATATCTCTATGCGTTAAACTGAAAAAATAAAAAAGTATGACGTCATGAATTACTGACACGAAATTTGAATTTCAATACATTTTAGATAATTTTTTTGGATTTTAATATTTATCTAAATTTTGTTGCTAAAATATCGCTATATCAAAATGGCTAAAGAAGTGACGATGTGTACGGTAGGTAACAGCCACCAGTGAGCACGTACTTTCTATGTTATTCCCACGTACTTAAATCCATTTACTTTACTCTTATTTACAGCAACTTCAGCAATGGAGTCCAGTAAAAGAAACAGCGGGGGCACCGAGCGTGCCCCCACAGGTGGGCTACTGCTTCCACTCGCCGAAGAAACATCCGTGGAGGCCTATCATGGGATACGAGGAGATAGAAGTAACTCCAATGTAATGTCATTCTATTCAGTAAACAATTAGTATTATTACTATCGTACTTACTGCATAAAAAGTTATTTTATGATTATGCCTATTCAGAGATGGACAAAATGTAACCATGTTTACAGATTACAGCGACGTCCAGAGAAGAGCATTCTTGGCTGTTCATTAGCTTCCAGGTCCAGCCGTAATCGCAACCCAAAATGATGATTACAATTTGGATAAAATGGTGGCGATATAATTGTAATCTATTTTGATTACAATTAGCCCATCTCCGGACCGATAGAATTGATTGAAATTTAAACTAGCAATTTACTTCGGATTAACATCGATATACGTAAGTAACAAGTACTGACACACCCCCAGGCCTTCCCAGCCCATAACGAACACGATGGTGGACCCGTGCTACACGCCGGCGGGCATGGCGGCGGAGCCCCTGCGCTTCCCCAACCTGGTGACGGGCTTCGACCGCAGCCCCGAGCACGCGGCGCGCGCGGCGCTCTACACGCGCTACACGCAGTACGAGTGGAACCAGAACAGCATCAAGAACTACAATGAGTCCGACGCCAAGCGGAATTTCTCGGAGCGCGTGCGCAACGACATCATGCGGGCCTTGCGGTACGTGCGTCGTGTCTAATACCTACTTAGTGCCGTTATTGCGCATAAGTACTACTTAATGTAGTATTAATTAGTACTTTAGAGTAGTTTTTTAAACTAGTTAAGTATTAAAATGTAAAGTATTAAGTTTCTAGGTACCTACATAGTTAAATGTGTTACATTGTTCGTATTTTCAGGGAGACTGATGAAATCGGCACACAAGGCCAGCGGGACTCCGGGAGAAGGATCGGGGAGCGGATCACAGACACTACGTTTTGGCGTAATGAGGTCTACCTCCTTTTTATAACTTTTAAAATAGAAGATACCCTCTCGTCCTACTGAAACCACTTGGAATTTGCTAAACTTTGTAAAAAAACGTGTGTCGCGACCCTCAGGTGTCGATAGAGATGGAGCGGCTGGTGGCGACGTGCGAGAAGCTGAACGACACGCGGCGGCAGCTGGAGCGCGCCATCGCCGGCATCGAGGGCCCGCTGCACATCGTGCAGGAGTGCCTCTACCACCGGGAGAAGAGGCAGGGTACGGACATCACCCTGGTTCTCGTAGATTTCCGTTTTCCTTCTGTCCATTCTCCTCTATTTGTAATATCAAGATGTGTTTTTCTAATCTTGATCGAACTTTGAAATCCTAATTAGATTGTGAGATTTCAATCTATGAGATTGCTGTATTGGTATATAGTAGAGTGATGGGCACCGTATTCGATGTATTTGTTTGCAGGTTTGGAACAAGTGCATGACGCAGTGGAACAGTCCCTACTCAAGGAAGTAGCGATCCTGCGTGATTGTCAAGAAAAATTCAAAAATATGCTCGAGAAGGTAGGGCGATAGATGACCAAAGGACAACTGATAACACTCATAATTATTTTATTTTCGTCATATCTTGACAGGATATTTGCAGAATCATGGATTGCTGTAAGGCTGCAACAGGTTTTTATGCGATAATGATCATAATCTCATATACTCTGAAATATTCCACAGGTCAGACTAGGTAAGTAGTTCGCAATGGTAAAAAAAATTGTAGATTTCTCTTCACTTCAGCTGAAGAATTTGAAATTAAAATTGTCTCAAATTATTTCGTATGTAAATCCAAGCAAATTCCTCCCACTGACTTGAATCACGGCAGATTTAAGAAGTTTCATAGTTACAGTTCACTTCACCAGCATGGGAGTACCCAGCTTCTGTGTCCATTTTGTAAGCAAATTTTTAAAAGATACAAATACCGTAGATGTTTCATCCGATATCTAAGGGGGAGGGGTTGCTGGTCTCCCCTACCCCTACCTGGTTACGCCCTTGAGTGACATGTCCATGCTCCGGGCAGGTTCGGCAGCAGTCCAAGAACTGCCGCGCCACGCAGCACGAGCTGGAGACGGACATGCGCAACAAGGAGTACGCGCTCGGGATCGACTCCATGTGCCACCAGCTCAACAACTTCTCCAAGGTACCACAAATGCTACTCTTACTGCCAGCCTTCACCGATGTTGACTTACGATAGTTACTCACTAATTTCAGTTGATCTGATTAAAAAGTGGCAATTTAGTTGAGTATCTTGAACGTTGGTCTCTCACACAACGCTGTTTCAGCTATTTGTAAGCGACTAGGATGTTGTCAAAGTAAAGAAGCAACGGCGACGCGTCTACGATGCGTCTCCTGTCAGTGAACAGTGTCAGATACAGCGAATTGTGGATTGCGTTGCAGTCCCGTAGCTAATAAATAGCGTAGTGAGAAAGGCTTTACACCTGTGTTGGGCGACAGGGGTTGCAGTTCTACGCGGGCATCGAGCGCTACGACCCCACGGTGTGCGACGGGCCGCGCTGGGCCGCCGCCAGCGCCGCCACGCTGCAGCGCTCGCAGTCCGAGCGCGCCAAGGCCGTGCAGATGCTCTCCGGTAACTAGTGTCCGCCCTACATACACTGCAAGTTGTAGGTTGCAGCATGATACCACAGATGATACACTTGCAATTTTCGACCATTTGAACAACGATTATTTCCCTTCCTCCCTCTAATGCCGGATTCACACATATTAGTGAAGTCACCGTTCCGTCACAGATCCAGCAAATCTTTCATTCTCGGCATTGTCAGCACTGACACTGCACTGACAATGCCGAGAATGTATGAAAGATTTGCCGGGGCCGGAACTGTGACGGAACGGTGACTTCACTGATATGTGTGAATCCGGCGTAATACTTACAGTTCACGTTGTATGTTATAGCATGATGATACACTTCCAAGTTTAGAGTACTGAACATCGATTATTTAGCTGGTGAACAATATTGTAAAGTCCTAAATTCTCTGTTTGTTAATTATAAATTTCCCTGACCCATATCTGACACTATGGGAGGATTAGGTACCGTAAGGTTCTCGGTTGATAAATGTACCTACAGATGACATAATCATCTAATCATTTCATTCATACGCATAAAGATGCAAATAATAATTACTTGTAAGTACCTACTTGAAGATAATGTTGGTCACGAGTATCACGGCACCTTGACAAACGTGAACATTGATAAGGGTGGTTGCATAGTCAAGCTTACCGCCAGCGCGGTTAGCAGCGCGCGAGCCACGAGCTTACAAGTCTCTTGTACCGTTTTATAGAGAAAAACACCCGCGCCGATGAACCGCGCAGACATAACGTACATCTGTAGCGCGGTATAACCAATATGTTGGCAGACGCGGAGAACCTGATCAACGTGTCGGCGACGGAGATCTGGGACCAGTGGAGCAACACCAACAGCGGCTTCACGCGCCGCATCGCCGAGACCATCGAGATCAAGAACAAGCTGCAGCTGCATCTGCACAAGGTACGCCCGCTTACTTATCATGACCCCAGTCTTCAGTGTAAAAGCAAAAGACGAGAGGACCTGCACCACGAACTAGGCGAAGTAACCAGCAAGATATTGATTCCAGATCCAGCAGGAGATCTTCGACGTGGAGAAGACGCTGGAGCTGCTGAACAAGGCCATCGAGGACAAGCTGCAGCCAATGCGCGTGGCGCACACGCGGCTGCAGGCGCGCACCAACCGCCCGCACCTCGAGAAGTGCCGCGACGACGCGCAGCTCAGGTCACTATTCATTACACCGCGTGGCGCACACGCGGCTGCAGGCGCGCACCAACCGCCCGCACCTCGAGAAGTGCCGCGACGACGCGCAGCTCAGGTCACTATTCATTACACCGCGTGGCGCACACGCGGCTGCAGGCGCGCACCAACCGCCCGCACCTCGAGAAGTGCCGCGACGACGCGCAGCTCAGGTCACTATACATTACACCGCGTGGCACACACGCGGCTGCAGGCGCGCACCAACCGCCCGCACCTCGAGAAGTGCCGCGACGACGCGCAGCTCAGGTCACTATTCATTACATCGCGTGGCGCACACGCGGCTGCAGGCGCGCACCAACCGCCCGCACCTCGAGAAGTGCCGCGACGACGCGCAGCTCAGGTCACTATTCATTACACCGCGTGGCGCACACGCGGCTGCAGGCGCGCACCAACCGCCCGCACCTCGAGAAGTGCCGCGACGACGCGCAGCTCAGGTCACTATTCATTACACCGCGTGGCGCACACGCGGCTGCAGGCGCGCACCAACCGCCCGCACCTCGAGAAGTGCCGCGACGACGCGCAGCTCAGGTCACTATTCATTACACCGCGTGGCGCACACGCGGCTGCAGGCGCGCACCAACCGCCCGCACCTCGAGAAGGGCCGCGACGACGCGCAGCTCAGGTCACTATACATTACACCGCGTGGCGCACACGCGGCTGCAGGCGCGCACCAACCGCCCGCACCTCGAGAAGTGCCGCGACGACGCGCAGCTCAGGTCACTATACATTACACCGCGTGGCGCACACGCGGCTGCAGGCGCGCACCAACCGCCCGCACCTCGAGAAGTGCCGCGACGACGCGCAGCTCAGGTCACTATTCATTACACCGCGTGGCGCACACGCGGCTGCAGGCGCGCACCAACCGCCCGCACCTCGAGAAGTGCCGCGACGACGCGCAGCTCAGGTCACTATTCATTACACCGCGTGGCGCACACGCGGCTGCAGGCGCGCACCAACCGCCCGCACCTCGAGAAGTGCCGCGACGACGCGCAGCTCAGGTCACTATTCATTACACCGCGTGGCGCACACGCGGCTGCAGGCGCGCACCAACCGCCCGCACCTCGAGAAGTGCCGCGACGACGCGCAGCTCAGGTCACTATTCATTACACCGCGTGGCGCACACGCGGCTGCAGGCGCGCACCAACCACCCGCACCTCGAGAAGTGCCGCGACGACGCGCAGCTCAGGTCACTATACATTACACCGCGTGGCGCACTGTAAGGAGTTAATAAACTATGCATATGTGTGTGTGTTTAGTATGTAAGTTTTCCCAAGATATAAAATGTTTTGTACTAAGGTTTACAATATAGTATTCCAACAGACACCGACTCGTTTGATTGTTTCCCGCCACCTCACATGGCGACCCCGCCAGGATGGTGTCGAATTCGATCGCGCATTAAACACTTGCCGCCGCCGGCGAATTATACTCATACTCATTATAATAATACTCATCGCTGTAGTGCAACAGTACGATCATTTAATTTGTGAAAACCAAAAAAAAAATATGTGTAATTCGAGAGTGGAAAAAGAGAATGTGATCGTGGCGCAGACGGGCTCAACAAATTCAGCGGCCGTGGACCATACAATCAACACGCATCTGTCGACGATGAGCATCGTGTTAATCGTTATGTGCACTTTTCTTGGATTGGGAGGATTATACCTAATCTATCGACTCTACAAGAAGTGTCATAACTCTTGGACCAACGATCTGATCGTGCAATATTCGTTGAGAAGGTCCAATCGTCGTTTGCCTGCGCTCCCGCCGCCGAGATCCTGCTGCGGTCTTCATGATCACCGTGGACAGTTTGGCCATTCTACTGATAAGGAGTAGGTACCAGGCACCAGATCAACGTAACGTGTTTAATTAATGCGCAAGTGTCAAGTGAAATGTGCGGTTTGTGAGTGTTCGTGGGGTTGTTTTTTTTTTTATCCGGTATATACCAAAAGACAATAATTAAATAATGGACACTGAGGTTAGTTTTAAAATGTAATTCGTTTGTCATATATATTCATAATTTTTTTTGGTAGTTTTGATTTGTGTAAGGTAGCTTACCTACTATATTTTTTATTATTTGATATGACAAGTGAGTTACGGGATATCTATTTTAAGCTCAAAAATATTAAAGAAAATTTGTATAAGTTAAACTATAGTAGAAGGACGCCTAAATTTTTAAGTAGTAAGTTAGAGGAAGCGTCATTACTTTATGCAGAATTTCTTAGCATTAGTAATAGTATAAAAGATCGAATTAGTAAGAAGGAACTATCCGGGAAAGCATTACTAGATATCCAGTCTTATTGTGACGATATTAAAGACTTATATTCGTGCATAGAACATTTTTGTTCCAAATCCTATACAAGTTCAAAACACGGGACTGAATCAAAAAGTATAATCATGGATACTTTTGATTTAAAAGTCGCCCTTACTCTTTTGCCTGTAATGAATGACAGTGAGTCAGTCACAAAACAATTAATTGATAATATAGAATATTATGATTCCATATTAAACTCAGAATCAAAATCAAATCTTATTTCATTTATATTAAAGAGCAGATTGTCACAGATGGCTAAACTTAAATTATCTCCTTCATACGCTACTGTTCAGGAACTGTTACAGGACATGAAAAAGCTTTTATTGCCAAAAAAATCACCAACTGCTATCCAGCACCAGATGCAAGTCATCCGCCAAGGCGACGACTCAACGGACGAATATGGTAAGAAATTATCAGAACTATTTGTCAATTTAACAATCGCGCAATCAGAAGGCGATGCAAATACATTTAAAATTTTGAAATCAATAAACGAAAAACAAGCAGTCAAAAGGTTTTCTGATGGTCTACGTAATCGTCGAATCAGCACTATCATTGCGGCGCGTAATTATGAGTCCTTGAAGGACGCAGTGCAAGCAGCCATAGATGAAGAGACAGCAACATCGTCCAATTCATCTGATTTATTCTATTATAATCAACGGCAAAAATATAATATCAATTCCAGGAACGTGTACAACACTGAACGCGCATCATATACGCATCGTCCAGCTCAGCGGTACAATCGAGGTTCGAGGCCATTCCGACCCAGAGGACGTGGAACGTACGTGCCGGGTGCCAGCCGAGGCCAGTTCCGAGGCAATTATCAAGGTCGTACTTTTAGAGGTAACTCTTCAGTTTTTCGAGGAAACCAAAGGATTCGCAATTCAAATCATAATAACATACATAACTTAAATAATGAAGAATCCAATAACCAAACTGAAAATCAAGAAGTAGAAATTCCGAACCAGTTTTTTCGTATCTAAAAATGTAAATTTTTCTTCTAGTAATACTTGCTCAATTAATTTATACGTGGGAAACAAAGTGCATTCATGGTTAGTGGACACCGGCGCATCAATTTCAGCTTTGAAGTTGCGCGTTGCGTTAGCTTTAAATGTTCCGATATATAAAAGCAACTTAGTCATCAATGGAATCGGTGGGAAACTTCAAGCAATTGGATATGCTTATCTTGATATTTTTGAACGTGGACAAAGGTTTAATTATAAATTTTATATTTTTAAAGACTTACCATGTAAAAATGATGGGATTATTGGATGTAACTTTTTATCTTTTTACAAAGCAACATTAAATTTTCAAGAAAATACATTAACTTTACTTTCGAATAGAAATTTAAAAGTCTGTTTTCCTTTAATAACGGTTAACAAGAATGTCTTTTATATACCAGCTCGATCAGAATCTTTGCATTACGTAAACACAGTTCATACCGAAGATTTTCTGGTGTGTGCGAAAGAATTATCAGAAGGTATATTTGTTGCAAGTAGTTTAGTTCGCCCTTTTAATGGTAAAATACCGATACAAATATTGAATACTACGGATAATGACGTTACTCTCGATACGCTATCATTAATTATACATAACGCAAAGTAACATAATTATACAAAACTATGACATGTGCAGTTTCGATAAATGTGATTCTTTAGATGAAAAACGTATTAAAAACTTATTTTCAAGGTTACGTTTACAAACACTTAGTAATGAGGAACGTGTTTCTATTCAGAACCTATGTGCAAAATTTTCAGATATATTTTATTTACCCGGTGACAGACTAACTACAACTGACATTTACAAACATAATATTAAGTTAAAGCCCCATATAGTGCCTGTATACACTAAGCCCTATCGACTACCATATTCTCAGAAAAATGAAATACAAAATCAGTTAAAACAAATGTTAGAGGAAGGTATTATTGAGGAATGTGCAAGTGAATGGTCAAGTCCGATTTTGCTTGTACCTAAGAAAACTACTAATTCTGAGAAAAGTAAATGGCGTATAGTTGTGGACTATAGGAAACTTAATAACTGTATTTGTGAAGATAAATATCCGTTGCCTAACATCACTGAAATATTAGATTCGCTGTCTGAATGTGTTTATTTCAGTCATTTGGACTTGAAAAATGGATATTATCAATGTGACCTTGATCCCGATAGTAGGAAGTATACTGCATTTTGTTCTGGTCAGTTCCAAATGAAACGCATGCCCATGGGACTTAAAACTAGCCCTAGTTCCTTTTCACGCATGATGAATATGGCCATGTCAGGGTTAACATATGAAAAGTGCCTAATTTATTTAGACGATCTAATTGTTTTTGGACGCAACCTTGAAAATCACAATAAAAATCTTATGGAAGTTTTTAAGAGACTGCGTAAAGTTAATCTTAAATTAAATCCGGACAAGTGTGAATTTTTAAAAAAGGAAATGCTATATTTAGGACATGTTGTGTCTAGTGCGGGTGTGTTGCCTGATCCTGAAAAAATTATTGCAATTAAAAATTACCCACTACCTAAAAATACCGATGAGTTAAGGCGATTTGTTGCATTCGCAAATTACTATCGTAAATTTATTCGTAATTTTGCAGAGATAGTTATACCTTTAAATTTTTTATTACGTAAAAATACCCCTTTTGTATGGAATGAAAATTGCCAAAACGCGTTTGATTTATTAAAAAGCTGTATAAGTTCGCCCCCTGTATTACAATATCCAAATTTCTCCGAAAACAATACATTCATACTGCAAACAGACGCATCGGGCTACTCATTAGGAGCGGTTTTAAGTAATTGTGATAATAGACCTGTGGCGTTTGCAAGCAGAACATTAAATAAATCCGAGATAAATTATGCAACTATCGAGAAAGAGCTTCTCGCTATAGTGTGGGCAATAAAACATTTTAAACCATACTTATACGGACGCAATTTCATTATCAGAACTGATCATAAGCCCCTTATTTATTTATTTAGCATGAAGGACCCTTCAAGTCGATTAATTAAATTTAGATTACTTCTCGAGGAATATGACTTCTGTGTAGAATACGTAAAGGGATCAGATAACGCACCGGCTGACGCTTTGTCTCGTATTCGAATAACTTCGAACGAATTAAAAGAAATGAGTGAAACAATAAATATTATGACGAGGTCTAAATTCAAAGAGAAGTTACTGAATTCTCCGGACACTATTGCTTCTCAGGATGATCGGCCCGTACAACCGAAAATCGTGGAAACACATAGTAAGCCGAGTGAATCAGTCGAGTTGAAAATGATAAATAAACAAGAGTTAGAGCGTTACAGAAATACGCAGCTCATAGATAAAGAAAGTGAAAGATTTCTCTATATTTCAAGAAACAAGGTAATTTATTTTAAGAATCTAGTCTCTTTATCACCTATCTCGCCACGCGAATTTGTGAAAGAACTAGAAATTTTTTGTAAATTAATAAATGTCGACGTGATATACATATTGAAAGATAAAAGTAATTATATATTTATAGAGAAATTATTAAAAATAATTAAAGATCCCATGTGTACATCAAAACTAAGTTTTTGTATATTAAGAGATGTTATAAGAGTGGATAATATAGACAAAAGAACGGTTATACTAAATGACTTCCATCTCTTGCCTAGCAGTGGCCATGCAGGCATGAGAAGGATGTTCAATAACATTAGAAAGTACTACTTTTGGCCGGGTATGGAAAACGACGTCAGAAATTTTGTCAGACGTTGTGCTAAATGTCAAAAATATAAGTATTCCATTCCTGTTAAAGAACCAATGGTAATAACTACAACAGCTAATTATGCGTTTGAAAAAATTTTTCTTGACTTGGTAGGACCACTTGAAACGGATAATGAAAATAATTCATATATTTTGACATTGCAATGTGAGCTAAGTAAATATGTCGAAGCATATCCTTTGGTATCTAAGAAAAGCGAAGAGGTAGCAAGAGCCTTTGTTAATAATTTTATTCTCAGGTATGGGATACCACGACAGATCGCGACAGACAAAGGTACAGAGTTTTTGTCCGCGACATTCAAGGAGGTATGTAAACTATTAAACATAGAGCAATTAAACTCAACAGCTTATCGGCCACAGCCACAGCCACAGCATCGGAGCGTTGGAGAATACGCACAAACACCTCGTTGCTTTCCTTCGCATCCAAACTGAAAATCATCCAGGTACGTGGAGTTCATGGTTGCCATTCTGGAGCTTCTCCTTTAATACATCCGTGCATTCAGAATCAAAATATACTCCTTTTGAACTTGTATACGGTAGAAAATGTTCTCTTCCGAGTAATTTACAAGGCGAAAAGGTTCAGCCATTATATAACCATGATAACTACCCCTGCGAATTAAGATATCGAATTCAATCGTCACAAAAAGATGCTAGAAAAAATTTAATTATGAGCAAAATAAAGAGGAAATCAAAGTATGATACAAAGTTAAATCCTATAGTATATAAGCCTAATGATTATGTATTAGTTAAGAATGAAGTAGGTAGTAAGTTAGATAATGTTTATTTGGGCCCATATAAGGTTTTAAAAGATATTTCACCTAACTTAGAGATAGAAATAAGTGGAAAACCTATTTTAGTGCATAAGAATAGGACAAAGTTGTTTGTTCAGCCTACCTAATACATATATCTATGAATAAATAAATATCTACTGTTAAAAAAAATACGCAATTTATGCAATTTTTTTTTTATTTCACCGTGGAAGGTGTAAGGAGTTAATAAACTATGCATATGTGTGTGTGTTTAGTATGTAAGTTTTCCCAAGATATAAAATGTTTTGTACTAAGGTTTACAATATAGTATTCCAACAGACACCGACTCGTTTGATTGTTTCCCGCCACCTCACAGCACACGCGGCTGCAGGCGCGCACCAACCGCCCGCACCTCGAGAAGTGCCGCGACGACGCGCAGCTCAGGTCACTGTGTATTACACCGCGTGGCGCACACGCGGCTGCAGGCGCGCACCAACCGCCCGCACCTCGAGAAGTGCCGCGACGACGCGCAGCTCAGGTCACTATACTATACATTACACCGCGTGGCGCACACGCGGCTGCAGGCGCGCACCAACCGCCCGCACCTCGAGAAGTGCCGCGACGACGCGCAGCTCAGGTCACTGTGTATTACCCCTTGCCCCGCCTTCCCCCCCCCCCCCCCACACAATGCACGTGACAAACTTTCAACGATATAATGGTATCTAAGTATCATGTGGCCATGTGGAATGTAGTCGTCATGGACTGTGAGAATCACCAAGGCAATGAGAAACACGACATAAAGGACTTTTATCTTTGCGATAGATATGAATGTTACGTAATCGTAGGAACGTGATATTGACGGCCGTGTAGCGCAAAGGATACTGATACAAACTGGCGCTCGAAGGGCTTAAATTTTTTATACTCAATTTTTGTAGTCAGTGCAGTGGCACCCGCAAAACTCGGTATACCATCGATATCCATGTAATTACATCAAGCTAAGAATATTTTTTAATGTACTTTCACCTTACCTCCGTCACAATAACAGCATGTTAAATGAACCGTGCACTGTCCAGGCTGGTGAAGGAGGTGTGCGACTTACAAGAGACGATGGAGTCATTGCGCGGGCGCATCGCGACGGCGGAGGGCACGCACCAGACGCTGCTGGGCGTGCGCGCGGGGCTCGAGGCCGACCTGCGCAGCAAGGCCGCCACGCTGTTCATCGACCGCGACCAGTGCATGGGGCTCCGCCGCGGGTATCCCGTCACCGCCGCCATCAAGGCCTAGCCCAACTGGCTATCGACTCTCTTGTCAACGAGAGATTATCTGATTCGAAAATTTGCTGTATCAGTGTTCAGATTTTTTTTTGGTCTACCCTCTTTGACGCACAATTAGGCCGCCACGCTGTTCATCGACCGCGACCAATGCATGGGGCTCCGCCGCGGGTACCCCGTCACCGCCGCCATCAAGGCCTAGCCCCACTGGCTATCGAGCTATCGACGCTCTTGTCAAGAGATTATCCGTTTTGAGAGAAATTTTCTGTATCAATCTTGTGGTATTTTTTTTGGTCTACCCTCTTGCAAGCACTATTAGTCTAAGATCCGAATCTAAGTCGACATTCACCGGGTTGATAATAGAATCAAACTTGTTTTATAATAAATTTCGTATATTAGAAAATATATTAAAAATGGGTTGACAACAAAAATCCTGGACAGAATATTTTTTATTATTTTTTTTAATAATTTTTCAAAAATATTGCATGATGAAGATAATAATAAAATTTTATACTGGACTTAAAGTATAGAACATATAGAATGTGCAGATTATTATCAAATCGAGTGAAAAGTAACTAGTATTGACATACCTGTTTATACCTGTCTACCCAGTAGTTCGTCCAGGTAAATAATAGTCTACCCTACGTCTGCACATTCTATATGTTCTATACTTTAAGTCCAGTATAAAATTTTATTATTATCTTCATCATAAGTACAACATTTTATGAAAATCATTTTTTAAAAAATAATTAAAAATATTCTGTCCAGGATTTTTGTTGTCAACCCATTTTTAATATATTTTCTAATATACGAAATTTATTATAAAATAAGTTTGATTCTATTATCAACCCGGTGAATGTCGATATAGATTCGGATCTTCTACTATATTGATTCGTGAACAAATTCGATTTATGTTTTTAAGAACCAATGGCTGCCCGTTACTGTCGTTTTCGAGACTTAACGGTAGGTGCCTTGAGAATCAATGTACCTATGCCGTGACTCAGAACTGACCTTTAACTTGACCCTAGAAATTCCAGTATGTTTGGATCTACCCTCTTTCACCCACTAATATTATTTTGTGTAATTATTACCTAAACTTCAACATTTGAATTAAACTTTGCAAGATTGAGAGATAGAAGGATCCAAGTTCGATCTTTAATTTGAAGTATCCATTGCAAGTAGTGAGCTCAGTGCTTATTGCAAGATGCAATTGATGGTCTGATGAACTTCCCTCTGTACCATCTTCTCGGGAATTGGTTGTGGGCGAGTGCCGATTATTAGTCTTGACATGTTTGTTGTTTATTTCGATTTTGTCGAAATACACTAGTTGAAATTAATTTGTCTTTAATTTCTCTAATCCTGTGCCACCACGTAACCTAAACTATAAATATTTTTTGGTAATACTTCAGTGAGAAATTATAAAATGTTTGTTTGATAAAAAAATTCAGAAGCTGTAATTTGTGAACAAAGCATTATTTAAATTATTGCCTCTTATGTTAGTGAGAGACAGGGACATTAAATCCGTGAGATATTATTACCAGGGGCGCAGTATGCAGCATCGGCGCCCGCGTACAAAATCGTTTAACACCCTCCGCCCTCACCGTTCAAAACCAATCTCACACAGGTTCACTTTTATGCCACCCCCCTCATGCATGCCGCCCGCGTGCTGCGCAACTGATTATTACTAATAATTAACATACAGCTTATATTAAGTGACTGTGCTAGTGAAATTATGTCATGAAGTAAGGTATCATTAAAGACCAAAACTTTTAAAAATCAACAATACTTTTATTAACAGCATGATCACACAAGTAACACCTTCTCTTTCTTGTTGTAATGTCTACTGTCATTAAAAAATGAATCACTTGTCATCACATAGTCCATGTCACTACTTTACCACAGTCATCAACTATCTCATTTCTTCACATATGAAGGTATAGGCAACTTCATGCCTTTTTTCGCTTCAAAGAATGTGTATGACAACACAATCTCATCAAGGCACTCCATCTTGGGATCCTCCATAATATCTGGGTCAATATAGAAAAATACTGGCATATCCACCTAGGTAGAAAAAATTTAAATTTGTTACATTTAAATTATATGTATAATAGCTTAAAATCAATTAAACATCATTTAATTCAATTTCTCCTATTAATGGATAAAAAGATTGACTAATAATTGCAAACAAAGTAATTTTTCTTTAAGTATCAAACATTATTAGAGTGCATTGCCTCTGTTTGACAATTTTTAAAGTTTTAAGATGTAATACCTGTTCACGTGGGTTAAGTTGTTGTTCTTCGAAGCAGAAACACTGAATCTTGTTGAAGTACTGGCCCGCCTCAAACGGAATTACGTTGTAGGTGCTGATGCCTATCACGGGCTTGTCCGTGGGGTTGCGTGCTGTGTAGAATGCTAGTGCAGTCTCACCTGGAACTACCTGAAATATAGTGTCAAGTTATAAAATGTATCTCATAAGTAAAGTCAGGCTCCGAGCAGAGTATCAAGATGAAACATTCACTATTTTATAAGTTATCTCCAACTGCATCAAATTATATTCAGTTGTTTTTGAATGATGCCTGGACAAACAGACACACAAAATTAAAAAATTAATATTTTTGACTCCTATAATATTTTACGTCAAATAGAAAAAAAAAACAATAATTAAAATACAGATCAAAATGAAAAAAACTTGGCTACAAAATTTAGAATAGTTTGTGACTTCAAATCCAGAGTGAATAGGCTTTTCCTAAGTGAATGCACATTACCATTCAAGACTACAATGCCATTTACCACTAGACCAAGAAGTTTTGAAGTGCCCCATAATTATTGACACTAGAGGTCAGCCATCCACCTACTATCCACACCCAATGTAACATAGCTCAGTCGTTCACTTAGGTTTAACACAAGCTACAGGGCTATGAGGTTACAACTGTTTTCTGGTTACTAAAACAATAAATAGTCCCACTTACAGTGATGTCTGCTTGCTGAGGTTTAAAATTCCACTGCATGGAAGAAGACACATCAGCATTAAAACGAATCTTAATAGGCCTCTCTTTTATCGGCTTCATATTGCTCACCGTCCCCGACGCCTCTACTTGGCCTGTAGCCCCCCCATAACTGTAAGCCTGGAAACATTAACAACATTTGTAGACAGACATTACCAAAACCATGAGAATTGTATAACCAATATCAAAATATTAGCCTAAAGATTTATTGTTCTATGCAGTTCATACATTACTTATCTATCTACTATGAAGTGTTTACTTTACTTACTTGACAAAATATCCTATATAGAGGTACTGCAGCGTAGCTCAGTCCCACGGTGATTACACCTAAAGCTATCATGTAATTCATCGTTGACCGAATCTTGTTTTCTTGATGCATACCGCGATTAAAACATATATTTGGTAATGAATTCTTTGGAGTTAATAAGACAGGCGTTATCTTTACATTATATCTATATGCATTAAAGCAATATTTATTTATATGTATTAACCGAATCATTTTGCTAAACTGTGATTAATTGATGTATCCTAAAAATATTTATATCTGTTATATTAAATACATTTCTTGATAATCGCCTTCTTACACATAACCACAATTCCACAACATTACAGAATCGAATCGATCGAGTGTCACTGTCATGTCAAAAAAAATCAAAGTCAAACTATCACTGACAGTGACAGTTGTCAGGTTGTCGTTGTCGCACAGCCAAGCAATTTTTCTGTAACCATAGATCACAAAATAAGTCTAATTTGTGCATTGACTCTTCCTATCTCTACAAAGTAAGGATAGTAACTCTTTTGCTCAACTATGTATATTAATTTCCGTACCTATTCATTTATTAGGGTTCCGTACCCAAAGGGTAAAACGGGACCCTATTACTGAGACTTCGCTGTCCGTCCGTCTGTCACCAGGCTGTATCTCATGAACAACCGTAATAGTTACACAGTTGAAATTTTCATAAATGATGTATTTTTGTTGCCGCTACAACAACAAATACTAAAAAACAGAATAAAATAAATATTTAAGTGGGCGCCCATACTTTCGACGCCTCAGCGATAGTTTAGTTACCTTTCGGTCCAAGAGATGGCGTTGTGCGTAATATGTGGCTACAATAAAACAAATAGGTATTTAAGTGAGGCTTTCATACAACAGACCAGATTTTTTTGGCGTTTTTATACATACAAATGGTAGGGAACCTTTCGTGCGCGAGTCCGACTCGCACTTGGCCGGTTTTATTTATTAAACAGGGCGGCCAAAAAGTCGTGGATCAAGATCAAACATGGCCCCGTGCACGGCCCGTTAGCTGGGGTCATACGACAAGCGGTTTTCAAGATTTCGTGAACTTCCGCTTTTGTCGATACTTATTTTGTAAAATCAAAATAGGTATATCATACTTTTGAGTCACATCAGGGAAACTTAAATGGAAAAGATGTTTCAATGTTTACTTGCGTCTGAAAAGGGCAGATTTAAATCTTAAACACAGAGGAATTAAATGGCGAAAAGAATGGCAATTTGAATGAGAGTAGTTAAATTCGATAACTTTTTTATTTATTTTATAAGTGATTTTTTATCGTTACCTAGATTTGGTACGTTGAAGATTGGCAACACTGATCAGTTACACATGGCGGGAAATTTAACAGGTCTACCGTCTATCTGTTGAAACAGTATTGTAATAGTCCTAAATAAATTAAGAAACACCTACAGAAACATTGAAAACCGACTTTATGTAATTTCCATCGATGGTAATTTCCAAAAATATACCAAAACTATTTTTATGAACAAATAACATAAAAAGGCTAAAAGTAAACAACTTTTGGAAAAACGATTAAAATATATTTAACATTAATATCACAATTTAAATTTTTACGAACGTCTGATTATTCGTCCATGTGTCATCGCTTGTACTCGAGTTCTAACGTTTTGTGTTTCGTCTTAATGTGCGCGTCTGTGTGTGTTTTCTGGTACGCTTTATATGTGCAATCGAGGAACGGGCATCTGAACATGGGTTCCTTGCCACATTCGTACGTGACGTGCCGTCTGTAAGTACTTTTATGCCTGTATTTCCGTTTACACTTTTCACACTCATAACTCGTTTCGTACTGTGACCAGTAATTTTTAGTCTTCATTGGCATAATGGGCAACATGGTTTGCATCATTGTCTTAAAGAAATCCACTTCACCTGCAACAATAAAACAATCCAGTAATATTTTATTATCGTTGCAATGCTTACAAACTAGTGTCATATACCTACCTACCTATATAATTATTCTAATTATAAACTTGGCTATATGCGCACCATGCAATATGTTGCAATGCAAGATAGAATTTACTTTTATTATTAAGACCTAGCTATTTGGTTGTGGAATATAAGATAAATCAGACATTTCATTTAATTGAGAACATTTATTCACATTTATCCCATTAAAAAAACAAACCAAACACACTCAACTGCATTTAAATAAAAGTACATAATATTTTATATAAAGTTATCAGTTTTTTGGTTCCTAAAATAGTGAACAATCTATGCATTATTTAGATACTACCTTTATCTTACGACCTTAGTTAATAAATTTGGTCTTTCACTTTGGATTGGAACACTGTGTAAATAGTTAACTATGGATGTTTAATACTTTGGTTATTATTTATTATTAGTAATGCCTCCAATTTGTCGTTGTCGAACAAATACAAAAGTAATAAAATATATAAAATTGTGCTTGAACAAACATACCTACTTATTTATATAGGTACTTACAAAAATTGGCACTGAACTAGTTTTTATAACTGATAAATTATTATTTTGGTAATTATTAATTATATTGGTAATGTATAAACCGTACAAACCTACAAAATAACCAATGTTAAAAGTTTAAAAGGCAACAAAATTTTTATTTAGTTATTAGAACAATAATAATATTGTGAAATGTACAATAATTATAAGTTATTTCTTGGTGGGTAATTATCCTTTTTAGTTCCCTATTAAATAAAATTCCTATTAAAATAACACTCAAAATAACACAATTAAATTTTATAATAATGTAGACCACTTTTCAAAGGCAATTTCATACAAAACCTAACTGAATTGCTCAAAAATCTTTGCTATCGGGCGAATTAAATGTTAAAGGGCTCTGATACGAGATTAGTATACTAAATAGCATTAGTTGAATCCAGGCAGCAAAGATTTTCGGGCACGATCTATACAATAATTTATACCTATTCTTAACAATAACATTATTATTTCATTTATTAAGGCACTTAATTTTATTACATCTAGAATCGACTGGAAGATTCTTTGGTTTAATATATTGCTTCTTGATTTGAACTT
This sequence comes from Hesperia comma, assembly GCA_905404135.1. Taxonomy (NCBI): domain Eukaryota; kingdom Metazoa; phylum Arthropoda; class Insecta; order Lepidoptera; family Hesperiidae; genus Hesperia; species Hesperia comma. Next base: position 713,220 of record FR990026.1, on the reverse strand, counting down.
TAAAGGTAACTTAAATAATAGTAACAAATGCAAAAAATAATATTATACAAATCAACATAAATACTGAATCTATAATACAAAATTTGGTGTAAACAAATGGCAAAATATTACTACGACGATAAATTTCTTTGGTAACAAGGAACACACACTAAATAAACATTAATAACAAGAACAAGAAAAATTAACAATATATTTAAATTTTCTAAATAAAAATGAAATATACTATGTCTTACGTATATTATTTGTCTAAGTAGTTTGAAATCTACATCTTCAATATTAATATTATTATCAAATATTAAAATGTCTTATGGCTCATCTGGGCGTTAGATGCCGTTCAAAAAGATTACACACTTTTAAGTCAAAATGCGTTTCAAATTACAGTAATGTAAAAAAAAACCAAAGCGTTGAATTTCATAAATATGCAGTACAAAAATAGAGGTATCTCATAAAATAATGTGCTTCGCTATCCGATCCAATTTTACAGACCCTTAATAATCAGAATCAACAATTTCTTACCAATAGTGCAACGTCAGTTTATTATTATCCAGCTGGAAGTACAATTACTATTTAAACGTGACTAATCATACTAATGTATGATCTTCATTTAAATCACCTAACGGTTTTAAAACGTGTAAATGTAAACAAAATAACAAAAAAACACACAACTTGTGCCAAATCTAAATACTGAACGATAAATACAAGAAACTGTAGGTTTCAATATAAACAGGGTCCTCCAGAAGCGGTGTTACTGAGCCGGGCGCCGCTGGTTTCCTGTGCTCGAAGTGTTCCCTTAAGTATTAGGTCCTCGAACTGTGCAGTAACAGCTGTAACACAGAGTACATTTTGCATGTTATACAACATTCTTACAGTTGTTAAATTATATTGAAAAAATATTTAGGACTGCCGTCGTTGCGGAGATGTAGCTTTTCATTTGTTAAGAAATTTTGTCTTATAAAGTTTTGATTTCCTATATAATTAATAGTATATAGTATAAACACTATAAACTATTTCTCCGCAAGTTACGAAGTTTGTACATGCATGTGTAAAGTTCTATTACATGAAAATAAGTGCAGTTTGAAAATATCTCCATTAGCTATTTATTTACAGGCCTATCAATATTTAAGTAATCATGAATGGCCAAATGGCAAAACTAAAACGTCTAGTTTGATAATAGCAGTGGTGCACTGTACTTTTTTATATAAATTGACTTGGAAAATTGAGTATCTAAACTGAGACCCCAGTAAAATGAATGAGTTAGTATTAGCCCCACGCCACCCGAGTGACGGTGAGTGAGGGGCGAGCCGATCGCGCCGCGGCGCCGGTTAGTAGTTATTGTGAACGTTTACTGACATTAGACACCTCTACGGGCGGCGGGTCATTCCGACACGAAATCCACCTTCTCCGGCAAATCTTTGTGCAGATGGCGCTCGTGTAGGAGCAAATTGTGCTTCTGGTAGGCGCGATACACACAGTAGGGGCACTTGAAACTCGGCTGCTTTCTACACTCGTACTTAATGTGCCGCTGCAGCGAGCCTTTGTGCTTGTACTTGTTGCCGCAATCCACGCACTCGTACAGCGTCCAGCCCGCCTTGCCGCCGCCCAGCCCCACCGTCCCGTAACCCAATATATAAGGAGTGTACAACTGTGCAACTGAAATCGAAACGCAAACAAACATCAATACGTGCAAGTACCGTCCAGCTACCGCCACTGTGAAAGCCAAGCACCTTAAACTATGTAAACGATGTGCTGCCGTCAAGCGTACGATAATGCACCATGTCTCCCATTAATTTGCTCCTCGTGTCTACCGGTATTAATGTCTCTAGCTATCTCTACAGGACAACATGCTGTGTTTACACTGAGATACCATGAACGTTTTACAGTTTTGGTCCCATCAAAAATACAAACATTTTTTGTATTTTCGATTCGGTTAACTATCATACTGATAAGTTCTTAAAAAATAACAATAATATTCAAAATCATACTTAACATGCAGTGTTATTTATCTAAGTACCCAGTTATATAGTTTATAAAATATCGCATACATTTTGCTAGTTTCCCGCCACATTGTTAGAGATTATAATGATATTAAAATACATGATTGGAAACAGTAAATATTAAAAACAAGATGTCAAGAATAGCAACTTTATTAAAATACAAAAAGGTTATAAAAATACAATCAAATGCATTTAATCACTGTAACTTCTTATCGTCAGATACACTGTTATCTACAATACGTACAAAGGTCTAGGCAGTTCTTGTATAACTAGGTTCTAGCCTGCTGCTACGTCGGTCACTTGGTGTAACGACTATCATTATGATACAAATACATTTAGCACAATATAATAATCATATTATTCCCTTGTCGTGCTTATTGTCATTCACATAGCCGTGTGATTTGGTTTTTGATTCGTTTCGATTGATCCAGAGATAGAAAACCATAAAATACCCTACGGTACTCGAGAATAAAAAAACAGGAATAATTGACAATTCGTTTGTAAAAACTTGTGTTACGTTCGATTCTAAAAATTCACTCGAGAAGGATTATCACAGCTCTATTGTACCCAGTATAACACACTACGTTACGAGTAATCTACCAAAATCTGTTCTAATTATTTATTATTGTCAAACAAATGTGTTCACAACCAGATATTCGCAATAACAAGTTACATATCATGCTTCATATAAAAACTCACGAGACTATTATAACTCCTAATGACTAAAGTTTAAAGGCACTTTGTTCGTATAACAGTGACACGTGACTTGTGGTTGTACTTAGCGAACTCTACGTGGTGATCGTACGATGGTAACTGGTGCGGGCGGGACTCGCGAGTCCTCCCTAACTTACTATTAACGTAATTTCTAAATGGTAATGTATATAAAATACTTATCGACTACGTGGAAGATTTAAATTTGAACTGTTTATATAAAAATGTGTGCACGGTTCAATTATTTCGATGAACCGTCAATGGCAGTGTTTGAACTGGTCGATTCCACGGTTCTATTTTTAAGGCACTCGTTGCAACTGGTCTGACCTAAACCTAACAATAAAAATTGGCCCCAAATGTAACATCGAATAACACATTCATAAACATTTATTTCGAGGAACTTACTTAATACGACACCTACTTAATATTTTCTCTATCGCGCGATACGAAATATATAGTCCTAGATTAATATAAAATAAATGCATTACAAGTTAAAGAGATCTAAAAATAATTGAAATAAAAAAATTAACTTACATGAGTATTACAAAAATAATGGAACATGCATTATGGCAAAGAACTAGAGTTTGCTTACTAAGCGACAAATAGCTTCAACTTCAACTGACGACTGCGATTTATATATTAGAACAGATAAAACAATTCTGCCGCTAGCCGCCAGCCACCAACAGCACTAGCTCCCTCTCGCTGCGAGATAATAATATAATCTACTCTGCCCTGGACAGCTACGATAAATACGGAACCTACGATACTAATAAAAGCATTCGTCTCGGCACTAGCAAAATATAGCAACCGTCCCATAAAAAGAACGACATTTTACGACTGGTTCCTCTATCCGATAGGTTAGTAACTGTAATGGTAACAACGGTAGTCAGTGGTCGGCTCCCGATACGCGCAAATATCATCAAAATACCAGGAATGATAATTTATATAATAAATGCTGTACATAAAAATATATCAAAAGAGTAAAAAGCGTAACTATACAATCACTTTTCTTAAAATAGTGGATAAATGCAACAGTTGCTCACACCGCTGCGATTAACTGCAACCAGTGTCAATACTATGAGTAATTCGTTACGAGATTAAATTGATTACGGTATCTATTCAGTATTATAACATTGAGCCCTCGTGTGATTGCAGCAGGTAACGATCGAAGGCGCGAGAACGACCGCTACGTCTAACGTGACTGTCCGACGCCACTATCACAAAACATTTATCACATTCTGAAAGTAACTTGCGAATTGATACCAAATTTAGTAAATCTTAACGCTTCCATAACAAAAATCTTAAATAGTCTCCGCTTCAACAATGACATCGTTCGATTCAAAAAGGCAACATACGGAAAACTTAACACTAAACCGAACGTGAAATATATATCTCTGCTCGTGTACACGTCTCGCCGAACTTTAAGGGGGCTCCGATCCGGGCGCAAGCCGCTGCGATCTATGCGGTTTTAGGTATCGACAGAGCGGACACTGGTCATGGGCGAGTTTAAATCGAGAGCGCCGGTCGGAGGCGCCAAAAGGCAAGGCGAGCATCGAAACGTGATAGCTAGGTGCATGCGTCCACGTTGTCCTGCTTGATGTACTGCTCGGGCTTGAGGTGCACCTCGCGGTGCATGCGCTCCATGTGGCGGGCGATGTGCATCTTCTGCTTGGCGCGGTACACGCAGTACGGGCATTGGAACTGGGGCTCCTTGCCGCACTCCCACTTCTGGTGGTTGCGCAGCGACGACTTGAGCTTGTAGACGCGGCCGCAGTCGGGGCAGGTGAAGCTGGGCTCGCCGGGCGCGCCGGCCACGCCCACGCGCATGCCGGCCACCAGCGGCAGCGCCAGGCGCGCCGACCACTGCTCCCACGACAGCCCGCCGATGCGCGGCGCCGCGCCCTCCTCGCCCACACCGCCCACTGCGCCCGCGCAGCCCGACCCTGAAATGCCCACCACACTCGTCAGCCACTCGCGCCACGCGTCACGCACGACATTCAACATTCCCGTGGGGTTAACGACAAATACAAGCACATTATACATGTTATATACGTAACATATCATACACATACATATCATATATACATAGACGTGTACGTACATATACATACTAAATGTAATAATCTACTGTGAGTGTCCACCGAGTGCTGTGATGAAAGCGTTGCAAAGGAAAATTAAAAAAAAAGAACAAAAAAAGAAATAAAATCTTTTATTTAAAAAATGAATTGTACGAAGGTTTAACAATGTCGTCCATTGTAATACAGTTCGTACGCTCTTGAATACGGTGATAGTCGAGAACGAATTCTCGTTAATCGAGTGGAAGATAAGGTACCAAGAAAATTCATGGTGTTACAATGATCGATATGGTTTTAGTCACTGCTTTGGATATTCTATTAAACTTTGTTAAATGAAATGCAGTCTCCCGACCCATGGGCTTTTCTTGTCTACCTGAAATTATTAATTATATTAGTATGAACGAAAAGAAGAAAAAACACGTCAAGGCGCCAAAAGGTAGCAGTGATTCGAAACATGCATTCATGCGCGGTTAACTCAATTATAACTGGAACGGCACACTTACCGCCCTCGGCCGGCCTTACAGCGGGACGCGGCAAAGTAAATCAACTAGCACTCGTCTTTGTAATTAACAACGGTGTCGTCGATGCTCTAATGACAATACTTCAACATTACGCCGTCTCTAGTTCAAATACTTGACATCAAAATACCGCAGAAAATAAAATAAAAAACAAAAAAAAAACAACTAAGTACTCTATATTCATATTTTATTAAACTTTTCTACCAAGTAAACCCCAATATATTCATATAAAAATCACACTAATATTGATTAACTATTCTTTCCAATAACATTAACAAACAATGTAAACTTCATAACATCCAAAATTATATTCTAATTCATACATCAGTACGTTGGACCTCCTACAACATGACATGGAGGGGTCGCGTCGCGCCCCGGCTGATAACAATAATTTCTTTGCTTAGCAATGACTTGAATGGTTCAATAACAATAACATGCGTTAAATTCTTATCATCACGTTAATAACTAATACTGACTTTGGTCAAATAGCTTTGTTATCCTAGTTTAACAAAAAATATCAACAGTCAATATGCTAAACAACTCGAATACACTATTGCGAATAAAATATCTGTTAATATCAGTAACTCTTTTTAAAATTTTTGAACACATTTTTTCCCAATACACCACGATATAAACCAAATAACATAATAAATAGATATTTAATATTAACTACAGGTAACATTGTAGGCACATAATCGATGAGCTTCAGATTACCTAGTCCGTATTTACCTCAAAGTTCTACTACGGTGAGGTATCGTGTTCACTTCCATGGAAGTTTGAGGCATCTACTTAGCTTAACTGGACCATAGGCCGCTTTAATTATCCTAATAAATAAATTTAAAAATAATGTAACTTTGGGTTTTCTTTAACAAAATGGGAAGACGTTTGTGGTCCCAAATACAACAATTCCTAAATGGAAAAACTATATAAAAATGTATATATCAATATCTTATATTACACACAAATATCATCTAATATTTTCTAATATCATTGCACTAAAAGTTATCAATTTTGGAATTATTCCAGTTAAGGAATGTAGAGGAAACTAAATCTAGAAGAATTCGAGATGTCTTCTTGACAGCCGCGACCCGGGGCGGGCCGCCATTGCAGAAGTATATTGCTGCGGGTCACATTACACTACGACGGGACGTTTCAGAAACAACAACTGAACAAAATACTCAGGGTCAGTCTTAACTACAATAATAAACTCTAAAACAAGAAAAAAAAACAACAAATCTAACGCTAACATCGTTAGGGAATGTGCACATTAAGACTATTATCTTTAGTGTATATTAAAACTTCATCAACAAAAATAAACAGTAAATATAAATATTATTGCAGGACCGATTTGGTTAGGTATCTACTTTGGTCTAATGATCGTTTCGGTCGCGACCGGCGCCGCTAGTTCTCTAGACGGCGGTCTTCTTGTTGCGGCGCACCTTGTTGCTGGCGTACATGTACCACTCGGTGTTGTGGTGCTTGCGGATGTGCACGCCCAGGTTGCCGCGCTGCTTGGCGCGGTACGAGCAGTAGGGGCACTGGTGCGCGGGCGCCTTGCCGCCGCACTCCACGTTCTCGTGGCGGCGCAGCGTGGACTTCCAGCGGTACTTCTTGCCGCAGTGCCGGCACTCGAACTGGCGGCTGGGGTCGGCGCCCTCCCGCTTGCCCACAGCGCCCTTGTCCCCGTCGAGCGGCGCCGGCGCGGGCCCGAACTCGTCGGGCAGCACGATGTCGTCCGTGTCGTCGTACTCGCCGTCCGACTCCTCGTCCGGCTTGGCCAGCGAGTTGTTGTTCTGCAGGAAGGCCTGCTGCAGGATGGCGCCGATGGGCGGCTTCATCATGCCCGAGACCTGAATGCAGGGCGGCACGAGCGCCGCCAGCGACTGCGACTGCGCGTGCTGCACCGACAGCAGCGACAACAGAGCCGACGGGAGGTGGCTTTCCTTGTGTAACTCTGAAATACAACACATTAACGGTATTGCAAATAATAAGTTAAGCGGATCTACGTACGGACTCTCTTGTTAATACTACCAGAGGCTAAAATAAAATTAAGGAACCAAAGAAATGCGTTATAATAAGTAAAAAAATATAAAAAATATTCTCTGTTAGAAATCATAAAAGGCGAAGCTTCTAATTCATGCAAAACATGCACAATCCAAGTATTCGAACCGTCATTGACTAATCTTCCCATAAAACGGTGCAGGTGTAAATTTAAAAATGAAAAGCCGAATTACGCCTTAAAACGTTTAATAGTTCAAAAAATATCGAATATTATTCAATCATCATCAATACATAAGTGTACAAGGCTCATATAAAATTTACGTAATTTCAATACCATCTAAAAGGAAGATCGAGTAGTCAATAGATAAGGCACTATGCGGGGGTCCCCGTGTGGGCGCGTGGGGGCGGGGACGCTCAGTCGGCGCGGTGGTGCTGCGGGTGCTTCTTCTCGATGTGCTTCTTGAGCTCGTTGCGGCGGTGCTTGCTGTAGGCGCAGTGCGGGCACTTGTACTGCGGCTCGCGGCCGCACTCCAGCGTCACGTGGCGCACGAGGTTCTTGCGCGCGTTGTAGCAGCGCTGGCAGTTGGGGCACTTGTAGCCCTTCTCCGTCTTGTACTGCGCGCACGGCAGCGAGCTGGCGGCGCGCGCGAACACGTAGCGCGGCTCCAGCGCCTTGTCCACGCGCTCCGCCTTGTCCTCGCGCTCTGCCTTGTCCTCGCGCTCCGCCTTGCCGTCCGGCTTGTCGGGCCGGGCGGGCGGCGCGGGCGCCGGCGGCGGCTCCTTCTTGTTCTCCTTGGCGTCGTCGGGCGCGATGCTGGGCAGCGTCACCACGTTCTTGAGGATCGCCAGCGTGGTGGCGCTCGCCGACTCCTCGCACACTTTTTTACTACTCCGCGTCACGATTCCTTGCCGCGGCGTCGACGTCCTCCGACCTGCAACAGAGAGCTCAGTACAGTCCCGAGTGTGGCGCGCGCGGCCGGGCGGATGCGTATCGATAAGCGAAAAGAATAGACAAATAAAAACAAAATATAATCGATGAACGTAAATGTATTAAAGGATATTATGAAAAAGAAAACAATGTTAGAAAACAAGTAAGCACCTCAACTTTAACAAAAAGAAAACTTATATAAAAAAAATAACAAAGGGAGAAAAACAACAAATCGGCTAACATCGAGTAAACCATGAATTATGCTAATCAAACGCCTTCCAGACATGGCACACAATTATGAGATCGCTTTTTGATACAATGATTACTACTCCGGAAGGTTGCTAGTCCCTAATCCTCCTAGTCCTAGCAATTCATGTTTTTATGAGATCCCATGAAATAATCAACAAATGTAAACATTCAAAATGTAACTAAAATATATAAAAATCAATATTAACGAAAACAAAAACATAAGTAAAAAAGCTAATATAAATCAAAAAATCAAAAGCTATGTCCATCAATCGATTTGATGTTTGAGAGCCACATGTGATGTCAAAGTTTTTTTCTGTGAATATTTTTTTCCACATTTATCGCAAGCGAACTGAGGGCCCGTGATACATTCGTACTTCTCATGTCTCAGTTTATTCCTCCTGTACTTGTAATGCTTCTTCTGGCATATGGAGCAAAAGTATCGCCGTTCCTTCTCTTGCTTCACTCCGTTACTGGCCATCTCCAAATCCATACCTCTCTTTAATTTTTTCTGTCCTTTAATAATTCTTTGTTTATTTTTATACTTTCGCCCTCTCTTCCTTTTGGAGACGACCGAGCTACCTCCCGCATCGACGGTCCCTTCTATGCTCTTAAGCCACCCACGAGTTAATGGAAAGGGAGTTTTAGCGTAATTCAATATGGATGTTAATTTTGGAGGTGTTTCTGGAAGGGCAAAATATTAAAAGCGAGAATGAGATATGTACAAAGCATCGAGTGTGTTAGTACCGCAGGTTCGTGATCAGAAAATTTGCGAAAACATTAAGATTCATGTTAATTACAATGTTTAATGGTCACACGACAAAGCTGTCTTATACACGTGTACATGAAGGAAAATGAATTCATGCGAGCTGTGCAGGGAGTCGACGGGGTCAGTACTGAATACTGAATAAACTTATTACAATAATGAAATTGTATGTAGATGTTCATCGTCTAAACTTATCACATTTTTATGACTTCCACCTACCTACATTTTAAAAAATGAAATGCGCATCCACTATAAAAAAAAAACTAATTGAATTTTCAATCCGATCAGGGCTCCAATTCTACTAAATTATAACGCTTCAATTGTATCTCGATGGAATTGTTTGCCACATTTTGTATGCAAAATTGAATAGTTTGACACATTTGTAGCATATTTCGTGTATAGAATTGAATAGATCGACACATTTTGGTACGTTGTGTGTACAAAATTTAATAGTTTTCGTCGCTATATCGGCACATTCTGTATACAAAATGTGGCAGACTATTCAATCGAGATACAATTGAAGCGTTATAACTTAGCAGAATTGGGGCCCAGGCTTTCGAGATTAATGAACATGCATATCGGGCTCTCGTCTCCTAAAATCGCTAATGAATAAAAAACATGAATTGCTAGGAAAGACATTTGCAGTGAAATCACATGTGAATGCAAATAAAGACATAATAAATAATAAATAAATAAGCCACATCAACCAACAAACTACGACGACAAAAATAATAGTAGAGGTTTACCTTGGCGGGTGGTGGTCGGGGCGCTCGCGACTTCGGATACGACACAAGGCACAATCGCGGGCGCGGCGGCCGCGCGGGCGGCACGAGCGGGCGGTAGCGGTAGCGAGTCAACGACTATAAACTCCGTGTAGGAAACTTGTTGCCAACTGGGTGAGGTGTCGTGCACGAGTGTCTCTATGTCTACTACTACATAAATAATCAATAATTCCAGTATAAATACTTAAATTTTACTTACCGACATAATGTTATGTTCCACTCCGTGTTAAATATTACATTACATATATAATAAATTAGCACTAGGTCGCAAATATACGCAAGAACGCCGGTGCCAACTGAGACAAACTACGGAAGGATGGATAGGCATGCAATGATCTACGTCCGCTCAGACCCCATATTACATTATATTAAACACATTACACAAAGCAACACAAGATCGTTAATGTCATGTGTACGAACAGCAAAATAACTGGAACCAGCACTTACCTTACCGTTTGTTACCTCACCTCCAACGAGGCTACATTCAATCAATACCTTTACACCTTTACCTTTACCTGATTTTCTGAAATATCTTTTAAGGTTCATACATAAAAATATAAAATTGCAATAAGATTAGTAATTTTATAATATTAATATTAGATACTATTTATTATTATAAGGTCGATTTTCACATGTGAAAACACTAGCACTCTTGTATCCGCTGTTGTAAAATATAATATTTATATATAACAGGATAAATAGATTATTTAAAGCAATGATCGTTTATCTATTTTCAAATTATGGGAAGACATTGCGCATTTCATCCGTTCCTTTTATGTCTGGAACGATCAACTTTTAATCATGACTCACCGAACACATAAGAATCGTTTGTATCACAGAAAAAGTTGATTGTTCCAGAACGTCAATCTCCAATCCCATGTAACATTTTGCGTTGTTCAACGTTAGCGGTAATTAGAGACGTTAAAATGTTTCGCAAGCTAGCGGAACGACCAACGCAAGATGTTGCCCCGATGCTCCGCCCGCATGCTTACCTTGCGACTCTCGGACGCTGTCATTTGAGTTCATAATTTCATCTTGAGATCGTTCCATATGCCATTGGAAATCTGGAAACAACGAAACGACCATTAACATTGGCTCTTTTTCTTTTATTGTTGTACTTTTTGACCGAGTTATCAAAAAAAAAATACTTGTGATAAAATTCATACAGCCAAAATTATGATTTTACATATTTGAAAAAAGTTTTATTATATTACTGTAAATAGCTGGTGCAGTATGGTCATTTATACTCGACTGATATGAAGTTGGCTACGAGTGGCTGCGCAGATGTCGATTTTAAGGTCAAAATGGTGGTAGGAGGCGGAGTGCGGGCGGTAGAATACCATGGACGTAAATACGTCCATGGCCAATACAAAGTAGCGCATAATAAAACACTGTCATGGCCACCGTGTTTTGATTGGTCAGTTACTGTACCTGCGCAAACATCTCGGAAAACGAAGTTCACATCAGCCGAGTCAAAATGACCTTACTGTAGCTGGTAAATAATGTGTATCTGAGTCTTACTAGTGATTGTTGGTATATGTTGGTTTTAGAAATGAATCAAATATTTCGTATTAATGCAAACTGTGTATAATATAATATAAATAATATAATATAAATGTAACATCTAAATTTGTACCACATAATATATTGCAATAAATACTGAATACTGAACTGCAAAATAATAATAATACTAAGTCATGGATTTCGATGGAACCCTGTACGCGGGGTTCCATCTTTTTTGATAAGAAAATTACAGCTAACCCTAACCTAACCCATTTATCGTCCATTTGAGTTCCATGGTTTTTATGGTTTTGGTATTTGCTTCCCAGTTCCCCCTTATTCATCGCTAAATTTGAAATGCATGTCGATTCAACAAGACATAGAAGAATGTCTCGAGAAGCAGTAGATGTTATTATTATTTAGGAGTCTGGCATGGGGAACTAGTATCCCCATGAGGCCACTGCAACCATCTCTGATATACTGTGACCATCCCAGTTTTAGTTAAATCTGGTCCCCCAGGCCTACAGTTTGAATAAATAGTAGTACGTTTCCAGGGTCCATCTCATTGATTAGGTCAGGTTTGATTGTGTGACCTCCGAGTATGCGACTTCTGCAGTGGGTAATTGTTGCGCAATCGCAGAGGACATGTATGGGGAGGGCATATATGGTATGTATCTGTGACCATAGATGTAGCATACACTGACGTTTAGATAGATTGGCAATGCAAAAGAGCAAAACATATGGTACACGTATGGCAGAGCGAGATAGATAGACGAAACCGATTTTTAGATAGCGGGTTTAGCGGGCACTTGTCAAAAATTGTTCCTCAATTTTCTCAAAATACTTAATTTACTTTTTACATTTCTGAGTGGAATAACGTCCTTTGTAGTGTTAATTAGTGATGGTTTTACTTGTGCGGTACCTGGATGTGACTCCTATAAATATAAATAAATATAAAATCCCAGGCGTCGCGCTCGGCGGTGACAGCGGGCGATTCATTTTTGGTTTCGTTCAAGTGAGACAGTTGCCAATCTATAGTTATATAATAAATCTATGTCTGCGACACTAACTGCGTACGACGTCGTTGTGCTGCGCGGGCTGGTGGTCGTCGGGCTCCTCGTCGAGCGTGAGGTCCTCGACGCCGTCGCGCGACAGCTCCTCCTTGCAGGGCGGCAGCTCGTCGGCGGGCGGGTCGGGCGCCGCCACCGCCGCCAGCGCCGGCGCCGGCTCGCCCGACGCGCGCCGCGCTTTCTTCCGCCGCCGCGTCGGGCTCAGCGAGCCCTCGCGACTGTCGATGCTGCCGTCTCGGACCTGCAAACGATTCCTCGTTTTAACATACTAAACACATCGATCGATTAACATCTTGAGATGTGGAAAGTACCGTGCAGGTGGTTAATGATGTCAGTAATGCCTTCCTTAATGTAAGACCTAGAATCTCGTGCCAGCCAGTATCAATACCAATGTGCCTACAGCTTTATTAATCCTCATCGATTTTATAAAAAAAATATTTTTCGACAACATAACAACTGAGTTTAGGCAGCCATCATCATCCAGTTAATGACATCTATAGTATGTACATCATCGCCATTAGAGGATCAGCGAATCTACCTTTTTTTAATTAGCTGACGACATTTCACAGCTCACCTAGGTCACAAGTTAAAAAACTTATTTTAACACCAATTAGGTTACACTGGCACTACACTAGCACTATTCTAGTACTAGTAATACACTAGTAGTATAATAGTATAATAGTGCATTAGTAGTACACTAATAGTGCACTAGTAGTACACTAGTAGTTAGATTGTTGACAAATTTTAGAATATGTTTTTATTTTATGGATTACGCCTTGATAAACACGGAAAAAGAATTATAACTATTAAATTCTTTCTAAAACTAAAATTGATGATAAATAAAAGAAATTTTTAAATTTCTCATGAACCACTACTACTTATCACATGAGTTCATAGAGATAGGAATATACATGATAATAGGAATATAGATTGACGTCATGAACCGCTAATTGTCATTTACGGCCTGTCAAAGAGTATTGAAATAATTAATCACCTGACACTGTCTGTCACTGACAGTTTAGCGGGTCTTGGCCATAGAGATATTACACTAGAGTGGGTGAGCCATACGGCTGCCCATTGGATACATTGCAATCGCCCCCGGTTAGAAAGAGAAACAACGATAACGGTAATTACCTATCTCTCTCCGATCCCTAGGAGCCAGAGAGAGAAAGGTGATTACTAAAGATTTCGTCTCTTTTTATCCGAGGTACGCTCTGAAGCCTCGCCAGAAAGAGAAAGGTGATTACTAAAGATTTCGTCTCTTTTTATCCGAGGTACGCTCTGAAGCCTGGCTTCTGCCCTCTAGTGTAATATCTCTATGGTCTTGGCTCATGGCATTATAATGGTTTGATGGTTGTTTGAGGGCATGGGGGATATTAAGAATTTAAAACATTATAAATTCATTTAATTAAATTTGTTATAATTAAATAGGTTGAAATCATACAGGTACCTATTAAAATTACAATTAGTGTTCAGCAGAGCATTGATGTACTTTAGTACATAGTATCTCAATGGTGTTCAGATTCAATTACGGCAAACATGGTAGCTACTTAATTTTATCAAAAACAAACAACCTCAGTAACATATTTGTTTCAACATTAAGATAGAGAACTTTTTTATTATAGATCATGGTAAAGGTACGAGTATAATACTGATCCAACAACATGATCATCCTTCAGTAGGTCCAGCGACCATAAATAGGTCGTGACCATATTATACTTGCTTTGTCTGTTTGTAAGTAGGGTGTACCATGAGCAGGGGATATTGTAACAGTCTCAAGAATAGGTACATGTCTCTACCAAAAGTTATTAATAGGTACTTATTACAAATTTATATTAGTAACTCAGACAAATATTAGTAACTCAGACCAATAAACTATAGACGGCACGCCAGAAACAAAAGAGTGAAGCCAGCAAAAAGTCAGCCTAGCCTTGTAATACACACGGCGGCACTCACACCAAAACGACTTTTGAGTTCTAAATAATAAAAAATGAATCAAGCTTTGTGTTCCAAAAAATAAAAGTTTAAATTTGTTCTAGTTCAAACTGTCAACATAGGGCATTCTATTGGTTTCGATGTGTGCTTTAGGCTGAATTTTGCCGGCAAAAGAATGACTTTTGTTCACGGCGCTACGTCTACAGTTAATTGGTCTGAGATTAGTAATAATTAATAATTATTGAATATTAAACTGCTTAAAATAAAAGCTAGTGATTTTTTTTTATAATATTCTTTATCAAATGGGAAAATTAATTTGAATGTACAGTGCATTATGGTTGTTATTTGTAATGTTCAAGTGGTAAAGATAAAACTTAAACAGAACAGTGAGAAATTGCAATACAGCATTAAACTAGGTCAATGGTTTCATGTTTCTAAGCTGCAGATTAAAGTTAAATATTGTGAAGTTAAATTGCTGTGCTCACATTCAAATTATTGTAATGTACAACTTGTACATTGAATTTAAATAAAAGTCCCATAAATAGTTTAATTATAAATTACAATAAATTTAAAACTTCATGGATACAATGTTAAATTCATGTAATGTGTAAAATATTGGAAGTAATGTTGTATTTTGAAAAAAAAGTTTTTTTTTATCAAATTTCTAGTTACATACAATAAAGCGGAATTCTTATAATTTAGGATTGATTACTATAAATGATTATAGTAAGGCAATTTACGAAATAAGAAAAATGTCTTTTCCTTGATTATTTATGTTTTCACACTACAGGCTCAGTAAACACATTTTATAGCACAGCGTGACTTAAACCCGCATTTACGCCACACTTAGCTGTGACTTAAAAACCCCATTTTTTCATTGCATATGACGCTAACTTCACACCGTGCAAAAATGAATCTATATTCATAATTTCGTGCAGTTCTTGCCTGACTAATAAAACATAAAAAAACAAAGATTTTGAGTCGACAACATATATCTGCAAAATTCTTATTGTCCAGTTTTGTTATATTGTAATTGTTCTGAGAGACAAATCGCAGTCGCCATATTTGACACTAGCGAAACGTCACTGACACATGATTGTAGCGATGTGCCGAGTACGGTTTGACTCGAGTCAGACTCGATTCCTGCTTTGAACTCGCCTACTCGAATACCAATTTATTTTGATTCGAGTACGCCGGACTCGATTCCGGTACTCGAGTCAGGAAGAATAGATTCATACTCGCTAACTCGATTCTATTTATGCGAGTCCAACTGATTCGAGTCTTGTATTCGAGTTTGGTTTACCCGCTCGTACTCGCAAACTATTTTCTTTAGCAATGAAGTAGCGCGGGCCTAATAATACAGATAAGTTTAAACCTGCATCTTTATGTTTTGATTTCTTTGTTTTGTGTCAGTTACCACTAGTTAGCAGTTATTGTGAGTAATGAGTTTAGTCCAGTCGGCTGGGAAAAATATCAAGTTTGCTTACGACTTCCAATGTAGACTCTCTAATTTGAAAAAATTTTTTTGGAATGGACTAGTTCTACTGGATGAGTTTATTTAATTGTTTATTAATACCGGAAGTGAAGTGATTAGATTGTTGTAATTAACTTTATTATAGAATAGCGCCGACAAAAACCTTATGTGTATGGAAGAGTTTTGAAAAAGTGGACGGTGGTAAAATAAAGTGCAAAAACTGTGACTCCGTTTTTAAAGATTTCAAAAACTCGTTCTGGACTAGAATTTTCAGACTCGAATTCCGGACTCTAATTTCTAGACTCGAGTCCAGCCGGACTCGAGTCCAGCTGGACTCGAGTCAATATTCGAATACCAAACATAGAATTCGAGTACTGGTCTCGAATCAGGGAATCGAGTCATGATTCGAATACCATATAAACTGACTCGAGTCGACTCGATCCATCAAAATAGCGACTCGGCACATCACTACATGATTGCTGTGTTGCCAACTTAGCGCTTACTGCTAATTTTGTGTGAACTTGTAGAAAACTTTAAATTTAAATATTAATAAATTCGTGATAATTCCTTTCGTATTTTTTTATCTGACTCTTCATGTTACACTTTATAATTCTCTTTTGCACCATAAAACAAAAATAACATCATCGCAACTTAAAAAGTGTTTTAACTCTGTAACAACTTAAAAAGATATGTTATCTTATGAAATTAAAGTATTAAATCATAACTATAATGAAAATAACCTGTTTATACTTTAATCATATTACACATTTATTATTTCCCAACCTGTGTTCCCAACATTACAATCGCTATAATAATTTACATTCATGCCATTACCCAATGTCATCTTTTTCTTCTTTTCTTGCTAACCTGCCAGTTACTCATATGTCAATACCTCCTTTCATACAAAATCAGATACTTTTATCAAAATTAATAAATTAAATTAGAAAATCATGACTTAACTATTATCTATTGTAACTACAATTATGCGGGTTTGTGTCACTCGTGCTATAAAATATTATACGATACTCGTTCGTAATGTTGCATTTTTGAACGGCGTATATCGCACTCGCTTCGCTCGTGCGCTAACTTCACGCCGTTCAAAAATGGGCAACTTTACGCACCGTATCGTAATGTACTACCTGACCACAATAATTAGGCGCATGACAGATAGCAGTCACGCGGGCCCCCCACCCCGCTCTAGCCCCGCGCGTCCCCTAGTGAGGCGCAGTCGTGTACAATATTGTACATTAAGGTCATTTTGACTAGGCTGATGTGAACTTCGTTTTCCGAGATGTTTGCGCAGGTACAGTAACTGACCAAGTACAGGTGGTAGGGCCTAGAGCTCACTCGGGGAAGTACCACCGCCCGCCACGATACTTTGTACCATTCCTACCGTGTAATAATTGTTTTAAGAACAATTGTGTTCCGGATAGGAAGGTGTGGTGCCGGTTACACTTTTTAGAGGCGACCATCTCAGTCCTCAGGGGTAGCAACGCATGTGTGACCGAATTAGAACGAGACTCATTGAGTCTAGTTCTGGGTCGGTCACAGTTGTTATGGGCGGCAGCGCAAGGTGGTGCTGCATGCTCGTTTGCTATCTTAATTCCATAAAAAAAATTGTACCTCCATTAAACATTCACCATGGTACTTTTGGTACTACTGCAGAATGTACTACGTATTCCCATCCCTAGTTCCAATGACGTCTTAACTGACATGCGCCTAATTATCGTGGTCGGCTAGTACTATTTACTATCTTTTTTTAATCAAAATACTTACAACATTGCTAATGTTTCTGATGTATTAGTATTTGTTAATGTTTCTCATTATCAGTAAGGGAACTGTAGCATAGGCTTCCCTATTTCTTCTAGAATTGACTTAGTTCTACTGTAGCACATGAGTTCTCCTCACTTGAAAGTACTTTTTGATGATTGAATAACTTCAATAAAGTATATCAAAAGCCGGTCAAGAGCGAAGCGAACTCGCACATGTTTCTGAACTCCGGGCGATATTCATTCTAATTATTTGTTCAAAAACAAGATTGCTGACGAATGTTAAAAACAGACAGAAAATGAGAACATTATCAACATAGTCAAAGTCAAATAAATAGTAATGATTAGAGATAACTCAAAAGCTACTCGTCATATCTCGCTCAAATTTAAATGAGACCACACAACAAACATCAATTAATATAAGGGACAATTAATATAAGGGACTCGAGTAAATAATCAATAAAATCGGTACACGCAGTAAAAAGTTACGAGGTAACAAAAAAAACTACAGTCGAATTAAGAACCTTCCATTTAGAAGTCGTTAATAAAAATTGTAAATTATTTTTTGGCAGATTTCTCATATTATTCGAATTATAACTAAACTTTGATAATAGAGGTGTTAACTGAAAATTGAGACTAATGTATGTTAGGTGCTTAGAATGTTATAAGCAAAATAAACATCACTGTGCACAAGAACAACTAAAAAAATATCACGCCCGCTGTGGTGTTTTTGTGCATTTGGGGGTCTTCAAAAGTAGATTTTAGGCAAAAATAGGCTTTTATAATTGAGTGTGTTTAGCATCCTGGGACTTCACCACTACTTTTTGAGATCAAGAATTAACTAATTTTAAGTAAGATAAATATATAAAAACACACAAATTCAGCTCACTAATTTCAAAGACAGAATTTTAAAGGGTACCACAACCTCAGGTGCTTTGACTGAGGTTTAGGGAGGCATCTGTCCCTGTCTGTGTATTTATGTAACAACTAGGTGGAGCCCGCGACTTTGTCCGCGTGGAGTTTCAATCATTTCAGATTTCTGATTTTATTATCTCAGCAGAAAATGCTCACCAGGCACAAAAATTTTGCTAGAACGCTATTTTTATGGATCTTATAGTTTAGCTGGTCCGTTGTGGTTCTGCATCAGGTGTTCATTTCGAATACCCAGTCTTAACAGCTATAATATAACAACAAAAGTTTCAGTCAAACCTGTTTATTAATTCTGGATATTAGCATGTACAAACAGACCAAATTTTCTTTAAGATTTGAATTCTATTACTGATTTTTAACCCCCACCCCACAATATTTTTTGTGTAAATATATACAATGTACCTACAAACAAAAACGTTTATACAGCTTTATTATCAGTATATGTAGATTACGAGGGCGTATATCAAAGTGTTTTAAATGTTGTACAAAGATGCTGACAAACTTCACTATTAAAATATGTAGTTTCAAAATACCTTTTGGTATCATAACGTCGGGTTTTTTGCTGTTCAACACTTTCAAGACATTAACAACAGTACTTATATACAAACAACACTGCTGTTCCATTTCAAAAATTTGGAGGGGCTATACATGTATTTTTAAATGGAGCAGTACTTAATTGTCTTAGGTCCACCAATGCAATGATTACTCCACGCTGAATACATAGTGATTGCATACTTGTTTATTAAATCCATAGTGTATATTAATCATACATCCATACTATAATTAAACAGGTGTTTGTGTTAATAGGACTATTAATAGGAATTTTCTAATGAGGCATTTAACCATAATTAAATAACACTCGAACATAGTGAAGCAACCATCTAGTAGACCAAACCATGCCGATTTTTTATAAAATTCATTAATGGTTTACATATAACAATCTTACTATTTTCAGAATCTAAATTACCATTTAACACTCATATAATGAATCTGTAACCTATGGCTAATATATGAGAAAAAATTGGAAAATATATGAGCAAAAATATATAGGGATATTTGTTAATACAATAGAAAACGAAACAATGCTTTTTAATTATCTTGTCTCTCTGTTGTTCACTTTATTAGTGTTTGTTTTATTTGAATTGCTTCATAAATAAATAAAAAGTTATGTCAAAGTAATTTACGAATTTGGGTACTAAAGGATCAGAATCCTGAAACAAAGCATGGGTGGTTTTACTATTCTGAATTTCATGTACTATTAGCCATCATTAACAATAGTGATTGGCTCAGATGAAAGTTCTTTTATTGTCAATAAAATACTTTTACTGAAATATTCTTCATGACAAATAAATAAAAAGAAATATACGCAAAGCACAAGTTTGGTTTAAGATAAAAAATTTAGAATATAGGTACCCTTCCAAAATTCACACATTAATTGCAAAACATACAACCATTAAATAATAGAATAATGTAAAACTTAAATTATTATGTAATAAATATTGATTATTTTGAGTATCTGGGCGTGGGAAACCAGTATTATTCATATTAGGACACTTCAACCAATTCTGATCTGTTGTGGCCGATAAATCTGTCGTCTAGTTTCAAAACCCGCCAAAACCAAAAGTTTACACCAATATCCACTAAAACAAAATCATTTTATTTTTTCATCATTACAGCTGTTTTGAATTATATTCAGTGTTTTAAGTATTTGTAAACGTCTAATAAGGCATTGAAAATTGTTAGTTTTCTATAAATTAGAAATATATGAAGCATACATCTATTTTTTGGTTGCTTTGGTGACGTTTTGTTAAAAGTGTTTTAGCGGGTTTTGAAACTAGACGACAGAAATATTGATGACAAAAATACATTTTACTCTATAGGTATTACTAAAGCTGGAAAGTCTTTAATCGGGCTCATTTCCGAGACTACTAGTTCAAATTGAAAAATTATTTTTAAGTTTTATTTTTTCTGTATCCAATATAACATCACATCACAACTAAAAGGAGCAGAATATGAAATATTGCAAAAATCGGAAAATATTCAATATCTGTATATAGTATAAAAAGAATATATTTCCTAAAGTGAAGCAATAGCATCCACTGCAATGATCGTAATTCAAGTTTGGGTAATGTTTATCATACTTTATACAGTTAATGACAACCAATTTACAATCACACCAAACGCAAAAATCACTAAAAATATGGAAATTTTGTTGATCAATATGACATAATTTATAAGGATCATTGAAAGTGCTATTTTTTTTTGATCTGAAAGCTCCATTCTAAAATAATACTTTACAAATTGTTAATAAGTATTTAAGACATGAATATTAAAATCACAGTAAATTATAGAAGTTAAATGGAACAATTTGAATTCTTCAAACTTCACCACACTTTATTGTGCAAACTGTTAATAATTTATTTATCATGCTATAGGTTTTATAGCATTCTACTCTGTGGTAATACCTGACAATATGGCAATTGGCAATTAATAATCATAATAAGCCAAGTTATGATAGTGTAATAAATAAGTCTATGTTTTAATTTCCCTTTTAAAACCAATGTGAAAGTGAAGTTAAATAGTCTAGACTTAAAAACAAAAGATACATTGGTGAGGTTTGAAACAACAAGTTTAGAACCTCAGTGGACTATTTTTTTTATCTCATATAGTTTACATTAATTTTATTAATTACTGCAGATTATTAACATTATAAGACCATAACAAAACCCTTGCTGTATTTATTTTGAAAATATCAAAATAACCTTTAGAATGTACATAATTATATCAGAATTTTTGTTTGTTTGTGCATTTGGCACTGCTTATCTTCAATACCTATCCTGCCTATATTGTAGCGAGCTTGAGAAAACTTACAATTCTGTTTCTGTAGGTTGACAAATAAAAGTTATATTTATGAAAATTTCAAGTACTGCTAATAAACATTTTAACTGTAACTGGTACTCACAATATTTATTATTTTTATATTTACATTTCAACCTAATTGCATGTTTTTGTAGATATTTATGCAATTATTTTGATTTCTTAATTTAGTATGATATCAACCAAAATAAGATAACATAGACATAATCAAGGAAACATACCTGTGGTGGTGGTGAGGGTGCGCGAGGCGGGTGTGCAGGGGTGGCCTGCGGGGGGCGCGACGGTGGCCTGGACGGCTTGTTGTCTGACAGACCCTTGATCTGCAGAGATTCGGCAGCTTTTAACAGTGCTGCCAACTGATCCTGTGATATGTTTACTTCTCCTCTGTACATATAGTCCATCATCGCTCTCAACTCTGCGTATTTCACATCTTTCAAAATAATTATTGGATGCTTGTCATATTGTTGTGACAATACACTCTGAAAAATAATAAAAGTTCATTATTATCCATTGTTTTGGTATGGGTTGTGTTTATTTTGTTAATTGGTTAGGGTTAGTTAGGGTTAGGTGGCAGATTAAATAAATTCGAAATGACAATTCCATTATCCATTGTTCATAACACTCTTAGCTACTTTCACAAGGGCTTTGACACTATATTTATATGCTACAAAAACAAAAACGGACCTAATTTTACATTGTCAAACTGTAAGATGACATCAATAACTCAAGTTGATAATTAAAACATTTGCAAGATAGATTGTCAATTTCGTTAATCGCAGCATTTAGTGTGTGTGGCACACAAGAATTTGGAAAAGTAGTAGTAGCAACTTTCTGATGCCAACTCATCTATTCATTAATCTGAACTAATTGCTAACGTATGAAAGCTAGAACGTAACAACTGGAATGTTTATTAGAGCAAAACTGAGCTGCCTTGCCAGTAACTTAAACACGATAGCAATTGACCTAGATATTCCGATCGCGTTAACGTGATGCTCACCTCGAAATAGGGACTGCACGCGGACAGGACCACTTTGTGCGCCTTTAGGGTCTGCCCTTCGGCTGCTAAAGTGCAGTCTACGTGCATTCCTTTCTCCAAAAGAGTGTCAAAGACCGACACCAGCGTCGACTGATGGTTGTTCCACCGCAAACAGAACTGCTGGTCGTCGTCCATGGTGCCGATTAGCCACTCGTCGCGCCCGCAGTCCTACGTCCAACACCCAATACTGATCAACACTATTCGACACCCACAACGTTAAACACCATGCATAATTAGGCCATCATGAAAACTTCACCCGAACCACATAAACATTACATCGAACTCGTGTTTCATTCCACTCGCCTAATTATCGCACCGAAACACTTCGTATGATGAGATCACTCCTCAGCTTAACTAAATTAACTTTACGGACCACATACGAGTCGTCATAAGCGACGCGGCACAAAGAAAATGGCCGCTTTTCCAGCGCGACAAAAAATAAAATGGCGACGAAAATCTTAATTTTTACTATTTTCTGAGCTAAGTTTTCATGACACACATAACTAATTCAAGTTCATACTTGGAATGCGATACGGGGAACTTTCGAAGTTTAAAATCAATAAAGAAACTTTTGAGAAACTTTACTTTGAAAGTTCACGAGTGGAAATTTTCAAGATGAAAAGTCACAGCACAGTAGTAAGTTAACACACTGCGTATTGTAGTGGTTTGTCCATAAATCTAAACTAAAACACTTACCTTGACTATTTCATTAACAATTAGAACAACTTTCAACACTGATCTTTAAATTGGAAGTAATTTGGACTACAATCGTTTAATTTAATTAACACATTTGCTTTGCACACCCGCCAGCTTTCTTGATAGAATGAAAATACTAAACTATGCTATGCTACTATGTTGCAAGTTTAGCGAAGCGAAAGGCACCTCTACAAAAATCCAAACGAAGTACAAGTTGGAAGCGAGCGACGAATGAGTGACCCAAAATAAGCTCGTTAATGTTGCTATACGTAAAAAATTAGAAAGCTTGAAAAATAGAAAGGGTCATTAAAAACGTAACATTTATCGTAATTAAATATAAATTATAATTATTTTAATCATTTCAAAATATTTATTAAGTGTATTTACAGAGTATTAATTCATCATACTTTTCTAACGCAATTCAAATGATTTATCCTTGACCTAATTTTGTTGTTCCAACACATCTCGTGACTAAAGTTGTTGAGTTAATAATTTAATTTCACTACAATTGATAAAGAATATTAATTTAATTTATTTTATGTTGTTTCGATATAAAAGAATTTAATATTCAATATAATTTTGCACATAGACATACATAATATTTTGCAATAGTGGAGGTAGGACGCCATCTATGAGAAAAATTAGGTAACAAAAAATCGACTTTATTTAATCAACTTCCTAACAAGGGATAATGATGCAAATGAGAAAATAATATTAAAAAACAAAGTTGATTACAATATTGCGGACTTTACCTATTCTAAGCGTTTGTTTCATTATGAATGTTACATTGCTCATTGAAATATTTCCCAATTTATTTAAGGCAGGTAAGTACTTACATATGTACTTATTTATAAAACTGAGTAATTTTGAATTGTGGGTAGATGAATTATTTTGATCGTATGGAATACGGTTAAGGATACAATTTAATTTATTAATCTTTTATCGCAGTGAGATTCTGAGGTGTAATAGAATGTGGTGTAAGTTCTCATCTTGTTTTATTTTATTGTGGTTTTATGTACCTATGTAGTGTTTAATTATTGATAACGAATACAAAACGTTATTTTTGAATTTTGAGCTGTCTTCCCGTTTCGCTGTCTGTTTATTTCGGAAACCAGAAAGTTGCTGAAAGTTTGAGAATATCTGTTACCTTAACCTCCAAACTTCCTTCCCATGCACAGGCACATTTACAAAGATCTACTCGTATATGTTTGTTAAAAAAAAATATCGAAACCGCAAGAGCGCAACGAGTCAAAGTCAGTGATGTACCGTTAAAATTATACAGGTCCTGTGTTTTGCATTATGACGTAACGTGCTTTGTCGCGAAAACCGTATATACTTTAAATTTTAATATCTCAGGCATTTTTGAATATAGGGAAAAAATAATTCTTTCTTCAGGAGAAACCTACTTTTTAGATATGGTGATAAAAAAAAACATTAGTCTGACTCATTGTCAACCAAAACAAAACGTTTTTCTCGGCATTGACCATTGACGCATAGTAGCGACATCTGTTATGATTGTGCGAACCAATTCGTTATACGTTTATCAACAGCGCGATTTTCGCGTTAAGCTCTTCACTCTGTAATGAATAATGAATGAGTTACATGAGTTACATCCAACATTTCTTAGCTAATAGATAATCGTTGATAAATTAATGGTGATAACTCTCATATATATAGTGTATGATCTATGGTGATAACTCTACTTCGCTATATCAGTATGAAATAAAATGTCATCTATCCACCATCTATCTCTGACTACAGATCGCTGTCGTCGTTGGACCCGAAGTCTATTATATTATATTACATTATCGTCTTGAAATGTAATAAGTACTTAAACCTGGAAAGTACATCATCATTATCATTATTAACATAGTTGGTGTATCAACGTTGTCCCTGAAAACGCGTTTTAAATTATTAGGGCTTTCGATACCACCTATTAACATTTCACCATGCTATCGACTCTATCGATCGATACAATCGGAATATCCATAGTAATGATATCTCAATCGTCTGCTTGCGAAGCGAGAGGTTCCAGATTCGATTCCCTACAGTGCGGCTGGTATTTATGTGACATAGGTTGGTTAACGGGTCGTGATATTCACATTCAGTAATTGTGTAATTTGTGTTGTCCAGATGTCCTTGCTACCCGCGAACAGGCAAACTTGTGCGGGGGTGTGAGTGTTGATATGCTTATGCTTTTTTTTAACTACATCTCGTGAATACAATGATATACTCGTAAAAGCGGTGATAGCCTATAGTGCTTAAGAATTGGGCCTTCTACCATTGAGATACTATGTACTAAAGTCTACCCGGAGGGTCCGGGCTCAAATTCTTAACTACTAGGCAATCACCACTACACTGTAGTACTTAGTACCTAATTATCTGGTCAGCGGGGTTTTATTCCACTAACGACGCTACCCATAGGTAGGCCGCAAAGAATCTTTGCGATCAACCGTAGAGTTCACTTACCCTGATGATGCCTTGTTTTGGGGCGAAATACGTGTTTGTATTAGTTATTTCGTTACATTGCATGCTCCTGTGTCGGAGGAGGGAACTATTTGCACCATCAATAGAGCAGCGTATTGGAATATGCTCTAGGCCTCGTCCATTAAGGGGTATAGCCAGCCATACGCTATCACCAGTGTTTGCTCGCCGATTGTTGGCAAGTAGATTACCTAATCTTTTTAGTTTGTAATAATGGATTTCGGAAAATTAACGCCCGATACAATTTGATTATTAATTTATTAAATTTTCGATGGTACCTACCTGATTGCGTGGAGGCAGTGTCGTTTACTACTTACTTACTAGTTAGCTACCATCCTCCTTTTAACTACTTAGTTTTACATGCTTACAGTGGCAGTGCCGGGGGGCCAGTAATAATGTGGTTTTCTCGTTTACCTTGCGGTCAGCAACGCATCGGTGATGCATTTATTATAGGTAAGTGATGATAACTGTCTGGGGACTGTGGTCACTTCACTCATTGGTGAAATAATGAGCGTTCGCATATTTTTTTGTATGAAAATAATGTAATGATCAAAATTAACCCTTCAACCCATATTGTTTTAACTAAGTACATAATATTGTGTAGTGTTTATAAATATGCCTAGTTTACTTCCTTGCTTTGGTTCACCTATATCTATAGTTCTATACCTACCCTACCCACGTATTGAAGTTTTTGAAAAGCAGTAGGTAGGTATATATTCTCTAGTGTAAGCAGGAAAAGTTTTCTAACTTGTAAGTACATAGTATTATTCAGGTTTCAAGTTTGTCGCTACCTACTTATAGGTAAGTAAGTACTTAAAATCTCCGACTGTTCTTTCGGAAGCAGTCGCTTCGTTATAAAATCAATAGCATTAGCGAGTTCGTACAAACGAATTATATGAATCTCATCTGTGTGCGTCGCCGGTCGTCGGGCCCTCGGTGTGCGGGAAACAAAAAAACACAAGTGAAATTCTTGTAATAAAAATCAATCGGAGCGGAGAGAGAAGGCGCCGCGCGGGGCCGGTGGGGCCGGGTGGGGCCGGGTGGGGCCGGGCCGCCGCCGGCCGGGCGCCGCCACCCTCGCCTCGCCCCGGCCGTATTGCATCTACCCGCCGCCCTACCGGGTTTCCGCTATTTTTGTACGATCTCGGGACGTACGCCACTTCCGAAACATTTAACTTGCCCGCGACCGAGCGCTCGCGAGCCAGCCTTCCGCGGCCCCAGCGGCGGCCGTCGTCGTAGTTTTAGACGTTTATTTTCGGCGAGAAGCGGCGGCGAGGGGGAGCCGGCGCGGCGCGCCGCTCGGCCGGTTCCCGGCAAAAAGGCGTTTGTTTTTATTTCTTCGGCGCGGAAAAAAAATCAGCACGCGCCCGCCCTGCACCTCCTAAACATGCGCCACGCAGCGACGCAGAGTCGGCCGGGTGTATGCCGAATTCACTTTCATTTGCGACATCCCATCGTCTCCCGAAGGTCACCGTGCAGCGCGGCGCAGGGCGAGCTCGGCGGGCGCTTGGGCCGGTCTCCGCGGACCGACTAGGTGAGTTGACCGATTCCGCGCTCTCGTCTTCGGCGATCTCGCTTCCCTCACGTTTATCGCCTCCGTTTTGTCCCGTCGTTCGCCCGCCAAGACGTCGCACGAGCCGCGGCCGCCGGGGCGCAGCCGTCCCGCGTGAGCGCCATCCTCGAATAGAGCACGGGGGAACCGCGAGAGGGTTAACCGCGCAACTTCACGTTCACTATTCCTCGGCTCTCGGCTCTCGGTCGCGGGCAGGTGACGGCGCACGATTATACACCTAGCGCACCGACCGTTAGGTCCGATATCGCACTTGACTGAATCGAGCCGACGGAATGTTTTCTAGTCACGATAAAGTTTTGAATGCCATTCGCGGGAACCTACGCGTGTGCTTGCGCGAAGTTTTGTTCCGACCAAAAGCTCATGTTTCGCGTACGAAGGGCCGCCGTTGCCGGCGGTGGATGTGAAAAATAAAATAAAAATCGTCGCGAGACGCTGGCCTCGGCTTGCGGCCGACAGAAAGAGAGGGGAATCAACTTTGCACTCTTCATTTGTGCACCAATCGAGAAAAATTCAATAAAGCCCGCTTCCTTTTGTCTAATTGCCTATGTAAAGCTACGTATACGACGGCGGGAGTTCAATTGGCGACATTCGGAGGAAAAATGAGGCTCTGTATCGCCGGGACTTCGGGAGACGTTTGTCTAAGTAAATCCGCATCGTATTATAAGAATCGCCGACCGTAATCATTAACTTTTAGTTACTTTAAACTCTGGTTATTGTTTAGAAAGTAATTGAAATAAGTTTAATTAAATACAACTTAACTTTAATTTGCCAATTTATAGTGTATTTCGTAATAATGAGAACAGCAGAAGCTACGAAGTACCCTAACAATAGCATGTGATCGCTGGTGGCAGGTGGCAGGAGCGGGGACGGCGGGGACAGCAGGAGATGCCGGGCCCGAGGCCGGCGCTGGTCAAGTGCGAGCCGCGCTCCGACGACGAGGACAGTCACTACCACCCGCCCTACATCGCGCACCAGGTAAGTATGTATACCGCCACCATACAGATCTACCACCCAAAGAAATTGCCGATATATAGTTCTTGAAATTTGATTCCAAACAAGCTTAAGCTTGAGCAGTAATCACCACTAATGATCATTCACACCATGGCCGAGTTGCCGGCGAAGAAAACATCCGCTTACTAAAAGTCTCGGTAACAAAGTAGACCAGACCAGTTCCAGACACGGACTCGTTTGTTATTGTTCATCAAAATCCACTAGGAACTAAGGAGGTGGAGTAGGTATATTTTGAAGTTAGTAAGAGATAAACGAGGAAACGAGGTGATGGTAAATGGTCGTCGGCGCTAAAACATCAGAAACACCAAAAGCATCGTCGATGAAGACGATGAACGTAGAAAATACATTTTGAGCCTCCAGCGGAAGCACAAGTTTTTTGGCGGCTGACTGAAGCAAGAGGGTGTAGCTAGCTAGGGGGGCTTCACGAAAAGAAAAATATACCCCTACACTTAAATCGCGGATTTGGTTTTATGTACATTCAACCAAATTATTAAGCATCATCAGCTTATAAGTCCCTCAAATCAGGACCGGTTATTCTAAATCGCACCGAAAGTAGGTACTTAAAAATTTCTCAATGGCTTCCTATTATCTAATTAAATACTTAATTGTTTCCACGATACGTCGTAAAATAACTTTTAAACTGGTAAACGATAAGTTAATACGTAATGGTAATGAATTCCATCAATTTGTAATTACACACCCATTATACAATAGTAATCGTGGGCTAACTGGAGGTACATAAGAAGCTCATTATCGAACAATTACCGTGTAGTTTAGAAGGTCATTTGAACATGAATTTTACAGCAACTGGCAACGCAACTTGTATCAATAAAATTGGAAAGGGAAGGCTCCGGCGAAGAGAATGTGTCTACGGACCTCTTACATCATTTACAGGTACGAGTACTTATGCATGACTTTTCTAATTTTTAAACGAACGTTTAGATTTAGATTTTTGAGAACGATTTAGATTATGTAAGTCCACGATCGATATATTTTAGTAAGGTGTCTGGAGTTGGTTTCTTTATTGTATTTAGAATTATTTATTCTTAGATACCTACTTTCCATCATTGCGCTATCCAAAGCCACACTTGAAAAATTTTTAAACGAGATTTACGTGAACCCATTATAATAACGAAAACTTACCTACTGTACAAATATAAATCTGTAAAAATCGTTTTTAAATGAGTTAAAAATGGGCAGGCCTTAAAGAATAAAAAAATAGTTTCAGAATACCCTCAATGATAGTTATTAGGGTTTGTACTGATAGATAGAGCACCAAGGTCTATTACTGGGTCACCGTTGTCCGCCTCTTAGTTTTATCTCATACCTAACCGTCACAGGTGTTAATTTTTAACCGGATTCAAAGAAAAGGAGGATTTGTTCTATGTTCACGCCTAGGTATATATTTTTTGTATGTCGAGCGATTTCTTCCTCATTTGTAAATCTTTCATTTATTATTTAGTTTGAAATAGCGACCTTCAGAAGTTTGACTTCAAGGATGGAATCCCAGGGACACTCCACACAACACTACCACAACTAACCACGAACTAACATAATTTGTGTCTGTTTTGTTAAATCTATAATCTCCGTTTATTTTCTCTGATACGTTATATAAAAAAATCACAGGATCGGTAGTAAAAATGCCATCGTTAAAAGACAGTCTGGTTCCTCTTGATTCTTTTCTGAAAGAAAAAATTCGAAAGTTGAGAGTACTTAACTAGAACCCGCTGAGGTAGTCAATTAGGGAAGACACTGTTTAAAATTATTGTTATGTAGGTACATATCAAACTATTTTCCGACAAATTGTGTGTAGGTAAGTACTTAGTACATAATTATACCCATAGGTAACTACCTAAATATCCCTCTGCACGAGGAGGTGCCATGGATAACTCTCAACAAGACCAAGAATACACAGACCCTGACCGAGAAGAGAAATTTAAACTTATGATTATTTCTAACTCACTAGAAAGGGAACCCAAGAAATTTCGAACGGCAGTTCGGCTTTACCATTGCGCTGTACGGGTCGTTCTCGCTGGTGGTTCTAAGTTGTTAGCGTTCATGCGGGAAATAATTGGTATTTTAGTTCTGCCATTCTGTGGCTCTATACGATGGATCTCGGTCGATGTCATTGCAATGCGCTGTGCCGGCTGTAATTGTCATCTCGTTACTGCAATCACACTGCGGCGAGGGGACCAACGTTCAGCTTAATCTTATCGTGGCGTTGAATCTTAAGCCTTAAATGCTGTGCTATAGATTTTAAAGTTCAGTGGCTAATGCTTATGTTTCTCATCAAGCATCATGAGTTCATGACTTAGCTTAGAGGGTACAGAAAAATGTCAAGAGTTTGAAAAACAGAGGTTGAAAATAAGAATAATTATCTAACTTGGTACATGGTAAGAATAATTTAGTAGGCAAATTGCATAAATATTTACAAATAGATTTGTACAAGCATATATTTGTGCCCAATCTTCATGGCGCATGAAGATGCTCCACCTCTTATCCCTGCAGTAGTAATATACAGAAACAGTAACTAGGTTATCATCACACTCATTGCTTCCGAACGGCCGATGCATCGCGATGTTCTTTAGTAATTTAACCGCGCCACTCTTCTCGCGAGATTCAACCGCATAGCATAAAGGACTGCGCACATTACAACGACTCCACGCCAACGCGGTTACGGAGCAACTCAAATGTAAGCATTCAATTATGATCCTTATATCTTAGGCGTCACGGTTGAATTTCGAGTGTGAACGGCGTCGGTGAGCAGAGGGTGGGGAGTAGTCCACGTTTTCTAAGTGTACACTCGAAATTCAACCGTAACGCCTAAGATATAAGGATCATAATTGAATGCTTACATTTGAGTTGCTCCGTAACCGCGTTGGCGTGGAGTCGTTGTAATGTGCGAAGTCCTTAATTATGTAGTTTAGAGGCGCCATAAAATTTGGCATAAGTGAGTAGACATTGATATGTGAATGTTGTTGGCCTGTTGGCCTGTTGGCCGGTTGGTGAGCAGTGCCTGGAGGAGCCGCCGGCGCCGGCCGCGCCCGCCGCCACGCCGGTGCGCGCGCGGCTGCCCGCGCCGCCCGCCGCGCCGCTCGACACGCTCGAGACGCTCGAGCCCGCGCACCCCACGCTGCTGGTAATGCCTACATTTCAATTATTATTATTTATTATATCTGAAATAATTTGCCATATCTATTTCGAAACATGTGTTGGGCGATCGGCTCTGTTCCGATGCGAGCCGGTTGGTCTGAATCGTACCTTAGTGAATCTGATTATTGATGCTTGTTTTTTTTATGGAATTAAGATAGCAAACGAGCATGCAGCACCACCTTCCGCTGCCGACCATGACAACTGTGACCGACCCAGAACTAGGCTCAATGAGTCTCGTTCTTATTCGGTCACAGATGCGTTGCTACCCCTGAGGACAGAGATGGTCGCCTTTAAAAAAGTTTAACCGGCTCCACACCTTCCTATCCGGAACACAATTGTTGTTAAAACAATTATTACACGGTAGGAATGGTACTAAGTACCGTGGCGGGCGGTGGTACTTCCCCGGGTGAGCTCTAGGCCCTACCACCTGGTTGTATTACTACTAAGGCTTAGTCGGTAATGAATCTGACCGTTATCTTGAGGCCGTAGCAACCCTTGCGCGTAGTGTTGAGTTTCGGTCGCAGTGTCGAACAGGACTATAAGAGCTTTCCGATCCCCTGGTTGCTTACAAGTCGGGTTTCTGTTGACGACTATGGGCAACGGTGATCAATTATTTGTCTTAAGGCTCGTATAAGGGCCGTAAGAATGTCAGACGTAACCTAGATGTTGAATTATTTCTTATTGTTAACACATACCTACAGCATTCAAGTTGCGCTGCATATTAGCTTGCGACTGCGTTTTTATACACAGACTTACATCAAGTAATAAGTATGAATGCATCAGCGATTCAGTGCAAATGCAAAGGTATAAATTTAATATAATTGTATTGAATATGTGTTTGTCAGCGGTATGACTGTATGAGGTGGTGTCGACAGCTCGCGACATTACACCGAGCTCGTTATTCAATTGAGACGAGACATCCCGATGCATGTCGACGGTCCCCATTGTACTTGAGGAATTGCAGGTTACAAACTGCCAGCGTAGCAGTTGTGCATTGTTTGGTACCGACTTACTTTTACACTTTATAAGGGTCAAGTTATTAATAATTATGTAATATGAAAATAGAGTTGAAATTCCACCAGGGTCAATAATTGTAAAAAAATTGAGATTATGTATTTGACATTTTAAGAAAACTGTTAAGTTAACATTTCATGATGTTCTTATTTTTATTATTTCTATTCAAATAAAAATGTTCGATATTAGGAAAATTTTATAATATAGAAAGAAAGAAAAAATATTTAAGTATTACAATCTAAAAAACATTCATCATACACGATTAGGTACATACGTGCGCTTACCCTACATGCTCACTTAAAATTAAAAAAAAAAACCATTTAAATATCAACTCGATAAATGTCTGTGCTGCAGCCTGCCACATGTCAATTGCGAATGGGTTCAGAAGGTCTACCACGAGATCCAAAACGAACGAAATACGAAAGAAATCCGAAACGTCATTCTATTACTACTACGAAAATCGATCGTCGAAACATCAATTTTCATAGTAGGAAATATGTCAAAATGACTGACGTGAGATGTTTCGTATGTAATCTAACTTTTGTTCGTAGTTCGAATTTCGGAATATGCACTTTACAGTCATTCGATCTTATTTTTTCACCAACACCTTGCCAAAACCGAAACTGTGGTAGAAAAAAAGAATGACGTATTAGCATCCAAGCAAGACCAGATGATTCAATGATCTTGAATTTATATTGAGACTAGCTGAGGTTACTAATTACAATTACCCCACCATATTGTTCGCTGCCCACCATTCATTTTTGGGTTCTCCTTTATAAAAAGGACAAAAAAAATTGATTATGAAGTTGGCATTTTAAGAAAACCGTAGATAAAGTTAGCATTCCATGACGTATTTTTATTAAATAAAGAGCCGATATAAGAGCAAACGACCAATATTTCCAGGGTGCCACGCTAATGGATCGGCATGCGAGCTTGCTGTCGGCGGCCGAGCTGCCGGACTCCTCGGACTTTGTACCGCTGCTCTCTGTCAAAGACGAACCGCTGTCTGAAGGAGGTAAATGCCACATATCAGCAGGTAAACCTCGAATTATTTTTCCATCTGAACCGGTCACTTACTCTACTTACAAATTGATTGGTAGCCAGGTCCTATTGCGTGAAGAGTGGTAGCTAGCTAGACGGATAAAAGCCTCTCCCATGCTAGACGATCGAGCATGGGGGACGCAATGCTCTAGCGCCTACTATTAACTTGGGTAGGACAGATCCCAACGACTTCCTATAACCCATGAGACAAAAGCCCCGTCCGTTGTTCAGCAGGATACATCATGTGACGGCACGGGTTTGGTACAGAAACAAGGCAAAACGTGCTTTTTACGTCCTAAAGTTGTTAATAATTAGAACGCTCAAATTGAGCAAGATTTAACATAGCATGTACATAAATAATTAATTACAAATACGTACTTAGTGGGTATTGACTCGCGTGCTTTAGGTACCAGCGGCCGCGTCGTTAGCATTCGTGTTACGCCATCCCTCAGTGGCTCATGATCACGCCCGGTGACCCAACTGATTCACTTTATATTGTCATCATCTGCAATTTTCGAACTTTAGATTTATGTCATCAACGGAATTCGAAGTCATTGAAGTCAATTTCTTTATTAAATTTATCTGTTACAATTAACAATTTTTATTGTACTCGCATGTAAGTAGGTAATATTATATTGCTTTTTTCAAGAGGGCCCTTCCTACGTTTGCAACATAATAATAGCAATTTGCTCATTGTCGAGACATTTTCATCTATATAAATGTGAAGGAAAAGGAAAACATCGTAAGGAGAAAGATGTTTAAAAATCTGCAACGGATAGGTATATCGAGAGAAGATGATTGGGACGATGATGCAAATTGCTGTATCTCTCGACATTCATGGGCGTATCCAGCTCCTGATCTAGGGGCAGTAAAGGTTTTATATTTTTGAAGGGCATCACCTCCTGACCCTGCCTGGTAACGCGTATATATCTAGTGACTTTGATGTTTTAATTGACTGTCTCAACTTGTCATTGAGTGGAATGATCCTCGAGCCATCGCTCTCGCAATCTTTATAGCCCGACCTATAGATTTCTCGATGGTGATAATAGATGGCGTTACACAATACTAATGGTTGTCAACAAACTATCGCGATATTTAACTGTTTTATCCACCAAGACTAAATACCGCTAACAGTAATGATATAAAAATTGTGGCTAACAGTTAGCCACTAGATATTTAAAACATCAAAGATCTAGTGAAGACTGTAAGTATACCGTACTGACTGCAGAACAGCACCAGCTGAGCAGCGACGACACGAGCGACTCGGGTGGCGGCGGGGGCGGGTCTGGAGGGGGCGGGGGTACGCGGGGCTCGCCCAAGACCTGGTCGCAGCGGGACATGGACAGCGCGCTGGACGCGCTCCGGAATCACCGCATGAGTCTCACCAAGGTTGGTCACACTTACCTGATAATCCTACTAAAACTATAAAAATGCGAAAGTTTGTGAGAATGGATCTTTGTTAGATACTCTTTCACGAACAAACTACTAAACGGATTTGGATGAAACTTGGCAGTGTTATAGCTTATGCTCCAGAATAACACATAGGCTGCTTTTTATTCCGAGATTCCTACGGGAGCGGGACCTACGCAGCTGATACCCACGGGTCAACAAACTCACAGTAGTTTGTCAAGAGTATTAATTTAGTTGAGTTCAACCCCACGAACACACAAGTTTGAGCGTTTTCCGCTAAGAAAACCCCATTTATCAAAGCGCCTTAATTCCAGGGTACGGGGCTCACAGTTAGTAAAAGTATTGGGATTCTGGGCGTTGACATTTCGAGCGACGTGCATTATCGGTGTCATCTGGAAGCTAAGACCAAACTGGCCTCCAAAAACTTGGCGTCCTTATCCGGGCGAAGCAGTACTTCACTGCGAAGGACCTACTGATGCTTTATAAAGCTCAGGTCAGGCCTCACATGGAATAGTGTTCTCACCTCTGGGCAGGGGCGCCACAGTATCAGCTTACTTAGTCCATTTAACGCCGTGCAAAAGCACGCAGTTCGAGTTGTCAACGACCCACGAGTCACCAACAGGTTAGAAAACCTAGGTTTTAGGAGAGACATGCGATGTCTCTGCGTGTTCTACCGACTTTACAACGGTGAGTGCTCCGAGGAATTGTTCGATTTGGTGCCAACTTCACCCTTCCATCATCGCACCACTCGCCAAAGATTGAAGTATCATCCACATCGCTTGGATTCTGACCCGGAAAGGGAGGCGCTACTGTCTTTGTCTTTGTCTGACAACAATATAACATTTGCATTAGTTCCAATTTTGGCCACTGGGTCAGACAAGTTTGTCGCACTGTTAGTCTTGAGCATTGTGATCGCATACTGGTCGCGTTCCGTAACTCGACCAAAAAACCCAAAACGATACTTTTTCTATAGAAATTTGAACGTTTGAGTGTTATGATCGGATTACGGAACGTGGCCATTGTAACGCCCATTCCGTCGTCGGTCAGGCGTCAGCGCGGTTCGGCATCCCATCAACGACGCTGTGGCAGCGCGCGCACCGCGCTGGCATCGGCACGCCGAAGGACGGCGGCGCGCGCGCGTGGGCCGAGCGCGACCTGCGCGCCGCGCTGCACGCGCTGCGCGCCGGCGCCATCTCCGCCAACAAGGCCAGCAAGGCCTACGGTGAGGCCAGGAAATTATAAATGTTACTACTGCCATATCATTGTTTGACAGCAGTCAGCACTGATTTGATGTTTCGGGGATGCATTCCATTGAGACCAATCGAGGTGACACTTTTTCTACAGAAAATTGAATGTTTTGAGTGTTTGGTCACTAAGTGGAATGCACGGAACGTGTAGGAACGTTATAAATTCAATATACTTCAGTTATATTGACACAAAATGACAACTACGAAAACGAATGATTTTAAAATGCACAAAGTCAGAGTCTTGCGACTGTAGGCGTATGTATGCGACACTACCTTAACTTACCACCATAACGCAATAAAGTTCCACGAGTTCAGTTCTACAAAGGAGGAGCAACTTCGGTTGTTGCGAAACATTCAGCCTAGCCGAGAACTACGGCATAACTAGGCAGACACCGCTACCTACCTACAGCGTTACTAAGAGCCCATGGTGTTGCAGGCATCCCTTCGAGCACGCTGTACAAGATCGCGCGGCGCGAGGGCATCCGGCTGGCGGCGCCGTTCAACGCGGCGCCCACGGCGTGGCGGCGCGCCGACCTGCGCCGCGCGCTCGACGCCATCCGCGCCGGCGCCAGCTCCGTGCAGCGCGCCGCCGCGCAGTTCGGCATCCCCACCGGTAACGCTCGCTGCTCACTGCTCACTGTTGTTGGGAGCCTAGTACGAGTCTAACGTGACATAAAGCGCTCGCTTCGAAAATGTGAGTTAGCTAAAAGTCTGTGATCAAAGCAGAGACAATTACATCCGCTAGGTGGCTCTGCCACGACCTCAAAGCTAACTCGCATTTACGTAGCGAGCGCATTATGTCACGTAAAACTCGTACTAAGCCCCCTAGTCCCTGTACAACTCCTCACACTTAGGCCGTTCGAATTCGAACACAACACTATTTGCAAGCGCCTGGAGTCGTCGACTTGAGTCGTATTTGCCAAGTTCCGCATCCGCACACGAGAAGACGCGTCTACGATGCGTGTCCTGTCAGTGAACAGTGTCAGTGTCGGCGAATTGTGGAATACGTCGGAGTCGCGTAACTAATAAATAACGTTGTGCGGGAACGGCCAATGTTCTAACACCATCTGCTAACTGGCTAAACCATCCTAGTCCCTATTCGAGTATTGTTTAGTGTGGGTCACAGTTGTCACGGGATGATGATGATGTGCTGCATGATTGTATGCTTCCTTAATTTACCAAAAAAGGTACCTACTTACCTGCGTCTAGGCTTGCGAGGTGTCGGGGTATATCCGGACACAGTCAGGCTTTTTGGTTGCGACTCCGGTCTTGCGATCTCTGGATTTGATTGGCTTTTTAAGTACCCATTTTGCTACTTTTTTTATAGTCTGAAGGGCTGACAAAAAAGCGGACGAGCCACCTGATGGTAAGTGGTCATTGTCGCCTATGGACACCTGCAACACCAGGGGAGTCACCTGTGCAACGCCGGCCCAATTTGTTACTGGTAGTAACTTAATGATACCTACAATAAAAGATGTTCGAGATTTGTTGAATAAACAGGCCAAGTATCTGAATAAACAGGCTTGTCTGTCAGCTTTTTACTTTTATGACCAGGCCAATATACGCGCATCCGTCATAGCACTTCAACTTTTCCTAGTATTTCTGTGATCTATCATTTTGTTGCATCTACTGCGTAGACTGGCTGACCCTCTGCTTGCGTCAGATTTCAAACAACAACTCACGCTACTGCCGGAAGTTTCACAGTCAGCACTTTTTTCTTTCTTGGCCGGCAACGTATTTCTTAGTGTTACCAATAAGGACAGGGACCATTAAGCAGCAAGTGGATCAGTCAGATCATTTGTCGGAAAGAAATAAAAATAAGAATAAAAAACAAAAAAGAATAAAAACGCGTCCGCAAGATGAACCATAACATGTGATGTGACGATGTTACAATCGTTTTTTGAGTACGAGTTATTCAGCATTGTCGTGGTACTGTCGACAGGCACGCTGTACGGGCGGTGCAAGCGGGAGGGCATCGAGCTGTCCCGCTCCAACCCCACGCCGTGGTCCGAGGACGCCATGGGGGAGGCGCTCGAAGCCGTCAGGTACCTATACCATCTATATTTTACCAAACAATTATACAACAACAAATCAAATATCACTTCTTCATACAGTCCGCTCGTTTTATTGATGTCCTAGACCACATTAGGGCACTAACAAAGATCATTACAAGTTTTGGCTACTCCCCTGGAAACTTGAAAACCCCATGTTAGAAAAGAATGTAATTTTCATACAACATTATTTTTCAATATGCATTTCATATCGATCTTGTTCAAATGATTACTCAAAGCAAAGTACTCGTAGTTCTATCTGACGTCGGGTCAGAAGCTGATGATCTGTCGGTGCGATATCCTGGTCTGGTAGTACAGTACGTGTGAGTATCTATATTGTAGGTTGTGTGTTGCAGGGTGGGGCAGATGTCGATCAACCAGGCGGCCATCCACTACAACCTGCCCTACTCCTCGCTGTACGGCCGCTTCAAGCGCTGCAAGTACCAGCTACAGGTAGGCTACTTGTAGCTTGTTACTGTCCTCGTCCTTTCGGAAAAACATATTTTCACGCACTTGTTCAATTTCTAACTAGGACTGATAACATTAAGTAACTCCTCTAAAGCTACAGCAGATTAGGGTGGTTGCATAGTCAAGCTTACCGGCAGCGCGGTTGACCCGCGCCAATGAACTGCGCTATAAATGTACGTTACATCTGCGCGGTTCATCCGCGCGGGTCTCTTTTCTCTATAAAACGGTACAAGAGCCTTGTAAGCTCGTGTCCCGCGCGCCGGTCAACCGCGCTGGCGGTAAGCTTGACTATACGACCACCCTAAGCTCCAATGTTAAGTGCTGCCAAAATTATCGAAGATTGGGAAACTTGAATGAACCTTTGAAAATGTTATGAAGAACTCAGATGCTCAGGTTTCCTCATGATACTGATTTTTACTGAATTAAGCGATCATTTCGAATTCACACATAATATATTTTTTGTAAATTACACGTACATGAAGAATTCTAAAGTTTAGGGGTGCTAATTATCTTCTTACATACCATAGGTAAGTACATCATTCCGATAACCCGTATTGCAGGGAGTCCCCCAACACCTGCCGCAGGAGATGTCCCCGGAGGAGGCCCCGCTGGCGGCGCCCCCGGCCGCGGCGGAGCCCTACAGCCACATGTTCCCCGAGTGCGAGCAGTACTACCCCTACATCACCACCAGTTGATGCGGCGCACTGTCCACGATCATCATCGATGTACATTGTTTATCGGTTTCGATATATCTCTATACCGAAATACAGTGCCACAAACTTATCTGACCCGGAAAGAGGGGCGCTACCACAGAACACTATACTCCTGTCGGCGCTACTGTCTATGTATTTATGTAACAACAGTATAACATTTGCATTAGTTCCAATTTTGGCCACCGGGTCAGATAAGTTTGTGGCACTGTACCTTTGTAAATCATACAGTCGCCATCTAGCGCGGCTAAAGATTACTATTAGACATTGATTGACGTCCCATGTCAAATCTTGAGGGAAAAGAAAGTAATTCCACCACTAATTCCACTGAGCGATCGCAACGCTCAAAACAACACTTTTTTATGAAGCAAAAGGAACGTTTTGAGCGTTATCGTCGCTTACTGGAACGCACCCTCTGTCGTACAATAGAAATGCCTTTTCATTGCTGTTAGGGTTGCCATACTATTAAATCTATACTAATATTATAAAGCTGAAGAGTTTGTTTGTTTGTTTGTTTGTTTGTTTGTTTGTTTGTTTGGTTGGTTGAACGCGCTAATCTCAGGAACTACTGGTTCGAATTGAATTTTTTTTTTGTGTTGAATAGACCTTTTATCGAGGAAGGCTATAGGCTATATAACATCACGCTGCAACAAATAGGAGCGAAGAAATAATGGAAAATGTGGAAAAAACGGGGAAAATTATTCATTCTCGAGGGCTTTCGTTGCATGCGTTGCGAAAACGATTCAAGATACCAAAAATATATGTATGTATGAAAGAATTATTCCTCTTGAAATGATCTAAAAAAATGTCCACAACAGTATATGTCTATCTTTTAATATTAACACACTAGAACCGTTTTAATGGTAATCAAATTTGGTCGAACCCACTGCCATACCAAACTTGCCGCGTTTCCAAGTTTAATCTGAATTAATCTTGCTGTGATCCTTTGCTACTTTGCTATTATTTTGTCGTAAGCTTTATTTGTAAGTTTAATTTAATTTAACCTCAATTAATTTGGTGATAGTTTATTATCTTCCCGAAATTCCTACGGGAGCGGGACCTACGCGGTTGATACTTACGGGTCCCGAAGCGAAGCGAGGGCGGTTCGCTAGTACACAATACACGTCGATTCGCTATTCGTCCGATCCGATTCTATTGTCTGAATTTGTACGTTAGTACATAGTATCTCAATGGAATTTGTCTGATCAGACGATTGGATCAGACTATCGGAGAGAAAAATTATAAATTTTATGTGCCATAAAAGACGACCCAAATGGCGCAATGGTTAACACCCCGGATCACTGTTCCGAGGGTCCTGGGTCCGATTCCCGAGGCGGAATTTGAATAATGAGTTCTTTGATAAATATAGACACGTCCTTAGCGCCGTGAACAAAAGAGTGAAGCTGGCAAAAGTCAGCCGAAAGCACACATTGAAACCAATAGAATGCCTACTTTTTAGCCATTTTAGTAATTTAATCATTTTTCTCCCGCTGTACCTAGAAATAATTTATATGGCAAAACAACGTTTGCCGGGTCAGCTAGTATATTATAAGGATTTGTTTACTTAAAGGAGATAAGGTTTTTTTATTACACAGTAAGTGCAGGTTTTATTTTAATGACATAAAGTGAAAGAAATTCTTAAACGGTCTTGACAAAATTACCCATACCTCACAATGGGTGCCTTCCAGTTACAGTTAAATTTATCAGTGTTAGCTTATTAATATTTAATTTGTCTATTTGTAGAACAAATGACTAAAATGATGGCAACCCTGTATAACTAGAATTGTACAAAACTTAATTAGTAGCGGTATTCATTTTCGGCGTTTTACCGTGGTCGCGTCGGTAGTAATTAGCTGCATTATATAAATTTTAATTTTGAATATTAATTAAAGTATTAGTATGACGTTCAAATACGTAATTTTGGTTGTCAAATGGTTAGTGAGGGCGTGAGGGGTACTGTTACAGTACCATAGAGATATTACACTCTCTATGTACAGTACCCGGCAACAAATAATGCACATCGGTATTCAGAAAGAGATAATCGGTTAGTTTCGGCTTTGTAGAGCGTTATCTTTCTCGCACATTACACTAATAGTGCAATATCTATTACGAGCTGATAAAGCGCCCTCTAAAGTAAATATAGTAATAACAATACTGATGTTCAGTTGGAGGTTTTAACAACTCTTTATATTTATTTATGAGTGAACGCGACCGTCTTCTACCGAATTCGAAAGAAAAGTGACAAGCTGACAAGTCAGCGGTAAGGACTAGAGTTGCCTATCGATAGTCGACTATCGATAGTATTGAAAAAATAAATACTATCGATACTATCGATAGTGTAAATTATGGTAATACTATTAGTTATCTGCAATAGTATCGATACTATCGATAGTATATATTTTAGCAATACTATCGATAGTCCTATCTATATCCTAACTGATTTTCAAGGTCAACAATCGATAGTGCAACTATCGATAGTACGGCAACACTAGTAACGACTGTGTAGTAAGGACAACGCTCTACAAAGCCGAAACTAACCGACGATCTCTTTCTGAACACCGATGTGCATTATTTGTTGTTGGGTACTGTAGTGTATTTGGTGATAAATGATACCTAATACATTCCAACATATTAAATTGAAGATAGTAAAATTGAAAACAGAAGCGGTGATTCAGTGATGATGTATTGTGTTGTATTTGTGGGTAGTTACTCTTTTTGATTCGGTATTATTAGGTACCTATTTTAATGACTATGACTGATACCAACTCAGTTATGTTACGTTTGGTGACCTTTTTATAGTCAAAATAAATGTTTTATTGTAATGCTTTGATTATGAATTAATTTATCTCTTATTTTGGCGAAGGAAACCGATATACCTACAGTCTACAGTAGAGTCCTCCATAATTTTCCCAAATGTGTATACTAGGCCAGTCTGGCTCCAATCCTCACATTATCAGAAAAAGCAGACCCTGCAATGGGATGACATAATGACACAAAGTTATTTTTCAGTCCGGTAAAGAGTACCTACCATGCATTGAAAGTAACGAGATAAATTAAAACATTTTTTATTAAGGAATCTCGCCAAAACCTGCAGATTAATAGCTAACACACTGAAACACTGAATCGTCTTCAATTGATAAGCGCCTGCCGGTACTCCTTTAGCTATCGTTACTACGAGGATAGAATACATTTGTGTAGATGTAGGCTGACCCCGGCTGAGCGTCACTCGCCTCGCCTATGTCGATAGCGTAAGCTAAGTCAATCTATTCCGTGCCAGTTGTCCGCTCGGGGCGGAAATTAAACTCCAATTTATCGTACAGCAACCTTCTAGGCTGCTAAAGTAAGGTCATTTTAACTCGGCTGATATGAAGTTGGCTACGAGTGGCTGCGCAGATGTCGATTTTAAGGCAAAAATGGTGGTAGGGGGCGGAGAGTGCGGGCGGTAGAACAGTTAGCCAATACCATGGATGTAAATTATACGTCCATGGCCAATACGAAGTAGCACATCACAAAACACTGTCATGGCCACCGTGTTTTGATTGGTCAGTCACTGTACCTGCGCAAACATCTCGGAAAACGAAGTTCACATCAGCCTAGTCAAAATGACCTTACTGTACCACATGAAAACGGTGTGATACTTAAACGTTTCGAATATAAAACACTTACCATATATTATTGGAGTTCTCTTTTGGCTCCAACAGAAGATAAAACTTTGTTAAGTGAGTAATGAAGCCTGGAAGGTACATAAGAAACGTAGCAATAAAAAGTAATAGTGTACCTAATATTATTTGTAGTAAGTAGGTAATAGATATGATGTACTTAATGTTTTGACCGTAGGCAGCGTTGTGTCTAAACTACATACGTAATTAATTGTGATAGTCGTGAGTATTAGGTACTTGGTATGTATGTATGTCTGTAATGAATATGCTCAAAATATACGGTTCAGCAAAAATTTTTATTGCATGAGAAATACGGATACAACTGCCGATACTTATTTTTCAGCATCCTTCCTACTGTATATTTTATGCTAGATTAATTCTTTATCTTTGTAGTATAATGTAATGTTATTTAACTTACAATATTAATATTTACACTTAGGTATTAATCTACCATGCATACATGCCTTAAGCTATGTTATTACTTAATACTATGTCCATTTTCCTTTGCCTTAAACTCTACATATTTACATACATTGTTCTCTTAGGATTTACTATTGTTTTTCGCGTCTTTTTGCTCTTTTGTTCTGTTCCTGATTTATTTCACCTCACTTCACTTCGCAACTCACTTCACTTCACGATATATACACACACGACTCGTTGTACGGCACTGCGTCGCTCGACGTTGTTACATGATGCAGCATG
The DNA here is from genome assembly GCA_905404135.1 of Hesperia comma. Taxonomy (NCBI): domain Eukaryota; kingdom Metazoa; phylum Arthropoda; class Insecta; order Lepidoptera; family Hesperiidae; genus Hesperia; species Hesperia comma. The sequence goes on along the minus strand of FR990026.1, from coordinate 669,389 downwards.
GTTCAGCGTCACATCGCCCGCAGCCTGCGGTCTGCACTTGGTCTTGGAGGGCCTTGTCCTCTGCAGTTTTATGACTCGTTCCTCTTGTAACGACTGTCTGAGGCATTCGAGATCCGATTTCACCTCGCAGGGCTTGAAGCCTTGCTCTTGCATGTACCTGGCATATAATCGGTATATATGTAGCTTCGTCAGTATGGGGGAGGCCTTAGTTGTTTAGTTATTAGTTTGGCCTTCAGTATGACTTTTGTTTCCCCTGAGAGGCTATCTTTAGGGTGGTTGCAGTAAAATGCCAGGTACCTTTTGACTTCCTCCAGGATGGTATTGTGCCTCAGCTTTGAGAGTGCCTCTTCTATGTCTGTATAGATGCGCTTTGAGTCGTTGTTTCCAGTGAAGGCGTTATATTGAGTGGGGGCTGTGATTATTACATGTTCAGAATCCGTCTGCAGGGCAATGGATCTTACCAGCTTGAAGTCATGAACAGAGGCCCCATTGAAGGTTCTCTGTATGACAGATCCTGTGGCTGTTGATTTAGCCTGAAGATGTTCGCCACTTGGTGCTACTCGCTCAAATTTGGGTGTGCCAGATAGGCTAGATGGCCCTACAGACTTCTCGTCTGCGTATAGTTTTATGTTAAAATTGTACATTTAATTAAATACAAGAAACAAATACCAGGTACGTACCTACTGACTTAGTTAGCGTAAGCAAAAAACCGTATCGCTGAGTTTCATTTCGACCCGAGGCCCGAGGATTGTTTCGATAGCTCATCAAATATTAGACATTGTTTCTAGTCGATTCACCTGATGGAAGCTAAACTTGAGCCGTGTATTTTGGTATTATTATTGTTGATATCTGCCATTTCATGAAGTACAAATAATGAGCAATAATATTTGAGCGACATGCTCCCGATTCACGGGGCACAATGTGAATGAAACATTTATTTATTGGTTTTAAGTAAGTTTTAAATTTTTCCGCATGTCCGCACTATGAAACGTGGGCTAAGTGTAAGTTAACATTAATCATTTTGGTTCCGTGTATGATTTTCCAAATATTTGTGTGAAATATTTATTGCCTTTAAGTAAACTAAACGACTTTGTAACTAGCAATAAATCTATTTTTTAGTGATTTATACTAATGTAATTTAGTATTAAGTCTTCTAAATAAAATTTATAGACTGAAGTTTAATTATTGGGCTTCTCCTGGTAGATGGATGTTGGGATAAGTCTAGAGGTAGGTATTTGGTGTCGTCGACGGTAGCTGAGGCCGTAGATATCGATTTCATTGCCGATTTACATAACAAACTTGTTGATTGAAAGGGTACTATTCTTTTATGTCGTAATTATCTACAATCCAATTAAAATAAATACCTAACCAAAGAACACTGAAATGTAGGTACCTTATATTGCGATACGATGATCAAGAGGCAGGGGTAGCAAGAAATGTTCAATAAACGTGAAGAAAATCACGTGCGCAAACTTTAAATATCGTGCCCCTTGTTAATATCTAGCCATCTCGTAACATACAATGAGTACAAAGGTATTAAAACAACTGAGCAGTACCTAACCTCCATACCAGTCTTGTGAGGTCCATCGAGCTAAACTTACATGTACCTATTATAATTACCTATGTATGAATTACTTGTTAAGTTTTCCTGTTAGCTGTGAGGGAACTGCTTCTTCGGCCGTCAGCGTCGTTCGGTGTTGGATACTGACATTTACATGTGTGTAAATGAAGTAATTTAATTATTTACCATATTCAGTGAATCCTCTAAAATCTGAAAATCGTTCTTTCGAATCCTCTAACAAAGTTCTCATTTTAAGTAACAAACGAGCTGAATACATAAATACTTAAATGGTCACGGTTTTTCAGTGTTTGCAAGAGTTCGAATTGTGCACTTGGCGTTAATTTTATCAAAAACGTAAATCATCACTTGCTTCGGTGGAGGAAAACACCGTGATGAAACTGTGTACGTTACCCTAGCAGCAAGAAAGTAGCAGCTACAGAGATATAAATAGGACATTTAATTAGTGCTCAATCTGCTGTAAATGTGCGCCGAATAAAAAATTTGTGCATGTTGTAGTTTTGGAAATAAACAGAAAAAACTATTCCTGCTGGGGTAACGTTGTTCCAGCAGGAAAATTCTAGCCTATTGGTGGTAGCTATGTGTAGTGACTCTGTACTTTATATTTACGATTTTTTCCTCTTTGATCAAGATGTTTGTGAAGTCCACTAATAATGTGTTATTGTAGAATTTCTTAGTTGATCATTAATGTGAGAGTGCGTAATTGTAAAATTAATGTTAGAGTAAATAAAGATATTGCTTTAACAGAGATATTAATGACATGCTTAGCAGAGATATGAAACAGCACGCTATAGGTAATTCCTGCCAGTGGAGATCGCAACTAGTACGAGAAATGAAACAGTTTTGTACATAAAAAAGTCGCTTTATTTAGTATCTACATTTAAGATATAAAATAAATTACATAATGTTTTTATTTATTACCGGCTGCGGGTCCTTGTATACATGTACATGTCACTTCTCGTGTCCATACGACTGTCGGTGGTGCCCACCGTTGTTGAGTACAGTCCCACAAGGATCTTTTGGCGCGTGGCTGGCGTGAGGGTGACAGAGACAGCGCCTTACAGTTTGCCATCCCTGTAGAACGCTGTCTCTGTCACCCACACGTCATCTCCACGCGCCAAAAGATCCTTGTAGGACAATACTTAATGTACCAATAACACACAGATAGGCAAGACAGAATCATTATTACAGATATATCTAGACGCCCGGAAATGCCCCCGCGTGCATCTTCCGAGAAAAGGTCGTTACATCGTTCTTAGCGGGGGCATTGCCGTGCCTCCAGATGTAGTCGTAATGTACCTACTTACATAATATTCATAGTTAGATTTTGCTAGTCTCTGATATAAAACCCCATTACAGTGCGGCACACACCGGTCACCTTGTCAGCCAGTTCAGCCACTAATAATAGAAAAATCTTAATTTTTGAGCGTCGTCGTATATAATAAAACACTAAAGTAGAGATGGCAGTGTATGGCAGTTCTGCAACCCGCACATAGGTGTCGCTTATTACAATTCAGGTTAGAGAGCTATAATGTGCAGGCCGACTTCGTTACGTACTACAAATTCACTATTTACAATAAATTAGCACCATAGAGATATTACACTAGAGGGCAGAAGCCAGGCTTCAGAGCGTACCTCGGATAAAAAGAGACGAAATCTTTAGTAATCACCTTTCTCTTTCTGGCTCTTCGGGATCGGAGAGAGATAGGTAATTTCCGTTATCGTTGTTTCTCTTTCTAACCGGGGGTGATTGCAATGTATGGGCAGCCGTATGGCTCGCCCACTCTAGTGTAACATCTCTATGATTAGCACGCCGCGCAGCGACGGAGGGCTATCAGAGGTAGCGGTGAGACTTACATTGTCACCGTGGTGAACCGGATGCTAGTGGCAATAGCTACGCCACGACACATGACGACCGACGATACGACAGTGATGTGTTTTATTCGCTTATAACACATTTCTAGCAATTTTGAATCAATCTCTATTCACAGTTAGTTACATACAATAATATATTAATTAAAAGTCTCAAAAATTGCTACAATGTTAATTTGAATATATACTACACGTTGGTAAGATGCGTGGGCGAAATAAGACACTTCACTGGCGTACGGGAGTAGGAATGTATAGTAGTAATGGGACCGTAGCGAGCGACTTTAATCAGGTAATTCCACTTAATGCCGGCTTCCGGCTCTCCTTAGGGCAAGGTCGGCGCCGCGTGGCGGCTCCTTCTCACACGGTCTATATCACATCACACGATATCACAGGTCGAGACGGAGTCGGATAGCAGACATGAAGTGGATTACTCGGCAAAATATTAACTGTAAGTCGATGTCGACCGTTCCCGCGAACGGGCGGCGACGTGTGCTCATTCGAAATTCGGAGGTATCGAGAAGCGATGCGGCTCGGACGCCGCGGCCGTTCAATTTAACTTACACACTAGTTACGTATAATTGTGCGTCGCGCGTTCGTTATACGCTAGGACTAGACAACGCGCGACGCCGTCCACTCACTCGCTCACTGCACAACACTATGGTAATATTATAAAGTTTCCAAACGACGTCCATGCGCGCATATCACAAAGTATAAACGGTAAATTTAACACGTATTCGACGTGCAGGTCGCGTCAACGTATACATACTCTACACTGGGGTCCGTAGCGGACTCGTTCACTATTGTCACACTTGTCGTTCCGAGACGACGCGTCATAGTCCACGTATTACACTAAAAGATGTATCGGGGTCCGGGTCACATACAGGGTCAAATACACAAGGGTGTCCATTTCGATGGGGGCCTGGCCTGACCTGGGACGGGGCCGCCCCGCGGGAGCGAAGGGAGGTCCACTTCCTCGTAGACGGGCTACACGGGCCCGTAGTCCGACAGCGGCTGGGCGGAGCGCGCCACCGACGGCGCCGAGGGGGCGGACGGGGCGGAGGGCGGCGCGGCGAGCGGCCCGGCGAGCGGCGCGACGAGCGGCCCGGCCAGCGGCGCGGCGAGCGGCGGCGGCGGCGGCGCGGGGGGCGCCGCGGCCGCGCGTCACACGCCGCCCTTGACGAGCGCGCGGTGCGAGGGCGGCTGCGAGCGGCCGCCGCGCCACACGCGCCGCCACGAGTCCAGCGTCTTGCCCGACCAGATCCACACGCCGGACGTGATGCCCACGGCCAGCGCCATGAAGTACTTGAGCATGAGCGCGGAGTAGAGCGGGCGGTCGCCGCAGCCGGGCCCGCACGCCACGCGCCGCAGCCAGCCCTCGCGCCCGCCCGCCTCGTACGCCAGGCAGCCGATGACGACGCCCGCGGGCACCGCGTACAGCACGCTGAACACCCCGATGCGGATCATCAGCTTCTCGAGCTTGTCGGCCTTGGAGCCGGCGCCCACGCCGCCCTGCCGCTTGATCACCGAGCGGATGCGGAACAGCGACACGAAGCCGGCGAGCAGGAACGTGGCGCCCAGCGCGAAGTACACGACGAGCGGCGCCAGCACGTACCGGCGCAGGTTCTCCGGCGAGGAGTTGCCCACGTAGCAGACGCCGGCCACCGGGTCCCCGTCCACGGCGCCCGCCAGCAGCACGGCCACGGTCTTGGCGGCGGGCACCAGCCACGCGGCCAGGTGGTAGTACTGCGCGTGGCCGGCGATCGCCTCGTTGCCCCACTTGAGCCCGGCGGCGAGGAACCACGCGAACGACAGCACCACCCACCAGATCGAGGACGACATGCCGAAGAAGTAGACGAGGATGAAGACGAGCGTGCAGGCGCTGGGCCCGCTGGCCGACGTGATGAGCAGCGCGCCGTCACACGCCACCTCGTCGTGGCCGATGGCGAGCCGCGTCAGGTAGCCGAGCGCCACCATGAAGTAGCACGCCGACAGGTACACGATGGGCCGCTCCGGGTACTTGAAGCGCTGCGAGTCGATGAGGAAGGTGGTGAGCGTCATGAGCGTGGAGGCGGCGCACAGGCCGGACCAGAGCGCGACCCACACGGCGGCGAACTCCTTCTCCTCGCGCGTGAAGAAGGGCCCGCGGCACGGCAGCGCGCAGCCGGGCACGCCGCCCGTGGTGACGCTGGCGTTGGGCAGCGCGCGCACGCCCACCAGCGGCGGCAGGCACTCGCACTTGCAGTCGGCGCCCGCCTCGCCCCGCTCGCCCCGCTCGCCCGGGCCGGCAGCCGGGCCGCTTTCGCAGTTTTTTGGATCCTTGCAGTTCTTGTAGGGTCTCCGGGGGGGCGGGCGCGGCGGCTCGGGCTCCTGCGCGCGGTCGTTCTCCTCCATGCAGAGGTGGTCGGGGTCCCCCTGGCGCGGCAGCTTCTCGCAGGCCATGCGCTCGGGCCACTGGAAGCCGTACTTCTGCATGAGCGGCGCGCAGCCGGCGCGCGCGCGCTCGCACACGCTGCGGCACGCCGGCAGCGGCTTCGTGTAGTCCTCGATGCAGATGGGCGTGTACACCGAGCACAGGAAGAACTTCAGGTCCGCCGAGCATTTGATTTCTACGAGGGGCCAATACTGATGAACCTGGAATGAACAAAAAGTTGGCGTGAGAATTTATGCAATAAATTATTAGGTACGACACAAAATAATTCTTTGAGAATTTGTAACACAGTAAGCTCATCCTATGAGATTTGACTTTTGCACAATTGATTTGAAAAGGGCAAATATGGCCATTGAATAAATAATTTCCATTCCAATAAATGTGAATTTTCAGATTCAGTGACAAAGATCGATCTCTGTTCGCTTTGAGGTCAAAAATTTCGAGCTACAACTATAAAAATGACAAAGCAAAGCTCTCTACAGCTCTTTCTTTTTCCGAGATCAATAAAATTATGCAAGTATCCTTCAATTTTACTGTGCTGTGTTGTCTCCCGACTACATCACCAACTAATATCGAAGCCGTCCTCACCTCCAAGCCGGCCTCCTCCTGCGTGTCGTGGTCGAGCGCGTTGGGGAAGGCGGTGAGGTTGTAGCCGATGCCGCGGCACATGGGGATGGTGATCTCCTCGCAGCGCGGCTGCAGCGCCGCCGCCTGCGCCGCCAGCGCCACGCACAGGAGCGCCCACATCGCGGCACACTACCACGCCCGCATCTGGAATTGTACAACGTAAATGAGGAGCTTGTTTCGTCTTTCTTCTCTTCTTAAAAAGATTAACACCTTTGGAAATGGCTCAAAAAATGACGTTCATAAGTGTTTCAACAAAGCTATTAAGCTAGTATAGCCTTGGCTTTTTGGGGGCAAGAAGCTTGAGTTGCAGATTGCAGATCAGATAGCTCATCTGATTCTTCCCTAATATTAGAATAATTATGACTCCAGGGCGGATGTATTGGAATAACGTCACGATCATCTAACGTCGATAAAAATTACAAGTGACCAAGGCATGTAAAGCTTTCCAGCACCTGCTACAATTATAATGATCCCCATGATTATGCGATACGTTGTGCGATACATATTTTATATTTTCGGACAAGACGAAAACAAAAATTGTTTTAATAAAATGCTAATGCCTAACAATTTTACCCACTGTTGTAATTTTAAATGACTGCATTCATAATAATATTCCGTAGACGAGACATCGTTCAGTTCAGTGTAAAGTAGCACTTTAAAATCAGTTAAAGTAATCCCTGTTGGCTACCGGGCGTAGACAATCGACCATCGTTGAGGTGGCAAGCTGTCGTATTGCCTGGTAATACGAACGATATTGGCTCGCGACTTAACTGGCACGAAACAACTAAAGATAGCTGTTAATACCTCACAAGCCGATATTGATAGGTGTTGCGGATACCCCACGTGACACCCGCCGTTGAACAAATTGTATGGTAGTTTAATGGTCCCGCGATGACAAACACGCGGTGGTTATATAATACCGGAACTCGATATGAGTATATTTTTATTCAAAAGAACTGAATTTAAAAATCATCGCAACGGGGAATGGGCAAAATAAATAAACAAATGAAAAGAATGGGGATGTAATGGAACTTCGTAAGTGCCACCAAAACCGATTCTACCGTTTCCACACATATCCACGGACGTATACATACGTATATTATACCTACGGACGTCGATTTTATAATAAACTAAAAATTAATAAATTATAAACTTTAGTGCATAAAACATAACCATCGTTAACGATAGGTGCCTGAATGATATTGACGTAATTAATTTTGTGGTTAGCACTAGTGGCCATATTGTTGAAACTGATTAGCCATTATAAACACCCGTTCTCGCGGCAAAGCCGACTGCTTATTTATTTTAATAGCTAGGGGAATATTTTATATTAGGTACGTGCGACATGTAAATATTAAACTATACGAATTTTTTGTTATAAGTACGTTGGGGTAATACCGGACGGATTTACGACAAGTTCGAAGGATGTTGTAAAAACTTAAATTTTGTGAGTTCAGTAAGTGCTATGTCAATGAAATATAGTGCAAACGGATGATGAATAAACATAGCATAACTTAAAATAGCATTTCTCTTCGTACACTCAATATTTTATTATTTATACGCTTAGAAAAACTCGATATACTTTTTTATGAGTATAATCACAATTTGGTCATTAAGGGGGAAGTTCGGACAGTAATTTAAAACTCTTTCTATTGCAAAGAACACAAGGTGTATGACAAGGATATATCCGATCTTTTATGTGCTTTAATATGATATCAATGAAATCTATATAAGGCTACGAACATAGATGTTCCAGATGATTACTTTTTTTTCGCTCTTTTTTTCGTTCGGGCTGTCCGATCTTACCCCTTATTTTAAACTTAGGCGATTTAATGGTTCCCAAAGTTTAGGTTCTCTCGACATTTGTCTCTAATAGAATTGTCGTTAAATTGCTACAAGTGAATGACCTTTACTTACTACTTACTTCTTTATGTACGTATAGGTACAAGTAGTAATTTCAAGCAAATTTATGTGTTTAAATATAAGTAAAACTATGGATATGAGAGAGTGATAAAGGGAAGCCAAGGTGACTAGAGCCAAATTATGAATTGGTAGAATAGTTTTTAAAATAATAAGCGTGTACATTAGTAGAAAATTAGATTTATTAAGCTTTAAGAATTATTTTTTATTATTATTAATAAGCACATACATTTAATAATCATAGCTGTTAATTTTTTCTTAATGTTCTAAATTATATATTTTGTTAGCGATGTATGCATTTAATCTAATATGATACTTCAAGTTACGTTGCTTATTCTATAATCAGATTTTTGTTATTATAATCTATCTTGGTTTTTAATCATATATTATAAAAGTTTGACAACCACTACAAATTTTATCACTTGGCGCTGATCGGATATTTTTATCCGATCTTCACCTGAGGAGGATAACACCGGATTTCAGCCTGCAGAGATACTAGACGGATATCAATTAGTTCTATCTAATTACCACTGCTTAAATTTTAGTATTTAGGCAAAATAATAATAAAATACATTATACTTTCGCTACAATATTCAATAAAAAATTGAGGGGGAAGACCGGATGGACAAAAATTTTGGAAAATTTACCTTGTTAACTTTAAAAGCATGTAGCATACGTGCGTCTTGCAGGAGCGACTGGCGACCACTGCGGGGTGGGGCGTAACAAAATTATCTTTCGCGCAGTGTGGCTAACATTGAAAAATAAAGCCAAAATAGTGAGTTATTTGATTCCAACGGTCTTACCCCACCACCGATCTTACCCCAACGTACCTACTTGTGATCATATTGCAAAACATACGAGTACGTTATTAATTTATTAAGTTTACCACAATTTAATTTTTGATTTTGCCAAGCTTTCTGTCCACAATTTTTTTATCACTTCGCTGGTCGAAGACGGCGTGGGATCGTATACTATGTTCATACCGGAACATAACACCAATCGTCCAAGTGTAAGACACATTAAAATAAAACATTTAAAGAATATCTCTTACACCTATCACATTACTTTCCACGAACGAGGACGCGCTTCAACTATTGTAACATGATATGCTTCAGCTATGGCTGTAAATCGTTTTTAAGGGGTATCTCGGTTCTTGGGATAACACATGGATGTGGGCGGGTAATATTTATTCTCTGTTATACGAGTAAGAGGCGATCGCGGTCTAATAGCTTTGAATCACGTATCTATAATTTTAATGATTTATTTAATGCGAATTCCTGTAGAATGTAGAAATGGTATAGATTCAACGACGGTATATGATTAACTGACTTCAACTTATCAGTAATTCATTGCATGCCGGATGGTTGTGCTCAGATCCGTTTCGCTACACCTTACTGCGGGGCACATCACATGAATCACATCACATACATTCAATATAATAGTTTTGTTGAACTGTAGTTTCAATATGTTTTGGGATTAAATTTAATGTACGCTGCAGTGAACATGGCAGGGACAAGACAATGTATGTTGTATCATTATATTACAACATTATAACATTCCTGGTAAAAACACGGTATTTTGAAGTGATGTAATTAAAAATATGTGCCGAGTGGGATTAAAAGTTAAGTCATATCACTATATGCACGGGCAGATAAAGTCGCGATAGCACTCAATTTTTTGCCGAAAATACTTACTCGCGAATTTATAACAAGCTTGTTTTTACGAGCTCACATACTCTATAAATATTTACATAAGTCACGAGTGTCATGACTGATAATAATATATGTAGGTATAACGAATGAATTTAAGAATGATTCTTTGTGAGCTGTGCAGAATTACGAATAATATAACGTGACGTCACTGTAGATTCGTTAATGAACAATTTTAATTACGATGGGATAATTAAGTTAGATTTAATTATAATTATCTCTGTCTGCAACTGCAGGAGGCTGTAGATACCTTATGTCATGAGACGATCATAGGAAAATAAATGGTGACAAGTTATGCGGTTACCACTGCTTATATTTAGGCAAGTACATATTATTTTCTGGAGTTCAGCTACTTCCTACTTGACTTGAAACTACATACATACATAATTACATACGGTTATTTTACGTAAAAAGTAAATTACACTTTAATTGTACAGGTAAGACCGGCAGTGAAGTAACAAGCCGGACCGAGCCGGGTACGAGGTACACAATCGCGGGTTTATTCCGGTTCACTGGAAATAGTAATAATCGCGTTCCTTATTGCTGGAACGTGTCGCGCGGCCGTCGCCGGCGATCGCCGCGGCTCCGCGTTATAGCGTTCCCGGAAAATGTGATTGAGTTATTGCGAACGGTTTTAGCTCGCTAGATCATTAGCTCGCCAGTTTATTGCGATCGGCCATTCGTGGTAGGTACACGGTGTTTGTATAACAATGGCAATTGTATTTCCCTGAGATCCTAGAGAGCTATAAAATGCACCAGTTTGCGTTCGAGGAAGTTTTTGACGAAGAAAATAAATGGATAAGGTTTATTACTTAATCCATTTTGTCATTAAACAATAAGAGAAAATGGGCAGGGTTTTCTACACTTTTAGCAAATTAATTTCATAATCGTTTACTCAATTAGATTTTATACCTACCTACCTAGAATTTATAATTAAATATGATTTGCCAAACACTTCCACCGAGGCTAAATGTAATTTGATCGCATGTCTTATTTTACCGATCATAAGACGCCGGAATTCACGGTCTATGCCTTCGGATATGCCTCAGATGATAAATAAGTCATTTATTATTATACTATTGTATAATTTGGATTGGATGTTCTTTTAGTATCTGATATTTTGACATAATTATTAATTCTTTCTATATTTTTTATTTTTTGACATTATAAGTAATAACATATTGACAATTCATATAATTTGCACGCCAGTAATGGCAAGTACCTACACTGTACCTAGGTACTCTGTAGTCACACTGTCATCTGTGTAGCTGTTTGATAATGTGTATAGCAATGAAATAAATGATTATGATTATTGTTTTTGGCAATCAAATGCGTCTGACGAAGCATGATGTTTACTTTGGAATAATAGTTACAAAAAATAAATAAATAAAAATAATGGTGTAACGTACATATACACAACGACTATAATTTATTACAGCATGCATGGACTCATTTGCATATTTAATGCGTAGGTACACATTCGCATAAGTGATGAAGTAGCAGAATACTAATTAACCTTTGTTTTTTTTAAGATTCCGACAATAAATCATGTGAATGTTTTGGCAAATTATTTTATATTTGAATTTACATGTTTTTGCATAAATAATTTCAACGTTCTTCCCATAAATTGGTATTTGAATGATCAAATAAGTATTTGTGAATGCGGCTAGTATATTTCCAGACAGTCGCTTCACTATGGCATATATGTATTCGTACCTCTACGGAAAAAAGTTCTCCACCAAACTTTCTAGTGTTGACACGATGTTCTGTCGGAGGCCCTAATTTCTACGTGTTGAAATATTAAGTCATTCGTAATGTTGGTGATGGTTGGTTCGTTCAGCTGTCGTTGACAGAATGACAGACCCATGAAGCGATGCCGTGGTGCGTCCTGTATTGATATTCGCAGACATTGACAGGCCGCCCATTGCCCGCGCCGGCTGGCTCCAGGCCAACTGATTAAAAAAACCGGCCAAGTGCGAGTCGGACTCGCGCACGAAGGGTTCCGTGCCTTTATGTATAAAAACGCCAAAAAAATCTGGTCTGTTGTATGAAAGCCTCATTTAATATTTAATTGTTTTATTTTAGCCACATATTACGCACAACGCCATCTCTTGGACCGAAAGGTAACTAAACTATTGCTGAGGCGTCAAATGTATGGGCGCCCACTTAAATATTTATTTTATTCTATTTTTTAGTATTTGTTGTTGTAGCGGCAACAGAAATACATCATCTGTGAAAATTTCAACTGTGTAACTATTACGGTTCATGAGATACAGCCTGGTGACAAACGGACGGACGGACGGACAGCCAAGTCTCAGTAGGTAATAGGGTCCCGTTTTACCCTTTGGATACGGAACCCTAAAAACATAAGGGAACTAAGCTTCGGTGAGATTCGTGACGTTTACATACTCGTACTACTGATTTAGATTTGTTACCGGATATGTGTAAGTTATGTAGATTACCGACAATTAGCTGCTGTTCAAGCCCCGCAAGAATTATTCATTAGGTAATGTCAGTCACTAAACTCACTAATCACGATTCACGATACAAGAGCCTCTTTAAATTCTATTTAAATTTTTATTAAAATTTAGTTGTGAGATGTTCACGTAAACAAGTAATTTCGAGGAATAGGTACAATCATACAAAATTAGTAAAAGTTAAGTTCTTAAATAAGGAAGACATTGAGAATTAATTTGATAGTCTATAGAGGACATGAATCATATATTAATGAGTGTCATTTTGTTGAAGTTGGAACATAGATTTACGATGATTTGTTTTGAAGCGGAACAAGAGGTAAGAGAGTCGTAAAGGAAGGTCGTAAAATGTCAATAGTAGTACTATTATGCTTTATGCTGTGGTCATAAAATGAAGTATAGCCTAAAGTATTAGGGAAAGTCTGAATACTGACGTTGTAGATACTTCTTTAAGTCCGTTGTATTGTGCATAAGGTATAAACGGATTACCAAATAGAGTCGCAGATCCGACTAGACGTAGGTATTCGTCCTTGTGCCGGTAGATTATCGCAGTGTCAACGGAGCTTTGATAAATCATAATTGAACGCAGTGATTTCACCAAATCGCGCGGATAACGCGACTTACGCGACTGAACCTTCGCTGAGCTGATTACAGTGATTGATGATGACTGATGACCCAATGACTCGCCACTGATGTAGAACTGGGGCAAGTATGTAGATCATAACAAACTTTTGAAAAGGATATAACATTCAACGTGCTTTAGGATAATTGATAGTTTAAAATTATGTTTAGAACCACACACCACTACCGCAATGTTTCGTAAAGAACGTGCGTGTTGCAAAGGAACGTGGTTCAGAGGACCCTTTCTTCCACAAAATAAAGTAGCATTTATACTTGCTAACAATATAGTGGACAGTAAGAGATTTGAAATTTTGAACCTAGTAAACAGAAAGTTGGATTCCTGAATAAGTTTGGATGGAGAATTAAAGATTTAAAAGATTCGGTTTCCCATACCGCTTACAGCAGTTTAGTTTTGCATATCAGTAAAAGAACTTTAGTAACCATAATTATAATAGTATGTGTAAAATGGCAGCGTGAGTGTATTGAAAGTGAAGTTTTGTTTACAAAGTCGTAGAATTAAATGTGAATTTGAAATGCGCAGTAATTTGTGCAATGTTTTCTTGACGTCCGTGCTGCGAAGCAATTATATACATTGTGGTGAGCTTGAGCTCGCTCTTGACTTTAACTCTAACACTGACAATTATTGTTATTTGCGTTAGCGGGCCGCAGTCGCCCGCATGTCGCACCGCCGCGCCGCATCGCCGCCGCGCCGCGCCGCATCCCGTCGTAAACGTGCGAATGATTTTTCGCGTGACGCGTACTTTGTGGTATTACATATTTCCAGGGTTCGAAAATATCCGATATTTATAGTAAATATCAAAATATCGGATATTTTTGATATATATCCGATATATATCAAAATGTTGATATTGTGACAACCCTGGCGCATCGACTTCGCTACGCCGAAAACAATAAACAATAGGGGCCATAAACATGTCGCGCAACAATAGAAACAATAGGAGCGCGGCTCTCTCAAAAGGACGCACGACGCTTCGACCATTACGGCAATAGTCATACGGGCGAAAGTCGGTTGCAAGGAACGTTCTCGAACTTTATATCGACGCGGGTCCGGACTTCGCGGGAATATTCTCGATTGTCGTGAATGGTGGGCGAGTGGTATAAAAAGAGGCACTTGGTCGCCGGCAGGACATTCTAGTTTCGGAAGCGGAACCAGGAAGATACCAGCGATACCTACGAGCGATACCAGTGAGAAGTTAAGTGATTTCTACGAGCGATACAGTGTTCGTCGAGTGTGTTTACGAGTACCTACGTGCATAGTGTTGTGGTGTGTACTGTGTACAGTGTGTAATTGTGTTTCTACGAGTTCAATAAAGTCTTTGTGGTACATTTTGGCATTTTCTCGAACCCATTACTCCTGACACGTAACAATTGGTGACAGAAGCGGAATGCCTGTAGTACCGCAAAGTGAAGAAGGGATTCGTACGCGACGGCAGACGGCATTGGATGCCGCGCGGATGGAGTCGCCGGGTCGTGACCGCATGGAAACGGAGACCACCGCCGGACCACCGACTACATCAGCTGCATCAGCGCCGACACCGAGTGCATTCGATATGGCCTCCCTATTAGCCGCCTTACAACAGAGCCAGCGCGAAGCGATGGAAGCCATACAGCGGAGCCAACGCGAAGCAATCGAGAGCCTGCGCGAAGACATAAAGAGCCAGCGCGAAGACATGAAGAGCCAGCGCAAAACCATGGAGGCAATCGACGCAAAGCTGGATGGTTTCCAAGGAGATTTGAACGTCGTAAAGGAAGACCTGGAACTGGTCAAGGTGCGAACATCCGAACACGACCGAGCCCTCAAAAACCATGACGCGTTACTCAACTCCCACGAAACTAGGCTCGTGGATTTAGACAACAAGCTGCAAAAAATGAAGGTTTTGGGCACGGCAGCAACCAGCCCATGTCCTGGGGCCCCGAAATTTAAGGTCCCAAGTTTCGACGGCACGACCTCGTGGACGGCGTTCAGGCACCAGTTCGAGGTAGTTGCAAATGGGAATGGCTGGGAAGACGAGCACTCGTTGGCGGCACTTACCTTAGCTCTTCGAGGGGAGGCACTGCTGGTCCTTGAGAACCTGCCCGCCGAGCGACGCACCTTGGAGTCGCTATTTAAGGCCCTGGAAGCTCGATACGGGGAAAAGCATCTCGAGCACGTGTACCGTGCACAACTTAAAGACCGAGTACAGAAGTCGAGCGAAGGACTGCAGCAATGGGCTACGGAGATCGAGCGCCTCGTACGCCGAGCCTATGCGTCGAGTTCCACACCGGTCGAAGACAGAGTTTTAGAGGCGTTCGTCAGCGGAATACGGGATCCCGAGGTGAGAGCAACGGTGCGCTTGGGGCATCACGCAACATTGGAAGCAGCTTTGGCGCATGCCCTTGAAGTGGAAGCGGTACGAAGCGACTATAAAAGTTGTAAGGTGCGCGAAGTCGTAGCGGCAATTCAACCTCGTACTGGGCCTATCTGCTATGGATGCGGGGAACGAGGTCATATTAGGCTTAGCTGCCAGACACGGAAACAACCGAAATCGGTGTGGAGGGCTACGCAAGTGCAAGAGCTAGAAGCCGCCGCCGCCGCTAAGAAGACTGCCAAGCCTCCTACGAAGACCTCGACGGCTACCCAAGTTGAGACCCAGGAGCTGCTAAAATTAAAAGGCGTCAGCGCCACGGGACGGGCAGCGGCTGGACTTCGTCGAGCCCCTACTGTTATAGTGTCACAAGCTTGTGACGGGAACAGCCTGGTAGCTACTGGTGAGATAAATGGCATACCTTGTCGATTTACGATTGACACAGGAGCATCGAAGTCCATCGTTCGACCGGAACTACTCAAGAGGACTATCATGTGGGAAAATGGACGACCATCATGCAATCTGCAGACAGCGACAGGCCAGCCAGTGACCGTCCTAGGAGTTACGGAAACAAGACTGAAACTCGGAAGTGACATTTACACGCAGTCTGTTTTAGTAGCGAATATAACTGACGACTGCATTATCGGACTGGACTTTCTACGGACACATCACTGTATAGTTGATATAGCCAGAGGAGTGTTAAGCTTCAAGGATCAAGAAGTCTTCTTGGACGGCTCATGTTCAGGAGCAGTGTACTGTTTGAGGACAGTGAAGCTAGCACCCAGATCGGAAACCTTGGTCAAGGTTAGGTTTCCCGAAAAGATACAGATGGATCGATGTGTCGTAGTGGAAGACTATGGAGATCACCCCAGTTGGATCACGGCAAGGACACTGCTCATGACCAAACGCGACGCTAAGTTAAAGGTCATCAATCTTAGTAGCACGCCGATACATCTCGCGAAGAATACGGTTATCGGCCGATGTGAAGCCGTGGACAGCTTGAGGAAGGTCCAAGAAAACTCGGTCAAACCTGGATCAACGGATCACATGACATCTTTGCTGGAGGCGACAAGGAGGAATTTGAGCTCTGAAGAATATACTCAGGCAGCAAAGTTGTTGATGGACTACAAGGACATCTTTACCAGAGGAGATAGCGACCTTGGAAGAACAAATCTTGTCACTCACCCAATAGATACCGGCAATACTTCACCAATCAAGCAAAGACCGAGACGAGTACCATTGGCAAAGGAACACGAAGTTGCAGAAATGATCGAGGACATGGTGCGCAGCAAGGTGATCGAGCCGTCAACTAGCCCTTGGTGTTCACCTGTGGTACTCGTGAAGAAGAAGGATGGCAGTACTAGATTCTGTGTCGACTACAGGATGCTTAACACCGTTACCAAGAAGGATAGCTACCCTCTGCCTCGGATTGACGACACGTTGGACATGCTTGGTGGCATGAAGTGGTTTTCGACGGTCGACCTGAAGAGTGGTTACTGGCAAGTAGAAGTCCGGCCAGAAGACAAAGAGAAGACCGCCTTTACCACCGGAACCGGAAACGGCTTGTGGCAGTTTCGCGTAATGCCTTTTGGATTATGTAACGCTCCTGCCACTTTTGAGCGTCTCATGGAGCGAGTGTTGGTGGGACTTTTGGGGGACGCTTGTCTGGTATACCTCGATGACGTCATAGTCATGGGACGAAACTTCGTGGAACACAAGCGAAATCTGGAGAAGGTATTCAGACGATTCCGTGAGTCCAACCTAAAGCTCAATCCGAAGAAATGTGACTTCTTCAAGAAGGAAGTATCATTTTTGGGACACATCATATCGGACGAAGGTGTTCGAACTGATCCAGACAAGATAAGAGCTGTTCAAGAATGGCCGACACCAAAGAACAAGACCGATGTAAGAGCGTTCTTGGGGTTATGTGCCTATTACCGTCGGTTTGTGAAGAACTTCTCAGAGATAGCCAAGCCATTACATCGTCTCACGGAGGACAAGAGAATCTTCAGTTGGGATTCCGATTGCGAAGATGCGTTTGTTCGCTTAAAGGAACGTCTGTGCTCGGCTCCGATTCTTGGCTATCCCAGAAGGGAAGGGAGATTCATAGTGGACACGGACGCTAGCAATACTGGCATCGGAGGAGTATTATCCCAAGACCAGGACGGCCAGCAGGTGGTTATTGCGTACTTTAGCAAGACCCTTTCGAAACCGGAAAGAAATTATTGTGTGACTCGGCGAGAATTACTGGCTGTGGTGAAGACCCTTCAGCACTTCAACAAGTATTTGTTGGGACGCGAGTTCACAATAAGGACGGACCACGCTGCTCTGAGGTGGCTTCTGCAATTCAAGAACCCGGAAGGCCAGGTCGCGAGGTGGATCGAACAGCTTCAAGAGTTCAACTTCGTAATAGAGCATCGCAACGGAAGAGCTCATTCGAATGCCGACGCCCTGTCACGACGCCCATGCTCCGAAGAATGTCGACATTGCATCAAGCATGAGGCCAAAGAAGAGGTCAGGGTGATAAGGATGCAGGACCTAGACGAGTCTTGGGGAACGGAGCAAGTAAGCCAAGCTCAGAAGGAAGACAAAGACCTCAGCTTGATCATGGAATGGAAAACCAAAGGACAGAGGCCCCTGTGGAGTGACGTGTCAACATCAAGCGCGACGACTAAGGCATACTGGGCTCAGTGGGACAGCCTTACACTAGAGAATGGCGTGCTTTACCGGAGCTGGGAATCACTCAACGGAAAGGAAAGAACCCTGCAAATGGTTATCCCCAGGAGTAAAGTGGCTGATTTGCTGAAGCTTGTACATGATGGCACTTCTGGTGGGCACCTCGGCATCAAGAAGACCCTCGTAAAGATACGAGAACGCTTTTATTGGGTGCGGTGTCGAGAGGACGTTGAAGATTGGTGCAGAAAGTGTACAGTGTGCGCTTCAGTAAAAGGGCCCCGCACTAGATCGAAAGGGAAACTACAGCTGTACAACGTCGGAGCCCCTTGGGAAAGAATCGCCATAGACGTTGCCGGGCCATTCCCTCAGACGGAAGACGGGAATAGATTCATCATAGTGGTTCAAGACTACTTCAGTAAATGGCCGGAAGCGTTTGCAACTCCGAACCAAGAGGCGAAGACCGTGGCCAAGAAACTTGTCCAGGAGGTAGTATGCCGCTTTGGTGTACCATTGGAGTTACACAGCGACCAAGGCAGGAACTTCGAGTCGACGTTATTCCAGGAGATGTGTGAACTTTTGGGAATAAATAAGACACGTACCACACCGGCGCATCCTCAATCTGACGGCATGGTGGAGAGATTCAACCAAACGTTGGAAAATCACTTGGCCAAGGTCGTCGAGGAACATCAGCGAGACTGGGATCGGTACATTCCTCTGTTCCTGATGTCATATCGGTCTGCCATACACGAGTCTACGGGATTTACACCGGCTAAAGTTAACTTCGGAAGAGAAATGCGTCTGCCGTTGGATTTGCTTACCGGAACACCGCCAGATGCCCCGAAACCAACCGTTGAATACATCGCGGACTTACGGAAACAATTGGACGAGACACATGATCTTGTAAGAGAGCAATGTTTGAAGACCAGCGAAAAGATGAAAACCCGCTACGATCGCGATGCTCGGAAACATGGTTTCGAGGAGGGAGATTCTGTATGGTTGCACAATCCACTGCGGAAGAAAGGGAAGTCTCCGAAACTACAAGCACGATGGGAAGGCCCTTACACAGTTGTCACGAGGATTAACGACGTGACCTACCGGATCAGACAGGGGGACAGAAGAAAGCCGAAGATCGTGCACGTGGACAGATTGGCACCATTTCATGGATCGAATAATGCTCGGGACGAGCATGACTAAGAGGGGGGCAATGTGACAACCCTGGCGCATCGACTTCGCTACGCCGAAAACAATAAACAATAGGGGCCATAAACATGTCGCGCAACAATAGAAACAATAGGAGCGCGGCTCTCTCAAAAGGACGCACGACGCTTCGACCATTACGGCAATAGTCATACGGGCGAAAGTCGGTTGCAAGGAACGTTCTCGAACTTTATATCGACGCGGGTCCGGACTTCGCGGGAATATTCTCGATTGTCGTGAATGGTGGGCGAGTGGTATAAAAAGAGGCACTTGGTCGCCGGCAGGACATTCTAGTTTCGGAAGCGGAACCAGGAAGATACCAGCGATACCTACGAGCGATACCAGTGAGAAGTTAAGTGATTTCTACGAGCGATACAGTGTTCGTCGAGTGTGTTTACGAGTACCTACGTGCATAGTGTTGTGGTGTGTACTGTGTACAGTGTGTAATTGTGTTTCTACGAGTTCAATAAAGTCTTTGTGGTACATTTTGGCATTTTCTCGAACCCATTACTCCTGACACGTAACAATATATATCCGGTATTTTGTATTAAAGCCATATTAAAATTTACTTTTACTTTTTACTGAGTATTCAGATTTTGATGATTCTTCTTTTATTCGCAAAATAAAACTTGTTGTGTAATGCAGTTTCAATTTGAGCAACATTTGACGAGTAGTTTTTAGTAATCTTTATTCGTCGATTTTGATTTATGAGGTAACAACCATAATTCAATAAACATTAAGTATTACGGATAATATCGTCATCAAATCAGAACATTCAGTAACATTTTACGAGGTAGCAACCATAAATAAACTTTATTATGGATAACTCAGAAACTACTCCTCAGATTTCGCTCAAATTTATATGAGACCAACCAAAAAGTACCAAATAAAAAATAAAAAAAATTTAAACAATCATTAAAAGATTATGAGGTAACAACCATTAGACATCCCTACACAATACACATTATTAAAGATAATTTAAAAACCACTTGCTAGATGTCGCTTCAATTTATAAGGTACCACATGACAAGCACTACCTTTCAGACAAGAAAAGAATCATCAAAATCGGAACACCCAGTCAAATGCAGTGTCGAAAATATTCGATATAGCTTCTGCCAGCGGTTTCACCCGCGTCCCGTGAGCTACTTCGCGTACTTCAGGTAAAAAGCAGTCTGCCTCGATATAGTCTTCCTCGATAAATGAGCTATCTAACACTGAAAGAATTTTTCAAATTGGAAAAGTAGTTCCTGAGATTAGCACGAGTGTATGAGTGTAGCTTTCCAACAGTGACATAATTTTTCAAATCGGTTTAGTAGTTCGGAACAAACAATCTAATCTTTTCTCTGTATACTATTAGTATAGAAGTATAGATACATATAAATATATAAATATCAAAATATCGGATATTTTTGATATGATATTATATAATATTCGATATCATTTCAAAATTGTGTTATAGAGTTATGAATACATTTCAAAACTTTATAGTCGACGGATGATTGGATTGACGGACTTACTGGATTCCGAGGTATCAAGCTTACTGCACTTCACTATTAGGTACTAAAGGATTATAGGACTTCACTATTACCTACTATGGGAGTATGTTTCAACTCTACTACAATCTGCAACGCCATGCACATTTGAGAAGTAGAAATACAGTAACAAAAGCCAAAAATTACATAACATTATAAAAATTTGTAAACCAATTTTGTATTGATATATATCACAAAAAATCACTTGATATATATCGGATATATATCAGATATATATCGTGATATATATCATTGATATATATCCTTCGAACCCTGCATATTTCATAGCTGTTTAGTGGCTAGGTAATATTTTCTCCATTTTTATGGTGCCTTGTCGAGCCAATACTCGGTGTCCCACGCTAGGATTTCCCGTTGGTTCTGCATGGAAAACACTTAACGATATGAACACACACAAACATATCAATCATAGAAATGAAAACATCATTAAAATTGTGGTCTCGTTAGGAATCGAACCTAAGACGGCGGTTTGGCGTGGCACAGCGCTTGCGCCATATGCGTCGTCTTTGAATATCTTGTAGTCTCAAAATTCTCTCGAGACAATGGTGTGAACTATAATGGAATTTAATACCAGTTCAGTGCCGGGATCCTTGCAACTAAAGTTCTGCCGTTCATCTTCGTATTATTGGATTTAGTTGAGATGAAATGTTACATTGGCAGGAGGCTGAATAACTTTGTACACAGGGACCTAGGTACCTATAACAAGTATTGTAAGATAGTTAACCAGTAAATGGCGTCGACAGTCGGCAGCGGAGAGCGAGTTAATTTATTATAGCCGTTTAATTGACACGCCGTGTAATGGAACCGCTTGCCATCAGATCCACACGCCGTCTATATTCCGCTCTCGGCCGGTGATCGGTAATATTTATGCGATAGAGCAGAATCTGGTCCAGCAACTACTCCTCGTCTCGGTTACCTGGGAGTGCCTGGACTTTATATGGACCAATTGACGACACCTAACTAGTATTTCTGGTAATTGTACTTGTTTACTTTGCCATTTTCGAAAACCATATCAATTCGAGAGATTGAATGTTTATTGGAACAAAATTACCTACGTGCATTTTAAAATCTATAATTTTGTATGGACAGGTAAAATTCGAATAGTTAATAAACCTATGGTTCCATGACAGTATATGTCTCACCAAAAATATACAACCTAATCCCTTCTAAGAAAGTGACTTTCATGATGGGTTTCAATGTAGTGGCCGGACAATGTTCCACAATCCACAAGACAGATCGAGAGGTGTGTCCGAGGACCGAGCTGCCGTGCGAGTATAATACAGTTGTAGACGTAACATTAATTCGGCGAGGTCGCTGGTCGGTCGGGAGGTCGGGAGGGTGCGAGCCAGAGGGCCGGAGGGTGAGTGTCGTTGACTCTCACAAACGGCATGGCCATTGAGCCGCGAGCGCACACAGGTGTCGCGCACCTCATTACATATTGTAATGCAAGGGAACCACAATACTGGACTCCCGCAATCTCCGCTACACTCTTAGCCTCTTTCAAAACCTCTCACATTAAATAGGACGTGGAAGCAGCTTGCCTTTTCACGCGTTTATGTTTAAAGTTATCCGGATAAAGGAAATTGCGAATCGTGCGGATATCTGACCTACTCCCTCTGGCAACTTTCCCTGCCCTACGTGGTCCTATAACAACAGGTATCCGGCCGCTCCACGCTACATCACCTACTTCCAATAAGCTGCCGTCCTTTGTGCTTACGTTAGGTGCAGATGAGAGTCTATAGTTATATAAAAACACTGTATGGGAATCTGCGTTTAAAAATGAACCGTAATCCATTTTGTACAACATAAACCCTCATATCTTAAGTTCACTCACTCATCACGAAATATCGAAAACTGCTTGACGTACAGGGATGTAATTTGGCAAAAAAGTAAGTTTATAAAAGTTAGTTTATAGTTGGCGAAGTCCGCGACGAACGGATTTGCCATAATTATGCTACCCCTAAGGGAATATAACAGGAGTTCGAAAGTCCGTCAAAAATGCTTCCACGCAGGCTAGGCCTCGGGAAACAGCTAGGAAATGCTAAATGTCACTTTTACGTGCGAGGATTGTTTTGATACTGCCTATAAAGTTACACTTCTCTTTACGCAAGGAAACATGCCATTTGTCATACAATGTACCTAGTTATTCTGGCAACTACAATGTTTTTTTTTGAAAAGTAATAAAACACAACAAAATAATTTCATTAGTGAGTGCAAAAACATGGTGAAATAAAATTGACTGCGAAGCGCCGCCGCAATAAGACTTTATATTTACGAATCCCGTTATACGTCTGTAAAAACTTGGCTCTAGTTATCAGCCAACAAACTATTTACGACTGGTGGAGCTCGACTGGTTCACTTAAAACTAAAAGTACTTATATTTTTATTGACTGTCAGGTCTATCAGTAATTCGTGACTTTCTCCACTGCTCTAACTTCCTACACTTAAAGTTTATTATAAGGGAACCCACGGAGAGCAATTTCTCCTGGCCAGGACAAATAGGTACATAATATTTTAAGCACGTTTCTAAATTCCTGTGCAAATCGTAAAAATAGAAGTTTTATGAAGCCATGTTCCTCGTACAGCTAATGTTCCGCTGATTGCTCGTTCGGTGCGGGCGGAGGGCCGAGTGCGCAGACTACGCGGCCAACGCAAACCTTTGTTTTGTTTTCTTCCCAACGACCATTGTTTTATTCAAACGAGAAAAGAAAAGAGCCACGTTTAAATATTTCACGGCAAATTTTATAAACGGTATTTTAACGACAACTGTTTCACGGCGATTCTGATTTTCCGATTCGAAAAGTTGAGTAGGTACGGTTATTGAAAGGAAGGGTTGATCGTACATTTATCGTTTAAATAATCTGTGTGTGAATGGAAACGTGTTGATTGCAGGGGTCTTTTAAAAACGTACAAATGCAAACGAGCTCCTGTCCCGCGCCGCCCCCTCCCGTGGGCCCCGCGTCCCCCGGGGGCCCCCCGTGGGCCCCGACCCCCGTGACGAGCGGCGAGCGTGCTCCAAGCTCCAGGCGCAGATTAAATACTAAGACTGTAACCACACGTCGACATTACCCTCAGTGTTTTTTCTACATTTAATGATTAGCCAAGTCTCCTCGAGTGTCGTACCGCGGCCATCCTGCTCCAGCCCGCATTTTATAAAGAGGACGTTTATGTAGCCTTACTTATTTGTTCTTTTATCTTCATACCTGCATCTTGGAAGAAAAATAGAAAAGGTTGTGATTTAGTTCAACCTCTTCAATGAACCGAAGTCTGAACGACATTAGGGTCTAATGATAATAATTTACGGGTATCGTTTGTCACATGTTATTACTTACGATAGTTGGACAATTAGTGTCCGATCATTGTGTCTCCCAGCCGTGAGTAGGGCGCAGGGTGCAGGGAGCAGGGAGCAGAATGCAGGGCGCAGGGATCGCGCGGGGTGCTCAAGGCCGAACCCCGAGAATAGTGATCAAACGCATTATAATTGATATGATTTGCAGTAGCGGCTAGAGGGGCCAGTGCTATTGCATTCGGAAGGGGAGCCGAGGTGAATGGATAAAGGATCGTAAACGGTGGTTCCTCTACATCTATTTGTTTACTTACGCCGCCGTTTTGTTTACAGTTTTTGATATGATTTTGTGACGATAATAAGTCTAGAATGATAAGGTAAGTACAAAGGATACCTACCTCGATACTTATTATAAAACCTTGTCACATCACACGATTAGACGTGCAGTGATTGCTGAAATCCACACGAGGATCGCTAACTTGCTACTTTCCTACTTTAAATGAAATCTTCAAGACGTTCTGAACAATTGATTTTCAATGGAAGCAATTAGACTTCCAATAGAATGTAAGAAAGTTGGCGACGAAGCGGTCCCAATGAATGCTAAACGCAGTATAGGCGTTTTTGCTCCGGCCATTGTCGTTATGTGGGTCACCACTCACCACTCAGCAAGCCACCACTCACCCACCAGCCCACCACACACCGTTGACCTGTCGTGTGCTTTTTGTCATTACTGTTCGAACCGCATTGGTTTTATTATGAAGAGTGAAAGTCCTCTTAGACATGGACGTACAATATTTATAAACCCATAGAAAGATTTTCAGCTGTTATAGTCAAAGTGACGGAGACCTCTTGGGCTGTAAATGCTCGTATCTTAAGAAGCACATTATCATCTAGGTTGTTATTTTAGTAAAACAATAATAGGTACATTAACTAACGAGTCAGCTAAGGGAGCCTGAGCCAGTTTGCAAAAGAAAAACAGAGATTTTGTCTCGGAGCCGCGCGAGACGGATCTTTATTAAGAAAAAGATATCGAGGAAAACTAAAAAATCCACTATTCGTCTGACTGGACACTGGCGTCCAATTGCCAAGTTACAATAATTAGGGGTGTGATTTTTATTTATGCATTGCGCCATGGAACACTGTCGATATATTCACATGTTTGAAACTGTGTGCAAGTGTATGTGCTTGTATTTCGCAGACTGCAACCTTAAGCCGTTGGACTGTTTGAGAAGGAAGCACTGAAAGAGTTGTAACGAGAGGCATTCAGCCGCCCGCGACCGCTTCCATCTCGACATGCCAACGCTAAGCATTTTACTTTAACCTTTGACGATTTCGGATGCTTTCCGCATGTATGTCGGCGAGAGAAGACTACAAATTTACTATCTTAAAATTAAAGTCTCTAAACTGCCATTACAGAACATTTGGGTCAAAATTGTGCAGTACTTTATTTTATTTTTCGTAAGTAGACTTGGTTGGTAAATTATGTAAATCTGTACCTAATCTCTTGTATTCATATGCACAGACCTCGTCTTAGTATTTAATCAAGAGATTAGTTAAGATCATAATTATCACTATAATGACAAGGTTTACATGTAACAGCTAGAGATCTGTCCCTGATAATTGTAGGGTAATTAATATCTCACAACAGTACATTATTGTGCCGTAGACAGTCTGTTTGAAACATCCCTACAAGGAGTCTGTGTGTGTGCGTTTCCGAGATTAGCGCACGCGATACTAATCACGTATCGCCTCGCATTAGTCCGAGCGCGGGTGAGTCATGTCATGGCGCAGCGTGCACCGAGCACAATGGACCCCGCACATCGCTCGTTGGTGGCGCACACTACCGTCATGAATCAGTCATTATCCGGCGGTGGACGGTAAACATTGGTAAATACACGAGGAGGATATTTAGTATTACTTGTCTCTCGATGTATCGGTGTATTATAATCGAACACAGCACGGCACGTGCGACTCGAGTTCAAATCCTCAATGTATGTACATCTATTATATTTTTTTCTGTTTTTTTACGAATGTACTTTACTCTTTTTTAAGTTATATTTCAAATTAATGCATACTACCAGCTAACCGTTGAACTCAAATGGTAGGTAAAGCCGTTTATTAGATTTGGAATTAAAGTTTTTAAAGTGTGAAAAATAAAATAAGTGTAAGTACATTAAGTACCTATGCAAAACCGAAGCGTAACCACTTCAATTCAACAGGTACTTACTTTTATTAGTAATTCTCTTGTCGACACGAACTACATTAGCTGTTTATCAATTTTATAAGTGCATTTGATACAATCGATACACAATTATAAGTTTGAACATTAGTATTATTAGTAGAGACAGCTTGTTTACGCCTTTATTAAAGTGTACGAGATTGATTCGTGATGAAATTGGCTATCAAATCAAGCGATGTTCCACGGGCGACAGCTGGGCGGGGCGGGCAGCGGGCAGGCTCGCCCGGTTTAATTTAGTTGGATCCCTGTCTAACTTAGTCACTGGTTTATCAATGTCAACATTGCTCCATCATTTCTCGGTTCCCTACACAAATTAATCCGCTATTATTTTTAGCATTATTTGTTAAACCTTTTGCACGTAATATCACTTTCTTTTACATTAAATTTTGTATCAAGGTTTATTTGCAGCAAATAATATTTGATGAAAATGTTATTCCTAAATATTTCCTATCAAAGAACAAATTTGTAAAGACAACATCACTCTATTACCCAATAAATTTTACGACACGATGGGCGTTTGTACTGACGACTTTAACAAAACGCTGGAATTTGTTCGAATTCATAGAATTGCCGCTATAAGATAAATATTTTATTCTTGGGCATTTTTGCGAATAAACCGTCCACAAGTAAACAAAAGACGCTGGGACATAAAAGATGTCTGCAAAATAGCAAATAACAATAAGTAACAAGTACGCACTTACAGTAGTCATAACAATAAACGCTACAATTAACTAAGTAGTTTATAAAAACGCTTTGTCATGCGGCAATAAAAATAGGGCAGTTTAACGTTCCGAATAACTTAAATTGTAACTGATTACGATAATACAGTCGGTACATTTTTGGATTTAAATTTTAAATAAGGCAGATATGTTTTATGAGTCTCTCTAATCTTTACGATTTTTTATTGATACACTTACTGATCTGGCTATTAAATGAAATGTGGCAGATCAAACTAACACTCCGTAAAATTCACACAGATAACTCACTCAGATGTCGTTGTAGTTTTAAACTTAATTTGTTGTATTTGTGTATATGTATATATACCTATTGTACATATATACATAGGTATACGGATTAAAATTTAAATATATGTACTATCGGAATACTCGTACTAAATATGTAGCATAATCCAACCTTTCAACAATAATGACCAAAGAATGTTCTTTAGAAAATATACGATTTACTTTTGAGTTTGAGAGTTTTGATTGGAAACACCGAGTGGCTGCGGATTGTGATTTGATGAATCCTCGCAAGTTAATCGCAGCGCGGCATTACGGGGTCAACGTTTGTTGCCGGCAATTTTCCGCCTGACAAATCAAACTTACTCCAGCCTCCTGGGCTTTGAGGCCGGAGCAGGAAATTATGCCGACTTCATAAAACTTGCGCCTTCTAAATGCGGGTCTTTGCCGAAAGATGCCGAGATAACCCCGACGCTAACTCACTACGTTTAACTTTCTCAGCTTCGCCATCATTTCTTGCTCATATTTTGTACGTTTATCTGAGGCAAGTTTCTTTTGATAATAACCGACTGACTTTAATGAATCTTGTACTGAAGGTGTTCCCGAAGGCATGCTCGCACACTTTTTTAAATCTTTTTGTCAACAATCAGTCTCCTGACCATTCCTGCTTTAAATTAAGTACGATTGGTGCCGGCTTTCGTCTTTAAGAGCTTCGATTGTTTTAGGTAAATAATAGGTAAATAATCCATCCTAATATTATAAATATGCAAGTGTGTTAGTTTGTTTCATGGCAAAACAGAGCCCAGGGTCGATGTGATTTTTGGTACGAATACCTATGAGTAAACTCTCCGAGTAACATACATATAAGCAACTTTTTTATAATGTCTCATTTCTTTGGTAAACCACGTTTTAATCATTTAAGTGCTATAGATAAGTACTGTTACATACGTGAGTGTTATTTTAAATAGTTAATAAATCCTTGCAAAGGTAAGGAATAAGTTTCCCGAAGCGTAATGGGAGCTAGTTTGCTAGTACCTATTAAATAAATGCGACACTACGTTAAATTTGGAACCTCATTAGCTCTTTATCGTTAAAGTAGTTAAAGCTTGCAAGTTTGGACGTTCGCGAACAGAGGCGATGTCTGCGCCACATCGACCACTCGCCACGCCATCGCATCTCTCGGCCATTACAACTAATTTCTTAGTTAGGGAGTTTGAGCGGACCTTCCCGACTAGATGCTATCATTTATACTAATATAAACTTTAAATTGATGGTAGTCCGCAACAGTGACTGCTCGTTTATCACTTACCACGCTCGTACTTGTGAGAACAACCACTTAGATGAGTGTCACAAGATGAGTGTATGATTTAGGCGGACTATCATACTATTTAGGTATGTACTTTGTCCGAAGCATTTGGTTTTAGCTCTTGACTATAAAATATAAATACGTCTAGACTAAATTGATTTACATCGTTATTTGCGGAAGTTCCAACAGACAAAAAAGACTTGAACGATGAAAAGGACCTGATCTGAGTTTTACCGCTATTTGCGGAAGCTCCTACTAACATAAAAGACTTGAATGAAGAAAAGGACCTGATCTGAGTCCTCCAATTTTAGAGAGAGGATCCGAACTCGAGAAAGGAGCAGATAAGTTGAGACGCTTATTAAATATTAAAACAGAAAGTTATTCATCAGAAATGTTCCCTAAAGTTGGGCACAACCACGGAAAATAGAATAAAGTTAGGAAAATCCGGGCACCCCATTACTGCGGAACACGAACACCAATAAAACATTTAAAACAAAACGCAGGTGTTTGCAAAAGTGATTTGAAATGACCAATAAAATTAGATTCGCGTAGTAATGGTAACTTCGAAACATTTCTGCGAATTTTGCCAACGTAAATCAACAGAAGGTCTTCTGTAGGGCGAGCTATAGATGTCTTTGTTAAATACTAAAGTGTTGTGTCAAACATTAAACTCCACTGGCCCACTTTTGTCAAAAGGAATGTTTTGAGCAAAATATTTCATGTAAAAGCTACGGAAAAAACTTTTGTACTTCGTAAAATTCAACAAGAAAAATGACAAAAGCCTTCAGCCGAGAGCTCATTGTTTGTGCGGAGCTCAAAATAAAATGTCACTTGTCAAATTGTAAACGAAATGAAAAGACAAAACATGTGTTTGTTTACGGACATCTTTACGGATGTTAAGTTAACGTCCAACGACCGTGCTAGCTATTTTGTAATGACACAACACAGGTAATCAAGATGTGAGTATTATACCCTGACAATTTAAGTGATTGCAACAGGACTAAGGTAGGTGTAGGTCCTACTATCATAAGTTTACACAATCTGCGATGGGTGAATTACCTTACAAGATTTGCAATTATTATTTGACAATGGTGTGATTTATCACCATGTTTATCACTGTAGTTATAAGTTATCAGGGTTCGAAAATATCCGATATTTATAGTAAATATCAAAATATCGGATATTTTTGATATATATCCGATATATATCAAAATGTTGATATATATCCGGTATTTTGTATTAAAGCCATATTAAAATTTACTTTTACTTTTTACTGAGTATTCAGATTTTGATGATTCTTCTTTTATTCGCAAAATAAAACTTGTTGTGTAATGCAGTTTCAATTTGAGCAACATTTGACGAGTAGTTTTTAGTAATCTTTATTCGTCGATTTTGATTTATGAGGTAACAACCATAATTCAATAAACATTAAGTATTACGGATAATATCGTCATCAAATCAGAACATTCAGTAACATTTTACGAGGTAGCAACCATAAATAAACTTTATTATGGATAACTCAGAAACTACTCCTCAGATTTCGCTCAAATTTATATGAGACCAACCAAAAAGTACCAAATAAAAAATAAAAAAAATTTAAACAATCATTAAAAGATTATGAGGTAACAACCATTAGACATCCCTACACATTATTAAAGATAATTTAAAAACCACTTGCTAGATGTCGCTTCAATTTATAAGGTACCACATGACAAGCACTACCTTTCAGACAAGAAAAGAATCATCAAAATCGGAACACCCAGTCAAATGCAGTGTTCGAAAATATTCGATATAGCTTCTGCCAGCGGTTTCACCCGCGTCCCGTGAGCTACCGTAGCTTTCCAAAAGTGACATAATTTTTCAAATCGGTTTAGTAGTTCGGAACAAACAATCTAATCTTTTCTCTGTATACTATTAGTATAGAAGTATAGATACATATAAATATATAAATATCAAAATATCGGATATTTTTGATATGATATTATATAATATTCGATATCATTTCAAAATTGTGTTATAGAGTTATGAATACATTTCAAAACTTTATAGTCGACGGATGATTGGATTGACGGACTTACTGGATTCCGAGGTATCAAGCTTACTGCACTTCACTATTAGGTACTAAAGGATTATAGGACTTCACTATTACCTACTATGGGAGTATGTTTCAACTCTACTACAATCTGCAACGCCATGCACATTTGAGAAGTAGAAATACAGTAACAAAAGCCAAAAATTACATAACTAAAAATTTGTAAACCAATTTTGTATTGATATATATCACAAAAAATCACTTGATATATATCGGATATATATCAGATATATATCGTGATATATATCATTGATATATATCCTTCGAACCCTGTAAGTTATACTCATGAAATTTAGGTTTCGTCACGTTCCACAGACTTTTTGAATTAAAAACATTCAATCCTCACAAGTTGTAAATACATATAATCTTGAACTACTTACCTATTCATATAATCGGTAATGTGCTGTAATATAACAAAAATGAGTTAACAAAATTCCAAAATCATATTCCGTAGAGGGCGAGCGAGACGTTACAAATGTCACTCACTCCCTTTTGTTTCGGAACGGGGACCTTTTTTTCGTATCGATCCCTAGCAGGTAACCCAGGGCGGATGATTTATTACCGGGCTTGTTTGTTCAAATAATCGATCCTTGGCGAATTTGGCCCTACACAACGTTATGGACCTTAGCGGGCCGTTGTTTAGATTCCTTTTGGAGTGTTTTCGAAACGCATCTCCAGCTAATGGTGGTTACAACGAAAATGCCTCGTGTCCGTGTGCAGTGGCGGTGGCGGGCTGTCGGCTCGGGATTATTTCGACAACTCTCGTCCCCGTACGCGCCTGCGGACGAAATTTATCGCATCACGTCACTAAATCTGCGCGCCAATACCCGCCACATTTTAATCTGCTAATCTTCGAAAGATAAATTTTGACATGGCATATTGCAAATGGCCGCTGGATCCCGAAATTCCATTTTTGAACATGATATTACAAAACCAGTTTCTAATTTTGACACGTCATTGTTAGTTTCCGAGGGTGGGTTAACATAGTCTGTATTTAGGGCAGCGGTATTAACAGCTTATAAATATTTCATCCGCGCATGACTCAGGCTATCGAGCCAGCGCGAAAATGCCGCGTATTTCATTAATAGGCACCAGGTAAGGGAAATATATTTATGGACGGAGCTACTAGGTGCAAGGAGGGGAAATTCGCCAATGTTTCGTCGGGGCCACTCCCCTGGTTTTGAGAATACCGAGAGAGAACACGTCACGGGGGACTGCTGTACGTATTAAAGTAGCTATGGATTGTAAAAAAATAAAATTAAAGATTCCCTTACGTGGTTTTGGAGGCAAAAGCCGATTAGTACGGTGACAATTGTTATTTTCATGTCAATAACATCAGCGTAACTGCTCGGACACAGGAAAATTTTCCTATCGCCGTGTTCGGAAATACCTTTCCGCTTATT
Source organism: Hesperia comma (assembly GCA_905404135.1). NCBI lineage: Eukaryota > Metazoa > Arthropoda > Insecta > Lepidoptera > Hesperiidae > Hesperia > Hesperia comma. The sequence continues at coordinate 637,085 of FR990026.1, read as the reverse complement.
GTTATTAATTAAAATAAATCTCTCTGTCATCTCCTAGAAGCAGCGCAATGACGCCATCATAGTAAGTATTCTTATTATTTGATCTATATTCACTAAATGCGTAATGGAAGACGAGACAGTGAAACCCTGAATGGGAACAGGAGTCAAGTTAGGTCAATTATATGAAATGGATTGTATAACCATTCTGATGCTACTATTCAAAATTTATACGGCATCTTGGTTATGATATCTCAGAAATGGAATTATAATATGCTATTGTTAGAAGCTTTACTAAGTCAGGTCTTATCGCTCTTCTAGCAAATATCATTGACCAAATAAAAGTATCACTTTCATCTGATTTGATTCGGGCCGCATAAGGGTCGGGCCACATTGATCGACGGCGATCGACGGTTTGCCCATACAAAAAGAGCGTAAAGTATGGAAAGCCGTACGCGTCCTTTCGCATCGACGAGCCGAACGGCTTTCCATACTTTACGCTCTTTTTGTATGGACAAACCGTCGATCGCCGTCGATCAATGTGGCCCGACCCTTATGCACGAGCCTTCGCTCCCTTGTTCAAAGTCGGCACAAAGAACAAATAGGTACGCGAACAGAAGAGCACAATTGCTGTGCATTGTAGTTGCGCAGTTATTATAAAGAAAAACCGCCTGCGCTTTAATCTTTTTGGTGCATTCTCGCAAAACTTCCCACTTGTTCCTACAATCGGCTTGTACATTCGTTCTCTGTTCAAACTTTGACCGCAATCCGGTCGTGAATGGATTGTAGTGTTCTAAATACGAATAGAAAAATTGTGGGAACATCGTTAACGTTTTTGAATGTTTTCACTTGGAATTGAATAAATGTGTCAATAATTTTATACAATTAAAATAATGTCTTTCTTGAAATGGAATGCTGTACTTTTTATTTAATTTTGTTGTATTTAATAAGCTTAAGATAAAGAACTTTCACCAATTAGCAAGGCATTATGCAAATTTAGAGTAAATATGTCTGTTTGTAAAGGCTTAAAGTATTTAATACAATGTCAATGAACATCCTCGGCGCGGCGGCAGCGGCGGCGGCACGCTCCCAGACAACGGTATTTCCGAACTACATCTTGTTATGCATGACACTTAAAAGCTGCATGGCGTAACTGCGGGAAGTACGAGCCTCGAGCCTCGCGAATACACCCGTTGTTGAATTAAGAGTTTAATTTCAAGTTACCGAGTTTAATTTAAATGCAGACAATCGTCGCTAAATTTAAATATAATATAAACGCGAATCAACTTTGTCTGGATTGAAAATTGATGTGTCAGTGCCGCTACTGCACGCTGACCGCTGTTATAAGCATACTTTTGACGCGCGAGTTTTTATTTTCTTCCTCAAATAAATAAATGAGTAGCAATGTAGTGCGTGCGTGTAGGTGTGTAGGCTGCGTGTGCTGATATGCACAGGTTTACCGAAGCGAAAGGAGGGCGGCTTCCCAGCCTTAGGGCGGCCACATACAGTCGGAATTCCGAAACGGAATCCCGAATAGGGTTGTAACCTTGCAACGATATATCGGAAAACCGATAATATTATAAGAAAACCGATAATATTATATTGTAAGAAAAAGCTAATGTTCAAAGCCGTGAATTATCGATTTTTTTCTTCGGATATGATATCGATATTATCATATCGTTATAACGCAAATATCGATAAAAATATCGATGTGTCCTCTTCGATATTATCGGTTTTCCGATATATCGTTACAACCCTATTCGGGATTCCGTTTCGGAATTCCGCATGTATGTGGCCGCCCTTATACAGAGACGATGTTTTAGATTAGAAACGTTTCATAATTATCGGCTAACTCGGTTTTGCTTATCGGCAAGCGCACTAGCACTAAGTGCAAATTGTTCATGCTGTAAATCGGTAGCCGCGCGGAGGGACATGTCGTACTTGTAATATAGTGCGTTTACAAGGTATAGCGTGTACCAGATTGCGAGATAGCGATACGTTATCTCGTACGAAAATGTTCTTTATCGGGACGTGGAGTGGACGCGAGCGCCTACCCGCGGCACAGCGAACGCGTAGCGGACATGACGATTCCAATGTTTTATAACTAGCGAACCGCCCTCGCTTCGCTTCGGGACCCGTAAGTATCAACCGCGTAGGTCCCGCTCCCGTAGGAATTTCGGGAAGATAATAAACTATCACCAAAATTAATTCAGGTTAAATTAAATTAAATTTAGAAATAAAGCTTACGACAAAATAATAGCAAAGTAGCAAAGTTTCACAGCAAGATTAATTCAGATTAAACTTGGAAACGCGGCAAATTTGATTACCATAAAAACGGTTCTAGTGTGTTAATCTTAAAAGATAGACATATACTATCGTGGACATATTTTTAGATCATTTCAAGAGGAATAATTCTTTCATACATATATTTTTGGTATCTTGAATCGTTTTCGCAACGCATGCAACGAAAGCCCTCGAGAATGAATAATTTTCCCCGTTTTTTCCACATTTTCCATTATTTCTTCGCTCCTAATTGTTGCAGCGTGATGTTATATAGCCTATAGCCTTCCTCGATAAAAGGTCTATTCAACACAAAAAAAAAATTTTCAATTCGAACCAGTAGTTCCTGAGATTAGCGCGTTCAACCAAACAAACAAACAAACTCTTCAGCTTTATAATATTAGTATAGATTTTTTGTGGTAAGAATTTTTAAGAGCGTCAATGAATAGGACTGTCAATGCCATATTATTTCGCATTGTCTGTTTTTGTTAAAATTGCTCACGATATATTAGTAGTGATTTTATTTTATAATTTATTTATAGGCACCAATTTCTCGCATATAAAATTAAATGTTATCTATTCGAGTATTAATGTTACTGGGAGATACTGGAAACAATATCGGTTCAGTTTCGATCAGTTGGGCATGCCGCATGATTAACACGCGCCTACGATTAGACCTGTCTAATTACACTTTCATACATTGTATATTTTTTGCATCAGAAAAATATAGTAATACATATATATGTATTATGTATAAGTGGGTAAGTTATTCAGCTGAGGAAACACGCACCGTTACGGTAGTAAGATATTGGAGTGGGTAGGCTGCAAGTGCAACGTTATTGGTCGTTACGCCAATCCGAAGTGTCCGCGTCGCAGTCCAATCAAATCAACACCTCAGACCAATAAACTACAGACGGCGTGCCGTGAACAAAAGCGTGAAGCCGGTAAAAGTGTGCCTAAAACACACATCGGAACCAATAGAATGCCCTATGTTGACAGTTTGAACTAGAACAAATTTAAACTTTATTTTTTGGAACACAAAGCTTCATTCATTTTTTATTATTTAGAACACAAAAGTCGTTTTGGTGTGAGTGCCGCCGTGTGTATTACAAGGCGAGGCATACTTTTTACCGGCTTCACGCTTTTGTTCACGGCACGCCGTCTATAGTTTATTGGTCTGAGATCAACACTTGTTTATTATTCCTTATTCTCCAGATGTCTTCATCCGTACAGTTATTTGCGAAAGTTGTTTGTAGCATTTTGAAAATTTGTGTCACACATTAAAACTACCAGTCTTTTTGTTCTCGCAGCGACTCTGTAGAAGGTACAAAGTTTCTTTCCAGTTTTTTGGCTGCGTTGGGAGTGAAGTTGAGGACGAAGCGATCCTATTCTCAGTTGGCGCGCGATAAACCAGCGCAGCGTTGCAATTTCGAAGTCAGTCGTTGTACCCGTGTGAATATGGACGGAGCTGAAGTGCCTTACTCTGATGTGATTTACGTTATTTATTTTAGGACCGAGATATTTTCCACTGAATTTTACTACTTTATAGTGATAAGGTGGTCAGCCTGACTGAATGATGCTGTTGTCGGCTTATTGACAGATTTAGTCGCCCTTGATTTATGGCGTGACGTGATCTTGTTATTTAAAACTAACTGTGACCACATTATTCATCTTTCCAGCAATTCGCAAAAGATTAAATGCAGTTGTACATTATTCTGTATGCTTTATAAGGCATCCTCAATTATCCGTATGATTATCATAATGGACTAACGTTTTTAGGGTTCAGGATACCATTCCCGCGAGATGAAACTTTTAATGACGAGTTTAAACATCAGTTCTTGGTTTCGGTGTATAATATGTCCTTGCTTTTTGTCGCCACGACACTAAATCCCAGCGTGGAGTTTTTAGTGTACCGCCTTAGGTGCTTATTATTATTATAGTATGAAGCGCAGTAGTCCCATTGTAGAGCAGCGCGGCTGCGCGGTGTTATCAGCGTTATCAGCGTTATCACAACACATGTAGGACGCTATCGGTGATCGATGACGGCCGTTTAATTACGGCGCCTTATCCGCATGATTTATTGATATTGGCCACCGGCCCACTCCCGCCGCCCGCGCCGATAGCCTATCGCCCGAATGTGTTACAATGTGAACACCGTATTACCGACGATGATCGTTTTGTTCATTCGAATACAGATTTTGGTTTATTACTTTGGTTTTGTTGCGTTAGGGTTATGCTGTTTGTATTGACATGCCATATCTTGAGTGTGATTTCCTGCCGAGGTAGATATGTACATTCGTGTGATTTTTCTCAAAGTTTGATAAGCATTTCTTTGATCGAAGAGGATGTTCCAGTTAGGTATATGCTACCCGCAGTGTAGGCAAAACCTATTAGCTGTGCCTGGGATAATTTTCAGTGTCTGAATTAGTCTAAACAATTATACTAGCTGTATTACTGATCTCAATCATCTATCAAATAAACTGTGGATCATTCTATGCGAGTAGTAACTCTGTGTGGGTACGTCTCGGTCCCTATGCAGGGCGCGCGTGTCCCCGGTCCCCGCAGTAGGAGCCCTGAAGTGCGCTCCACTAGTCAAAGCCAGCGATAGCGCTCCACTACAGACCTGCCTCAGATCTAATAGCTTTATTTATAAAGACCGCCCTATCGACAATCAACCCCGCGCGCACTTGTCTCTGTAAATCCCTTACATAATTACGGATAAACTTTCAGGTTAACTAAAGATAATAAATTAGTAATATTATTGGCATGTAGTGTTACTTTAACGGAGATGCACTTAATTTACTACAATATGGTATTAAAAACAAAGACAGAGCGCGATGAACGTGTGAGCACATGCGAATCGTTTGTTTAATGTAACTGGCAGGCAGTATTATCTATTCCTCGTTAAGTTTATTGTAGCGGGAACCGTCCATAAACACCCATTGTTACGGCGGACGTCCGAACGATGTTTATATTCAAACAGTACTGTAGCTGTATATGGTGTGGTTGTGTGATGCTATGCGTTGACACATGTATCGTTAAGTAACAATTGAACTAAGCAGTCAGTGTAAGAACAAATTCGATCGCCGTTGTTCTTAAGAATTTTTTTAGGTGGTAGGGCCTAGAGCTCACCCGGGGAAGTACCACCGCCCGCCACGGTACTTAGTACCATTCCTACCGTGTAAAGGACTTCGCACATTACATTAATTGTTTTAAGAATAATTGTGTTCCGGATAGGAAGGTGTGGAGCCGGTTACACTTTTTTAAAGGCGACCATCTCAGTCCTCAGGGGTAGCAACGCATCTGTGACCGAATTAGAAAGAGACTCATTGAGTCTAGTTCTAGGTCGGTCACAGTTGTCATGGGCGGCAGCGGAAGGTGGTGCTGCATGCTCGTTTGCTATCTTAATTCCATAAAAAAAATCTATTCCAAGGCGGTTCCTCTCAACTCTAAACCTGTAACCGTATATGTGTATCTGCTACGTGTTAGGTACTTATTAACTGAAGTGGAAGATCTTCCCGATACAAGGTATCGTTGTGATCAGAGTCCGTTGATCGCTAGGAGCTTCGTTGGAGAGGTCGACTGGTGTCTGGGCCGCGTAAATCCCGCTCGAGTGGTACATTACTTGCAAGTAATCACTCAATAAGATTAACTGGGCACATGGCGCAGTGTTCAGTTTAATTGATTATGGCTTGATTAATGTCTTGGCAATTACGGATGACGTGATCCGCAGTAATAGACGACCCCATCTGATTTCACACGGGGAGAAATTTTAAGTGACGATGCATAAAATTTTCTTATTTTCTTTAATTTTCTTTCTTTAAAATTTCTTCATAAATGTAATAGACACCAATATTTACATTTAACACATTTTACTCTGTAAAACAGAACATGTCCCATACGAACATCTACAGATAGGTAGATAACTAATTATAATAACAATCAGCTTATCAGCAACAAAGGAAATGAGAAAAGCTTCAAATCGGCAAAATAGGGAGTTCGAGTCAAAGGAATAACAGTTGACGTCGGAATCTAATCGAGATAATCTACGGGCGAGAGCGTCTCGCGACTGCTTAATAAATTATTGGAATTCATTACGGGCGGGGTAGGCCGCCAGAATTTAGGGAATAAGTTGTAAATTACGCAGGTGATCGGATCGCTGGCCGATAAAAAAGTTAAAAATTCAATAACAGCGGAGTACGCCGTGCCGCGCCCGCCGTACCGTCGGCGATGGGTGGTCGTCTACTAGCGACCCCAGCTGGGGAGACTTCTGCGGGACGTCCCGGGACATCCTTGGCTCCTCTAGGTGATGTAATGAATTGGTTTTAATTTAATTTAAAGGCTATAGCCAATATAGCAACGAACCGACTGATTTATAAGTTGTTAATGCTTGTCATAGACGTAACCTAAAGAATAATGATTCATTGAGTATACCAAAAGTAAGTGTGATTGGCTTGAACTACAGTGCATAATTACACATCTTGTACTCATCTCAACCTCATGTGCGGTTTTAAAAAAAAAGTAATAGCGCGATAGATAAAATATAGTCACAGTCACAGCGGTTGTAATAGATATCAGATTCATAACGCGACGTCGTTTTGTATTGTGATTTATGAACTAAACCTGACAAAAATACTTTTTAATTCCGAGACTTCTCGTCGTCAAGGTGCTAGATGGCGACATTAGCGGGCGAGCGGCGCATGTATAAATAAATAATTTGATGGACGACGCCTGCGACGGTCGACGGTAGCGCAGCGGGCAGCGCGGGCGCCGGGCGAACGACGCACCTCTCGTTAAGGGTGCCTTTCCACCAGAGATGTGCTATGCTACGTTGCTAAAGCTAAGCGTCCACAGATCGGTATCGTACGCATCGCAGTATCGCAGTTTGTATAGAAAGTACGATCCGTGGACGCACTTGTATGATTTTCTATACAAAGAATACTACGATCCGTTTAATGCGATGTGTCCGATGCGTACGATACTAAGGATGTGTTTGCCTTCCACCAATCATATTCATTCGTAAGACGGTTGCTAGAAGGGCCAATGTATGTGATTGGTAGATCTCAAACGCATCCTTAGCAACGTTGCATAGCACATCTCTGGTGGAAAGGCACCCTAATATTGTTAATGACGCGGCCAAAGACACGGGATGGCACGTTACCGTGCACCGTGGCCGTGTACCGTGCCGTACAACTTAAGACCGCCATCCTATAAATAACTGTAGAGGAACTGGTACACGTTGCTACCTTCCATTTTTTAAATATAACATTGTGTGATAAATTTAGAATTTATTCATATTATGTTTCTCGTGACTCGTGACTATCAGACAAAGTTGATGATGTAAAATGTTTGACAAGAGTCGTTAGCAAGTAAAACAAAATGTGTGGTGTGTACCGTAAGTGGTGGGGCAAACTTTCCAATCGATCAATTTGCGATCAATCGAGTTTCAATTACGGCGCGGGATTGTTAATGCCGGCCCGCGCGGTGGCTAGTGCCGCCGGCCAATACTGCCAATATCTCGACACCTATTATTTCTGGACCTAAATCGTGCTATAATTGCTAGCCACCTGTTTAGAAAGGCGATTGTTTACGAGCTATGATCAAATAGATCGTAAACTTAACTTTATGGAATATTCCCAGTAGATTCTTGAAGACAGACTTTTGCGGGAAATTTGGATAAAAATATGATTAGATTAGACCCTTTGTCTTTTTAAACATTTCTAATATCATATCAACATTATCAACTAAACATGCTCGGTTATAATTATAAAATAAGCAAATTACTTTTTAATTTATGGACACGTGGAATTTGTTTAACATAAATACAAAAGCCGAATATGTGTGAGTCAACATGTTAATGCAAAACATTAACGATTAAATAAACAAATGAGCCAGTCGTCGTTAGCTGCCGCGCAGGCCGCGCTCCGCCCGAACGATTGTATGCACTTAATTAAATTTAATACTGTTATCGGGCTTCGTGATATCGTTATTCGTTACTGACAAACTGACAGGACGACTTTAACAGACAGATCAATTCTACAGGAATATAGGTCATAACAAGACCACACTGTAGTTTGTGTCAAAGCTACTGCACCCGTTGCAATGATGATTAGTACAAAAATATAAATTCAATAAATTTAATTAATTACTTAATAAGAAAAAGTAAAGTAACTTGTCCTCACGTTACCAATATTTTTATAAAACTTAATATTAACTTATTTATTGCGTAGCAGGCCGAAAGCATCACAGACTTGGAACACTTTGAAAGTCGCATCAAAGTTAACTAGCTTTTTCATAGCTTTGTGAACGATTGGCCTGGGAGGCTGCGAGCGAATTCGGGCCCTTCGACGTACGGGGCTCCGGGTCTACTACCGACACAGCCAGCTAATTGAAACCGTAAAAACGTGAAATAGCCGCTTGGAAATATTAGTAACTTTGTGCAGAAGACATCTTGAAAATGACAGAAGTAGTGTAGAGACCAAAGTCCTTGTTACGGGGTGTCCTACGCGAGCGACGAATACGATGCGACGCTACGCAACACGACGCGATGCTACACGCGACAATGACAACGTCGCGCGTTGTCGCAGACTGTCACATAGCAGTAGGACACAAACGTGTAGGGATACTGTCGATTTGATCGCGATCGTCGCGTTCGCAACGTCGCGTCGCATCGTATTCGTCGCTCACGTAGGACACCGCCATGTCTGAAGGTTAACTCTATGATTTGCCGACTTGTCATGTCTATTGTTTCCTATTGAACAATAGTATAATCAATAATGTCCCATTTGATGAAGACTCAACGGACAAGACCATTTCATGATGATAAATATGCTCATTGCTCGGATAGAAAACTGAAAGAAAATATGCATGACGACGAAGTTAAATTATCCTGGAGAGTAGTTGGCCGTGCAGTACGCACTATGCACGCACAAATTTGTAAATGGCCGCCGCACAAGAAACGTATTGTTGGAATCTCGCGCTGACACCGACGCACTAGGGTTGTCGAGTGTGGTCAAAAGTTAGTCGCAAACCTTTCTGGAAAATCATGTGGGTGGTTTGTCAAATCTATTTTTTATTTAACAATCCTTTCGGAAATGCTCCGTAAATTAGAAGAGAATAACCCATAAATAACTCCCATCGTAAATTTTATTCATAATGAGTTAAAATATTTAACCGTCAAAGTTTATGTCAGCTTTAAATTTTATCGACATTTCGTCGTGATTGAAGTTTTTTTTTAATTAATGCTGACCTATTTTACTGTACGATTAATAGTGATCCTATAAAGGGATTTTCATTAACGGCAACGATTTTAAATTTAGATTTCCAACATAATTATTTCCTTTGCTTTAACTTGATACTCCGAGCAATCTATCCAATTAAGAACAAAAATATAGGCTGTTTTTTCGAATGATTGATGAAAATTCACGCATACACAATGAAAGATACTTAAATCACTAGGTTCCCACGTAATTTACTACAAATAAGCAAAACGAAAAAGCTGGTCTAAAAACTTGGCAGTCTACAGAAATATTATGTAAATATTATGCAAAAAAAAACTAAAAATTAGTCGGTCGGCAGCCCTGACCCTCCCAATGTTTGCGGTAGCGTCCGTCGAACCCGCCTTTATATCCGTCCAAATGAGCACTAATTACATTAAATGCGTTTTACCTGTAATTAGGAGGTGTTGGATAATATGAAACAGTGTTTAACAGTTTCCACAGCCCATGGGATTGTTTACAGTTTACACAGCGCCACGCCGCGCGGCCCAGACCGCGTCATGAGATGTTTCCACCCAGCCGCCCATTGCCCTCGTCGATCTATGAGAATGGTTATGCTATCAATCTGATCTTTCTATACCTACAATAAATACTTTTATAATTGAATGCGTTCAACGTATTTTACTTATTCGCCAGTTACTATAAGGTTGATCGTTGAGAAGCATTAACTTATTTTTGATTAAAAACTCTGTTTATTGTCCAGGTAATGGACGACAACGAAGCCTAGCAGCGATTCTGCCTAATTCAGAATTTGTCCTACATTGGAAAGAAGACCAGTTTCTTAGGAATTTAAATTTTTTATATTAAATAAAAATAAAATTGAAAGCAATGGATCCTGAATTATCTGATACATTTTGGAATCTCTTATTTTACTGAGAGAGGAAAGAATATGGTCCGTTAAACTAGCCAAGTGTCAAATAATAGGTTTCATGAGAATATAGATTTCCTCACGATTCTCTTAAATGGAAAATCACAGCGTGCATGAAATCCGAACAGAAGTGTGAACTCCCTGGTGACTAACTTTCATCCAGTGAGCTAACGGCGGCTCATGTTATGGTTAGGATGAATGAAAATAACACCCGAGTGAGTGAACTCGCCGTGAGGTGCATTCGCCACGATATTTATAATAATGTGCGGTGTCTCCGTAGATCTGGGCCCCAATTCTGCTAATTTATAACGCTTCAATAGTGTCTCGATTGAATTGTTTGCCACATTTTGTATTCAAAATTGAAGAGTTTGACACATTTTTGGCACATTTCGTATACAGAATTGAATAGATCGACACATTTTGGTACGTTCTGTGTACAAATTTAAATAGTTTTCGACGCTATTTCGGCACATTCCGTATACAAAATGTGGCAGACTATTCAATCGAGATACTATTGAAGCGTTATAAATTAGCAGAATTGGGGCCCTGTTCGCAGTGTTCGCACGATGCATCACTACGCAAACACAACCGACTGCGCTTATGACGCGTCCGCGATTATGTTCATATTTATTTACGGATGCGATGTCAAATCAATTACCATAATTTGCGATGCATTTTAAGAGACTCAATATTTACAATACAATTAATAAAATGATGAATAATAAACGTCGAAACATTCATACCTTCCCGCTAGGATTCTCTGGAATAAGGGTGGCATGTATAGCATACATAGCATATCTTTAACATTCTAACCCTCAGTAACTTATCACATAAAGATCTGCTTTGGGCGACAATCGAACCCAGAACTTCTAATTTGTAAGGTAGGGACACACCGACTAGGCTAGGGGCCGTCATTTTATTGGAATCCTAAGATGTGAGTATGAAGTTGTCGATAGCACAACACGTTTTCTTAATACCTCGAGATATTACCTATTACGGACACTCCTGGATTGGTGTATTTTAAGAACTAGTAATAGAATCCTCTCAGAAACTTCATTGGTATCTGTTATGCATTATGCACCTCTTCACTGTAGAGTAGACGATTCGAATATTTAAACTTTAAGATTTGTTTCAAGCACTGATAATAACAATAACGAAATGAGTTCTCTTCTAGTTTAAAATTATATTTATAGTCCGTTGAGATAGGTAGTCCGTTTAGATATCAATTGATCTGTAATTATAAATATAATTTAGATATGTTGTCAATAAAATGCTTATTAAAAATATAATAATAAGTCATAGTAATAAATAGTTAAGAGCGGTTACGTCATTGAGAGCGACGAATGGTCCGTTATATTCCATACAAAAACAATGTTTTCACTAGATAGTGATCGATAAATCGATCTATTTGTTTATCATAAAGCACTCCGGCCGTTTATTTTAATTGGTGTGAAATGTTGAGAGTTCGGCAGCCGCCTAGCCGGTGAATTACCACGTCATTATCAAAACAAACTGCGGCCGTGTTTTGTGAAAATTACCTACACATAAATTTCTTTTAAAGTGTAATGCGACTTTGAATTATCGTGATACCGTGAGAGCGTGTGGCGAATGACCCCATAATTAACGTCTGCGACATTTTAAGATGCTCTTATGCTTTTAAACATATTGTTCGGCTTTTACGTTACGGGGAGATTTATTGTAATATCCTTTTGGAACACTCCACAGATTGATATTTAAGAGAGAACACAATAGCGAGGCTTCCGACAAAAGCGTAAAGAATATTATGTTTATTTATGCGTTGAGCAATATGAATATTCTGGGATAAAATATCGGGTATCTATTTACTATTAATATTTTTGGACGCTTGTAAAATATTCATTTTATTTGTGATATCAGCTAAACTTTGTAGCTCTATAGACGACTTCAGATAACTGCAACAAAGACTGTACGCGATGCAAGTAAAAGTTGTAACAGAATTATTCCAGTCTAAAACATTCAAATCTTGCATTGTCAAACTGATCTCTGGTATGGCATAAACAGGAAAGGTATAGGTATGGGTAGCGGTAGCGGGTACATATCGAAGGTAGTTGTTGCACGGGAGCGCGGGCAGCCCGCGGCAAGGCGAACGACCCCATAATTAACTCCTGACATTCGAAGACGTTCCGCGCTGTAAAACACATTGTTAGTTTAGTTATGAAGATAAATTTAAAATAAACATGTGCCGGCGAGCGAGCTTCAATGGGTTTGCGAATGCAGTTATTGCCCCGTGCGCTCCACACGTCGCGGCGCGGATTATCGGGACTTATCCTGCAGATTGTTGCTGTTTCCATTTAAATTTAGCAATAGCATCGCTAACATAACCACTTATGTATATGGTGCTTTTATATAGTTTCTTACGAATATGTATTAGTATTTATTTATTTATTTCACATTTATGTCACCTCTAAACAGAGAAACATAGGGTACAACTTAATGCCTAATGGCATTGTCCACCAGTCAACCCTGGGTGGATGTGGAGATAATGATGGTAGGTGTTAAAATGTCAAAAAAAGTATCATGTAAAAAAAGTAGTATCATGCGTAACTCGAAAAAAAATCTTGCTATTAGGTTTAGGTAGGTACACAATCAATTGATGTACCTAGTATTAGACTTAACATTTTACATTTACTGCCTGAATCATAACAATAAAAGTAATCATTTTTAAATCAAAGTGGTTTCATTATTCGTTTATTGTGCGTTAGTGACGGGTCGTAAAGTAATCACAGCAATAACCATAACACCGTTATGTCAATAGCAATACAATCTGTATCAGATAAGTAAATGAATGTCAGAACACTCAGAACTCGGTACAAAACACGAACATATTAACATCACATAGTAATGGTTTGTTGTGGCCGGTGTATATTTCAATGGTGATGTGATTATTTTTCATTGGCTCGTGTTTGTAGGTTAATGTTATTGCAATAGTTTGTGTGTAATTCGGTGGTTCCTAGCGCCCGTGCGCTCATGTTTGTTATTTCAGACTGCCGTCTAGTATCCTCTCCTTTACATACTTCGGAATCATTGCGTTCAGGTTATGTGATGGACAAGAATATTACAATATTGAAATGGAAATAGTAAATAAAAAATTAGATTTTTTACATTTGGTAAAGACCACCAGCTGATGTGTATAGTCTATAAAAACATCAGTAAATTTTGTGAAGATGTTAGGATTTATAATAACGGTCTAGCATATTAATTTGAGAGTTAGTTACGAGTTACGAGTCTAGTTTTATTAAACTAACACGAGTGTTATTAAAAAAAACTAGGACCCACGGAAAAGGAAAAACATTTGTATCTCATAAATATTGTCCCCGGGTGGGACTCGTCAGATTCGGGAGTCCATGGGTTGGTAGGAAAGGTCACTTACAATCTAAAAATCTCCAATCAATGGCAACGGTATTTCCAACCATATGCTTAGAAATAGAAACGGCATTAAGTCCTTATTGGCCGTAAATAAACATTTTCTTTCTTTCTTTCTTTCTTTCCTTGGTACACAAGGAGTCGTCTGGTGCGGCAGACATCCACGGTACCCTGTCTTGTCCTCCATACCTGTTTAGGCACTCGACATTCCGGTCCGACATGCGACATGGGGACCGCGTGCTTTGCTCACCTCGGAATATTCCTCTTGTCCTTTTTTCAATTCAACAATATTATTATGTAGGCGATCCAGAAAAGTCTGCTGTTTTGACGTTGTAAAGGTAAAACTTATGTCCAACGTCGAAAGATGATCCACGGTTCTAATTCCTAATGTTTAGGGTAATTTTGTTTATAATTAAGTGAATTAACGAGCGCATAATTATGACGTTGACATTCATTAGGATTTATAACCTTTTTTTGTTGATAATTCTATATTATACGATAATAAATTGCATAATGGATGTGACTAACATAATAATAGGTGAATCAAGGGGGGCTGAAAACCTAGAAAAACTTATAACATAGTTTTTAAATTCCGACGCAAAAAGAGGGGGTTTATAAGTTTTACATGTCTGTCTGACTGTGGGTCTGCGTGGCATCGTAGCTCCTGGATGAATGAACCGATTTGAATGCGGAATCTTTCAATCGAAGCCGTGTTTATCTCGGGTTTTCTTCGTTATGTTTGGTAGAAATCGGTCCAACAGTTTCACGAGCATCATCTTGTCCAAAATGATGTAAGGTATATTTGGTATAAAATTTATCTTAGTCCGCGTAAAACTTTTCGCATTAAATGAGCGTATATTAACATTGAAATATGTACCTAGGTACATGTTGTTCTCTAACTTGTTCAACTAGATATACGTGACTTAAACAAAGCGTGAAAAACCTGATACTTCCGCTGAGAAAGTAGGAATATTGCTTCTTCAGAGACGGATGGCATTATGATCAGAAATGATATTGAAGTAAAAAGTAAGGGTGTAGTAACGGCTACCCGCCCAGAAATCAGTGCGAGTCACGAGCGCTATTTTGGACTTGCTAATGAGGGAATGCATCGGTAGCTGGTGGCCGGCAGAGGCCCGAGGCAGGTCCTCCATTACGTGGAGCTATTTTGGCCGTTTCCCGATACTTTTTTGTTTGTCACAAAAACAACGGAAACGAAGCTACTGTTGCGAACGCGGTCCCGTTGTACGGTACGAGTATGAGATATTCTGTTGTGTGACGTAGGTATCTAATCTATTGTATAATTAAATTAAATAATTATAGTACAATCTCACTCACAAGTCACAATTAGTTTTGTGTTAAAATTATGGATATAGACCTATTACAGTGAACCTATTTAAAATAATACCTATTTCCAAGAGAAAGTTTACGTTTGATTTAGAAACGAATGAGGTTGGATTCGCCCTTTCTCCATAATGGTAAAATAACACAATGCTAGTCTAAGCAAATTGATGAATAAAGTTTAAATTTGATTACTTAGATAATTTGGCATAACAAAGGCGTACTCTAATAGAATATTGTACTATCGACTCATCAATTTTTTTCTCATGCCGTCTTTTAAATCTGCATGACCTTAAGAGAACAATAAGAATGGTGAGATGCGATAATGAATGCTCGGGTGGCAAGATATTTGTCACGTTACAATATTATTACTAAGCAGGCAGGTTGCCTTGCGAGTAGCTGCACTAGCCGACTAGCGCGGTCTGACGGGGGCGATGTCCTGCCCATAGACAATGTTTTCGAATATCGAACGTACGCGTTGTATTTATTTAATTGAATTTTGTTTCATCAATACAATGAAACATGAAACTAATGGCTTGTCAAAATTAATAGCAGTCGTTAAGCCTTTTCGGTGGTTTTACAGTATAATCATTTCATTTCCGATACCTACGCGGGTTGGCCACTGATTCCTTCACCTATTCGCGATGCTAGTTTGTTTGTTGGTTATGATATTTTTAATATGTATATTGAACGGATATAAGCAGCCCATGTAGGGTTGCCAGACCGATTCTTCCTGTTATCGGGATCAATAACCGATTTTTCGGGAATTTGGGGCTTTGGTCGGGAGAAATAAAAAAATAAGTTAATAATATTAATTATACATAATATATTAAGTAAACAAACATATTTTTGCATTGCACTGTAGATATAAGAAAAAAGAAACATAGTAGGTATTTGTGACACAAGATAAGAACCGAATGAGCATGTTTATTGTTTTTGTTCTTGCCGTAAGTACTTGTCATTTTTTTACCGCGTTTAACTTTTGAGCTTTATCGCTATTCAAAAAGGTCTTAAAATTTAAAAAATTTTCGTCAAAATTCAAACGAATTATTAATTCCGCCTTTATTAAATCTATGCTCATTCGGTTATTTCTTTTGACCAGAATGTTTTTTCGCTCTGCGCCAAGCGCCCAAGTGGTTTGCAAGTTTCGTTTGACGAAAATGTGAACTTAAAATTATCGAACTTGTTTTTCGGGAGCTTATTTGCTTTGTCGGGAGTCGGGAGGACATACAAAAATTCGGGAGAATCCCGCCAATTCCCGACCGTCTGGCAACCCTAAGCCCATGTCTAACAGCGAGGTGAAATTTGGCTGAGCCTCCCTTTAAAGTCCTCATA
The DNA here is from genome assembly GCA_905404135.1 of Hesperia comma. Classification (NCBI taxonomy): domain Eukaryota; kingdom Metazoa; phylum Arthropoda; class Insecta; order Lepidoptera; family Hesperiidae; genus Hesperia; species Hesperia comma. The sequence continues at coordinate 620,609 of FR990026.1, read as the reverse complement.
TTTTAAATCCCATAATTTATATGCAATTAGCCCTGCATACGTAATAATTATTTAAATGAAGTTAGAAAATCTTAGAAAATTAAGCGATGCTGTAACTAATTGGGATTCATTACCGCCACCGTCATTCATCGTTTTAATTCCCGCAGGAGCTTTAACTCTGACGGCTTTCCAGCACTCAGAGATAATTTTTGTCGATATGTTTACCTTTTGATACGTGAACTAAGAAAATGTGTTAGAATATCAATGGTTATCGTAAAATGCTAGTCGAAAACATAGCCGACGGTCGTCTGCTGTCTTTAATGTCTTTTTTACGGGATTTACATTAAGAGATAGTCGGAATCCAGTAAAAATAGACTAGCAATGGGCTGGCCACTGGGAAGATAGATTGAGCTTGCGGCCGGCAGCCGGCGCGGCAGTCTCCGCGCCTCTGCCCTCGCACCTGCATTGTGCAGCATGTCGCTCGCTATCTCTGCCCACGGCCAGTTATCGCCTCAAAACAAATCCCGACCTTATCACCGCCGCGTAAATACGTCAAATCAATATCCGATAACTGAAACTCACCGCTTCACTCCGTTCGCAGACCGCCGGCACCGAGTCCACCACAACACAAAATCTCCTCGGCACTAATCCTCTCACCGTCTTCCCGAACGATATCTAATTGAATTCATGTTATCATTTAAAAGTATCGATCAGTCACACGCGTTGGAACCGTCCTCTGCGACGCGTATATTTTTACATTCGACTGAGACTATTTCTTCGATGACACGACGGTCGACTCGACACGAGTCACTGAGATGGCACCTTCCGCGTGTTTTCTTTTACACTAACTATCGCAATGGAGTAAAGGCACAGATCAGCTGAGCGATTGTTTGAAACAATGATACCGGCGGACACGTATGTTAATTGCCGATGTCACGTTTTACCGTCGTGGCGCGCAGAGAGAGACTGACCAACCGGCCAAACCGACTGAGGCGAGTGAACGAACGAACGCCGGTTGAGGGTGAGCGGGCGGCGGTGGGGCGGGGGACGCTTGTTTCTTGGTTCTGGCGCTTTGGCGATAGATGGCGCCGCTCGTCCGTTTCAGTATTTTGCTCTAGCTATAAAAAATACTACATTGCATTTTATCGCTCGCTTCGTTCGCTCCTGATTTCCTAAATAATTACGCATAAGAACACCACTCTCCGCCGCCGTTTTCAAATTAGATAGGTAGCGTGTTGGCAAATCTCGTAAAATGTTTGCTCGGCGCTTTATCGAGTTCTCTTCGTCGATGTCCTGAATCAATTTATGCGAATCACGTTTAAGCTCGCGACGGAAATTAGTGTGTACATTGCATTAGGTGCTTTACCTATGGGGAATTTTATTCGAATATCGGCGCGAAGCGTGGAGTGCTGAGCAAATGTAAAAATTCTATCAAAATTCGAATTGGAATCGTAATCACAGATGGGAAACGATTAAAGTTTGCAAAAGCACTTCAGTCTGATACCTATCTCGAGACTCGATCAGTGGATAAAACTCATTTTGGGCGCTCCCTTCCTTTCAGGACTACATAAAAGAGAATTTCGATTAATTTCATTGCATTTTGGGGATTAGTTTTTGGGACAAAGAAAATTAAAAGAGACTATTTCACATAATACCTAGGTACCTAAGTTTTGTAATGATTTTAAGGTCTACTTAGAAGATACTTTCGTTCAGCAGCTTTGTCTGAAGAAAATGAGCCTATGCAATAAGATGGCAATAAGGTACTTAAACCGCATGCATCGTTTTATTATAATGATCGTAAAGAATGACACTCTACAATATGCAAATACATGGCGCAGGCAATTACAATAAAAGCAAGAGAAACCAATAAACTGCATGTACTCAATAATATTGGTATTAAATAAATAATATAAATATGAGGCGTTAGCGGCGCATAAATAACTAGTCCTGTCTATAGTCTATGACAGATGATACGCGCGACCATAAACAATAGAGTGGCGATATGGACAGATAACGCACTGATTTATTGTGTACGGAGCACGCCTAAATCAATTATACCGGCTATGTCTACGCGGAATGTGATGTTGTTTCTCAAACAAAGTCAAACGATAACATCATTTTTATGGGCAGAGAGTTGGCGTTATAGCCTATTTCGTTGTACGGTAGGATTCCTAACGACTAGATACCTACTCGGCTTGAATTCCAAGATCGATCAATGGTCTCTAATAATAAGCAATTACCCGACTAGTCGGTAGGTACTAGGTAGGTACTTGGATTAATTACAGTGATACTGCTATTCATAATTGTGTTGGACCTAATTATGAAGCATTTTATTTTTGGTATTCTTAGATGTTGTTTTGGTCTTTCACGAATTTTCATCATGTTTAATAGAACTATATTTAAAATAGGTTCTTCCCACCCTGACACGAAAAATCATTCAGTAGGTATGTACCTATGCAATATTAGTAAATATTTTGTACTGTAACCAGAAGAATCTTAATTGCTGTAGCTTTTCTTAGACAAATGGTTAATTACCTACAATAATTGAATCAATTTCACGTTCTGTGAGAGAATGATTTTAGACATTCACCACTGATGCATTCTATTGTTTGAAGATTCATTGACTTATTACTAAAGCGCATTAAAACGCACATCAAAGCCCTCATGAGGAGAATTTTTCTAATAAAATATTTCTTTATTTTTACGGTAAGTGTTGGTTCTTAAGTTCCGAGTGACGGGAGCTGTATTATGGCAAGTCATTTGACACGGGACCCATGGGTACAGTTCGCCCAACTTATCTCTGAAATGGCAAAAATTTAAACTAACGAAAAGTCATTCATAAGTACGTTGTGGTCATTCATCTGTCAGTTACTAGTGTGCAATGATTGGTCAAATGAATGTCAAATGAGTCCGACAGCGCCTCTTTCATTTCAATCTTAAGTTGGGTTTACTATAATGCCTCAGATTTGGACGATCAGTAAGCGGCGCTGGCGGGCCACTTACCAGCCAGCTGTAACCTGTTTTTTCCGAAGCTTAAGCTGATATGCTTAGGTTCCTTCCGTAATAATATGAAATTGTTACACGAACATTTATAGTTAGTAAAATATAAATTTCTTTCGTAAAGTTTTACAATTTACTGATTTATCATGATAACAAAAACAAAACACAACCTAAAAAATGTGAAAATCTATATATTGAGATAATCAGATATTGGTTTTAAAGCTAGTTTTTATCATAAATTAACCAAAAATACATTTACCGCTCATTACTTACTGCGAAAGTGTTCACAAATCAAAATTAACTCCCTCATAGGTAATAATTCAAACAATATTTCGTTGTTAATGGGTTATTGGAACCAGATTGCCTCGTAACGCTCAGGGCTCGAAGAGGTTTTATATTTGGCTTAACAATGTGGGGAATAACATCTGGTTTTTAATCTGTGTACAATACGGTATTGAAAAATATCGATTAGTAATCGACTGAAACGGAAGGAGGGTTGTGTGTGTTTATTATCTGTGTGTACGGCTGTACGGCTGCTTGACAGATGATTTGTGCGGAAAGTCGTCATTATTTTTATTTACATTTCAGATTTGGATGTCTTCACTACCAAAAGGTAATAAAACTGTATTTCTACAATCTGTATAATCTGTATAATAATAGAGGGATAGAAAATTATATGATTATATTAAATCCACATGCAAACCTATTTTACCTGCTACTTAAATGTCAACAGGGGTACTTGAAATGTTAGTAAACTAATAGGCTTAGTCATTTTTACCGTTATTTAAAGGACCCGATAAATCCTATTGGCAGGCATTCTGCCTTTTTAAAATTTAAAGCGCGGACAATGCAACTTGACAAAAAAACGATTTATCTAACGGTAGAGCATGCGGGGCGGCGGGTTGCTATAAATCTTCGAGGACACTCGCTTTCGGTAGCTCCGGATTATCTTTTATCTCTTATATTCTTCAAAACGTATGCTTTATCTGTGTTACGGTAAAATACTGGCGCGACCGAATTCCTACTTTGAGCTCCAACTAAGTGACCTGCGACTTACGACATAATTTATTTGTAATAAGGATACTGTAATAAAACTTCATACGACTTACGACTCCTTTAATGCCGTGCCAAGACTTCGATTCTTGAATCGGGACAAATATTTGTCCGTTGGAGAATTTATTGCATGTTTTGCAAAGCCGCGCTTTTCAAAGTAGGAATCTATTGGAGTTTAGGGATGTATTTGAGGAACTATGCTTTTATCTTATAAGAATAAAATCATTTGCATTTCTCGTCCGTCTGCACTTTGATTTTTATTTTATGATTTACATTCTTGATAATACAATTTTTTACTCGGATTCATAAAATTAAGTATTGGCTGACCATTGGTACAACAATTCTTAAGAAAAAAATAGTTTTGTTGAATAAATCGAATAACGAACAGAATAGGTACATACTTAATTCAACTGGAATTCGTAAACATAAACAATACTAAGTGAAAAGCAAAGAATGCGAATCGAAGCGCTGAGGTTGGGAAAATGTATCGAAATGAATTTCGTTCCCTTGTTACGTTAATCTCCGTCTGGATAGCGGCTTACTGTTCAATATCCAACCCGGTAGCGCCGTGATTACGTCCAGCTAACTCGCATGCTGCTTTATACTACTTCAAATCTTCTTACGCTAAAGTTAAGAGGTTTAAAATATTAGGTAGGTATTATCTACTTCGCAATATAATATTTTTATGTGAGTTGCAGACAAAAAAGCAAGTAAGCCATTTCTGAACTTAGGTAAGTCAAAAATATTACTGATGCGATTCCGTTTTAAGACGCAGAGGATTATTTCAAGCTCTATCTATTCTTAAAGTTTACGGCTGATTTTAGAAGGTGGAAGATCTTTCAAATTCCCCTAGATGGTAGGTACAGTAGCTACAACAGAAGATACCTGGTGCTGTAGCCTCTTTTCTGGGTTGGCTGAGTGTACAACGACCAGAGGAAGTAGTCGAGAGCAGAGAAATAAGGTTTTCTGATAACTAGGTGGGCCACAACCCCTTCACACTAGGGCACATTAGCCTCAGGTCACCTTTCCATTAGGAATAGGGTATTTTTTACTAAGTGACAGTTTTATTGGTGTTGCTTCAAGCCATTAATGGTTCACTACTGAGCTCGGGTCCCTGCTCAAATCTGAGGAGGCATAGAACGGTAGGTATTGAATTGTTTGAGAGAAGACGAAAAGTTGTAAATTAATACTTCTAAAACATTATTAGGCATGAATATATTGGAAATTGGACCATTTGGAGCTCAAGTTTAGGTGCAGAATTATATTATAGTAGATTAAACAGCTCATAAAATAAATTTATATTTGACCCGTGCAGTAATCTCGTTGGATTGACTTGAGCTCATTTATCTTTTTCTCAATATTGGTTGAGAGTAAAAAAATTGAAATGTTTTACAACAGACAATGTTACCGGTTTATTTCGGTCCATTAAAGTGTTAAGTAGGATTAAGGTATGAAGACATCCACGTCACAACGAGGAGAGGTGCTGCCGGCCTTTTGTCGTGTGACAGTGACAGTCCCGCGGATTATATCAGGTAGAACGGTTTTCGATAATACGACATGACTCTTGTTCGTAAGGGAAGGGACGTAGAAATGTAATGTTCAACCAGTTGAATTTCTCGTATGCAGTTTGTTGAGGAGTTTTTTACCGTAATGGTTCCACCAGATGTGATCAGTGATCACTAAATGAAGCTCGTTATAAGTCCGCTAATGGCTGGTGTTGTCCATCCAACCTCTATCTTTGAGTATGTATTTATAGCATGGAGATGTTTTGTGATTTGTCTTAATTGTTTTTGATAGCCTACGTATGTAAGTCGGTAATTTTGTTTATTACCAAATATTTCGTAGGCAAGTAAAGTAAGCCTGGGATGTCTTTGTATTGTTAATGGTAAATCTGGGATATACCTATGCCCGCCTTATATATGTAGAAGTTTCTAATATGTAGTCTGTTAGTCCAACGGTATCGCGAACTTAATACGGAGACATTTGATATTTGCAACACAGTAGCAAATCGATTGAGTTTAACAAGCCTAATGATTGTGGGCATGATGTAACGGGATAGCCGTGGGCCATGGTCGCCACCGCAGCTGACCGCAGTCGCTTAGGCCAATGCTACTGGTCTGCTGCTGACGATGTTGGTCATTGGGTCAATACAACCAGCTCGGTATCAGTCCTCCTTGGGACTTTGATTAAATTAATAACGCTACACACTTATAATTGTATCCCAACGGATATTTAAACTCATCATAAAAATTTTAGCCTCGCTGGGAATAGAACCAAGGACCCTCAGAACAGCGCTCCACCGTGAGACATTAACCTCATTCGGGTTGTCGTGTTTTGTCGTCGTCGTCGAAACGGCTAGGTTATGGAAAAGTAAACTGTTATTATTATAATTATGTTGGAATATTTCCGACTTGATAATGTTGTACCTACTCAATGTAAAAAATAAAAAAAATATTATATTTGTGGGCTTTGTAAACATAATATTTGTGGATTGTACAGATTTCCTATCGTGTGTAGACCAAAATATATTTAATTTAAATAGGTTAAACCGTTTCTAGGAATACATAACAGAAACAATAAAAAATATAAAAAGAAAAACATTTTAAAATTATTATTAGGTATAGGATCTACTGCACGTGCTTAGTTTCATTTTACTCGTAAATTCCAATTTCATTACTAAGGTATACACCTATGTACATGTAAGAACAAGTATAAATTATTATATTCTCTGATTGCTGTGATCACTAATTGAAGTCTGTAATTTTCAAAGAGAATGCAGCAATAAAGTTGCCAATTGATAACAATTGGGGTGTGTACTGTGTACAAACAACCACTTACAAATAACTGGCACGACGAATTCCTTCGCCCGTTTCGGAAGCCATAAAAAACCAAACATGTCAATTATAATCTGTGCAACTCGCCTACGGTATTCAAACTTATTCCTTCAAAAATATTGCGTATGTGATTGTGATAGGATCTATTATTGTACGTGGCAGAAACAGCTGCAGTTACCGTTGCACTAGATCGGGTAGGTCCGTGTAAGTTATACGATACGAGCTAGCGGCGTGTGTAGATACTGTAGATCACATTCTTGGTTAGGACAACCTTGAACCAGTTGCTATAGGCACAGGAAATTATGGCCACCGAGCGACCAAGATTGCTGAGTTGGATGATGGACATGAAAATAATCGTAATAATATAAATTGTGTTGAGCTTGAAAACGATAATACTGTTATTTAGGTTTATGCGGTTTTATATTTACTGCTTGGAATGACACTAAACCAAGGATTTACTTTTATGCTGGTAAGCGAAAGAGGAAGAGCATAAAATACTGTTTGATTTCTATTGCAAGTAAATCAGTCGTACTGCCATATTGTTTACCGACGATAAAAGGTCTGAGAACTTTTCAATAAAATATAATAATAAATAATGAAATAGAGGTATGAAACGAGGTGTTTCACCTCTTTTATCATGTAGGTAATTTGAATTAATGATTCATCGCTCATGTGTAAATAGGCATTTGTAAACTACTATGTATATTTGTATCTCAACGTCATCCGCATCTCTATTTAATGTGGCAGCGTGAGTATCTAATTTGTTTAATAGGACATTGATTATTAAATAAAATTATTGACCAAGTTGGTGACCCTAGCGGACACTAAGATTGTGGTCGTGTGCGCGTGCGCACGGCTCGCGGCGACACTTTCGCAACCGGCTGTCCGCTTCAGCGCGGCAAGGAATCGAACAGACGTCGCTCCATGCAGCTCATAAAAGCCCTGTACTTGTTTCGACAGAGTTACAGTAGACAATCAAGTCAGCATACACAAAAGGTACCTACGGATATGAACGCTACCTGGTGTCTTGCTACTAATCACTACATACATAGTATAAAACAAAGTCGCTATTTTTGTCCGTCTGTTTGTTTGTCTGTTTGTCTGTATGCTTAAATCTTTAAAATTACGCAACGGATTTTGATGCGGTTTTTTGTAATAGGTAGAGTGATTCAAGAGGAAGGTTTTTATGTATAATACATGCATATATTCCCACGAGAACGGGATCCACGCGTGTGAAACCGCGGGCGGGCCGCTAGTATAACATAAATGAGTATTCAGGGGTCCACACACTCACATTAAGATGTAATAGCAATTCTTTATGTTTAATCTGCTAAGCTTTAACTAAGCTATCTGATACATAATATTACACAACAACATTAAATGCTCAGTCGACCAAGAAAGAAGGAAGAGGGAGAAAAAAGATGCTGGTTCTCAAACCTCTAGTTGGAACGCGACTACTTGTTACAAGGTACCTGAAGTTTATGTACATATTATGAGTAATTAAGTCTTGTATTATGAGTTGAGGAATAGAATAAGCTGTTGTTCTTTTCGACAATAATGCTGGTAGCTTCAGAGCTGAGGCTATAGGTACGCATGTAGCCTCTATATGAAGTTGGCTTTCTGCGTGGTTTCCTTTTCTTGTGGCTCTACATTCAGACTCCAATCGGATTGCGACGACGCACGACTCGATCGTGCATGTTTCTACATTTTGTTATTTCTCTTTTCTTCATTAGGAGTCAATTGAACCTCGGATACTAAGATTGCATCTTAATTTCACTACTCAGTCGGTTTTATTACCAAGTTAATGTTGTTACGTGAAATCTCTACGTGCAGATGAAGTGAACTTTCATGCTTTTTTTAAAGCGATAGTTTTTTACTAGTTTTTTTACCATACCTTATCTTTTCTATACATATAGATTTTTGATGTATTTTTATTATAAGTTATTTAATTTAATTACTATTAGTTGACAAATATTTTCGCCTTATTTGGATGAATTGAATGGATATGCTAACTAAATTAGCGCAAACGTACGTAGTGTATTTCACCCATCCATTTCCTTATCGTGGCTTCGTGGCGCACGTTAATTCACTAAGTTCACAAGTTTAGGTGACTTCCAAAGGTGCTATGTAGTGGTAGACATGTAAGGCAGTGTCTGTCAATTTTTTTTAAGTTTCGGCGGCAAGCAGTTAGAAGGAATTAGCATTTCCCTGATAGTTTAGTAACATATGCAGATCAGTCTATGATTGATGTTTATGTTCAGCTCAAGCAATTGATTGAGTTAACAAGCTCGTGTTTGCGCGCTCAATCATAGTTCTGATTGGTGTTTGCGTAATCATGTACTCCGCTATGTACTCCAAGTATATTGAGGAGTTATTCCGGTCTGATCCACACTAAGAGATAGAAGTCCACGAGAGCGGTGGTGATCTAGTTTTGATACCTAATGCTACGCGCTACCGGCGCTGATGAATGTATCGAGTTCACTTCACGAACGTGTAAATATAATGCAATCAGGATAGAACTCGGTTTTATATTTTTTTTGCCTTGCAACAATTCCCGCTTAAATGACACGTGATGGTTTTCTACTTAAGTATAACACAGGAAGGTGTTTTAAATTACGCATTTCATTGCCGGATGCAAATATTAAATTTAGTAGCTACCTACAGCCGTATGACATGACAATTCGCAGTGTTTACGAATATTTAAGAATAAAAATGGATTCATAATATCTACGTCCTTATACATAATATTTTCTATTAAGTTAATTTTAGTGTCGTTGACTTTGAATTAAGGCTAGAAATTAAAGCTAGAAAGCAATACAAGATGCTAGAAAAAATAACAAGATTCATCTCTTAATGCGTCTCTTTCATGTTTACACAAAAAAAAAATTATAGTTTCAAAGAAAAGTAATAGTTTTGAATCAAAGTTGTACAAAGGCGCGATATGTTATATTTAACCGACTTCAAAAAAGAAGGAGGTTCTCAATTCGACCGTATAATTATATGCTTTTTTTATGTACGTTCAGCGATTATTTCGTCGTTTATAGGCCGATTTTGATAATTCTTTTTTTGTTGTAGATATGCGCAGTGGGGTCCCTTGAAAAGGACACCAGAATCTGATGATGGCATCTCAGAGAAATCGAGGGGAACTTTCGAAAATTGTATGGACAACTAGTGTGTTTGTTCATGTTATCATAAGTACATTAAAGCGCTACCATCTCATGAAAATCTGGAGTCGATCTGATGAAGCCGAAAGACAGTCGAGGGAACTCCTCAACGATTTACTGCAGTTATCTAGTGTTTGGGCTTGATTAATTTGTAGTGACGAGAACTTTACACTTATATGTTGAATTGAGCGCCATCTGGCGAGTAGTTTTTGAGTTATCTCTACTTATCAAGATTGGAGTCGGTTATTTTTTTTAAATCACTTTTTATGTCTATGGTACAAGTTGAAAAAAAGAGGTAAAGTACCATAAATACAGCTATAAAACAAATTAATCGAATTCGGAGTCTAGTGGGACGGGTGAGAACGGGAATGGGAACCAACGGGAATAACCCGTTAAGATGTTCCGATAAGTCTCTTTATTTGCAATTATCGACCTGTAAGCTCACATTTCCTAACCAAGAGCGATGTTTATTGAGTCTATTAGAAAAAAAAATGTCTATTGGATAAATAAGACTACACATAACTAGCTACGACCCAAAAATTATCAAATAAATGTCACATTGTCACATAAATGCCTGCCCGAGAATCGAACTCAGGAATACTCGTCTCGCAGACAAGGTGACTACCAACTGCGCTACGCCGATTGTGATATCCGCGAACCATTATGGAGCATTACTTATTGATCGGCAGTTAAGATATTAGAGGAGCTTGGTGGCTGAGCGCAGGGCGACAAGTTTATCGAGCCTCACACGTAGCGTGATAGCTCCCCGAGTCCCCGACCTCCTCGCGACACCCACGAAGATTGTTTATTCGCGCTGGACACGCGAGCTCCTCTCGTGCGCTATCAGATTACTTACTCAGCGCCCTCAGCGGCCAAGGACGTTTTAACTCTGCCCAGTAAAACTTTAGGCTGACAAAATAATCACTTGCCATTTTAAACTTTTATCGCCACAGACAGTTAACAGTTTAACAATAGTGGGTACTCACGATGTCTAATATTCTTATTCAGTTTTTCCGTAATTATAAATTATAAAAATTTACAAATTATAAAAATCGTGAGTACCCTTAACGTTTAGAATATTAACTTGCATTCACATGACCGGATGCCAATAATAATTGCTGACAAGCAAACTATCATTGCCTGTTAAAAGCAAAGATAGAAAAAAGATAAAACTTCTCCGGTGTCAGTTTCTATAAGTACTTACTATAACTTCTACTCCTGGAATGAAATGGTTTACTAGTTGTGTTTGTCCAGTAGATTAGATTATTTTATACTCCGTTAGCTTTGCTTTCACTGAACATGTTATTTTTAGACTTATCACTAAAGACAACGTTAGCAAATAAATATTAAGGTACTTACGTTCAATGTTTGGTAAACAAACTTTAAATTTAGATTTAGTAGCTTGTTTCTTGTCCCTGTATTGTGATTTGTGTATAATTGGTCGTGTAGAGAAATGTATGTGGTAGGCGGTACATGCACGCAGATATAGAATGCAATACATGTCTCGCCCACACCCAGTAGGCAGTGTGCCCATGTGTGGGCATGATGCGGTGGTAGAGCGACATAGGTGAGCATATTCCGATGATTTTGATTTTAGAAACTGCAAAATTTACCTACGTGACATAGGTGAGCTTATTACGATGATTTTGATTTTTAAAATTTGCAATGTTAACAATTTTCGTTCACATTTTAAATCAAAATCATTTACTTAGATACTTTGTTAATCTTAGAATCATTTCATGCTTCTACCATTCCATTTCCATTTATATCTAAGGTTTCTCTCACCGACGGAAAGAACCTGCAAAAAAAACTCATCCGTTGAATTGAAATTTTACTAGTAAATTGATCGTATTAATGAGTTAAAGTAACAACATATTTGCAGTTAGAGGCTGGCATAGAGCAGGCGATCAAAGACTGTTTTAAGCTATATGTATACCAATTCGAACATTATAAAGAACTCTCTTTGTGTGCGGAGTCTCCCAATCAGCACTTGGCCAGCGTGGCGAATTATTATTTTTCTCCTAATATTGCATGCATATCTAAACAAAGCTTTAATACCTTCGGTTAAACATTTGAACTACAACAGGTTTGGTAGATAATAAAATCCGGTGATACGAACAGGAAAATATGAAATGTTTTTGTAACCGGAGAGAGCCGTGTGATGCTTCCCCATTTTTTATACACATTTCGAAAGTTCCGAGACATAACTCCAAATTGAATTATTTAACGAGCGCGTGGCCGGTCGGTTAGACAGTGAACATGCAGGGAATAATTTAATTTATTTATTTAGGTAATTTACCTTATAAATAAAATTCGTTTTTACACGTCACGATTTTAGTAATGAAACCATCGGGTCAGGTATTTTAGAATGAATAGAGTAGTCCCGTAGTATAATTAAGATCTATTAGGTATGTACTTAATTAAAAAAATTGCTTGTTGTTGTTGTTGTAACAAAATGGCTATATAATGTAAGTATAGATCTACCTGTTGAGATCGTCACGTGTGAAATATTTTAAATAGCATTGTAGAGATTTACTTTATCGTAACGTTTATTTTTTATCACACTTAAAACATTTTGGTTGTCTTTGACTTTTTAATGCACAAAACAATGACGACATCACACGGTTATAAATATTCCGGTGGATCGTGTCGCAGTCGTTAGTTATAATCGGCAGCCGGCACCGGCCGTCGCAGCAGGAGTCGCGCGAGGCGTCCGGACGAGCCGATGGTAATCGATACGACGCGTTCCTCGGATATTTACTGCGACTCGACGATGCTGCCAGAGTATATTTTAAACAGTAAGTTATCTTCACACAACCGTTCGAACTGAGGCATGAAAGCGTTCGTGTCTTGTGTTGCCATGTGCATGCATACGCAACATAGTCAGCGGGAAAACGCTCACAAACATTTTTCTCAGTCAGTAAAGGCTATCGGTATTCTGGGCTGTGTATTAGTTATGTATAGAGCAAAAGCAGGCAGTTTTGTTTCCTATGGCGCCAAAGTTGACTTACTGCTTAATATACTCTGACGGTACGATGCCATCTTTTAGTTTAAATGGCTTCGCTTCGCTGGCAGCGCTGCGGCGCGCAATGTTTTTATTGCTCCCTTAATATCTCACTTCTGAATCATTTATACTGCAGTCTCTATTGACATTCTCTTTGTAATAAACGTTCACATGCTTACATCGCGTCGGTAACTTGAAACTTCTTTGGATGTAGCGATGTTTACATGAACTTCCGAAAGAATCTTTGTACTAATAACTGCGCGACGCTCTACCCTGCGCATGAGCAGCCTTGTGGGGTTTGTATTGGACCTCCAGTGTGTCTCCCGTGTCTTGTGGGCAGTAACGACGCCGATATTTTATTAGTATTATGACACTCATAATTATGTTTACCTTGGGTCATATTACAAACGAGCATGGATTATAAGATCTTTCTCTCAATAGGTAGAGTCTCTTCCAGTCTGTACCTAAATTAATTTTAATTATTTTCATAATGGGAGTCTCATTCGAACTTCGCATAACTTTAACTGTACTTGTTAAAAGGTCGAATGCGTAATTTTTATCCAAAGATACCATTTAGTACATTAGCTATTTCAAAATCTGTTTGTCACTCACCGGCCGATCGCAGCCGCTAATCCAGAATCTTACAATAACCGACAATGTGAGGATTATTGCAAACATATTACAAGAACATTTGGTAACTAAGAGAATTAATGTCTCTGTTGTGGATAATAAGCATACTTAGTTAATTTAATTATATCGGAAGTTCTCGCGACCCAACATTACCAATTATTACAAACGTCAGTGTATTAGTGGATGGTGTCAAATGGCGATTTAATTAATTCATTGTGTAGCGTGTGTCGGTGGCAATAAATGTCAATTAGTTGGTTAAGATAAAGCAGTAAATGCCCTGGCGGGGCGGTTCTCACGTGGGACGGGATACGGAGCCGACTGCTGATTATAACGAACCTCTCACGCTTTACGGCCACTGCCAATAATAAACATAAAAATATGTTTATTTGTGAGTCACGCAGAGACCCTGAAACATTAAAATTCTATAGACTGTTGCATCGTAATGCACACACAGCACACACGATAAATATTTACGAGTGTGTGGGTTCAATGGATGGGGTCTACCGGTAATGCTAATTATAGGTGGTATAAAATCATAGTCCTCGGCACTGGCCAGGTGTGGATTTGAGAGCATACGAGTATTGGAGAACTCTTAGGATTGGAAATGCACGGAAGACCACAGTTAAAATCACTAGACTTTCAATTCTTGTTGATGGCGTGAACGTGATGTGGTTATTGGTGCAAAGGTGGTCTTTGGTGAATTGGAGAAGCGAGCGTTGTTAGATGTGGTCTATTATCGCTATGGTTTTCTAATAGGGCAGATAGAATAACAGGGGCATAGCGCAGCTGACAGTAGTGGTAGCTGACACGGATACGAGCTAGTGACAGAAAAAATTATAGGGAGGGCACAAATTTATAAAAAACACTTAGGCACTTCTCACACAACGCTATTCATGAGCTACGCGACTGCAACGCTACCCAAAATTAGTATAAATTTGACACTATGTACTGACAGGACGATGCGTCTCCTGTCAGTCAAAAGTGTCAAATACATACTAATTCTGAGTAGCGTTGCAGTCGCGTAGCTAATAAATAGCGTAATGTGAGAAGTGCCTTAGCCAAACGAGATTTTGGTTCAATGCGAAACATTTCTTATATAAAAAGCGAACTTCATTTATTCAATAAAAACATTGAAAATTAGTTTCGTTTTATAAATGCAGGTACATTATACGAAAACATTAAAGACACCAGTAGCGGGACTCGTTCGGTTTCAAACATCCTGTTCAAATATCGCGCACATGTTCTCGGCATGCGGCATTCCGAACGAAAGTGTGAAGGGCGCGATTAAACCGTTCATTTAATTAATTCGAGTCCAAACAAATCGCTGGACAACCGAGTGTCGAGTGTCGAGGTGAACGGACACGGCGGCCAGTGATGGGACACGAGTAGGGTTGCCAGATCCCCAAAACTAAAAGCCGGACAGACCAGCTAGTTTGGCCGGACATTTGGGTAAAAAAGCCGGACACCCATTATCACCTTGATAGCTGGAAACTGGGGGGGGGGGGGGGGGGGTTGGGTGTAAAAAGAAAGTCGTCACTTTAAATAGGGGAAAATATCCGAGCAACTAGTCCGGTCAATATGTGATTGTAGAGTAGGTACCAATTTGGTTGCAAGAAAAGGTGCCTTTTATCTGTTAAAGGGCAAGGGAGGGCGTAGTTATGATTCAAATGTAAAAAGCTTAACAAAAGCCGGACAGGCCGGACACCCTTTATTTTGGCCGGACAGGCACTCAAAAAGCCTAACACTGTCCGGCTTTATCCGGACGTCTGGCAACCCTAGACACGAGGGATGAGTTTTATTTTTGTAATCAGTCAGACTAAAGTATTAGAGCAGTTACTCGTAGGTATGTTTTTTACTGGGTAATCATTATTTTACCATTTTTACGGATTGTAAGAATTACCAACTCTACATTTAAGTGCACAACATAATAATGGTCTCATGAAAGGAATAAATTAAATTTTAATATTTTTGCAACTCTGCACCTTCATAGATAACGCACGCTAAGATTTCCCTTGTTGTGAGCGTAATAAACAACACACAAGATGAGAACACAACACAAATTCAGACCGAGAACAGAAATTTAACTCGAGATTAAAAATTTCCGTCTAGCTGGAAATTAAACCCAGACCAGATACTCTGGTACGGCTGGTATTGTTAATATCTCCGAAAGATAACAATAGGCGTTACTAAATAATAAATCGAATCAATGAAATTTAAGTTAACCCAAGATGTCTGTAACAAAATTTGAACAAATATAATTACTAAAGTCAACGAATCGATACCGTTGTTTACCGACGGTAACTCGAGTCAACTCGAGTAATCGAACACCTCGCTCCGATCGCTCGCGGCCCGAGTCACTATTAAAATGCAAATGCTCGCTGCAAACACTCGCACCTTCGGATATTTATGAGGAGATTGGAAAATAAGATGATATCTAATTTCTGAGTCAGCATTCTTAATGGTTGAACGGATATGCAGTCATTAAGAATGCCTACAAAATAAACACACGTTACAAAGGTATAAAATAAACGCAATTTAAAAATTTGCTTTCGAAATTTAAAATAATAATGTAACTTACCTGTGGTAATAGAAACGTGGATGTAAATATGGATAAAATCCGTTGATCTTGCTCAAGTTAATTTTAGGTGTAGCATAAATAAAGATCCGATGCTTACCTAGGTACCTACCATTGGTACCTACCTATTTATCCATATCCATTCTATTATTATAAATGCAAAAGTCTGTCTGTCTGTCGTCAACCCCGTCTAATCCGCTTAACCGAATTCGATGATTTTTCTAAAGATAGTTGATGACTCAAAATCGATAAAGGCTAACTATTTTTCCAAAAACCAATCCTTAAGGGGCTGAAATAGGGTATGAAAATAGAACGTCTAATCCAGCTTCGCGATATAAACTAATTTCACGCGCGTGAAGCCGCGGGCAGAAGCTAGTAAGTAGTAGTGGTACTTTACTCGTGTTATTAAATATTATTTATAATTATGATCGATTACACTTGATGAACCAATCGTTAATTTGAGTTGAGTAAATAAAATTGAATGCATAATTACAATTCAAAAACCTACTTTACAAAATGTTTGGCAGAATAAAATAACTCGAATTTTTTATCAACCCTTAACAACATACAATTTTAATGATATTCATTAATGAGCACTGAATAAATAATTCGGAATTAAATAAATATTAAACACCCCAGTATTACCTTTTTGTTGAAGTACATACCTGAATGAATTTTTATATGGACAAAAATTGGGTTAGGGTTAAAAGGAAAAGATGAGGGTGAGGTTGAAGATGAAGTTGAAGGTAGTTTAGGTTGCATTCGGACTGTTCGAAAACATTTTGTGTGGACTTATATCTATGTGTTATAAAGCTGACGTTATCACGATCTCTCGATTTGATAAGTCTTCGAAGTTAGGGTGCATTCCCACGGAATACGTCTTTGACGATTCGGCAAAAAACACGATACGTCTTGACGGATGGACGTTCACATTGAATACGGAATCGTGTTTTTTCACGATTCGTCAAAATATCCGCATTGAAGTTCACACACAAACGCATACTAAACTGTGCGCGGATCCGTCATAGTCATAAAACATTCACGATTCGTGATTTCTAAAAGACGTATCCGTATTCGTCTATTTTCACGATTCGTCAAGCGTGTGAACATGAGTATTTAAAAAGCATTGCTGCCGTCAAAAAAAATAACGAATCGTGAAAAAAGACGATTCGTGAAAAAAAACGAATCGTCCTCGTGTGAATGAGCCCTTAAATCCGATTCATTAGTCTTTTGATTTTATAGAGTATCGATGTAATGAACGATCGATGTAATTAACTTTTGAAGTGATAACAGATCGATATAATAAGCTATTTATGTAACGTGTGCGATGTCATGAACTTCAATGTGATGTGATGTAATTCGATGTGATGGTGCATGGAGCCTATCGTATGTATGTAACACAGACTGATTTTTGCTCGGCCTATGAATCATACTTGCACCTACTGGATACAATCAACTTAAGACCGTTTAAAATTATACCCTATCTGCCTGGAAACGCAAAAAAAAACCGGCCAAGTGCGAGTCGGACTCGTGCACGAAGGGTTCCGTACCATTAAGTATAAAAACGCCAAAAAAATCTGGTCTGTTGTATGAAAGCTTCACTTAAATATTTAATTGTTTTATTGTAGCCACATATTACGCACAACGCCATCTCTTGGACCGAAAAGTAACTAAAGTATCGCTGAAGCGTCGATAGTATGGACACCCACTTAAATATTTATTTTATTCTGTTTTTTAGTATTTGTTGTTGTAGCGGCAACAGAAATACATCATCTGTGAAAATTTCAACTGTGTAACTATTACGGTTCATGAGATACAGCCTGGTGACAGACGGACGGACGGACGGACGGACGGACGGACAGCGAAGTCTCAGTAATAGGGTACGGAACCCTAAAAACAACCCTACAAAGTAGGCACCTAGGTGACTATGAGCAGATTAGAAAATATACTCTGCTATACCTAACTGATTATTATGAACATGTTGGAATATTAAACCTGCCAAAACTCTTTGTAGTGGATTTTAGTCTTTGTACCTCATAATTCGCAATACTTACATAAAGTAACATAAATTGAATTTTTTCTTATAGACCGGAAAGTTGGTGTAAAGCAGCCGATCCACCTGATAGTAAGTGATCATCGTCGTATGGACACGAGCAACACCAGGGGAGTCACCAATGAAACAACGTCGGTATCCCATTACAGTAACAGAGTGGTTCAACAGGTTTGGGTCATTCGATGGTGAGTTTATCGCAGTGGCAGCACACCGGCCCGCTATAAAGCTGTCCCGTGTAATACTGTGGCCTAATTAGCTAAGTAATTTGCTTGTTATTTATTTGTATTAACCAACCATTCCAAATTAGTGTACTACCAGACAAATTATGTGCTACTGATTGCACGACAAGCCTATTCAGTAGGTAATGTCCAGTCAGTATGTTGGTAGTAATGGTTTGAGTGCGTTGTTGCTTAATGCTTTTATTATAATCATTTTGAAAACGTTTAATAGATATAAGGTGTAGCATTAATTTAATGTACCTTGCAATCTGAGCTTGCAATATACCTCGCTATATGTGAGCGGGACGTTCTTCATCTGTGGGATTCTAATGATATCACTTACGAGAATATAATACTGCATAAAAAATAGCTAAAAGTGTCGTTGGAAGTGTCGATTTTATGGATTACGAAATGTCCGTCAAGGTATCTAATTCATTGTCAATTATAAAATGGAACCATGACAGATTAGTCTGCCGTTTTAAGCGAAGTCTTCCTCGCGGAATCGTATTTACGAAATTGTTACTCGTATTTTGTAACGTACTACTATTTTCCAAGACTACTTTGCTGACCTTGGCTTTGATTAAAATAATATCTCTGATTACTTGTATGGTACATACACATGCTTAAACATACAAAGACGCAAACATACAATATGACTTGTTAAACAAAATCAACGGTTTACCCTTGCAATTCGTTTTTGTACATAAAATAAGTTTAGAATACACTTTTGGACTGCCGAAATAAATAAATAAATGGTATGAAGTGATCGTAGCGTAGATTGGAGCATTCTTCGAACATGTTGGCGGTCGGCTCGGTGATCTAAAGGCCTGAGGTTGCATACTGCGGCGGTGCGGCGGGCGTAGGAGTTGGCGCCACCAGACTGAATTCCATCGTGAGTAGGTATATGTTTGTGCTAACATATGCATACACAACACTTCTCGGTATCATAGGCATTATTTTGAAGGATGGCAGCTCGAATATAAAATTCTGCTCATGTTTAATTTATTGTAATTTAAGATACATTTAGGAAGTTTTGCTTAAACACGGTTGTAAAACATATTTAATTTTAAGCCAAAATATTTTTTCGGCATTGAACGGGTATAATGTGGATATCCTAATGAACTGGAAGATAACAGACAGTGCATTTGGTAATTTAAAACAATGATAATATCGACTTTTCGTCAACTTAGTACAGAAAGATCCTATTGAACGTCTCTACCGAAACGCTCTATGATAAAAAAATATAAGGCTTCTTAAGTTGTTGTGGTTAGAAAGACGTGGAACTATTCTTGTCCCTATTTGAGTCGAGTTCTGTTTCGATCACTGATGTAATGGACGACAGCGGAAGGTGCAGCATGGTCATTTGTTACCTCAATTTCATAAAAAGCTACAGCGATACTATGAAATTCGAAGCAGTATGTCAAGACAAGACCAGTCATAAGTGACCTGCCGTTGAGCGCGCGGGCGTCGCGCGTCCGGCGCGTAACGACTGGTCGTCGCCGTCGACCGTCCGCGTCGCGTCGTGCGGCGTGCCACGGCACCGCGCCGACATGCAAACACGTCCTACAATATGAACTGCTGTCTGCGAGTCTAGGACTCTAGGGCTGCCAGATCGGCCAGATCAATATGAAGAATAGCATACCTTTACCTACAGATCATCATGCGGAGTTTCGTCCGTCTACAACTCCACATCTGTTCAGTAGTCTTTATTTGACACGTGGACAAATTAACAATCAGACGTATAACAATGTTTATTAAAAAAGGAAGTTTATATTGGTTACATAGACTAAAATAATAATTAAGTCCAGTTACAATTTCACTATAAGTAATGATAAATTTCCACTAATATTATAAAGCTGAAGTGTTCGTTTGAACTAGCCCGTTGAAACTAATAATAAATTGTAAAAATATTATTTTTAAAACATATAAAAAAAATCATTGCTACAAGGAGAACTAAATGCGAAGGTTCGCTATGTTTGCAGGCATACTCGTAGCTAATACGCGATATCTCGGTATCGGGCCTTAGCATGGCCATCGCACGTAGCTATCGAGAATCGTTAGCATATTGTTTGTGTTACGACATCCGTTATAATATAATTTGCGAATAATCCCCAACAGGAACCTCGGTAATGGACACGCCGATCGATTATTAATGAGCGATAATGCGCCATCTTCGTTTTACTTTGATGTGAAGCTTTAATTTAATATGTTGGGTTTTTTCCCATAGTCGAATGTTTGCGTTTTTGATAAATTGTCGCGTCGTGTCGTGCCTCGGTGGTATACGAAGATACTTTAGGTACAGTATGTTTTGTATTCGATTTTAATACGTTATGTTTTTTATTTATATAATCGGATATCGTGATTACGATCACGTATCGATCGTAATCACGATTTTCAAATGTTTTACGAATAACCCAAAATCGTTGGTTAACCCAAAACCCGTTTGACATATTAAGTAGTAACTTTGAAATTAATGAAATGATTTATTATTGAATACCCATTCTGTTTACTTATATCATGACTAAAAAACGAGATTTTTTTCTTTTTCCGCATTTCATGTAAACTATAAGTGGGTTTTTAAATTTCATACTTTGTTTCACCCCAAGCGTTTTTGGTCACGAATGTATTGCTAGCTATACCTACCTACGAACTGAGAGGGCACCACCCTAAATTTAAGTGTCGTCTCGTCCCCAACACCTTTTAAACTGTAAGCTAAGCTAGTTTCACAGTGGAATTGGCTAGTTTTTAAGGAGGGGAAGGCATCCTAGGTCATTGTACAAAATTCATATTTTTGTAGCAGATATCTGTGTAGTTTTACAAACTCTACAACATAAAAACGTATGAAGAATTGCAACGAACTTTTAACAATCTTGACTGACCAAAAAAATTACGATGATTAACTATTTCTATTTTATTATTTGAAATGTGAGAACATTATTGTTGCCACATATCAAAACTTCTCACTAAGTTTAGTGTTGACTGGTAGAGCGTGCCATCAGGAATTAAGTTTGCCTTACTCTCTACCTAGGTTTAGGTTTATACAATAAAGAGCAAATACCTACATACGGCTCAGCCCTAATGCACCAGAGGGTACATGCACTGTCCGAGATGCAAAGAACGATCCAAAAAGAGTAAGATGCTCCCTGACCGATGGCGCTCGGCCGATAGACCGTCCGTTGTCTTTGAATACTCCACTTTCTACTCGCCTTTGTACCGTAATGTATCGATGGGAGTATGGGACAGGACGCCCGGCGCCCGCCAGTTCTTTTTCATATTTTTTGCACTTCGCTCCCGATGGCGATGGGGCCCATCGCTATTACACGGAGTGAATGGCCTATTAATGGAAATTGACATTTTTGTTCCAAATGGACTCGGCGTTTGAATGAGTCTCTTGCATGTACAATGTGTGTTAAAATGCGTCGGTCGAGTTATTTTTGTCTGATTTTCAGAGAATGTCTTAATTAGGTACCTTCCTAAGGTAGTTCTCTAGTAAATTTTTGAGTAACTAAGCAAAATATGAGGTTCTTTGCGTTTTCGTCCTTTGCAATGGTTCTTAGTAAGTACCTACGTTAATTCTGCACAAGACCTGCATACGTTTATTTTTTTCTATAAAAATTATGATTCGTTTACTTTGTTTATGAGACATTAGGTACTATATTTACTATAACAACAACGTAGGTATCTAAAAATTTATAAAATAAAATAAAATAGCATAAAATTAATTCGTTATGAAATACAAACATTGCCATAAATATCACATTGACTGCAGTCGTTCAAATTCGTTTTATTACAAAACTTTACCGTTCCTATGCTGCTCGAAGATATTTCTGTAACGAATAAACATTAATTTTTGGTCACAACCTCTGCCATGCCATAACTAATACCCTAATGTACCTAATAGCGTGAATAAAAATAAAATAAATAAATAAAGTTCTTATGCAAATATTACGTTCATCGAAATTGTTCAATAAATTAGAAGCATTGATTGACCATAAAGGCGCTTACGAGGCGCTGTATAAGGTATGCGAATAGAATCTTAACGGAGGATCCATTTATAAATATTCTAAGAGCCGCATAATGTTGGATTAATTCTGGCCAATGTGACGTCTAGTGAATGAATAATTCACATTTCAAGTATTGGCAGCGAGGCTATTGATGACCATGGGCTACACGGCCTTGGAACTAGTAGCCACCGGCGACAAGAGAGTGATCTGATAGTGAGATAATAAATAAAATCAGTACAGTTATTACTTTACCCCTGTACCTAAATAATGAACCTCCTTTGTTATGAGGAGCGACCCGCCTCCGGTAATGGGCCATTAAGGGTTTGAAGCTGTGGAGACATCGCACACACGTCATGAATCTTGAATCACGCTATCAAAGATTTCTACACATCTCGAATATACATACATATACTAACTCCGAGTCTCCGACAGTCGCGCAGTTGGGACTCAGTCGCCCCCAGGACATCTAACGGGTAATTTTTCTCTGCCATTAGATGGATTTGTAAAAACATTTTTACTATGAGGAGTCCTCACAAATTGAGGAGCCTTTTCATTTTCATATTATTGGGCCCATTACGTTCTATAAACGTTTAATATAGTCGCAGTTAGTGTTTGATTAAGTTACGCGGTAGCACCCGACCCCAGCAATTTCGGAGTTTTGATGGTAGCACTAAAGTTAGTTTTATCAGTCTCTTCACTCTTATGAACCATTATCGCTCGTCGCTTATCCTGTGCCACTGCGATAGTTCGCTGCGACGTATTGTTATTCATGCTGTAACTGACTTTAAGCACATATTTGCGTTTCATTTGGGTATTATAGATGGCTCCCGAAACTTCAAATGAGTTGCCGTCCGTTCCTAAATCAATTTTAAACACACATTAACATAAGTCGGGTCCGCAACATGTGCGGCTGTTTCACAATGTACCCTTGAAATGTTATCGTTAGATTATTTGGAATTGAGGATCGACGCGACTTGTGATTTATAGCGTCCTTTACGACAAGTTGTATTCAAATTTAAAGGCCTTTTGTGGTTCATAATTATGTGCAAGAATAGAATTTAATTTGGTGATTTTTGTCACACGTTTGTCGCAGTGGCTGAATCTGATCTGATCACACTTAAGATAAAGCGTTGACACTTGACACACGATGGTATCCAATATTTCATTCTAATTCCGCGCTTCGAAGAGCACGTTCAGCAAATCTTTATGATTGCTCTCATTAGATGCACATCTCTGAACCTTTCGCAAAGCTTGTCTTGGACCTCCCAACACTCAGGATAGCGAATATCAGCATAATTGGATTAATGAGCAAATCACGCGACAATGTGGTCCACGCGCGACTGCGCGCGTTCACGGCTGTTCGCTCCAAAACAAGACGCACGACTGCCACGCGTCGAGCGTCTGACGGCTAATCGACGTCGATCGTCGGGAAAGCGGAAATCTCTTATAATTTGGCTGATTTGTCGATACGTGCGCTAATTTACGTAAATATTCGAACAGAGTGAAAATTGAGTTGCAGTGACAGATTTAATAAATTCTTGTAATAAATATTTTGCAAGAAAGATGGTAAATAACGATTATTGTGACTTTATAATTAAGACATAAATTCAGCTGTCTCAAGATCGTAACTGCAGAGCGTAAGACTGCACGCGTCAGTGAACAGTAGCGGAACGTGGATTTTATCATGGAAGTGTTAAAGTCAAGAGATAAAAACTTTACTTAGTTCGCTGTATCAGCACTAACTATCAGGTGAATTACATTCAAATGCAAGGAAGAAAATCTTTTTAGGTGTGCCACTTTGGCTCTCTTTTTTATGTAGGCACCAACTTAAACAGTTGACGAATGAGCGTACGAGCCACTTGAAGGTACGTGGCCATGTAGTCATCATGGACAATATTGGATATCAGTAACACTAACAGCGTAGAGTTAAGAAATATCTTCAAAGCATAGCCAGCGTTCTCGTAATATCGAGACAATGGCTTGAGAGTATCGTTGCACACCATAAACTATTACCCCACATATTGCTGGAGGTGGTGCAGCTACCCCAGCCAGTAGACGATAATTTACTCCGTAATTAAACCGGATATTGCTGCACAAGGGCCCCGCCGCGCTGAACCTACGGTTATTAAGTTATCATAACCCGCGCGACAAAATTTGTGTCTCTTCTGAAATTCATTAAGTGCTTCGTTGCTTACCTCCTACGGTAAAGAAGACTGCAAGTTAGTGTACCTACTAGTAGCCTAATGTATGTTTATAGTTAAGTTAGTCTGCTGTGTGCTAGTGCTGCTAAATAATGTTGTAATTTGAGATAGAGTCAAGCAGTTTTTTAATTTGTAGATAGGATAAAAGTAGATGGGGCGCATGTCTGTTCCGTTACTCACGATGGAAAGGATGACTTGGACTTGTGCTTGTCGATGAAATACCCAGTACTTGGCTGTTTTTACCCTGTTTTTGGCTTCAAAGGACCTCAGGAGAGAGAGAGAAAGAAAAGAACTTCAAAGAACGGGATCAACCCTAGACCGGAGCATATCTCACCGAATTCAAATATGATTGTTGCTGTAACCAATATGGGGGGTGCCGTGGCGGTAGTTGTAAATCAATGTAGTCGACGGCACTAATTAAAAATTATTAGCCATCGGGTGTTTATGTGCGGTAATGAGGGGAGGGGAGAGAAACAGGGGAGGCGGGGAGGGGAGGGTAACAATAATTAATGGAGGATTCGACCTCATTATCGCACTGTGCCATCGTCCCAACCCATATCTGTCCTTCTAATGAGCTTGCATTTTCTCTCACAGTTTGTTTGGATCAAACGCAATTTCATGAATTTTATCTTCAAATAGAATAATGATGAAGCTTTAAGTAATAATTAACAAAACAAAACAATCCACTACACTAGGTAATGGCATACTCAGAATGTTTAATTTAACATTCTGAGAATTTAGAAGACTCAATAGATGTAATCAAAGCAAACGGAGTTTTATTTTCAAAACAACCAGATTTAAAGCGTTATTAAATTTCGATAGAGTTCAGATAAAAATCTGATGCTTCTTGTTTATTAACATTCTGCCTGGTCAAGTGGTCACTGAAGAGTGTGAACTGTGTCACCTATAAAAGGGGCCGTCGTTTCACGTTGAACGAATGAACTTTTTTCTTTTCCTTCCTGCCTTCCGGCGTACACTTTGACTCCTAGACTTTCCTCAGCCGACTAGAGTGTACTAGCTATATGCTACAATACCTCTATCGACCGTATAACATTTGTACTTCCTTGGCCGATGACGATGACTGCACCTCAGACGCATAAGATAACAATATTGCTGTATTCAAAGATCCTACCACCATGGTGTCCCTACAGGAAGACGCTCAGTCAAAGTGTTGATGTATGTATTTTGAGAATTTATACATTGAGAGAATTTATACATCGAGAATTTATACGTTGCCGTTGCGAGAATTTATACCATGCGTCACCTTAGTAAGATACGGTAAATTCTTAAATTTAAAAAATAGAGCAGTGTTGCGTAACTTTTAATAGTAGGTAAGTGCCCCCCGCAGTAGACGTACAAACTACGAGATGTGATGTTTTACGTGACGATAGCCTACCTCTCGGATATGGCCGAGGTTCAAAACATTGCAGCTACTCTAACTTTCAGTTTGAGCAGGCTAAGCAAACATAAATATATCAACTGTGGGAGAGGCCGCGAGTGCCGCGACCGAGAGCCGTGACGAAGTAACTTTTAGCTCGGCAAACATAATTAATGGAAATATCATTAGCGCGCTGCAGAAACAACATAATCCGCGTTAAACGTAGGAAATATTTTGTCTCACAAGTTCAATTACCCTGCCAAATGTTAAAAGTGGTAAGTGCACGTTATAATAACTTATCTAAACATAATATATTTATATGATAATTTATGTAGATATCCATGGTAATAATCCATGAAAATATTAGTACCTGGTTGACCGAGCTTTGCTCGGTTGAAAATTATATTTAGTATGAATCGCATACTGATAAAATATGAATAATGTTCTTCGATCTTTCCGACATAATATGAGTTTAAAAAGAATTGCGTGTACTTATGTACGCACGTAAGAAGTTATACTTCTTTGGCATCATTAATAATAAATATTCAACGTTAATAATTTTGACAGCTGTCATCCGAAATGTAGGTCTCAACCAGACCTACAACTTTCCCAAAGACACCAGTGCTCCAGGAGCAGCCGTTGCCGGGATATCTCCGTTCGAAGTTTGACAGCTGTCATTGGAAATGTAGGTCTTGACGAGACCTACAACTTTCCCAAAGACACCAGTGCTCCAGGAGCAGCCGTTGCCGGGATATCTCGGTTCGAAGTTTGACAGCTGTCATTGGAAATGTAGGTCTTGACGAGACCTACAACTTTCCCAAAGACACCAGTGCTCCAGGAGCAGCCGTTGCCGGGATATCTCGGTTCGAAGTTTGACAGCTGTCATTGGAAATGTAGGTCTCAACCAGACCTACAACTTTCCCAAAGACACCAGTGCTCCAGGAGCAGCCGTTGCCGGGATATCTCGGTTCGAAGTTTGACAGCTGTCATTGGAAATGTAGGTCTTGACGAGACCTACAACTTTCCCAAAGACACCAGTGCTCCAGGAGCAGCCGTTGCCGGGATATCTCGGTTCGAAGTTTGACAGCTGTCATTGGAAATGTAGGTCTCAACCAGACCTACAA
Organism: Hesperia comma; assembly: GCA_905404135.1. Classification (NCBI taxonomy): domain Eukaryota; kingdom Metazoa; phylum Arthropoda; class Insecta; order Lepidoptera; family Hesperiidae; genus Hesperia; species Hesperia comma. Next base: position 593,392 of record FR990026.1, on the reverse strand, counting down.
CTTTCCCAAAGACACCAGTGCTCCAGGAGCAGCCGTTGCCGGGATATCTCGGTTCGAAGTTTGACAGCTGTCATTGGAAATGTAGGTCTTGACGAGACCTACAACTTTCCCAAAGACACCAGTGCTCCAGGAGCAGCCGTTGCCGGGATATCTCGGTTCGAAGTTTGACAGCTGTCATCCGAAATGTAGATCTCAACCAGACCTACAACTTTCCCAAAGACACCAGTGCTCCAGAAGCAGCCGTTGCCGGGATATCTCGGTTCGAAGTTTGACAGCTGTCATTGGAAATGTAGGTCTCAACCAGACCTACAACTTTCCCAAAGACACCAGTGCTCCAGGAGCAGCCGTTGCCGGGATATCTCGGTTCGAAGTTTGACAGCTGTCATTGGAAATGTAGGTCTCAACCAGACCTACAACTTTCCCAAAGACACCAGTGCTCCAGGAGCAGCCGTTGCCGGGATATCTCGGTTCGAAGTTTGACAGCTGTCATTGGAAATGTAGGTCTTGACGAGACCTACAACTTTCCCAAAGACACCAGTGCTCCAGGAGCAGCCGTTGCCGGGATATCTCGGTTCGAAGTTTGACAGCTGTCATCCGAAATGTAGATCTCAACCAGACCTACAACTTTCCCAAAGACACCAGTGCTCCAGAAGCAGCCGTTGCCGGGATATCTCGGTTCGAAGTTTGACAGCTGTCATTGGAAATGTAGGTCTCAACCAGACCTACAACTTTCCCAAAGACACCAGTGCTCCAGGTCAGTATGATGTTTACAAACAGTACCTCAAAGAAGTTATCCTAATGTTTCATAGATGGCGTCAGTATGATGTTTTTAAAATCTCTTTATCTCGGGAACCGAGCTTTTCTCGAACCTGGGACCTTGATAAATCGATTCCTTGAGCCGAAAACCCCCTAATCTGTGACTTTCATGAAAATCTTTGCAGCCGTTTCCGAGATCGTGAAAATAAATAAATAAATATACAAGAATTGCTCGTTTAAAGATATTAGATAAAGAAGAACCTAATGTTTTGGATGTTACCTATGAAACTTGAAACCATCCTTCCGATTTCAAATATTCTTTCACTAATGTGTAGAGACATAAGATTAAAGAATAATAAAAATAAAAAAGAAACATTGAAACCGTAATGATTATGTTTCATTTAGAATTCGAATGCTGCTTGCATCTAACTTTACAAAGGTAGGTTTAAAAATTTATCGCTTTAGAGAAAGAGAACGTCGTGAGAAAACCTGTATGCGTAAACGTTACCTACTCACAATATTGTAGTGGATATGTAAAGGCAACTCTCACTTTTAGACAAGAGCCAGTTCAACCCGGCAATAATCAGGGATTTTAGAAATCAATGACAGTTTTTATTTAAAGTTTTTGTCCCTAGTGTAATAACCATTGTTACGCAAATGCTCGGTAATTAACGATGATTCATTTCAACAATGCGGGCACCACCTGTGCCCACACGCCAATGGCTAAACTGGTTGTTTGCAGACGACCGTGTAGTGGGCTACGCTGGTGCACCGCCGGGGCCCACAAGCCCGGAGCAACACTATCCAGCTTTTAATAAGGTGCATGTATTTGTTTAATCAGTTGATACGTCGTTCACATAGAGTACAGAAACCACAGACGTGACGAAAACTCTTGGTTACACGTATGCCTTGAGCATTGCCATGGCTACAAATATGTAGCTTTCAACATTTTAAAACCCATAGTCAAACGTAAAAATAGTAGAAAATTGTTTAAGGTTATTTTTTAATTCAATATCCATGAGAAAATTTCAAATTATCTTGTATTAAATTATTTGGTATAATTTGCCTTAAAAATTATGTAGGTATCTAGTACCTACCTAGGACTATCCCGTTACTGGCCTAACTCATCTCATGACTGCTGATAACTTAGTTTTGCTCAGTACTTCAACGCTTCAAGGTGTATTACAAAATGCTATATAATTATTTTAGAACAATAACGTTTGCTTACAATCTGCTTACAATAGCTTTCTTTCTACCAGTGATGTACTCTGTGGTCCCGGTGGCGAGCTGGCGACTGCTCAAACACGGTAGCAAACACACGGACGCACAAACATCTCTGTTTGCACAGGGCATATCTCGCTGCACTTGGGAACTGGGGCCGTCAATATGTACCCAACACAGAACTGGTACTTGTGTCATTTTGTCGCTCTTGGAATTGGCGCTGTGTTCGTAGTGGTGTGGTTGGGATGGTTTGGTGGGTTATAATTTAGCTTTTAAAAACTTTCTCGGCTTAATCTTTTGAGTTATTATGCCTTAGGATGTGAGAGCTCCTTGCAAAAGAAGTAAGACTTTCATTTTTTACTCTCAGCGGAAAAAAGTTAATGTAAACGGGAGATCTGGTGGCAGTTGGTCAGAATTCTTTTCATAAGCACTTATTTCGAAGAACACTCCATTATTATCACGTTCGGAGTAACTAATGGATGAAGCTCGCACTTTACATGGAGATAGTATACGTGCTAAAAGCATTGCACCATGCAAAATAGTCGTGAAGATAACTTTTCACACATTATAATACTCTGTCTCTCATAGACACAACTTCTGCATTTAGAAGAAAAAATCTGCCAATTATGGATATCACATGCCAGTGATGGGAAGCTACCGGAAGTAGCAAAAGTTCAAGAACGTGTCTATCTTTCAGACCTCTTGCCGGTTGTAGTAACAAGCACTGCTAAGCTATTCCTTATTACCTTACACGCCTTATTTGCAACTATAATTACAAGTTACACCCGTATGCTAGAAAGGCGAAGGCAGAAACATTTTAATGTTAATGATGTAATTCTAACTCTTCAGGGACAGAAGAATCCTGTTAAAAAACAGGAGCATCGTTTAAAGAATCGAGATCAGATAGTGGGTACCACGAACTACAACAGCAAGAACACTTAAGGCGTGCGTTTTGCATTTATTTACTTAGCTCGACGAGGTATGCCCACAGCTATGTGCATAATTGCGGCAGCTCGACATGTATGGGCGGTGACAGGATGCGACTAGAGAAATCCGTCTTCTCGGTGGTTTCATGCAAATATATGTAATTATGCAAGACGCGAATGCTTATTCTGTTGTACCACGGGTTTGGGGAGTGCGACTTTGCAAGACGGTATTCATCTTAGAGTTTATGGCAGACCACTAGGAAGTCTAGTCTTTGTTCGTAACGAGCTTGACGAGTGTGTGGTATGTAGCTGATATCTGTAATTGGAGTTATTTGGTTAGATTAGTCTCGATTTACACGTGACTCGACTTACCTTGATTATGCTCCGTTCCGGGCCAACCACGTACCAGCATCAACACTGCCCCAATCTTATAAGTGGTACTAGTACATGAAGTACTTAGTACTAGTAGTAGTAGTAGTAATAGTAATAGTCGTTGGATTTCGTGACGCTCCGTCTGTAGTTTTACTTGTCTGAGGTATATGTACACAACAACGTTTAATTACGATAACAGTAATTCCGCGGAAATTTGTAACTATACAATGCTATCATCGACGTGCTAAACAGAAGAGAGAGAGAGAGCGATGAAGTCATGTTCTAAACAGATCCTGAATTTAAAAAACAAAATATTTAGATATAATCGCTGTAGGCGTATCGTTTAATTTTAATAATCGTTTAGTTTTAATTCCATGCATTATTTACTTTGTTTTTTGACTGATGAGGTAATAAAAAATTAAAATAATCTTCGTGTTAGCATAATCGATACCAGCTTACATCATTTGGTGTTAAATATTACCATAAAATTGCCATCAGCGTAAAACGCGCCTCCACGAGTCCGTAAACGATATAGCATAAATAAGGTATAATTTATAATGGACAAATAGATACAAATTTAAATGAAGTCATGAATTATTTACGTTAGTATCGTATCACGAGCGAGCGGCGGCGGGCGGCGCGGTCTATCGGCTTACGATTATTGCGGTAATATTAAATGACTAGGAGTTACTTAGCTTGCTTCATATCGCTCATCAAAAAGTACTCCATCTTCCCGTTACCACCATCTGGCGAACACCAGATGTTTATGATCTAAATACAAACATACCTTCGCCGTTTATTTTAAGTTCCGTATCTTTGATATCGAAGACTATCAAAAACGACCATCCCTGGTAAAGTAATCTAGGACCGTAGCAGTTCGCCCGATCAACACAGCAGCAACAATTGAGGTTCAATGTGACAACCAACAAGAATAGTGTTCTGTCTGAAAGAGGACCCTCAAATGCTGTTGTACCTATTTTTATCGTAAATAGTAAAGTAAGTTTTCAGTATAGCTACAGTCATCACAGCAGAACCTACACGTGACAGGAGTAACTATCTCAAATTTAAAAGGCCACAGAGCTTACAGATCATGAAGAATCAAGGTAAGAATTAAGAATGTTTCAAACAGGAAACTTAAGTCCAAATCTGAAACTTCGATTTGGCAAACTATTTCAGTATCACTGCATTGCATAGCTATCGTACTGCACTAAATCGTTCAGAAGTAAGAATTAACTGATTGCTCACAGCTCAACACGAAATGGTCAAGATTACAGAGTTGAATAATTCAGAGAGCAGTTAGTATGCAATCGACTCCCTTGTACGTGCAGTGGGGAATCGATTCTGCGTCTAATTTATTTGGACATGTCTAGAGGCGTCACTTATGCATGCAACTAGTGTTGTGCCGTGCGCAATTTACGTAAACTTGATGTTGCAAGGATTTTGTGTGCACGTGATTTGTGTTTTTTTAAACTTTTACTTACATCATTCTTTAGTATAGATATTGGATTGGGTGATTGGCCAACGGCTATATTCAACCGGCTTCTAGTAGGTAGATATATCTACGATCGATAAGTAGATTAAAAATGACCTTTGTTTTAAAGTTTACCATAACATAATTGTTAAAAAAAACATACCGTAAACGACCGTGTAATTAGGTAAGGTTGTTTTAAATATTGAAGTTCTTACATATCTTAGCAAGTGTTTTTAGTGGTGATTTTTCCTGTATGTGGTGTTTCCATTTTACATTGTAGTAGTAATGATGTGATAATTAGAAATTAAGTGTGTAGTAGGTACCTACAAGATACTACGATTGTGGGTTTGTTATGCAGGCCTTAAGGCCGGGCTTGGATTATCATATCCCAAAATATATATTATTGACTTTATTACGTGGAAATTATCGTGTTTATGGCCACAATTTACATAAATGTATAATTTGATTGTTTAGGTTTGAGTACAAATAGTTTGGTTTAAAATGTCATCGCCCCGCTAGATACCTTTATTCGGAACTGTTTAAATATCGATGGGTTCTATGTATATGGGCCAAACTAGCAATTTGGCGATTTTGGCTTTTTTGTGGGTAACGCATCTTATCGATATAATGAATCATGTGAGCTATTAAAAAAAAAGATTTCAGCATAGAAACACGATTTTTTATTACGGTATAACGGCATATGTAACATGAATTTAAACGTATAAGGTCCTAAGCGTAGTTAGAGATTTATACGCGGGGAGTTTCCCGCGCGTTTGTTTATAGTTTGGAACAATCAGCCAATTTGACACTTGTACGTTGAACGGAGCATCGGCCGCACTGTGATGAATAAAGACGAATACGAAATGTAATTGTTGTGTTTTTGGGTTACAATTTAGTTTAATAAGTAAAATTGACATCTAATTATCACGCTAAGATGTCTAGATGTCGGAATTTTGTGAATTTGGCTTTGGGAAATGAAAACAACAATTAAAACGAAGATTTTATATTATATTCTAATTAATGAATTATCAATTACTTCAATCGTTTATTGATTTTATAGATAAAAAATTAAAAAAATATATACATTATGCTAATTAGCGTAGGTAATACGCGTATAATGGCCAACATGGTATATCGGCCCTTTTAGGGTGTTTTCAAAAAAAAATAATTTTAACAAAAACTAACGTAGAAGGGCCAATGTGACATTAAAAAAAACCAGATAAATGTATATATAAAATACTACAGTGTAAATGAGGGAAATAGTTTTCTTAGCAAATAAGCAAAGATTCGGGAACTTCGGTTTTATCAATTTAAAGTTATAGTAAATTGAAACTTTGGAAGCCTCTCCTGTAAAGTTTTAATTTTACATTTTGGCCCATAGGTATACATAGGACCCATCGATATCTAAGTTAGTGCGCTCATCACTATGGCTTCATCTCCACTTACCATCAGGTGGGATCGTTGTCAAGCACTATCTTATAAGAAAAAAAAAAAAAAAAAATATATTGTTTAATCATCTAAATTGTATCTATCAATTATGTCGGCATTATGTATAAGGACATAAATATCGTAAAACTGATGTTATGCAAATGTCGGATAATTTTATCTTTTTAACGATTCAACGGAGACAAAAATATTGTTATTGAAAAAGAAATCGATTAATATCACAATTTTAGAATATTTCTTGGAAGATGACACCTCGAACGTTTAGTGAACGACGAAACGAAATTTTATGAAGCTATAAACAAGCGCGATAAAATATAAAATGTGAAACAGTATGCGTAGGTCGGCCATTTTCGATTCCACAATAAACTATATAGATTCAAAGGAGAATGGGCACTTTTGTATGGGGTGCGTACCAACCCTTGTAACAAGTTGCGACTTGTATAAACATGTTGTCCTGGGACTGTTATATGGTATGCATACAAAAATATTTAATAACTGAATGCAGGTAAAGAATTATTTGCATTCCAATGTTTTAAAAGTTTTGTAATAATTAAGCCCTATTTTAGGGTTTCAATGAAATAAAAATATGTGTTATACACATGAAGCAAAAAAATATAGATAGGAGACGGCCTAAGCAACTGTGCACTGTGACTCAACTAGGTCCTGACGTCATCATCACAGTAGGCGTGGCCTAAAGTCAGTTTACCGTCGGCGCCCGTCTTGTGCACAACGTTATGGATGTTTACATTTTCAAAGAAAAGGATGAAGTGCTGTCTACTCGACATTAGATGGCGACACTTTTCTTATATTTTGAGTCCGTCCCTGTTATGTCCTACATTTATTGACATCTAGTGTGAGATAGTGAAACTACATAGTAAAATCGATATACAACGAAGCGAGTAGTTTTGCTATTGACCGTTATGCCCGGGATACACGAGGCTAGTTTTTCAAGCTTGGATAGCAAGCTAGTGTCAGTAAGCTAGCAAGCTAGTACTTCTGGCTTCGTGTAGACAAAACTAGCTTCATTTATATATAAGAGGTGGTAGAGCCTAGAGTTCGCCCGGGGTAGTACCATCGCCCGCCAAGGTACTCAGTACCATTCCTACTGTCATAATAATTGTTTTTAAGAGCAATTGTGTTCCGGATAGGAAGGTGTGGAGCCGGTTCACTTTTTTAGAGGCGACCATCTCAGTCCTCAGGGGTAGCAACGCATCTGTGACCGAATTGGAACAAGACTCACACTAATCATTACTAACTGGACAATACTAATATTAACTAACAGGACTAACTATCACTAACAGTCCCTGTCCTCACACTTATTAACAAACTAACCAACTAACATTCTAACACCATCTACTAAAATTGGACTAACCACCCTAGTCCCTAAATTGGGTCTTGTTCTAAGTCGGTCATAATTGCCATGGGCGGCAGCGGAAGGGTGGTGCTGCATGCTCGTTTGCTAACTTAATTCAATAAAAAAAAATATATTTTATGAAGCTAGAAGCCAGAAGTACTAGCGTGCTAGCTTACTGACACTAGCTTGCTATCCTAGCTTGAAAAACTAGCCTCGTGTATCTCGGGCATTAGATGGAAAATAAACAAGTGGGCGGATGGTGGGCGGGATCTAACACCCCCTCGCCCCGCAAAGTGTCACGCGTTCTTTCTAGGGAAATCTACATACAACGTCTCCTCTCTATATTTGCTTCATGGTTACACATGATTAAGTTTTTTTGTTAGTGTTATTACTCGTATATAAGTCGTTTACATATCTGTAACCATACCTAAGGTAAATAAAATTAAGTAAAAGAAAAATTCTCCAGCCATTTTTTATTGTTCATCAATAATAATATCGTCTAGAGCAGTTACACAACGAACGAACGATCGTGCACGACTGAGTAGTCAGCCACAACTCACTTGACGATATCGAGAAACAACGTGACAGGGTTAATTAGCCAATCATAAAGCACATTATATTCGTATTAGACAATAGCTGCGGGTAGAAGTTTATTTACCTCTACCCGCAGCTATACAATTTAGCTGCGTGGGACCATCGACTGGTGAGTGCGGGGCGAAGGGGAGTGAGGTAGCGGCGGTGCGGTGCATAAATGCGCGATTACGAAGCGCGCTAACGTGCTGAATTGCATGATAGCGCGCATCATAGAATACGCTATATCTTTTTTCCTGCACTAGATCCAGACTTGCTGCCATACAAAAAGTTTTAGTACTTTTTAAGACCTTTTTAATGACATACATCATAAAGTGTTACAATACTTGGTACGAAACCGCCCATTCTCCTTTGGCGCAAAGTGCTTTTATTAAGCAAACAATACATTTTTGACGGCGTTTTGCAGCCAGCCGGCGACGCTTAGTGAGGTTTATTTTAATCGCTGGCCACACTCAAATATGATAATGGTGTCGTAAAATTAAAACCTCGGACGAAACATCGCTCTAATCTTCGCAAAAACAAAACTTTATCGCTTACTTTTACGATGTTTTTAATTCTGAACGAGCGAGATGTGTCCGGGGACGTTTTATTGAAGCTGGCGGCGGGCGCGGCGGAGGTCCGTCTCTATTTCGTTTCTCGTGCGGACAATAGTAGTAGTAGTAGTAGCAGTGACAACAAAAGCACAGCGAGAAATGTTGACTTAGGAAGTAGGGAGCGAGCGGCCGAGATACGGACCACCTACGCTCTGCCGCCCGAGCCCTCGCAAGCGAAGTAATGGCGCCTCCCGCTATCACTACCAACTGCAACCGATTTGATTGAGAGGTCTCAGCTTTTATGATCGAGTAATCGAGCCCGACGAGCCAACGACTTAATTAACTCGACGGTAATTTATCGGTCGATTTAATCCCGGCCGACATTTGGCGTATTTGTGTTACAAGCGCACTAATTAAGTTTATTCATTGTGTCGTATTGATTTCGCTCCGGGACGAGTCGCAGTCGCAGTTCGTGACAGATCCGATCGATTCGGGTTCACTCGTGCGCTCCGGATTCCGTAATTGGAACCTACGGGGGTATCGGGGAGTATCTTGGGGAGTCGCGAGAGGTTTTATTTTTTTAAGGCGAGTGACACGGCTCGTTAGGCCGCAGTCGCCAAGCCTGGCGCGGGCTCCAAGCCCCGGGGCGCCGCGGGCCGCACGTCACTATCGCGAACATCTCCTCATTACCGCGAGATCGATGGGAACACCTCTTCGCGAGGTGACTGACAAAACTGCGCTTAGCCACGCCAAAAGCGATCTCGCATTAATCATTCTCACAGATGAAAAATGCTGAAGATAGGTGCGGGGTGTCGCTAACGAGAAGAGAAAAGAAAAAACAAAACGCGTTCGTGGAAGCGGTGTCGCGGACGTGAGGTATTTGTCGTGATAATATTATTAGTTCTGTTGCGTTTCCTTGAACCGGCCGTTTTCTGAGAGGGGCAGCTCGTCGGTGACATATTAATTACTAATAGTGGGAGATACGTTTCACGTGTTCGTATTATGGATCGGAGGAGTGGAGAATATCGTATTTAGCTCACGGCTGTGTTGAGCAGTGAGCGGCGAGCGGGTTATGATCCGTGCCCGGAGTGAGGCGGAAGACGAGGTGCCGTTTAGTTCTCCCGCGGGAGTATCAGCGTTTTGCTAGCTCAGCATAAATCATGATGTATTCCACCTGAAGTTGAAAGTTACGTAGGAACACTTCAAAGATTTTTACTTATTCTCTCTTGTTGGACTCCTTCAGGTGTCATTTTAAATACCTACACTGATATCAAAGTTGCTGTCTTATTGTTACAAAAATTACAGAACATGAAAAGTAATGGCTGACACCTATCCAATGATATTGTATTAAGTAGATAAGAAGCAACTGTTTCGGTATGTTAGTCTGAGCCTAAGCTAAGGCATCCATTTCTTTGAGCAAAGAGAGACCGGGTTACAGCTAAAGTATTAAGTAAATTGACGGTCTCTACGTGATATAAGATTTTAAACTTTTATCATCGCGGATACTAAACATTTTAACTGTAACGGGTACTCACGATATTTATTATTTACACCGATATTTCGACCCAATTGCATGGATCATGGTCACGGCGAGACTGCGGTGGCGGGGGATGCATGCAATTGGGTCGAAATATCGGTGTAAATAATAAATATCGTGAGTACCCGTTATAGTTAAAAAGGTCTCTACGTGAGCAATTTCACATAAATTACTAAAGATATGAATTGCCTTTTAAAACTTCATTTTATGTAGGTATTTTAGCTTATAAAAGAAAATAAAAAAATAAGAAGTTAACAAACATCCAATAATAATATATCCAAACATCTGGGTTATTTATTTAACAATAGTAATGTATGTTCTTATATACTTGGCTTGATACGCTCCCGCGTGTCTAGAGCAGGATCCTAATATTGTTAAATAGTGATAAAAGAAGCTTAAAATTCTCTTCAATGGGTCTAAAATACAATTCAATACAAATTAAATAATAATTTGTTTTCGAACAGCAAATCTAAGTCGTCAAAGCAAATAAAAACATGTGACGACACAACAAAAGCATTACTGGGCTTGCAAAAACCCGTACACAAAAACTAGGGGTGAGCTGTCGCGCTGTCCCAACACATTACAATCTACGCAGAATTGAATTGTTAGAGTGGACAGTGCTTTAGGCGGAAGCGATTTATCACAATTGGCAGGTAAATGGTTGCGCGCGAACAATTTGAGTTAAAAGCCCATGGCGAGATGGTGCGACTACGGCGGTGAATTCCATAGCGAGGCGTGGGCCGTGCCCTATCTCCCGACGGCCCGTAAAATTGACTTTGTCACTGCTCATAAATCTTCTCTAAGGATGCCATCTCCGCAAGGTGCTGTGGGACAGTCCCTCGTTATTCGAGTTGGCAGTAATTCCGAATGAGATATTATTAGGCACCTTTTTATATAATAACTAGACAAGTCGACCTCTGTTATCTTTGTGAAACGTTTTCCTTGTATTTGAATTTGTTAAAGTAAATCGTAGTAAGTATTCGAGTATTTTGGATTTTGAAGGTTTTGTACACCTCAATAAAATCGGTTCATTAGTGAAGAGACAAAAAAGACAGGCAGACATTGAGCAAATTATTCCGTCGGGAACAGCTCTAATCAACCTTCTAAATTAGAAGTTACAGCATCATCAAATTGGGACGGTGATCAATGATAAGATTTAAAATAAAATTCTGCGATGTAGATGAACTTAGGTATGACTTGTTAAATTGAGTTACCTACAAATTAGAACAATATTTAAGTATTCACAAAGCCCTAACATCATTATGTTAACTCTACACAAAGTCCCGCTGGAACTCAAAAGTTGGCGACACTAACTTTCCCGCTAAAACTCCCGAAAAAACTACAATATGGCGTCCCACAATCGCGTTCCGTTTCACGGGACGGATGTTTACACAACACTCGATGCGTTAACAAATAACCAAACTTTTTTGCACACCCGCGCGTTCCGCTTAAACTCGGTTCTTCGATTCGCGTGCTTTGTTAAGTTTTCATTGTTGGGTAACGCTCCGATGAAGCTGTCAAAACTTTCCTTTTCACCGCCGCAGTTTTAGCGAAACATTTGAGAATAAAATTTTCTATTTTTTATTTTTACTCTAGCGTTTATAATTCCTGTTCGTTCCATGACAGTCATAATCTTATTATGGCTTACGCAAGGTAATTTTATCTACTTGACATAATTATCTATAACATTTGAGATGTAGTGGTTTAGTTTTCGTTTAAGAAAACTGGATTTGACTAGTTATCACCGTGTCGTAACAGACGATATATCAACTTATTTCATCTTGAAATTCCAACATCATAAAATACTTAGTAGAGCGACATTTCATTAATTAGACCCATTATAGCAGGTCGTTTCTTGTCTGCCCAGAAAGTTGAGATTAGATAGACCTTTCATTTCTTATTTAAATTACGTAGCAAATTTTTATATCATAAATTTTACCGGATGAAATTATTTGGTATCAAAAAGGTCAAAAATAGACATTATTCTAGTTGCCAGATGTGGATTCTAATTGATAGATGGGGTTCTAGTTAGTCTACTCACCCTAGATAAAATCAGCTATAAACAGCTTGTGGATGATACTAGTACAGGAACTATATAGTGACTGTAGGGAATGAAAACGTTACGGGGCGGCGTTGTGCGAATATTATAATTATGGAATGGCACGTCAGTCGCCATTCTGCTGGCCACCTACCTTATTTAATTTGAGAGTAATAAGAATCAGAAATTCACGGTAGCGACAGTCTACTAAAATATTAATAACATTTAAGTTGAACAAACACAATAACAGATATTTGGTAAGATTTTATGGTTATCGACATTGAAAGGAATTCAGAAACACCTTTGCATGGGATCCTTGCATCGCCAAAAGTGTCTTTGAAGGGATTGCTTCGTTATTTTTGGGTGCAGAGAGTATCATTCACAGGCGTAGGAACCCAGCATCTGATCCAGACGCGGAAATCTAATTTTCCAGCAAAATTGTTTTTAACGTTAACCCTTAACGAGTACAATTTGATACTAAGAACGTTCATCGACAACCGTAGATTCGCTCTCAGATGTTCAAAAGGCCATAGGAATGCGATAGGATTGTTTAATAGCTTCTTAAAAGTGTGTTTGTCTTCGATTACAATAACTCAGCCGAGGAAGTTGCATCTTCATTTGAATATTATTCATACCGAAATCGCACTGAACAATTTTAAAGCACATTTTAAACAAAACGATTTTGGAGCGTCTCAGCAGGGGCGTGTGCCATTATAGGAAAATTATGATGTTTTTTAGCTGAGCTGAACGAATTGATATCTGGTGCGTAGACGCTTCCTTTCTGGAGCGGTGCCAGTGAAATGTGTGAGGAGGCAAAGTTTCCCAGTGGTGGCACCATAACTCTAGAGGGTTGGCGATAAATGTCAGCAGGGACACTACGCAGCACTATCAATCCGGTTTTGCATCGCCTATCGGACGTCTCCATCTAACGGCCGCCATTTTGTACCCGTGTGCTGGCGCGCCAAAAAGATAGTGTGTCGCGCGAGAAAAGGAAAAAATAGTGAAACGCGAGTCTGGCCGCGTGATTTGTGTTACCGGCGGCCGTTCTAGCCAGGTGTGCCATAAGCCATTATTTTTCAGCTTTTTTACACTTTACTACTAAATTATTTCCAGGCGAGTGTCTGCTTGATATTTTTTATAATATCGAAGGAGAGTCATGAAATCTTCTATTCGTGACTTACCGGGTTGGTGATTTTTACTAGCTACTACAAATTAAAGACCAATTTCCAATTATTTGGTGTTTAAATCTAAACAGTATTACTTATTAATTAAGTTAGGTACATACATACATACACTGACTTGGAGTTATACCTAGTTAAACTTGATTCATCTCTGAGTACAAGCCATATTTCTCGCTCTTCAGTAAACAATAATATGAACAACGACATTATTAGGTATTGATTGAACATTTTATGCGGCGGTACTTTGCTAGTGGCGACTCCTCTATTCGTATTTTACCCAAACCCAAAAAGTTGTGCAAACTCAAAAAACAAACAGAAAAGTTGTGTTCAAGTTATTTCTTTCCGCACGGATCCCTAAGCCCTAAAAAAGAACAGCTAAAGGTAGGTCGCGTGTGTAACCGTACCGTATGGCAGGCGACGGGCGCTGTGGTCGGCCGCACGCTACAATATGGCTGTTACCATGACAACACCAGATTGAATTATAGCTGCTCTTATATCTTATAGATACTCTACAAAATATTACTGCCGTAGGATAGAGTTATGAGTAGAGATAATTTAGTAACATTTAGAATATAGTTACAAAACCACTGGTCTTTTTACGCGACTACTGCTCGGCAACAATAGGGTAATTAATCATTTTAGTCTGTATTTATGTGTGTTTGTATGTTCGTCTGCTATCGCAAAATTATAATTCGACATATTTTGTCGTCACATGCGTTTTGATCTTCCACTGGACATCGGACTGATTGATTCCTTTAAGTACTTAGTCTCTGGTACAATTGTATACGAATCAATCATACCTGTATCCCATGTCGTAATGGTAATGTACGCAAAAAAAGTGTCTCGGTCGATTTATTGTGGACTTTAATTGCAAACTAAATTTCTAAGAAAAGTTTGAAAATGGTTTATTAAAATGGCGCAAGCGCAACCATAACACATACCTACCTAATTCATGTCAACCCTGAACGTCCATTCTAAATGTTAGGGAAAGTACCTATATTTAATCAGATGAACAGTATCAAAGAACATTGGCAACATCCCAACTAACAAAGCTATAAACATTATCTCTTTATCATTTTAATATACATTTCTGATGTTTTGTCAAAACACGAAGAACTCGCACGGGTAGGTACCTAATGCTTTTTTGTCTTAATTAATTGACTAGCATTGACAAAACATGCATTCCACCTCTATGACTAACTATTTATCCTTACGATGCCTCATTAACTTATTCTAAGTTTCGTTGTGGCTCACTGCAACAGATTGCACATCCGTTACCTACTTGTAATTCAATAAAAACTTATTTAACTGCGGAACAACATTTTTTACAAATTCCTAAAGTTCTAATAGATTCTTTTTTATATTGAAACTAGCTGGTATCCGTGACTTCGTTTGCGTTGTTTTTACCTAATCGCTGCAGATCGATCTTCGATTTTATTATCTCAGCAGAAAATGCTTTGCTTGCAACAATTTTTGCTCTAGCGTCATTATTAGGTATTATTCTTATAGTTTAAGTAACCGGTCTGTTGTGGTTCTGCATTAGGTGTTCCAGTTTCCAAAAAAAATATACAGCCTATAATATTGATTTTGATGATGCCCAAGCTTAACTATAATATAACAAAAAATCATTTGAATCCGTCCATTAGTTCCGGAAATTAGCGTGTAAAAACATACATAAAGATAAACAGACAAACTTCTTTTTAAGCTTCGTGTTCCATAACTGTTTCTTAACTCTTCTCAATTATTTTGTAAATATATTCAATGTACAGACACAACTTTTAACAGTTTTATTATAAGAAATACAGATGAGAAATGAACTCGCGTCGTCCCGCAGCCCTCGGCCCACAACCTCTAGCAACCCAACAAGGAGCTGAACAAAAAACAAATACAAAATCGAAAGCAAAAAACGCAGTCACAAAACGTGTCTCCGATGATTTATTTAACGCAATGTTTATGTTCTCCACTCCGACAGGACGTGAATGGTGTCTGTCCGTCTTAGTTTACATTATCTGCAATACCACCTCGCATTCGACATGACCCTTATTCCGATGTAGTAGAATTTTATTTGGGTCAAAGTATCGATAAAGCTAAGTTGGTGTTTTCTTAACTTAACAATCTTAGCTTGACGTGTGTAGGAATCGTTATGTGTGTTTAAATAAGGTTCAAATTGCCAGTGTCCTGGGTCTGAAGACGCGGTGAGTGGTCCGTGGGTGTGGTGCAATGGGCGAGCGTGGGCCAGCGACGCAGCCTTGTCTTACCTCGCGGTTTTTATGACACATTACGAATGCAGATTCCTACCAAGATTAATTATAGATTATAAATAGTTGTGAAGGCGTCTCGTATACTGCGGATTTTTATGGCCTTACGCTGCCTCGGTTTTATGGTGACAGCGCAAGGGCACGGGAGATTATGAGAGTAGCTGATTGGTGCGTTGTACTGCTGTAGAAGATTTGTTTTAGCATTTGGATGAAGATTTGTGGCCTGGTAAAATATGTGCTAGGCCTCCTCAATCTTGAGGAGGTCCTTGCCCGGAAGAGGGCTATTAAAGAGACGTTGCCGCTTGTTTGCAGCAAATTTACCTACCTATAAGCAGTTCATGTGGCAAACGTAAGTGGCTAGAAAATATTGAATCAGTCTAAAATAGACCTTCTAAAACGGGCAGTTAGAACGCTGGCGCCAGAATTTCTTCGAATCAGGTCTGGAGTAAACTCTACTGCTGAGCAAGCAAGCAACGGTAATGCCACCCAAATCTCGCTTCACGATATACACAAGCTTATTCAGTTCAAAGTGTAAACCCTCTTACATATTCACTTTAATCGAGTCAGTGTGTGCTTTGTTAAGTGCGCAATAAATTAATAAAGTTCAGCCTCATTAATATGAAATTCACCGGATAGCTACGGGTGACGCCGCATTCTATTCTCCGTGCGCCTAATATGGACGCACCGCCCCTTGAGAAACCGAATGTCATTGTCGACGGGCACCGCGGTACTAAGGATCATCACAACAAAAATAGAACTCGAACGAGCACGATGATATGCGATTAAAATATTATGTTAGCTTTCAGTACCTGTCTACATCAGTGCACGTTACTGGGATTTTCAATTTTTTTTAAATAAAATTCAATATTTTTACCTATCTGCTTTATTCGTGTTACCAGTGATTTTAAAATGTTTTAGAGTCTTCAAAAACGAATACAATACATACAACCAGAATATTCATTCAGCAACACAGCGTAGACGGTTACTTTTTTATGGGTGCATCTATGATTCCCTGCTTTTATTCGAATAATAGTGTTTCCAATACGCCGGAGTGTTCCATACAAAACATCGTAATACCGTTTTATTTTCAAAAATATCGAGTATATTGGGAAAGGCAATTTGAGTGAACGCATAGCGGCTTACCGCAGATAATGTTTGGTTTTCAATATCCTTTGTGATTCGTGATTTAAAGCCGTTTAATAAGATTGATAAACGTTATTTTGTTAACAACATGTTGTATGCGCAGTGAATTTACATTTCAATTTGTAGAGGAGTTTATCAGATGAGATTTTAGTTCTATAGGATCGGTGAGATACAATAGACTTAAACAAAATGCTTGTCTATGAACGAAATCTTTGGAACGTATTCTGCGTTCGAGATCAATTAGTATCCCTGCGTGCATTAACGTAAAATGTTATTTTATTGCGTCCCGCCCGCATCCTCCGCGGGCGGAGAAAAAAAACAGGTCCCGGGACGCATGTGTTTGTTTTGTGGAATAATGCATTCGTCATTCGGGACGACGGGGCAACCCTTTGCGGGTTGACATATTTACTTTAACAGGAATCAGGGTTGGGAAGCTACGTACAAGTACAACTCACTCTCCATGAATATACTGTCTCGTGCCTGTACACAAATAATGTGACGTTCGAAAGGCGTGGCTAACAGGCAAATGAATAAAGCTTGAATAAATGAATAATGAGAAAACTATTCAAAACCTGTGACTAGAGAGTAGGTATGTATGTCCATGATGAACGAACTTTGATGCTTCAACTCTGTCGGCAGAGGGAAAATGGCGGAATAAATATAGCAAATGCAAGATGCATAAAACTAAATTCTCAAAGTTATAAAACATCAGGTAATGCTGATATTTAACATGTCCGACTATGCATGTGCAATGTTCACTAAATGCGGTTTCACTTTTAGAGTTTTTACATCGTTTCTTCGCGTCTCTGCGATGGATTTTCGATAAAGAATCCTTTTCTCATTATTCCCCTATGTCGCAGGTTGTCATCCTTACATTATGATTTCCCATGGTCCTGTAATCCTTCCGTAAGACGTACCTTCTGCCTCCCTTCGAACTTTTAAAGAAAATATCCGCTATGATCCGAACATACATATTTTGCCGACCGCGAACGTCAAATTAATTCCCGATTTCTGAACGTAGGTTAAGTGAACTCCAAGTTAAGTGAAATAAAGTTACTAAAATATCTTTCGGACTTAAAGATAGTGGTTGTGAAATTGTGGAATATTTAATGTCACATTAATAATGAATTGAAACCTCTAATACTGTTAAACGTACCGTATTCCTGATAATAGTTGGTAATAAAACGTCAACTTCAATAGCAATAAAAGAATCGATTAAATCCGATACAGCGCTAAATATCGAATTACCGTTCATAAAATAAATTTAACAGTCTCCTAAATTATTTAGAGTTACAACTAATAAAACTGTGTCACATTCGCCGGCGGTTTGATTAATTTTTGAAGCGGTTTCTCGTAAAAACTATGAAAATGTAATAAATTTTGGGTTGTTTCGTGCCGCTTAATAGAAACATTAATAGTCGTTGCACCTCCGCGCCGCCTCCGCCGGCCGCGTGAGAATATCGAGTGGGAAAAAGGAAGAACGGCTGCGCTACTGCCGGATCTCGACTGAAATAAGAACGTTCACTGACACCTCCCTCGAGTGTTACCGATCTAACTCACATGTTCGCGAACTTTTGTTGGAATACCACGAAATTATTGTCAAAAACTTCGCAGAATCATTTGCGAAGCTCCGTTCTACACTTTTGGGTTCGCGTTCGCGTATTCGCGCGAATATAAGTGAGCGTCCTTAGACGTGGGCACTCATAAAACATTACGAATACCAAATATCCGGGTACTAAAAATAATATGGATTTATTTATCAATGTGCATAACCGTTGAGGAACTTAATGTAAGATTTTTTCAATCTAGTCGAGCAAGTTTATATTAAGCTATTTATTTATTAATTCAATTGAATAGATAGTATCTATTCAGGGTCGTACTGACAACACCTGTTCGATGAGTACGTTATTGTATGTAAATCCAAACAGGCAACCTTTAAAACATTGTTTGTTTCAACATCCAAATCGAATGTCGTGAATTGCGTTTTTGAAATATTTATCCTTGAAGGTTTAAGATTTCATCTAGCATTCATAATGATTCCTCGAAAGTGAATCATACTTAATTTAACAATGCAATTTCCTTACTTTAAACGTACGTAACTTAAAATGGTTATGATACTTTCTTAAAGTAAGAAAAACTAGAAAGAGACGTTTATATAAAGTGTAAGTAAATAGTAACACATATAACGAGTTTTTGGGGCGTAGGTACCTATGTACGTGAGTAAGTATTGGAAATAATTTTCAGTTAAACGATATTTTCATCAAGGCATTAATTCACGCAATCAATTGTGCTTCAAAGTTGTTGAAGCCGCTGTCATAACAAAATTACCCCAATAATACACACGATCAGTTCGAGTTACCGTGGTAGGATCATCCTATTAGTTTTGCAGGAATTAATCTGTATGCAAATTTAATATTCCACGTAGTAACGAGGGTCTGTTATTAATTTGTACGAATCGGTCCCTGCGACGTGCAGTTTCTCCGGTACCCTGACTAATGACTAGTGAAACACTCAGACAAGCGATCAGCGCTACATTCTATCGAGCACCTCATTAATTTAATTACAAGTAAATTAAAAGCGGTTTTAATCAGTTAATAGGTTTATTTTAATTAAGACCTAAGTTGAGTAATGGAATAATTTTCGTAGAGTGTCAGATTTTTCAATCAAAGGAAACTCACGAGTCATTAAAGTTATGGGATCCGGTGGAATCAGCGCGGCAAGGACCTTCTACTTTATCATAATCATCATAGTTTGTTACATTAATTTATAAATTAAAAGTATTTTATTCAATTAGCATAAAGTAGCTGGTAGGAAATGCCACTTGGTTAGCGAATTCCGTTTTGTATAAAACGTTGCGCGATTTTCTCTTAACAAAGGAATTAATATTGCTTTAATTATTTTATTTTAAAGTAATTCTTTTTTTTTTTTTTATGGAATTAAGGTAGCAAACGAGCATGCAGCACCACCCTTCCGCTGCCGCCCATGGCAATTGTGACCGACTTAGAATAAGACCCAATTTATGGACTAGGGTGGTTAGTCTAGTTAGTACATGGTGTTAGAATATTAGTTGGTTAGTTTGTTAATAAGTGTGAGGACAGGGACTGTTAGTGATAGTTAGTCCTGTTAGTTAATATTAGTAATTGTCCAGTTAGTAATGATTAGTATGAGTCTTGTTCCAATTCGGTCACAGATGCGTTGCTACCCCTGAGGTCTGAGATAGTCGCCTCTAAAAAAGTGAAACCGGCTCCACACCTTCCTATCCGGAACACAATTGCTCTTAAAAACAATTATTATGACGGTAGAAATGGTACTGAGTACCTTGGCGGGCGGTGGTGGGTTTCTCCTTTTCCTATTTAATAGTTTATAAAACCAGCTGATAAACGGTCACACAAACTAAGTATTTGATTGATGGAAAATGATGACTGCGAGCACACATACTGGTATCGAAGTCAATTTTCTTTTTATTCGTTTTCCGCCTTTCACGGTAGGTGGATCGGGGATGTTATTGGTATCGTTGTTGTCCAGTTCCGATGGTGACCACTTACCACATGCTTGACTAAACATTGCTTGGTTGGCTACTTACATGAAATAACCAGGTAGAAAGCGTCACTCCCCTGTTACTCAGTCTCCGAAAACTATTATAACTCGCGTAACTCAAGGACTCCTTGTATGTAAACGAATTTATCATTTATTTACCAAAGTTAAATTTATGTGTATAACTTATGTATTTCGTCTTCTATATACCAACCTTCCGTCAAGCTATTAATTAGGGAAAGCCCTGTGGATTATACTGTTATTAACATCTATATTTTCTAATACCTTGAACTTTCGGAATCCAATTAAACAAAACTATAATACCTATTTAGATAACTTGAGCAGAACTGCCTGCCTTACTGAAATGCTAAATGAGAGATTCATTAAAAAAAGTTAACTTTGATAAGACTGCTAAGCTTTAAAGCCAGGAGAGACGCTTTGGTACGAATCGAATAACGAAGTACCTTCATCACAACTGAAAGTTATTTCAAGCTTATAATTTTAAAGACACTACGATTTGAAAAGTCAACCTAACATTAAAATAATACCGACTCACTGCTTTTAGACTTGAAATCCCCCCGCTATTCACCAGTGAGTAACTTCGACTAGACAACTAAGGGATTTCAGTTAAGTACAGGTAGATACTATAACTGGTAGGAATCTCGTTTTGTAGGTATAGGTTGACATGCTCGGATGACAACCCTAATGCTCTTGTTGTTATGAATATTCCATGGACCGCCGGATCACGAGATTTGCCTAATAATTAGCGGCGGCTCTTACTCTAATTAATATTCGTGTGTTTACCAACACTCAAGAATTCATTATGAATGTTAGCATACTGTGTTTGTTGCCGTGGTGTGTAAGTAATGAGTTATCTATGTGTAACTTGTTGTTATTATTATCGTCTCTTTTCATTTAGGTACATAATACATAGACCAAAAACCGGAACTTAAATACCTGAAGTTTTGTAGGATACAGGTACCTCGTACTAATGTTAAACTTATGTAATACATATTTCTGTATTCACTAAAAATGAATTATACCACTATTTACCGGAGTTTTAAATTGGTTATGTGTAACTTTGTTGCACGAAACACAATATGAAATATTATTCAGTACAACGTAATAAATATTTCACTTACTATCTGAGACGCGGCGTGAAGTAAAATGCGGTGCTCGTACGATCTGCAAAAGAAAATAATGCTGTTCAGAATGCAAATAATAATATATCTGGCAACCCGTATGGTACAACCGTAGTTCTAATGGATTGCCGTTTGAAGGGACCTAGGTTCAGGCCCCGACGATACAGGAAATCTTAATGTCAGTATGTAGCGTTGAATATTAAGTATTTTATTTACTTCCCATATTATGTATAATTAATACTTATTAACGATTCCCACTTGCCTAACACTCTGAAAATTTATCTTCTTACGTCAAGGCACATTAGCGATGACCTTTGATTATTTATTAATACTTAGTTATAATACCTAATAATAACGCTACACACTCATAGCTCCACATTAGGATTCCTCGTGTCGTGGTCGTGGGCCTCACATCAGATCCCAGAACCCTTGGAACAGCGATCCGTCATGCGAACCATTGCGCTATTAGGTACCTTATGAAACTACATAATACTTGTATCGTATAATAGTGATATTAATTAGAGACGTTAACTAAAACATTTCAATAAACTGATATAACATTCAGTTATTCCGTCGCCCTAAGCAAGAGTCATTCGCATTTTTTCCACGATCTTTTTGAGCAGGCAGCTGCTTGCTAGCGGGAGACCGTTTTTTCGACCATAAATATCAATTCACGGCCAAACAAAATGCATTTGTATTTATTTAGGCGTCACAACTTGTGGTCGTCCAAGGGGCTCACTTATTTTACTTTTGCAAATAACCTTTTTTATCCCAAGGCCTTGTGGAGTCTGGCCGAGCGTGAATAGAGCTCACGCGACCTGCGATTACTACGAGTCACTGAATTCGAAATAACGGTAAATGAAGGACGATATTAAATAATTATTATAGAAATGGCAAGCGTGCCTTTTTAACTGTACCTATACATAAGTACCTATTCCTATAGCTGTATCAAAATCGATGTTTTCTCCCAAGGTCCGATCTTCCATACTACTAAAATGGCATCGAAACTACGATGAATATTATCTTTACCTAGATTTACTTAAATACAGATGATATAAAACATACAGATGTTGAGTAATAATAATAACAAACAAGCCGAAGGGATTTATTAATCACACACTAATATAATATGTCATCAAAACCCCATTTATCTAATTACGAGCACATGTAAAGCGGCCTATTTGATTCGGGTATCGGAAAGCGTTTTACGATAAGCAATTCCTATTAATATACACAGGGAAGTATCTGTACCATCATACGCTAACGCACGCGGCGCGGCGGCCAAAGATCAAAACACCGAAGGAAAATTTCAAAGAGAAACGCTCGCAACCACGAATGCGTTAACTTAATTCTGTTTGCATTGCTTTATACCGATTCAAAGCTCGGCAAATTATTTGTAAACACTCGCTCCAGGAAACTCAATTTCAATGCAGCACGTGCACCTCTGCACTTTGTTTTGGCGCGCGCCGCCATCTTGCTGTGCTCAAAATGGCGCGGAAACGCGAAATAGCCGTCCGTGACCGTCGCTTCGGCGAATTTCTAGATTAATGACTTAATAGTAAAACTTTAACTGTTAAACGGTTCAAGTTTGAATGGGACATCGTTGAGTGGAGAGTAATGGGTCGAATAATCGACAGTGGCAACAAACGGCACTTTGGAAGTTCATAAGTATTAACTGATCACTTTACAGTCCGAACAATTTTACGGGTAAGACTATTGATAGTGGTTTTAACGGTAAAAGTTATATTTTTTGGTTGTCGGCCAAGAAGATAGACGTCTCCATTTATTGGAAAATAATTCTTCATCGCACGTTGTGATTGAGGACTACTTAGGTCGAAAAAACGGAACGTCATCTGTCATGTAATTTTAAGAGATTTTTACCTGGTAATTAGGCACCTACATACCTACCAATGTCAATGTGAGTTGGGTAGAATAGGTATGGCATTGGACCACTTTGAACAAACTGTTACAAATAAACATTAATATCTCAGTAAGAACTTGAACGGTTTATCCTCTCTGACCTTAACAGTAAGTTATCGTCGCTCTTGTTAAGTTTCTTATCGCATTATTTTATACCAATGTTAACGAGGTTAGCAATAATATAATTGTTGCTATTTTTATCCGACTTGACTCAAGATATTGAAAAAGGTTAAATATTACGAGGAAGCATAATAAATTCGTTATTGGATATCTAAAATACCTAACCAATACTCAATCAACAGAGTCGTTGTAAACTAAAGCAGGTTAAGGGATGGTTTAAAAACTCTGTGATTTTAAAGAAAGTGTTTAAAATTCAAGACAAAACGAAATCATAGCTGCAGAATTGCTAGTTATAAAAAGCTTGGTCTCTTAAGTCAATTTGGATGTCTATCGTAGGTCGTAGGTCACACGGCGCCTTCGGAGTCCGGACGGCAAGACGTCTGTCTGTTGCTACGTATCTATTCGTACTGCTGGCTTTTGGCTTATTTCCAAAAAAAATAAGAACTATTATCAGTAATACAGACTACAGAGGATAGGTCAAAAACCTCTCTTGTCTGCTTGAATTTGTTAGAGGGGCTGAATAATACAATTTGTTTAGCTTGACGAATGCTCCTCTACCGGCTTTGAATTAGGCTCCCTGAATACTGAAGTAGATATTTCTCGAGTTTATGGTCCAGGATTCTTGCTTTGAAGATGGGGAAATACTTTGATTTCTGGGATTAATGTTACATTAAATTATCGATTGCTTCGCTTGTCGAAGGTAACTCACTAAGAGGTCTCAAGTCAGGTCAAGTCTCAGTCACGTCAGGTGTTCAGATTGAATTTCCTCTACCATTGCAAAAAAACTAAAAGCAAGATTAGCAGATAGCAGAATCTACATTAGGTATTTTAACTAATGGATGGGTCTGCGGTCGGGATCGACCGTAATTCATTTGACAAATGGTTGATGCACATTGGAATTATGACCGCAAACATTGAATATTTATTTTATTTTCGAGGCCTTCCCACTACTCACGTGAATCATCACTCGTGTCTTCAGCCTCAAGGCATGTAGTCCCGGATTTTTGCTACTGTAAAATCTTGTAAAGTTACATTTGAGGATGACGTCGTCATTATTAGGCGAATAAATATTTCCAGAATAGATATATTCACTACGATAAAATAGCAAAAATCTATAACTCATAGAGAGTAAGGGTCGGGTGTCCTGATTAATGTTTAGTGAGTAGCGGCTGAAGGAACCAAATTACGTCAGCTGTAAGGAGTACGTCTACTGGCGACGAAATCTGGCGTGTCGCAAACGGTGTCGAAATCCCGTCGTCATGGCTCCCGCCTACATTACGCTTAGATTAAATCAACTGATTAGGAACTAATTCTGTCACCGGCGACCACGATAAACGCGCTGTCTCTTCAACATGAACTACCGTCGTGCAGAGGAAAATAACACCAAGTCGCTCAAAACAGAGCTCTTTTCTGATCTGTAAAACGAGGTTTGTACGATAATTCACTGTGAGGAAGGTGAAGATAATGACAGCAAGCGATATTCATCTTTTCTATTTAATCTATAAGGAATAGTTTGGATTGCAGCAGAGAAGGGTAAGCCGGTATAATTATGTGCAGGGGTGTTGAAACCTAGGATATGCATAGGCGTTAAATGCGCTACAGGCTCATTCTGCACACGCGACATGCTCACGACGCGTTATGGGAGCGATGACATATCCGCTCTGCTTAAGCTTACTTTTAAATTTACGGAGCCCAAGTCAAGCTGTTGATAAAGGTTATCTGCGCGAAGCACAGTTTTTGTTCAAGATGTAGGATATGTAGGGTTAAGGATTGAACTTTCACGTCATTTAAATTGAAATTCAGTTCGGGCTTTTTATGAGATCTCATAACTTTTGACAGAAAAAGCGTTATGAACTTCAGAGTCTTGGAAGCTTATTTTATTATTGAATAAGTATCTTTGGTGGGATTGATGAGTATTTACTCATTTTAATTAAGTTTTCCGTGTAAGTTCTGAAATCGTATTGAAGAAAGATATTTCTGAAGTTTCTTTTCACTTTCTTTTACGGGACTTCTTTTGCAATGAATGTCTGATGGAGGTTTGTTGTTGTGAAGATCTTTAAACCATTAAATTTGTTTATTAATGTATTAATAATACATGATGAGAAAAATTTAAAATGAAGTGCCCAGTTACTTTAACAGTTCTTATGGCGCCATCTTATTTTTCCAGACAATGTCATCGATAGGATAATTAATCTTGTAGTAATAGGTATCGTAACATGTAAAGCGTCAAAGGTTTAACATATAGGCCGATGCATTAGATGGATAAGCGCTGTCCGGGTGATTAAGTAATGTGCGGCGCCAACGTAACATTATTAGACCCCATATGGCTCACTGGCCACCTTTTGTACCCGGCTGACGTTACCTGGTTGTGTGCAAGATAATGTTTACTTTATCTTCTTAGGTGGTATTTAGAGTAAATTGCAGTAGTAAAGGGCACGGTTCAGCTAAGAGAGATGTCTGTCCAGTAGAAAAATCCGTGCTACGATTTTTCATCCAATTTCAATCAATGCTTTAAGTATTTATGTGTAAAAACGTTTGCCTATTGATGTATGATTCAATTTTAAAACACTCATTGAAAAATATCCAGTTTTAAACTTGAGCCGTCTCTATATTAGAAACTCCTTTTGAATGATATTTACAAATAACCAACATAATAATTCCACACTGCTGCCTTTAAAATTATTTTGTCACGTTAGTCGACCTCATCTTAAGAAATACGAGTTTGAAAATTTACAAAACAGCAGTTCCGTTAACTCGGTGTATACAAGGTGTACCAGGAGTTCATACACATAAAGTATATTATATCGTGTATGATTGCTCATTACACATAACACCCGGCGCTCCTGAGAGCGGGAGTAAGGCGGTCTGGCAATTAGTAGCGTATTAACGAGCAATGACGCCCGCCGTCATTACGGCGAGGGTCTGCGCCACAGGATCTAAAACTGCACAACGATTTACTTTAGATGTTCACTTACCTTCTACTTATAATTTTACACCGCCGTTTCTGACGCTCGCAAGAAACAGATTTCTTCTGTCCCTTTTCTCGCGGAAAAGTTTATTGCCTGCTTTTATTTTGCATTTGCTTGCTTTTTGTTTATGACCTTACTTACAGGACTTTGGGATTTATACTTTTTTCTTCGCAACCTAAAACTATCTAACAGTCGACTCCCTAACACGACGATAAGGGTGCGGTGCGGTGTGCGCGATTCAACAATCACATGGCTTGAAATCCACATCTCATTGTGCCTCGCGTGGTTTTCAAGCCATGTGATTGGTGAATCACGCACAGCTCCGCTCCGCTCCGCCTCAGTGGAACCGCACCCTACGGGTCCAGGCTACTAAAATCCGGGTGCGGGTTAGTTGGATTCTCTTTTCTTAGTCGTTCAACCAATTTAGACTAAGACTTACGATGAGAAACCAATTCCAAAGTCTCACGCCCTATCGCTTTTCCCTATCTAAGAATATTAATCATGAAAATAAAATAAAAAAGTGAACTGAGTGTTCATAAATAATAAACCGGGTGCCGCGATCGGGTGTCGATGGTATCTGACCATTGCATCGCTGTGAGAGGACAGACGGCCGGAGGGCTCGAGTATCGATTGTCGCTGCGATCGGATCAACCCGCAAATGAATCACATTTATTTTTATAACGATTGTATGTTTAAAAGGATTGCACCTAAATCTATACATTTGTCAAGACTTGCTATGACTGTCAGATTTATCATCGCAGAATCTCAGTTATTTAGTTACTCAGGACGACCTACGCAAACGATTTTGCTAAGATTTTGGCACATTTGTGGTTGTCGTAAGCTGTTAAAGCTGCATGCTTCGACATTTCACGTAGTCTCTCACACGTACGTGCAAACATTCATACAATGTACAAACGTTCGCGCATGTGAGTGGCCGAGGTGAACTATTGCACCTTGAGACATGAAACAACAATCCGGTTACTACGCAGGAGCCCATTCAGGAACTTTTTAAATATTCGCACAGGATAACGAATTGAATGCCTTGTTTCCATAAGTGTGTCATCATAATAATTACTAAAGTTTTTTCAGGAGTTTTGAATTGATGCTTTGCTACCAAATTGTCATTTCCATAAAAAAATGCGACAATTCTAAGTCCGCGGGAGATTCAGCGAGCCTTAGTTGATGATAATATTATACAGAAACTGACTTTTACTTTAAACCAGGGGAAAGGTTTATTATCATTCTGTGAAGATTCAGAGCTCAACTCACCAAGTGTGTTTCACAGTTTTCGGACATTTAACTTTTGATTTTAGAATTGAATTTGCACTATTATCACTTGAACTCGAAATGAATCGCAGACAGCCATAATCGAGAAATAAGAAAGTGAGTTTCCGAAAGAAATAGAAAAAATCACTGACGTCGACCGTCCTGATAAAGTCACAATAGACTTTTTATCGATGCTTTTAAACGAGTTTTTTCTGTTCGAGGGAATTTTGACCAGAAATATTTCGAGTTTTCAAAGATAGTAAAATGGCAATGTTTGCTAAGATTATCAGCGACTAATGGTGTCTGTACAATAAGGCCGTGAGCATTGTTTGTCAGTTATCGCGGCGCGGCGGGGGGCAGCGCGGGCCAGCGTGCGCCAGCGTGCCAGCGGGTGCCTTCATTAGTCACCTCCCTGCCACTATATATCACCAGATAACATCGAACGTCGCTCGATCATACTTTTGTACCTGGCATTTTGGCGTCTTATTTATTTTTAGATCCTTTTTGTCACTTATTGTTCAAAATCAATATTATTGAGCTGTTTGACTGACCATGTTTGAAGTATGTGTATAGACATGGAGTATCCATGAGAACGCGACACTGATCGTTTTGTTACTTTATTTTCATACACCGAAAAGGAGAAAGTAAGTCAGAGGCAAAATATGATAAAATTTATTTTGGTCGCATCTTTCAGTCGTGCATCTTGGCCGCCTGATTTGGTTGCGGCTTGTGTT
Source organism: Hesperia comma (assembly GCA_905404135.1). NCBI lineage: Eukaryota > Metazoa > Arthropoda > Insecta > Lepidoptera > Hesperiidae > Hesperia > Hesperia comma. The sequence goes on along the minus strand of FR990026.1, from coordinate 564,880 downwards.
AATCTAACAAAAGTAAACAATTTTATGATAATAGGATTTTAATTGTTTGGCGGCAGATATGAAAAAGAAAACAAGCTCTGATCGCAGAAGGTTACTGAGAAAGGACCTCAGAGTGGTTCGAATATATGTAGGTATACGTAAAATGTAAAAAAACGTAGCTCTCTACTCGCGTGTTTGAAGTTTTTAATACATAGGAAGTAAATATTGCCCCGTATTGGGACGGTCTAGGAAATTTATCTTAAATCCGTATTAGCAAACCAGGGTGTCTTAAAAGGTGACATAAGCCGGCTGCTTTAATTTAGGGTACGATTTTGGAAGAGGATTATAATATCAATATTAAATAATAATTTTGTTGCAGGTATTCTTTCCTTGAAGCTCAATTAGCTAGCTATTACTAAAGGCTAAATGGCTGGCCGTGTTATCTGTTGACTGAACAATCAGCAGAACATTCCCTTTTCTCTTTTCTTTCTTGATCGACAACGGGTCGGGGATGCCTTTATTACTTTAAAACACTTTAAAACTCCGGTCTGCAATTCTCCTTAAATCGACTGGAAAAAACAGTACAATTTAAGGCTAAGCCGGACAGATTCCCTTGCAATTTACTAGTAACACGAGACGTGTAGCCCTAGCTCGTTGTTATTGAAAACTTTTTGCTCCGGAAAGTTACAGCAATAGCCCCGCGGGGATGAGAAAATATGAGGCAATAAATTAGGTACAATGACTATACTTTACGCCATATTGTGCCTGTGAGACACGGCATGTGATTATTGTTATGTACTGTACAATGTGAGTAAGTACATTTAGAGCAATCTATTTACATTTTGAAATTGATGGAGCGGGTAGATTATTAGCTCGTCTGAATATTGATACAGGTGGCAGAGATAAATTAATGATAAGCTCATCGGAATAGGTATGTGTACTATCTTGCTAGCTGTACTTACCAGAAATGTGGTAGGTCAGCTTAAATTGGAGGGTAATTATGACAACTTTATGGTTTTTGTATGGTAATATTATTGGTAATTGGTCATATAAATAATTAATGTCTGTTATGAAACTTTCTCTAGAACCTTACCACACATTCATTTAATTTGTTTGTAAACGCCAGTCTTGCAAGTAGTCGACAATAACTAGTGATGGGTTTCTATACTGCCTCGACCACTGCTGAGTTAGCTCCTTTGTCCATCCCGAAAAACCAAAATAAAACGTAAGAGTCCTAGCTTGTTACTCTTTGTCGTGACAGTAAAATTATGATATGATATATTATATTGACTGATTGGTTGATGTGAGAATAAAAATTATACGACTTGGTACGTCTCAATTAAAATAATCGCGCGGCTCAAGTAAATTCAACGCGGCAAGATGTACAAATAAACAAATAACGCTACACACTCAAAGCCCCACACTAGGATTCCCTGTGTCGTGGGTGCCTTGGACAACACACAAGACAAGGACACACACCCAGACCGAGAACGGAAATTCAAATTCATCATTCAAATCGCCGCCTCGCTGTGAATCGAACCCAGGACCCTCGGAATAGCGATCCGGCGTGTTAACCATTGCGCCATTCGGGTCCTCAAGAGCAGTAGTACCGATTGATGTTACATTGTTAGTGCTCGTATTAGTCAGTCAATTGTAAAATGCGGTTTTTTTTGTTGGCGATTTGGCATACATTATTATTTGATTTCCATATGTTTACAATTTCCACAAATTGACATAAAAGTGCCTGCCCATCTTTGCCAGCATCCGATACAAATTGTAATATTTCTTGGTATAATAAATGTTTGCCTGAGCAGTGACGCGTCCTGCAACACTTGCCGTTCATATCAAGTGTATCTGAGCGACAGCTAAGTGAATCTCGTCGTTAAGGTGCCATTATGGCGACGTTCCGATGCCATCTGATTCTGCGAAATTATGATGTTTATTGTTATGACGTTATTCCATTTCCATTCGAGATTGTGTATCCGCCCAACTCGTATGTGTGTGCCAATAACCGAGGAACCAGTGTCCGTAAACAAGTATACAAGTTTCCTTCTTTCAATCTGGAAGTAATAAGCCAATGCTAATTCAGCTCGAAGATATTTTATAAAGTGACTTTATTTATCATGTAATGGGACTCGATATCAGTGCCTCTATTATGAGTTGTTGTAGTAAACGTTTAGAATTTGTATGAGAATTGTAGTTCAGTATCGTAACAGCTAGAGGCGCTGTACGGATTCTCATACAAATTCTAAACGATAGACGCTAGCGTGTATAGTAAACTATAGTATTAAAAACTCATAATAGAGGCACAGATTATGCTATGCATATCGTCTAACCGAAAATAGTTAATTGAAACAATCCACAGTGACGGTAGAACTAGGCTGAATAAGGGGCAGAACTACTACCTAAATTATACCTGGCACTGATCGTTCCTCAGCTTATATACGACGGGTCCTCTGCGAGGGGAATTTATGACCACTATGACGCAAGACACTCGTGTTCATCACTGTAAGAGTGTGTCAAGTGTCGGCTTTCGCGAATGTCGACATGTGCAGTTGAAATGTTACCGAGATGCCTCGTTCAGATATTAAATACAACGTAATCTGTTACGGCACATAAAAATATCAGCACTCGAGTCCTTTTTCAGCCCCACATTATGTACATTATATCTACATATTATACATTTTATGTTTACGTTGTTCTGGATGCTTATCTTCTGCAATAAATACTAATAATATATAGGTTATTCTGAATAAAACGTAGGTACTCATTTATTTTGATAAGGTAGAGTTTGCGCTAGCTCTTGTCCAGTTTAAGCCTGACTAACAGGTCTCAAGGGGGGTTTCACAAGAATTTAAGGAATGATAATTATTTTCTTAGATACCATAGGTTGATATTGATACCAATCGGCGATTGTACACTAAATTTCTGTTAGCGATTTCATGGATTTGACCAGGAATTACAATGTAAGTGTATCGTTAGTAGGACGAGGTCAGGATACCCTGGTAGTATTAAGTAGTGATGTTTTCGTGCTCCCAGTTTTATAGCCTCGTCGAAGGAAGGATGGGAGCCGCAATCGCTGGCTTTACGGTTGTATGAGTGGGGCGGGAATGAGGCTACCACATATTTTAAATCCTTCGGATAATCCTGGGTATATAACTTTAGTATGAAATTTGTTGCTTGTTTAGATTTACTTCTTCTTTAGGTAAGTGTCTTCAAGAAATGTTGTTTGATAAGGTATAGAACCCTTTTGTGTAAGTGATCCGCTTCGAGTAAGATCACCACCACAGCTGCTAATTTGGTGCCGATCCATTTTCATTTAGATATACATTGATTCATCAATTTACATTTATAATCTGTATTAAGAAGATCTAGCTTTAACTTTACAAATATAGCGTTCGGTCAGAGATTATCAATTCTTCTCTAACGAGTCATGTATTTCTACTAATTTTAGTGACTGTTTTGCATCATACGGATTTTTTTTCATTTTTCGTCAATTTTTCGTTGAACATTTTTCGTCGATACTCCGTTCGTATTAGTGGTAGCGCGATGTAGTCTATAGGCTTCCTTCATACATGGATTATCCAAACAAAAATATCTTTTCAGCTCGAACAAATACATCCTGAGATTAGCTCGTTCAAACAAACTCTTCAGATTTACAAAAAATTGTATACATTCATCAATGCATTCTATTTTGCAAGGCATACAGACAAATGAAGAACGCAGGAATATTTGTTGTCCCACATTATCGCTCCCGTCTCCTGGAGGCAGTAGCAGTGTGTTTGCACGCGATCCGACGATGAATCATTACTAACTTGTTTACAAGACAGCTATCTATAACATGGTACTTGTAGTTGTTAAGTATTGATTGCGTGGATATTGTGCCGAGACTGACTGATTTACGAGATCACCTGAATAACTATGCGATGGTTGCTTCGCTATCTTTTGACGGAGCTGTTCTGTTTCATGTTTTTATAATTGCTTTTTAATGTTTTCATACATGTAGGTAGGAGGTATATAAATTATGTAAGTTGATTTTGTTAAATTATTTTAATTTATTAAATTTTTCCTTAAATTATCAATCTTGTATTACTGATTAAGCAAATTCGAATATTTTAGGATTTATTTTACAATGGTAACACACTCACTCTTTCTTTACTTCAGTTAAACTGGACCTGTAAGTAGGCACATACACTCAAATATAATTTATTATAGCCATTTTTACACACAATGGTTACACTATAAAGCAAATTAAAAAAATAACACATCATGTATAAACATTGAACTGTACATTGCAGAATATTACTAAACAATTTGAAACGTCGAAGCTCTTGTAGTGTGTCAACAAGTAGGTATGTAGTGTTTGTTGTGAAACGCAGTTAGTTTAGGGTAATGAATGCGGAATGGGCCCCGTAGCCTCGCAATCAGGCCCACCGATAGATATCTAGATTGGGACCGGCGCGGGCGACTGGGTTACACAACGCGATCTGTTATATCCAATCCAACTAATGTTTCAATGCAACCACGAATAGGGTAGTCGAGTTATTATCACGCTGTTTTGAATTATTCCCTTGTTTTAATTGCCTTATCGCTTTATCAGTTTAGGGAACTATTAGTTTGAAATTAATATAGGTATAGATATCTGTCTTGTCAGTCTTTCATAACTGAACCGTTAGAATGTTACCAATGGCACTGGCAGCTTTGTGGGTTGAACGATGAACTCTCGAATCTGGGTTCTCGGGTGTAAAAAAAGGACGTCCATATTAGAATTTAATGATCACTTGCTTGCTTGAAGGAAAACAGCGTCCGGGAATATTCACTCTCGAAAGTGTTCTCAAACGGGTGAAGTCTGCCAATCCGCGATCGGTCAGCGTGGTGGGTTATTTTCTGGATCCCTCAAGTTCATACACACATGAAAACAGCGATCCAATACAGATTAATTCTATGTACATTTGAGATACAAGTTCCACAATCTCCAGCAGTTTCATAACACTGCTATAGGGAAACATGGTCCACATTGCGCAAAGATAGGCAAAACCGGGTGAGTTGGTATGATTTGTGGCGTTCGCGCTGGCGTGCGGTGGGAAGGGAATGAGAGGGGTGGGGGGGCACGTCCGATTTATGGCCGAACGTTATTTATCGCCGCCGGTTCACACTCTCCAATACTGTCCAAATGTTATTTATATTCATTTACTCGGGGATGTGGTGTGTGCCACAGGCAGATGCGGGTGATGGAGACAAGATTACGGTCTTAATGTGTAACTTCTTGGTCTTATTATACGTCTCCACCAATCCGCACTAGAGCAGCGTGTTGGAGCTCTACGCCTCCTCAATAATGATGTGAGACCCGTGTTCAGTAGTGGGCCACTAATGGTTTGTAGCCATGTAAGCGGAAGTATTTCATTTTTTAAAGTTACCACTAGAACCTGAAACCACTTTCTCCGTGCACGCTTAAGGAAGCGTCTGAAGCTCATAATTCAGATTTTAATTGAGTACTTCATCCTTCATTCGAAGACGGCTTGAAGCTATTCTTAACGCAATTATCTGGATATAGACTATAGCACTCGAAGTAACGTGAATAAGTTTAAATAAAAAAGTGAAGAATTATTTCCCGCTGCAGCTCGTGCCTTGGATACAGAAACCTACGCATTAGCGTGGTAGGCGCGGCGTCCAATAAATATGTAATTAATAACAATAACACCGCGAACAGACAGACGGAATAACTCAATCTCGGCGAGGGGGGCGCTCGCTTGGCAACTCTTTCAGTGGCTTTGGTGACATGGTAAAAATACTCGTGGATCGTACGGCCGTCACATCTGTTGTAATTTATGAATGTACTTTTAACATAACATAAAGCAATGTAACATCATCCAAGGAGAAACTCTGTCAAATTTTAAATCCAAGCCGGAAACTCAGGGTGTGTTGAAAGTTGCAAATCTTGACTTGTCTCTGTCCGGCCGTATAGTCTTTATTTCCATCTTGTTTCCTTCTCTTTTTACTTTACCTCTTTTTTCTTTTTTTTTCATTTTGTAGGTTAATTCACTACGATCCTGACGGTAACTGGCAACTGATAAAAACTTGTACACTCTAGACTTAAATTATTGGTCACTTTGCTCGGTGTCGCTAATTCGTAGCAAACCCAGGCCTCCTTGCATCACAGGCAGAGACACTACTGCACTCCTAACGCACATGTTCTTATTGTATGATTATTATATGTGGGTACATGCATTTGTTGCCAACAATGTGGGAGAAACGTTGTACCACAAACCTGGGTGGTTTGTAATGATTATTATAAAACCGCTTCTAAAATTGAAGCTGGTAATTTCCTTCTGTCCATCATTCATGTCCGTCCAACGTTGGGTCTCCCACGAGTCTGTTTCTTGACGTACGAATATGAAATTTGGCAACAACAAATGTTATTTTAATAAAGAGTTCGTAAAACATATTTCGAATTATTTTCTTTAGGTATATTTAAAAAATTTCTTCGGCTATCTTTCTTGCTTGAGAAATTTAATAAGAACCTGCTAAAAAGCAAAAGGAAAAATAACTAATCCCCTCAAGTAGGTACGCGATAGAGCGAATCAAGCTAAAGTTCAATGTTTGCTACATTGTTATCTAAGTTACTTTCTCTTTATTATCAAAAATAGAATTAATTAATTAATAACATTTAAATATATTGTTTAGTCTCTGTCTTAATAATAATGAATTCCTTAAAACAAGATATCGCATGTCTAATTGGCGTTAACTAGCAGAACAACAGACGGATCCGTGGCTGACTCGAGTTACGGACAACAGGCGAGATCTTTTTGTCTGTCTGTAACACGTGAAGACAACATACAAAACGTGTCTGTAAAAACATTCTATTTAGAGGAAGCTGCACGAGGTGAGAATAGATTGGTAATAGATACGGTTTCGCTTACAAAACGCGCTAATGGCCACGAATACGATCACTGGGACGTGCACGCGGGAAACTGCTTACATTGTGCGGCGCGGGGACGACGCGACTACAAATAGGTACGACTCCACCTTTAGAGCACCAAATGAACCAGAAATGACAAACCGATATAAAACTATAAAATAAACCTTGTGAGGCAATAACATATTATACCTAAGTCATAATAAGCGAGCAGAATCTTCTTATTTATGCTCTGCGGCAAAGAAATAATAGGTAGGTAAGTAATTTTAGTACTCTCGTTAAGCATCGTTAGTGAAGTGGGATTGTATTAACTTATGAAATGTAAAGAAGAGGACCTATTCTTCTTTACATTTCGTACCTACCTACCAAGGTAGGAACTTAACTCTTAACGCTGGATAGTACAGCGTGTCGGTTAGGCACATTCTACGGCATACAGCGATTTTAAGGAACTTGGCGCTGTGTTTTCCATATTCAACACACTATCTAATTATAACCATTATTGTTCTGAACATAATAGCTCTCATAGTAAGCTTTCATAATAGCTTTAGAAAATATTCCAACGCCGAAATCTAATTGCCAATCGCAAGGGCAGTCGTATCGTAAAGCATAAGTAACACGTATATTAAGGGCAAAATACTGCCTGAAATAATTAGCTGAATTTGGGATTTCTTACTGAATTACAGAAACAGCAACTCTGTAATTAGGGAGCGGCTGTCAAGACGGAGTGATGGATGGTCTTCCACGGCGCAGGGTCGATGATTTATTCCACACATTAAAATAATTAAGCAACGCACGATATAAACATGCGAAGTTCATATATTTTAAAACTTTAGCCCTTTTGTTGTTATTTAGGAGGAATTCTTTATGCTTAATGAAATACTCGTGTGTTTTGTTAATAGCTTGGAGTATTCTTTTGGCCTCGTCTTCGAAGGGCTTTAGAAGTCCCCGAAGTTTACTTTCCTTGGAAGGAAATTCTTGAGATTAATTATTGTAAAAGGGTTATTGACGCCACCTTAAAAACTTCAAAATAAACTCATTTTGTGTTAGTTTCTTCTATGTGTTGTTTACTATGAAAAACAATGTCAATAAATCGTTATTAGCCAAAGCCGAAAACTTATAATGTCAGAGCTTTCCGTACATCCATCATGGCCATATAAACACAGGCATTTTGTCATATCTGCTTCCGCATCCATTTCCCGCGCTAAACAACGCCCAAACAAAATGGCGTCGCATTGTCCCCGAAATGGCGGGCTCTAAGACGGGTGCCAACGGGAGCGCTGGCTGCTATCCAAAACTACAGGAATAAGGATCTAGATTTTTAGAAATAAGGCCAGTCTTTGTTGATTCAGCTTATTTTTCTATTGAGTCCAAGTTATTACCTACTTCGTGAATTGGACTTTGATTTTTCTACTATCTAGCTCTGTGAAACTAACTGCTCAAGTGTTAGGTATATCTCAGTTACTTCGGCAAGGAATGAGTACAAAAGGACGACAAGACGATAGAAAGATGGACTCTTATTGAAAATATTGATTTTATTCCAAACAACATTGTAAGTCGGTTTTGGTCTATAATAAAACGAAGCTATGTTAAACTATGTTGTAAGAGTTTTCAAAATAAATAAATTATTATTAAATATACAGTATTTTAAATGTTTCCTTACGATGAAGACAACAGAAAGTGTAGTTCAACAATTCCAAAGTTTTTGCGGGTAACAATAAATGCGATTTTACAACTTTCCCTAACGCGTGGCCAATAATATTTTTATGTAGCAGTATAAATATAAATCGTTTGTCTGTCTCCGAGACCTTCACAGAGCTCCTTGTCGCCACTCGCTATAAACTATCAAGAGCTGCGATAAGTCTTTCGCGTCGGGTGAATGCCTGAATGCATTTATTTTTATACTTTTCTGTTGCCGTTGATCGATTCAAAGCTTTAATATACTTAGTAACAGTTTAGTACTGTTCTAGCAATAAGACAAATTATTATTAAATTGTTATTTTTTACATAAAACATGTTTTATTAGTCATCTTATATTGGAGTGAGAGCATTATTAAAAACAGAAGAGTTTCTCATAAAAAGAATCTCTGAAGAGATTAATAAATATAAAATAGGGTTTAAAAATTAACATATTCTGTGAAACTATTACGAAGCAATAATGATATACCAGAGAAAAACAATATTAGTTGATGTAAAATATACAATGTAAAAAATCTGATTAAAAATTAAGTGACAACTTTGTTTTAAATTTAATATAGGATAGGTTTGGTTGTTCACGCACTTTCTACAAGATTAACGTACAAGATTAACCTACAAGATTAACGTCGATATCCTCCGACCAATGTGTTGAAACCCGAACGACAAAATGAGCTGGGCGACAACCGACAACGACAACGCATCCAAATCGGATTACGGCGAGATAGCATCGCGACTATTCCTTATTGAAAAGAGATCCAATCGGTTTGGTCGTACGGAGAGAGCTATTTGTGATTTTTATTCCTTTGGGGCACTCACACGTAATACTCATATTGTATTCTATTGTGGATTACAATTACAGAGAGGTGACTTTAACCCTCTATCGATTAAGTATAAGAGAAGACTTCTTGTATTTGGGGTACAGTTAATGGTGTTACAGCATTTTAATATCTCGGAATAAGTATGGATTCAACCTAGTTAATGATCCATTACAAGGTACGGGCTTGCCATCATAACTCCTAACATGGCCCTTTTAGATTTGTAGTTCGGTCGAGGAGTTAATGTCCAATCCATGTTTTTAAGGCGACCTACATGGACTTTGCGATCGCTCAAACGATAAATCAGGCAGGCTTTACGTGTCTTCCACAATACAGAAGCGCTCAAGATATCTTTGTCACCAGCAGTCACCTATCTAAAGACCGGGCAACTCTTAACTCAGTCGATCGTTAAGGATCGACACAAGCCGCCGGGCTTTGAGCTAAAACAATACTTACTTTAATGCTAACACAACCCTTGTTGACCTCAATTGATAGTTATATCAGATTTCGCTAAGCCTCGTATCTACGTAGGCACTACTTCCTGGAGTTACGAAAGTGAATTCTGAATTATCTTTTATGGCAATCTCTATTCCGAGATACTATCTATTATTGGATTGCTCATTTAACGGTTCATAATGCCATGGTACTTTCTACTGTATGGGTACAGTCAGAGGAGAAACAAAACTCTTATTGTGCACACAACTCGCATTTATATTTTAAGTTCTTATCAGGACTTTACCTTGAAATCTAAGAATAAACGTAAATAATATTGACCTACGCGACATTTGTATCCATAAAAATATCAATTAAACATATTATAATTAATTTTGCCAACAATACGATTTATGTCTTCAACTCTCATCGATTACCACGTCAGTCATCTGCATATAATTATATTAATTATACGCAGGCGACATTATATTTTTCGCGTCGAGAGTTACCTGTTATGTTCTCGAGCCAATAGGATTTATTTAATGGTTCATATTTTCACTAAACGGCATAAATATTGTAGAAATTACCTACACGCATTACTAAGGACGAAATACCGTTGAGATAATGGTAATTGTAAGTATAAAAATCTATTAGATTCTGAATTTATGTCTACTTATAATATACTTAGAGCTAAAGATTTTTTTAACGAGTTAATGCCCGTATGTACTGGTTTGAACTGAAAAATATTTATTTGTGTTTGATAGTCTATTCATCGAAGAAGGCTATAAAGGTGCGGAGTAATATTAGTAAATATTACAAAACTGGGAAATATTTCATATTCGTAAACGTAAAGAGCAAGTTATCCTAAGTGAAGCGAGGCTATTCACTAGGAGCTAACACAAAAGTTAGCCTTTGACCGTACTAAAGACGCAACAGAAATATTCCTCCAACATTTACCACCCCTATTTCAGTGTAGCTACGAGAAGCAATAACGTAATAACAGGAAACTTCGAGCGTAAGGTGATCCGTGAAAATAAAACCGCTTGTCTGTAGGTCACAGTCACCGGCTTATCGGCTATCTTAATGGCGGCCGAGACGCGACCCGATGCCGTGGATATAGCCGGGACATAGAGTAAGTAGGTACAGACTGAGCAGTGTGTAATGGTGGTCACTCACATTCGCGCTGATACGCGAACCTACAATAGGATGGACTGATTTCGCTACAACCTATGAATGGCTCACTATTGAGCACGCATCTCTATTCATTATTGAGGAGGCCTAGAGCATACTCCACCACGATGCTCCAGTGCGGGTTGGTGGAGAGGTTAGCGGCCAACCCAGTGTTGAAAGTTTATATGAATTACTTTAGAATGATAGGGTGAAAATTTAACGTGTCTCGAAGAAGATTAAATGCCGTGACTCTACCCATATGCCAAATCATTGAAAACTTCGATATGGAAACCTTGTTACGGACATTGAGATCCTTAACATTTTTAGAATACTACAGGTGTCGGCCCACGTAGAACTTTGATTGGTGTTTAAAGTTTGTCTACGAAGGTTAGGTTCAAATAATATTGGTCTGTCCAGCAGTTTGTCCGTTTTAGCGGCAAATTATATTATAATGAAAGCAGTTTGTTCGCTGGAGTGCACATAATCCGTGCTAACTGTTTAACGCCATTCCGCGTCAGCGCGTCCGGCCAGCTTTGCCATGCTGTATTATTTGAATTCCATGCATTGTTAAAAAGTTACTAGTATTTAAAAAATATACTAATTTAAAAATATCATTTAGTATCGAGAGTGTAGGAATAGTTTTTTTCTAAGCATCTACGCATGTATTTTAATTAATCTACCACATTTTCGGAACAGTTATCAAAAATGAAAAAAAAAAACAAAAGCGGCCTCTCATCGCACATCTAACTAAAAAGTTCTCCTTACGTAAATATATTACACCAAATCTCGAGCGACTTGAAGAAAATTCAAAGGAAGTGGCCTGAGTTTATTGAGTCCCACGTGTAACAGCAGGTTTCTAAAGGTTAAAATTAAATATGAGTACCTAAGTGCATTGACTGCTAAAACCGCACTGCAAAAACTAGCACGTTTAGGAAGGTGAAGTGCTGCCAATTATTTTATTTTTATTTTTAGCACGTCAATTTCGTATTAAAATAAGAGTTTGCCTAACAACAGTTCGAAGCCGTGCCGCTCCTCTCGCGGTCGGTGTACTTACATTGACTATATTTTTATTCACAAAAATATTAATAACTACAATAATACGCCCTAGATACTCTTATTTAGATTATTAACAATATCGTATGTATGCGGTTGGCCTTCCGATTGTGCTTAGATATCTTGCTTTCCAAAACTCGATATCAGAGCTGTATCGTTTGGACCTACTCGAAGCACTGCCTCTGGGTTACTGTTTAAAGCAATAACCGTAAGTGTGTAGCTACTAGCGTTGCAGCTTGCATTTGAATAGGCATGTGGACGCTCCGTATCTTAACGTGTCTCGAAAGTGATGATATTATGTGTATGTGCTGGTATCATTTCAAGGCCCATCCCGCGATTTAAGTCATAAAAATTAATAAAAGTTAAATTTTACATAGAAATATATTATCTCCTATGTTTAAGTATACACATTCTATATGCACTTCTTTGAAAAAAAATTTTATCCCAAACTTACAAGAATACAGCAGTGAAAACATCATTTAGAATAGCAAACTGTTTCTGTACTTAACGTGAACAAAAATAAAACAGAAAAACAAAGAAAAAATTATTTTAATTAATTTTATGTAAAGACAGATTGATCTGTAAGAAATTTTAATAATATATGGCATATTCTATGGCTAAGGTAACTGCGCCGTGCGCCGTGCTGCCGGGCGGTATCTAGCGGAATTATCTGTTGCCTCCGAGTTACCTCCATAGAGATATTACACTAGAGGGCAGAAGCGAGGCTTCAGAGCGTACCTCGGATAAAAAGAGACGAAATCTTTAGTAATCACCTTTCTCTTTCTGGCTCATCGGGATCGAAGAGAGATAGGTAATTACCGTTTTCGTTGTTTCTCTTTCTAACCGGGGGCGATTGCAATGTATGGGCAGTTGGGCCTCCGCTAGGAGTAATAGTGTTCTGTGAGTTGGGCAGCCAGCCAGCCAGCCAGCAGTGGTATATGGCTCACCCACTCTAGTGTAATATTTCTATGGTTACCTCCTACCGCGGCTACCGGCAGTAGGGTCGCTTTATTCAAATCTAATGTTTATCATTAACGAAACCTTCCGACTCCCCGAGGTACGGGGCGTTTTACAATGATTGTTCAACTCTCAATCTTTTATTATTTATTAAATTTTAATCAACCAACATTTATACCGACATAAAAACAAACGATTTTCTGTGTATAATATTGTTAAAAGTTAAAATCGAGGTTTGGTTATGTCGTGAGTTGCAATAAATACATAAAATTTACATTTACAATATAAAATATATATTTTAAATATATGTCAAAATTACTACCTACAGGAAAGATATAAGTACAATTACCTGCCATAAAAAATAATAATAGATAAAAATCAATTTACATTTCATGGTAAGATATAAAAAAAAATATTTTTATAAACGTATTTCATAACTTTGTGTTCCGTACCTATGTCTAATACACTTATGAAATACTAGAAAATCCGCCCTCGCTTCGCTTCGGGAAACCAGTCCCTTCAAAAATCTCTATAAATTTTAACAAATTATGTTATTCCGATGTCTAAGCTATATTACTGCAAAGTTTCATGAAAATACGTTCAGTAGTTTTTGCGTGAAAGAGCAACAAACACACACACACACACACACACATACATCCTTACAAACTTTCGCATTTATAATATTAGTAGGATTTAAGTAACTCTACCAACAAAAAGGACTATACCCTACCTAGAGTTTACCATGTAAGTATTCAGTTTTTCAAGCAATAAAAGCAAGGTCGCTAGATAATGATTTTCGGCAACAATTTAAATGACATCCTACTCAATACGTATCGTATCGTATTGAGTAGGATGTCATATCTACTCAATACGTATCGTATTGAGTAGGATGTCATTTAAATTGTTATAATATAATATTTGTTATAATAACTAATCGTAATAAACCCTGCACTGGATGGCGGCGTAATCCACAGTTGAGAAACACTGGCTTAATATCATAAAAGGTGGGCAAACTTATGTTCATTTCAGAGTCGTGCGAATCCTGTGTCTCCGGAGATTATTTCGATAAACATCATTGATTGTAGATCGACCTCCCGCTACCTGCTTAACCCTTGGCTTGTTTGTTGGAAAATAATTCCAAGCTAGGGAAGTACTTTGCACGAATTATAATAAATTAATAAGTTTTGTAAAGTGCTTGCTAATATCTGACTAACTTAAAGATACTTACTATATTGTTGTGTGAGAGTAACATTGACTTAAGGTTTAATTTTTATGCGGAAAAATATTTCTCATCCCCGGGAATTTACGGGCGCAATAGTAAAAATTTTATCCATGGAAAATAAACAAACATAAAAATTGATTAAACGAATGCCAGCGCTAATTATTAATTTTTAATAAAACCATTTTTTAGATCATTTTGATCCATCTGTGCAATGTTTATTTTACTTGTTAAAATTATTCTTCATAAATATCCCGTATAAAGTACGCTTCAGATTAAGTAATAAATATTAAAATGTAAATAATATAACACTCCCGCAGCAATTACGAAGCCTTAAAAGACTATACACAATAAAACTAGTTTTATGATTTTCCATAACGTTGTTTGGATCAAAATCGTTTATTGATATAATATCCGTTAATTTTTGATAGTTTCTATTGAGTCATTAGGCAGCGGCCACACGTGCTTCGAAGTTTAAAAACAATTTAAGTGAGCATTATAATCAAAGTTACGACTTTCGAGATGGTCGAGCCAATAACGGGTTAATTATCTTTTGTTAATTCCTAGCGGCGCGGGGCCATGTGGGCGGGAATAATAAGGTGTTTTTATTGTACAATCCATCTAAGTTTCGTTAAAAGGAGATGTTTCAAATCCGGCCCACAATATGTACAGTACCTCGAAAAATCGAGAAAAATCCATGGAATTCGGGAAAAATAAAGATAAATTACCTAAATGCATACTTTTCTGGTACAAAAATTGTATCTATCATTTAATTTTATCAAGTTTCAACATGGCGTCTTACCAATTTGTCATTGATCACAGATCACGAACTGTCTACTGTCACTTTAATATGACAGAAATGTACGTACATATGTCAAACTTCAATCAAATCAACTAACGTGACATGTGATGACAGCTTACCGCCATGACGGATTTTTGTTTTTGTGTTGCAATTTCAATTGTATATTTTTGTGTTGTACCAAAAAACTAAACCAATTTGAAGTGATTGGATAGTTAAAAACTGTTTGAATTGCGATTCTCCATATTTTAGTATGGTGTACAAAGTGGTGGCCGGGGCTCCATACATTTTGAAACAACTCCTTTTATTGGCTATGATCTCGACGATGACAGATAAATGGAATGGCGCGATTCATGCGATGACAATACAGTCGCGACTCAGTTATGCGTAGGTTGATGAGGGAAATGACAGAATTCCAATAATTCTTGTAAAGTCGGGTACCAACGAAGGAAACAATAAATTGCTGTGGTTATAAATTGGTGATTTAAGGAACATTGAAATATTTCACATTTGTTCTACGCGTCGAGTCGCAAAACGACAAAAAACATCCACCGGGATATTTCCGAGATAAAAGCTATCCTATGTTCTTTTCAGGGTTTCAACCGTATCATATCCATTTCCATACTAAATTATAGCTACAATGTCGATCTGCTACAGACAGACATTCAGAGTTACTTTCACATATATGGCATTAGTACGATCCGAGAAGAATTCAAACCTAAATTCTCCGAACAGAATTCTGAATTTCAAATATGTACGGCTACGTTCCTTGTTAGCGCTGCATTTCGTCCTGCATAACTGTTGTGACAACGAATCGCTGAACTTCTAAATCTCTCGTAATTAAAAACAAAAAAAAAACACATTTTAAAATATATACACCTTTGGACTTAACGTTCCATAATTATTCATTTTGAAATAACCAACTGTAAGAAGGAAGTCGATTTACAAATCAACCATTTACAGTTCTCAATGTTGTGATAAATATCAAAAGACGAACAGCGCATTTCAATAAACTACGCATTGTCATCTGTCACAAAGATGTGTCACTGCTCCATGAGAGCGACTAAAAATAAAAAGAATAGATTTTAATCTATTGAAAGAGCCCAAAAAAACATAAGCCCATTGTTAAGTACGGCGACAATGTGGGAATTATTTTAGAAACGTCAAAATATTTGACACGTCGGTTCTCCTACCTGGTTACAGAGATTAAAGGATCTCGAAGGCGTAAGGACTATTGATTGTTAAGCTCTTTTGAATGATTTCAATCGATTATAAGCTTAGAATTTTTTTAAGGTTCTTATTTTCACTTAGTTTTAAAGTCAATATAGTAGTGCCTGTTCTAAAGAACGTTCAGGGGGAATTTGTAAAGACACTTTACATATTGAAAGCTTAAATGGGGCTGAAAATAAATATTTTAAGAAAAAGATTTTAAGCTTTTGTCTTTCCAACTTTCTAGCTTGGAACCTTATCGTCCTTGGCATTATTGGAACTGTCAATCTTGCTCATTTGATGAGAATTTACATCTGAAGTGAGGCAACTATTTACACGACGCTCTTAGGGCATGGGCAGGCCTCTTCCGTGCTGCCAACTTATAATGGCGACAATTTAGTCAACCAAAGTTGAAGGAGATTGATCTCCAGGGAGTAACCAACGTTAAGCGGACCTCTGAGAATCTGAATTAATGTTCTAAGACATTTTCGCTGTAATAAGTAAAGAAGTATATTAATTCATAGACGTATAGCATTTAGCCTACTAAATAAAATCACAAAAACGTTCAATTATGATAATCACTAAACTTAACCAGCCCCAATTCGGATCCGGTGATCATAATAAGTATTTTTATCGCTTCACAAAATATCTACAGAAATAAAGAACAGCAATAAATATTTATGATCTCTTATAGGAGCTGTGGAATACTCTGAAGGACTTGGATGTCAACATTGGTAATGATTGGTGTTTTACTGGAAACGCGACTTGTATAAGATGTACTATTAAGTGAGTCCTTTCTTTTAATTTGCTGTTACCTACATTATGCTGCTTCTGCCATCATAGTAAATTGTTGGAATATTCATTTTAAATTGCCACTCGTCAGTAAATTGTTCAGTTATCAATTTTAAAGGAAATTTCTTGACACATAGAAGCATATTTTGGTAACAATAAGATCAGATTCCAAGAGCGTCAATGTTGAATCATTTCATTAACGTTGTTGGGTCACAAAGAATATAATAAAGTGAGTTGAAATATGATATAACTCATCGTAAGTCAGCTGTGAGCGGGGCGCGGGTGTATCTCAGAGCCATTTGTATGAAAATGCGCTTTCACCGGAGTTTTATTGAAGCATTCGGGGCAGATATACAGCGCGGTACGACGGCATTACTTTATGCCGGATTCGTGATAGAAATATACGACCAAATCGTAGGATGATGTGGAGCTTCCGGAATTAAGAATAACCGGGTATATGACTTTATAAGGCCTTTGAGAAACAGTGGTAGAAGCAAAAAAATATGTTTCATTGTAGGTGGCTAGGTGGGGATGAGAACGGGAATGGGAGCCACCGGGATGAACCCATCGTGGGTGCCATTCAATACACAAAGACTAAACGCACACACCCAGATCGGGAACGCAAAATCAAATTCATCGTTATAATATTCTGGTTCGCGTTGTTAGGATTCGAACACAAAATCTCATCCGTTTTATGTATAGGACCATCATATATTTTTGTATACGACTTTTACGACTAGGAATATAAATAAATAAAAAATATTTTTTTTCCTTAACATTTCCTTATTCTTCCGAGCGTAAAACGTAAATGCGAACTACCCTCACAATTTGATGGAGAACAATTGCGCGGTTAAATCTTCCAAACAATTAACACCTCCAGTCACGAAACCCTCGACTCGGGATCTTGAGAGACTCCGGGCGAGAGTCCTCGTTAAGTATTCACACCATGTTAATTACAGCTATGATTTTTCTTCGCGCCCGAATCGTTCTACCCCATTGTTGGGTTTTGGTGAGTGCCGCGGAGCACTCGCGAGGCAGGAAATCCATTTGTATTCTCAGGTAATGTGAGTTTCCTAATAACGGTCTATTAGAGCACGGTACACCGCGACTAGGGCGGACCATCGCGCCTGGTACTGAGATGTAGCTCAGCTTACATGAGAACTACTCGTAGTTTGTAGTGACTGCTACAGAAGCGAGGGTCCGGGATTGATCTCCGCTAGGGCAATAATATAAATATTTTTTAGCGCAAAAAGCGCTTGATTTGCGGGGTGTTGTATAGGGGTAGTCAGAAATGCAGTTGTAATATCAAAAACCACAGTATGAAATCCCATTTGACTGTCTTCGATAAACACACAACTCTCCTTTTTATCCTTTTTATCCTTTTCCATCCTTTTTATAGATGTGGGCCTATATAAAAGGTTTATTTATAAAATATAAGCCCTCTACTACGCTGGCAGTGATTTCTAAATTTTCACGATTTTGTTACAAAAATATTATAGGTACGTACAAGTAGGATTAGAATCCAGAATGTTAAATTTTCTTTATTTTCAGTTCCGCAAAAATTCAATTTACACGCCAAACTTAAACTCTCTAACAAAGTTAAAATTAAAGAATTTAGGAAACTTACAGGGGAAAAAGTCTATTTGTTCCCAGTCCTTTAGGGTATCTGAGTTATAAAGGACCCACTGAAGAAAATTTTTGTTCGTAACATACGACTCTGCGATGATGCATCAGTCAGTTATTCAGGGCGAACAGAAATTCATAATCCACAATCTGAACCGTTGGTAGTTACAACTTCTTTTTGATTGTTCCATTTCTGCACGAAAACATAAAAACAGCGGGAGGCAGTCGCGGTTGATTTGTTCAATTGTGCTGTGTCATATCCAAAATCGGTGACTGTATGTGGTTTGCAGTTGTTCCAACGCGTTACACACTTATGTTTAACTTCGCCCACTTCACTTGTACTTATACGTTGTATAGTTATACTTATACGTTGAAAAAGGTGATACAGTTTTGCGCCTTGACTGTAGGTACAGCTAACTAAACATAACTCTAAATAAGACACTGCTAAGTACATGGCATGCACAAAAACATTGGGCATTTAGCAACACACGATTACGGCCAATACAAACTGTTATGAGCTTCAAGTAATCTAGAGCAAAAGTGAGGGACACAGGGCTAGCGAGGTTTGCCTTGTACACTTCACTATTTTATTCTAATACACGTAATTTAGCCAGTGAAGTATATACTAGTCCATGTTACTTACGTACCAATAGCATTGGGCAATAGTGATTGGGCTTTAGTAATGCCTTTAGATTGTACGATTTTTTATAAACAAGTTATGGCGTCCACCCATTAAAAGTTCTAATCGTATGCTCTACTGCTCCATGCTGCTCTATGGCTGATTGGTGGAGTAAATAGTAAGTCCGTGTAAAAAAGACACAGAGTCAAAGAGCCACTATGATCCTTTGGTCATGACCAAAACACGAAGCAGGAAACTAGCTAGATCTGATAACAACGTTGACTCACAACATGTATCTACACTAATAAATACACTGCAAAAGTAAAATACATGTTGGAAATACCTCGCAAGTATCTGTCAGTTACAATACTTGATTACCAAGTTTAGCAACGTATGGGCAACATGGACGGGAACTAGCTAACTAAGTTTATGCAAAGATTCTACTTATATAGGCTGTTGTAAAGGATGTTGTTTTTATATGCCACAATTAATTACTCAGTAGGGTGTGTGGGTCTTAGTTAGTAGCAGTTATGCAATCAAAAAACTTACGAATGGAATTTCAAACCAAATAGGGACCTACCTGCTAAAGGTCTGATTAAACATAATATTAAACACTGGCATGTATGTGCCTCTTACTAAAGAGGCGAAATACTTGTTTGATTATTAAGATCACCCTGTAAGCGAACAGTTTGTCATAGACCAATTATAACAGTAATCTCGATATCGTAAATATGCTAAACCGTTCTCGATGCGGTACTTAACCACTCGCACCGGACGGTCAGCTTCACCGCGCCGGGTTTGCCTCCGCGCTAGATTGTATTACAGATAGTGCGAAAGATAGGCCGCTATTACACTTCTCTTAAACCTTATTACTCTGTCACTAGATTTATATACTCTGTGCACGAGATCGGTGTTGAGCCCTTATCAAGTTCGATGGATAAATGATAAACTTTTTTACGTAATTAAGGTAGAAAATGCGTATGCATCGCCACCCTTCAGCTGCTGCCCATGAAAACTGTGACGAAGTTTTTCAGTGTGAAAAATAAATGAGGTATTAAAATTTCATAGGTAGTTCTTTTTAACAACTGAATTTCCGTATAAATCTTAAGTATAATTGCACTTGAGTTCGTTTGACAAACATTAATCCGAACTAACGTGTAGAATCAGCTCGAGAGCAGTAAACACGTGATGAAAATAAATGAGTCGCGGCGGAGCGCAGCGCGTCGTTAATCGGCTCATTAATTCATTAACTGTCAGCTGATCCTGACATCGCCCACCCAGATGACGTGTGGAAGATCCGGCCGTCATTATTGGTGCGTTTTTCTGACGGCTGCAATAAAGCTTGGGCAATGGAATTTAAAATAACTTCGTTATGCGATTTTACCAGTTAACTCAAGGGATTGAAAGGAAAACAGTATTCAAATGAAATTACCAGGGTGCCATGTTAAAATTAAGTAAGTTATAACATAAAATGTTAAAACTAAATAATAAGTAATTTAATTTAACTTATGTAGAACGTGTTTAAATAAAGAAACTAGTAAGGTGGTAAGGTGTACTCTACAGTGATAAGTTAGGTCAGTTTTAATTTCCTAAGCCTATTACTGCACTGTACTTTAATTGTATAGCTCTGAAATCCTGATAAAGTCAGGATTAAAGTTTAATTTTAAAGAGAGCAGTGAGAAAAATATGGAAGTTGGTGAAAACGTTGTCATACGGAAAACGGGCCAGGAAGGTTTGTTGTACAACATTCAATTTAAAGATGAGAATACCAACATGAAGACCGAGCAATAACATTATACACATACACTTTATCTAATGCATGTGTACAATATGTTTTGTTGCTTTATGACATTGGTAGGTTATAATTATAAGTTGATCTGGGAAAGAACAACAAATTCTACAGATTAATAAATAATATCGATTTAAATAATAAGGCACGTCAAAGAGCCAGTAAGTTACACTACTTACTTACATAGCTACATTACTATCACTTTGTTTTGAATTGTATAATGAAAAAAGCTCAACTCAAAGGATTCAGAAATAAGCTATGATTTTTTTAAATGCTATCATTTTGAAGTTACGAAAGAATAATAGATAAATATTTATAAAGGCTATTATTATCATTCTGAAGTCCACTAATAAACGAACAGACGAGCTTTTGTGTCGAGCGTCATGCACTCAGACTAATCAATTCATACGTTTTCATACAAAACCTTTGGAGGCCGGCCGGCCGGCGCGTGCCAAAACAACATCATCTCATAATCCGAGCAAAGCGATTCCGCCGTAGACTATGCAGAAATAAAATAACAAACTTGCATCTCTTTATAATGGGCGTAATAGTTAAGATCGGTCTGACCGCTTGCGACCGGCGATCAACTATTATAGCTTTCAACAGTAAACAGCATTCAGAACAAATTACTTGTAAATTACAACTTTCAGAAACCATAGAAATTCATTTTTAAGATGCTGAGTGGATTGCATAATTACTCGTAAGTACCTAATGAATGTGGAACGGTAGTTCGGAGATTGAACATATAACATACAAGTAGAATATCTGTGAATGTTATTGTATCAAGTATGATGACAAAAGTCTAGTGCACATAGTGAAATTACTGAATTTGTTACATTTTTCAGGAGTAATGATTGACATATTGAAGTGCGAAAGGCTTTGAACTTAATAGGTACGATTCAATGCTGAAGGTTTACATGCCGTAGAAAGCTGACTTCCTTTATGGTCACAAACGCATTGATGATGCTTTGTTGTATTGTAACTGACATGTAGATATGGGTAGCGGTGACAACTGATCGAATCGTAGTGGCTGTTTGCCCAATTAAATACTAATAATATAGCTTATCGCTGATATTAAATAGTTCCGAGTGAGACGGGCGGCTCAGCCACGCACAACGCCGCTATTCATGCGAATTCATTAAAATACGAAGCTCGTCATGAAAGCTTCCTGTTTTCACACTTAATTTCTGCCTCGCCTTCATTTCTCGCGGTAAAAAGACTAACGTTTATGTCATACTTGCAAAATCGCTATTTCAAAGGAATACTATTATAATAATTTTAAAAGCTTTGCGCTATCGGAACTAGGCGGCCAGTTCGCTTTTAGTTATTTCTGTTTGGGAGCTATCAAAGGCAGCATTTAAGGGATTTTAAATGTAATAAGTGATCATGACCAAGTCGATTATTTAGATTTAAGTATTAGCACAATCTAATAAATACCAATGCATATTATGGTGTGAAGGCAGTTGTTGTAATATATTGTAGTTTTAATTTCTTTCTAGCTAACTAGCCCACTATTGAGCAGATCAATTATCACCCTAAAATTCGTGCAGTTTATTTCAACTTTTGTAATATGACGCTCGGATATTTTGTTTAGGTATAGTATGCGGCAAAATAAAATGGTGAATTGGTATTTTCTGCATGATTTGAACATCTTAGCAATAAAAGCAATCCGCTGCAGATAATGCAATCCTACAAATCTCCCATTGGGCAAGTATTGCGACGCCATTTATCTATTCTGCGTTCGTGGGCGACGCTGGGACAAAAGCGAGCGGGATATACATTTTAGGTGTCAAATCCAAAATGGCGTCGCTATTGCACGTTGTTCCTGCATATATTTCACCGGTGACAAATCTCCAGTGCAGCCAACGGCCGGCCGTTCGCAGTGCTCGAGCTCCGGAGGGTTGGCACCACTGGATTTATGGTCTCCCGGACAAATATGCGAGGACCACTTTATACAGCCCTCCCTGAAGTAACAGACATTCAATTACAGACTCTATTGTTTACAGATAAGCACTAAGCTGCAATTCGCATGTGGTAAACTAACATTGGTCGTAACGTGAATCAGCATTGCCATATTGAATTTTAACAGCAACAGGCGAATAAAACCGTCAGCCTGTCAAAATATTTAACGACACGGACATGTGGGTGCACATGAGAACGGATAGAGGCGGCGCGGCGCCGGCGCCGGCCGAGGCCGAATATCTCCGGTCGCCGCAGGTTGATTAATTTTACACGTGACTTAAAAATGTGTTTACGCAGACCATCGGCACTGTTTATCTTCACGGCGAATGAGCACGTAATAATCTAAAATTTAAAAGTAGGTAATAAAACGATTACCTAACACTGAATCTCTGAATCTACATCACTTTAGATGGAAGTCGAGGGGTATATGTGAGGTCAGATAATAATGGACTTTGAATATTTCGTTCTTACAGAGGTCAGTTGGGGGCTGAAAATTAGTTTGAAATTTCATGGAGTTTTGGACAGAAATAACTAATAAATAAATGGAAAAAATGAATCTTGAAGGGGGTAAAATGTGGAATGGTTTTTTTGAGAATCAATGCAAGTATCTAGTTC
Organism: Hesperia comma; assembly: GCA_905404135.1. Classification (NCBI taxonomy): domain Eukaryota; kingdom Metazoa; phylum Arthropoda; class Insecta; order Lepidoptera; family Hesperiidae; genus Hesperia; species Hesperia comma. The sequence continues at coordinate 541,236 of FR990026.1, read as the reverse complement.
TACCCGGGCCAAGCCGCTTGCTATATCAAGTAATAATATAACTGCAAGAATGGAACATGGCTCGGACTGCTGTGATTAAGCAGAGCGTAAAGATCCTCTCGTGGTGTTGTCATATGTAACGCGCAGGTGGCTAGAGCATTGCTGTGTTAGAGAATTATTTGAGCTTCATGTGCCATCTTCCCACATAGCAAACATAAATGTGTTTAGGTTGTGTGATTCTGTGTTTACAACTATAAATATGTCAACGTCTAAATTATTTAAAATACTCCTTATACCACTATGATTTGGATGTTAAAAACGTGAGAATCCGTATAATTATCATGAGTGCCCATTAATATAAGTTATAACGCAAATAAATTAAAATCAGGTTTATAGATTTCGAATAAAACATTGAATAAAATTCTGAGAAAGGAACAGTCTTCGAGTACCCCGAGGCTGAGCTCATCACGAACGACCTTTACAAAAAGCGACTTATGTTTTATGAGTTTCTTGCACAAAACCGAATAAAAAATATCAAATCTGTTCATTCGGCAGTCTATAAAATGAATATTTATTCGCTCGCATACTTCTAAGAATAACAATCACGTTATACATAAACCGTCGGTGCAAAAAGTCGACAGCTTGTTAATGCGGAACGATAAAAACAAGCGTTTATCTTGTTTACTGATAAGTGTGAGACACTGGGCCGTGTGGCCGTGTGGCCGTGTGCGGTGTCGGCGTGGCCTTGTTTGCATACAGCTTTGATCGATTGGCCAAATTAAAAGCTGTCAGAGCGAACTAGTACAAGTTCTTACGAATCGTGATGTACCGAATCGTTAACTACAACGTTTCTCATTTGGCTACGCGACAAAAAATCTTTTTGCCTTTGTAATTTTTGCCGCGCTATTTCGTTGTCATGTTTTTGGCTTCGAATTAGCTGATCAATTATATGTTTGACACGTCCGAATCGGAACCTAACACGATTCCATATACTATATACCAGGCAACGGTGTGCATCAGAAGTATCTCCTCTAAATATTTACGCCCATCAAAATAATAAAATAAATAATGAAATGTTTAATGCGCACGTACTACGAATAATAGTAAAATCGTATACCGAGCATAGTTGAGGTTATACTGAAACCAACTAGACAATCAGTGAAACAATATCGAGCACACATCTCCGCAGGCATGTATACAATTTATCCATCACATCGACCAGACAACAGGCGTCTACCCGTCACAGCCGTCTGCTGGCCGTAGCCGGGGATTGACCCTTCCGGCTGTTTACAGCTATTAAATCAATATTAGTAGCTAATTAGCGAGAGCAGTAGCAGATAAGGCTAACATCCAAGTATTTATTTCCAAGACGTTAGTTGGTATCTGTCAGCCAGGTCACTTGATAACTCAGGAACAACAACATGCTGTTTTTTATTTAATTTAATGTCACATGTTATTTTTACCAGACTATCTGCAGACAGACAACATTGTCGCATTTTTTCTTATCGTTTGTTGTGAAATGAGTCGAAGTTAAAATTGGTTTTAAACATAAGTTATATTTTGAAAAGCATACGCAAGGTGGTGTCTGCAAAATGCATTTTACCCTGTCTAAATTAAGTTCTCACTCGGCTAAGGCACTAGATCAAACCGATATTATTACCGCTTTGGCAAATTCATTTCAACGAAATTATACTGGCACACCTTAATGTATGCTAAGTAAAATACCCCATTGAATCTGAGTTAGATAATTCAATGATAAGCTGGTAAGCGGTAAGTAAATTCCTCTGTACAAAATTGTTAACCCAATGGCCTTATTTATCTGCGGGCTCTAGTATGAGGCCCAACAAATTGAGCGCGGCCAAAGGTTATCGGAAGCAATCATGTTGGATAACGTGCAGTTCCTGGAAATCCAGACCACATCGTTTCATTAACTGATCTCTGTTCGGAAACTTATCAATATATTGACAGTTGACTTAAGTTGTGTGGTTAGATAATTGTATCTAGTTATAAAGCAATCATTAATTGGCGTAATAACGTGAAAAGATTAGTTTTTTAAATAGATAAAAAACTATAATGAATTGTGTGTGATATAGGGTTCCGTTTTACCATATTGGTACGGAACCCTAAAAATAGCAATTACCGTCGGATCTGATACAGAATTTTTCAATAGTGGTAGGTTCATGACATCTCGTTTTACAACAGAAAAAATGTATACCTATTCATTGGTATCAAAGGATAATAGAAAATTAAAGCAGTGGTATCAAACTAGCTCCAAGCGTCCCGCGCGTGTTGGTGTCTGCATAGCCACGACTCATTAGCGGCCTAATGAACGCGTAGGGCTCTTCCCTCAACTCTCATCACTTGAAGCGTGCTCCTCCACGCTCTAAAAAGGAAAATTTGAGGTCAACCAGGACTCGAGCCATTGAGCCCTTGCGAAAGAGATCGATCCATCGAAACGACGAAACCCATAGCTACAGTGTCGGCTGCTGATGATGCACATGTTTAAATACAGACATTTGCACAACGGTGTATGTACGTCAAGACTCACGACTCACGACATATCTGGAGAGGTTCCCGTCCTGTTTAACGTCAGGGACACAGCACACGTGAGCGCCAGACGGGCAGAGACAATCGCGTCCCACGCTAAATCTGTCGCCGGCACAATATCCAAAACAAATTGTAATGCGCGCGCGCCTTTAACCTGTCAGCGATGCGCGCGCGCCGCCGACAGACACGACCGCCTTCGCTTTTTGCCGGTCACGCCACGCACTCACTCTTAATAAATTAATCTGCAATAAACCGAGCTAATAAAAGATAAACATCATGTACGAGTAATATTGCAAACGAGCTCAATAAGCATGCGCGGAATGTAACATGTAGACTTTAAATATCAAAACTTCCCTTCTGTCATGCTATGGGTATGCTCTGGGTGTATTATTTCCCGATATAGTTATTAGAGGAGACTTGCGAGACAGGATCCATTCATTGCTCAGCCAGCCGTGTACCTCGAGAGTCGACAATGTGCCCGCACTGATGACAGATACTACGATTACGAGGACGATCTTATCTCGTCACACATCTCCATGCTTTTTGTCGATGTGCTTTGCGTGGCATCTGGCGTCTGTGGTTATTCCTAAACCGTTTCAATGGACTCGTCCCTTAAACAGGCATGACTTTTTACGTAAATTTATTTATAGATAAATATGAGGTAGAAATGTTGAGATTACTAATTTCATCCGAAACAGCAAAAGCCTTAAGTTTAAGATTGGGTTATTATACACAACAAAAACTAACCCCAGACTTGTTTGTGGCTGTAGGAGGTATACAGCTGTGTGATAAGTTAACTTCGCTTATTGAACTAATTAAGTAACGGATGCAAATGTAACAACTCTTACATTAAATTATTTTACAATAGAAATATTAATTTGCATACGAAGTTTTTAACACCATATTCTTGTGAACGGGCAACAATATTGACGGCACTCAGTGGTTCAGTATATACTGACGAACATTACGGCTCGCAGATAAAAATCTTATGGCGTTATAAATTCTGTGAGCGTCGAATAATTGATCGATATCTGCTTTAAAGATTGCTAAGATTGAAAGCCCGTGATACATTCAGTATAAAGATTATCGCAAGCAACGTAACGCCGACACGGCCACGAGTTACCAGAGATTGATCGACGATGTGACACCTTCATTGTCTGTCCGTTGTAAGTTGTAAGTCAATTGCGAGTCGTCAATAAAGTTCAAATTTTCACAAAGAAATACCGTCGGTACTTTGGTGTTTATTCTATGAGCATAATTTGAGGCCGAGGCTTCTTATTATGTCTTTTCTAAGGTAGTATGGAAGGTACTATGCCGTGAGAGGTACTACATTTTTTCCTGCCGTTTCATACTCACACAAACTTTAGTCTTTTAGGACTTGAACTTTCAAAAATTCTTGTTACTCCTACACACACTACGGAACTCCTGTATGTTTCCATGTACCCTATAGTCGTAACACGACGTGACGAAGTACGACGATAAATTAATGCTATTTGAATATAACTCTTCGTATCAGTTTGCTGAAGCATCGGTCGCGGGTCGCAGTTGAGGGGCGGCGGGGAGAGGGGGTAGAGGTCAACTACGCAAATCCTTATCTGTGGTACTCTTGTGACCGTGTTATAAATAACTCCTTGTTCCTTGTACAAGATACTACGAGCAGTGATAGTCCAAGGTTTGCCTTCAGGGTCCCACTTGGGTGGTCTACATTGCTCTCTGCAGCTCTGCACGTACCCCTAGGAAATGTTTACGATTTAAGAGATAATTCTTTGATTGCTTCTTCATGTTTTTGTTCTGAAATATCCCACTTTGTATTGTCTTTCGACGAATAGTTAGTTATCATTTCATAGTCATCATGACGACCCGAATGTCGTAATGGCAGATCGCTGTTCCAAGGGTCCTGTAGAGTACTTTCTGATGCAACGTTATGTATAAAGTTATATCATTGATATTGTTACAGACAATACCAGAGCAGGTAGTTACTATCAGTGACAATTGTTATATGAATATTTGTGCAGATAGTCCCCACGATGGTCGGTAGGTAGAGTTACATCTATACTACTTGTTTACCATGAGATGTTAGTGCATATGGTTCGAATAGGATCAAATATCGGTCTCTTTGTAAAATAACAGGTTCTCCCACTGAGGTATTGAAATACAAAACTGTTTTCAGCATATTACAATTGGTCCAGGTACTTGTTGATAATGTTTAATTTATAAAACACTTTTTTGACGATACAACGCCCAAAATAAATCAAAACGTGTAAAACTAGGAACCCAACATCCAGGATACGCGTTCACTAATACCTAAGTTAAAACGGCTCTAAAGGTAAAAATCTGAAAAACGAACAGACTTGTTATAATCGGTCAACAAAATTATTTACTCGTACTGAGTTGGTAGTCATAATAGGACAAACAGAATAATCAAAATCAATTAAGATAGAACGCAGCGAGAGCACAGAGCGAAGTTAATTTGCTTACAAATGTCATTTCGCTATCAAACCAATTGCGTGAATCTCGCTAACGTATAAATAACGCGTTATCGCCGTAAGTCAACGCGCAATTAATTCGCTTAGCAGTAATTGTACAATCGGCCGTTGTCGTCCATATTTCTTCGTCGTATCTTAGGCTTAGGCCGCATTACGGTTTTTTTCCCGCGGTTGTAAACCGCGAAACCGCGCAACCGCGCGAAGCGCACACACTACGAATCAAAACCGCGACCATAGAGATAAAAAGTATGTAGAAATGCTCCATTCCTAAACTTCATAGGAACTTTGTCCGAAAAATGTGGCTGGTCGACCATTTTACCTTACCAAAAAAGTGCTTGTTATCTTACAGTTCTTGACAGTTAGTGAAATAAACAATTAATGATAATCATGGGCGATCAGATGAAAATTTTCATATTCATAATCATCATACCCACACTTTCTCTGCATAATCTTTTGTTTAAAAACTATAAAATGTAAATTAATGTGTTTTTGTAAATTGATCTGGTATATTTGGATGCATTAGCGACCATAATAGTAAGAGTTGTTAATAAATACAAAACAATGACAACTACAACACATAACTCAACACCGTAGAAGACAGTTTATGTAGATAGGTACTCTGTGGTTTCTGTCTACTCGCTGACGCGACGTCAGAAGATTAACCGTAGAGTGCTCGCGCTATGAACGTTTTGCCGTCCACAGCGGTATGTAGGTATATACACATGTATGTATGTAAAGGATGTCCATCCTAAAACATAATTACCAAAAAAGGGTGCAATAGACACAAAGTTACTGTGCAACAAACATTTTATATTCATGTGGCAGGACTATTAAGTTAAAGTTCACGAGAGGTTATAATTGTAGATACTGAAAACGTTTAATTTTGTTACTAAGTTTTATAATTTTACTTTTTTAACGTATTTTAAGGTAAACATTATGCTAAAAGTGAAAAAATAGCTTATAATATAGTATATGCTACTAAGTACAAAACTATAATAAATGTTACTTCCTGATAGTTTACGTTTCAGTCTTCCCTTTTTGTAAATTTATTTAATTATAATAAGCAAAAAAAATATGTTTGAACATGGGCGAAAAAATGCTCCCCACGCGATTACTAACGTTCCATGGAAATTCGCGACTACTCTAGGGTTAATGCTGTCATTGTCATTTTTCGTTTCTGTAAACTAGGGATATAAAAACAATAGATATGACCTAACCATATTTTACTAGCACGAGAAAGAGTTGGGATGTAGGTATATCTCAAATACTTAAAGTCGTAGTATTTTGTAGGTAGCAGCGAATGGCTCACGTTACTTATATTTAATTGGTTTTAGTAATTAACTAATTACGTCTACAAACGTATACTTTTGCGGACTTAATTATAATATTCTATAGAATATCTAATATATATTTACCATAATCTATAGAATTTGGTTCTCGGTGCCTTCAAAAAGTGTTATAATAAATGAAGAAACACAAATAAGTCCAAAGGAATCAAATTTCATATATAAAAAAATATTAAGTCATGTTGTTTTAATTATTTCGAGAACAAGCTAACAATTACAGAACGTGGAAGTGAGTTATTATTATGTATTTTTTTCGTTTTTTAATATAACAACCAAAATCGATCACGTGCCAACTTCACGCACATAAAGATGACGCGCGAAAATTTATCTGAAATTAAGGGCCCATCTATAGTTTTTAAATCTCTGACAGAAACCGCTCGCGGTTACCGCGTCAATTTGTATGTGTTTGTACGCTTCAATATAGGGTAATAGACCCAGTAGTCAGCTAGTCAGCCATTTAGTGCATTTCCCGATTTGGATCGAGTGTACTTTTTTTTTGTAACCAATGTGTTAAATAATACATTAGAATTATTAAATCGTTCATTTATTATTATTTTTAATTAACACATTTTCAACGTTGTCTTAAGTGAAAATAAGAAAAATATTTAAAAGAAAAAGTAATTTTTCTCCAGTGCTCAGCCTGCAAAATCCAGAACTCTGCTATTTTGTTCACAGAGCTCAGCTTGTTACACGACAATTTGTCTCAAAGACAGTATAATAGTAACTATTAATAATTATAAATCATCATCAACATCCATTCATCAGCCTTTGTGCGACTACTGCTGGACATAGGCTTCCTCTAAACTGCACCATTCTGATAGTCGACCCTTCAGACCTACGGACTACTACGAGGCGACGGATCCTCTTTTGTCTGAGACATTTATTCGACAAAGTAGTAAAGGCCGACTACTGGCGCATGTACCTAGGCAAACCGCGAACAAATCTGTAAAAAATCACGGTTTTAAAATCAGTCGCGGTATGAAACCGCATATGTGGCCGCTTGTATGGCTTTCCTTGAGTCACAAAATTAGCGGTTAGCTGTCAAACCGCAAAACCGCCCGAAACGCATACACTATCAGTCGCGGGAGTAAACCGCAAGTGCGGCCGCTTGTATGGCTTTCCTTGGGTCACAAAATTACGCGGTTAGAAACCGCGGCGGTTTAGCCGTAATGCGGCCTCGGCCTAATTAAATAAACAGTTGACGAACGCTACTTTAGCACATTAGCAGGCGCCATTTGCTAAAACAATATGCGAGTGCTTCATGTTTTACCAGTCACAAGCTTAAGTGTGTTGTTGCTTGTTGCGTAGTCGGTATTATTATTCGATACTGAAAGCTATGCCTACATACAATGGAATCGTAATGTTTTTGGGTTATATTTTGTTTCTGCTCTTGTCTGTCTGTCAGAAACATATTTGGACGCAGTTTTGGTTCAGTCGGTTAAAAATAAAATGCTATCAATTTATTCGAATAAGTAAAAATAAGCAACCAATTTTATAAACACACTAATAAGTACTATAGACGTGAGTTTTCTAACCAGTTATATTGAATTTATCCATCCGATTTCTAAAGTTCATTCAGTAACAGCAGTAATGGCCGCTCCGTGTTGTTTTGGGTTATTTATGAACTCATTTAAACAATATGGCTTTTCACGGAAGCCTATTCTGCGGAGTAAGTCGACGGAGAAACGGTCGAGTAGAAACGAATTTAGCGAATGCTACCATAACGATAACGGAATTATGAAGAATAGGTATATTTAAAAAGTTGTAGAGCTTCCAAATAATTTTTACGTCATGATTAACTGTCTTATCAATCATTTATCAATTTTAAATACCGTGGGCAGATTAAGGTAGGTAATTGATGTGAAATGAGCTTACTTTGAAGAATTTTGTTGGCGGATACAGATCACCCAACTACCACGTGAAATTTAACATCGAGTTGCGAAATTAAAAGTTAAAACAATAATATATCTACATATCTACACAGCATCGAAAGCTCGTCATCGCTGTGTCACTTCATGCTAGACTAGGAGTTCATTTGCAACTTGTAGTAACTTTATGAATGTAACGGAGCGATGCTGTCGCGGTCTCTCCGCCCACCAGCCTGTCAGCTGACTACGTCTGCGCCGCCAGCATACACAATGTGGGATTTCATTTCCATTAATTGCTGCGGAGGTTTATACAAGCAGGTGTTGGGATTATTCTATAAATTATGTACGCAGAAACAAGTCAATATTAGAAGGTTATATTGTTGTAGAGAAATAGAAATAATAGAGCGAATAGCTCGTGTTTCCGTCTTTATTTAGAGGATTGAATAAGTCTGCGTAATCAGCGAATGTTGCTGCTATACCTGCATGCCTTTGTTCACGAAACGCAGGAATAACAGTTGTAGGTATACCAAGGAAGTTTCTAACTAGATTACTTATCAACCTAAATCATGTCAAAACACAGAACTTATATTGAATAAGTAAGAAACATAACAAGTTTGTTAGTCTATCTTCAAAATGATCGAGTCATTCCGAGAGGCAGAACGAAGTGTTGATTTAAATGATTGTCGAGGCGAGGCAAAACACTCGCTGTGTGGTTAGCTAGTTTTTACGTAATTTTCACGGGCCCGCGAACAAGCCCCCATGATGGCCGTCGCAGCTCCTAATACGTGAACAAACACCTCTCCAACACTTGGACGCGAAGAACTTAGACGAAATGATGCGCTTTATCGACTTTTTTGTATTTGTGTACTTTTTATGTAACTACATGACCAATTATGATTATGACGAGTTACGATGGTTGTAAATACTCTGTGAATATGGGAAACAATAAAGAAAGAAAGTAAAAATATCCTCGTAGTCAGATTTAGGTTGTGTAGATGAATAATTATGCGTTTTGTTTTCGCCCCTCGCACAGAAGATGCACTGTCATTTACTATGAGTTGAGGATTCGAATCTCGATCAGATCTCATATTTTTTCACTGATCAATGTTTGTCCTAAGTTCTACTGTTTTGTGTTTGCCCATATTTTTAAAGTAGGTAAAATAATATGTAGTTTTATTCTATTTAATTTTTTTGTATTCTCGTACGTTAAGCAACTAATGATACTCGTATGTATATTTAATTAATTAATAGAGTCTGACAATAGGATTTATGGTAATGATTTAGATTTGACATTTTTGAAATTGACATTTTAAACTATAATTAATCGATAATATTAACTTTGATTGAACTTAATTTGTACATTGTTTTATTGTAATAATATTTAATAATTTAATTGTATTGTAATAATGTAATTTTGTATTTTAATTTTAGAATTTTGCATGCCATGACATTATTGGCTAATTGTGTAGAACTACTATAATATTTGATTTAAGACCCATGTAACCACAATTAATGCGAATAAATAATCATTCATTCATTCATTCATTCATTCAATGAGATGCAAATGGACTGTACGATATCAGACTAATGGTTAAAATTAGCGCATGCAATAAAAACTTTCGCGACTCATAATGGTAGTTTGTGTCGCTTTGGCGCCATTCCGTTGCGCTGCTCTTTCAAACGTGCTGTTTTACTCAAAGCCTTATTTAGGGCTTAAGTTCGTGTAACAACGTGTTTGTGCTGGTCTTTAAGATGCCGAGCGCATTCAGACTTGGAACTGTTTAAGACTTTCTGCTGTGCCTGCAAATTCCAGCGAGGGTTTTAGCACAAAGCCTCAATGGCATGGAAAGTGTGCTAGTATCCTATGTCGCGATGTTTGTATCTTTACATATAAATAAAATTGAAGGGGGAATTGTTTGTGATTCCAAAAGAACTGTTTTCACAAGGGCTTATATAGTTATTTACATAGTAGGTACTAAAACAAAAATTAAAAAAAAAACTCTATGGACTTTTCCCTGCTGATCCGTGAAATGGTTGCGGCAACTTTTAATGAAGGATAGAGACAAGGCTACTTTTATACTGGACTTCTCAATGGATTATGCGGAAACACCTCCCACACGAACAAAATCGTAGGCCAGCTATGAATAGTTTTCCAATAACTTCTAATATCACTCTAAGCAAAGATTAATCAAGCAAAGGATTCTCAAAGACGTGACTTGGAACCGACCCAGATACTTACAACGCTGCAGGGTTACCACACCGACGTAATACTTGCTGTAGGTACAGAGCAATACCTAATTGTTTCAGTACATTCCCCCGTAACCTTGTATTATTCGGACAGGTCGACAATTGCACAGCAAACAGCGAGCTGGTGAGCGCAGGCTGTGCACACAGGCCGCGTCGCCGTCGCCGGGTTAGCTATGTTGACTGTTGACTCACGCTCAGTCGCCAGGACTCTGTCACTGCTAGGGCTGTCAACTAACGCTACAATATTTAGGTACTTACTTTGAGTTATGTTCTATGTTTATAAAAGTGAAACGGTTCAATCGTTTACTCATTCACACTTTATACACGAACCCGCGAAAACTACTAAGCATTGTGAAGGTGAAATTAAGCAGGTAGATAGTTTTTGAGTAGAAAGTGTTAACTAATAACGAATTTTGTGGTAATTCACCGTAAGGGGGTCGAAAGTTTGTGTGAAATGCCCCCTTTATCAGTAGTTACTATGTTAATTGGTATTTTGATTAGAATTCATGTAACACGTGTTGAAAAAATAAGTCTTAAGAGGTTATGAAATGGAATATGTTTACATATCAGTTCTATTTTCTACAAGGTAAATATTTTCGAAATAAATACACTGAACTCTGTTTTAATAACAGATTTTACTTTTACAGATTATAAAAAATATTAATCTACTTCGTAAAATACTTCAGAAATGTATTTCCCTTGGCAATAGTAATCCCAGCAGTTATTTAATGTTCGCAGTTCAAAAGTAAGGTTATTTTATGCTGCCTAGTTGTTCTGCAATGTAATTAATTACGGCGAGAGAAGCAAGAAGCAAACTGGGCCACTATTAAATGTTGTGGTTCATTATAATTAACGCTATAATTTTATGCTTTAAGCGCCTAAAACTAAAAGAACGAATAAAGTTCGAGCGCTTGAGCCTCCAGAATGAAATACATTGGACGTAAAATACATTAATTGGCTTTTAACGTTTTCTGAGGAGTTAAATGGTTATTGTGTTTAAATAAGTAATTTATTTTATGATTGATGTGTTCTTTGTGTGATTTTATATTGAAAATGTGATATCGAAAAATTACTCGGCCAGCGTGATAGACTTTACCTTTAACCCTCTCATTTTGGGAAGCGCCCCGTGCTCAATAGTGGGCTATGTCGGTTGTGATGACGATAATGAAGGAGAACTCTGAAGTGTGCAGAATTATGACGTTATTTTCTTGAATCAAATTCGAATACGCTTTTTTTTATTGGTCGTAAAATTAACTAGCCTCGTATTTTAGGGAGCCCAACTACAACACGAGTTTGGAATTGAATTGGAATTGTTAGTGGGTAAAAATAACTCCTTGGGAGTTTCTAGCCGCTTCTTCTTTCGAGACCACGCTTTCAAAATTTCCCTTCACTACTCAAAACTTCTCTTTACCATATATAAATGTATGGTAAAGTACATTCTTCTCCCATGTTACAATGATAGACCCCTGCCCTATGCATATGCTGCCTGGTCATAATGGATTGAAGCTACATTAAATATTACATGTTAATATCAAGTCCAAAATAAAATGCGCAGCAGCCCTGAAGATGAATGTTGTGCAGAAATATGATAAGTCAGTGGTGTTGGCACTTTACCGTTGGCGGCCGCGCCGGCTCCGGTTACAGACAACGCCGGGGCCGGCTAATGGGGGCTGATCCTAGCTACTGCTGCTCTACACTGTAACACACACCCTGGAGCCGATACTAATGTATATCATGCCGCTTTATTTACAACTGTACTTAAAACTATAAGCAACTAAATGAAGCTATCACTTTATTTGACTGACTGTACTTAAAGCTAACCAAGTTATATTCTAACACCATCTGCTGATTGGACTTACCATCCTAGTCCCGATTTGTCTTGGTTTGGGTTGGTCACAGTTGACATGGGCGGCAGCGGAAAGGTAGTGCTGCATTCATGTTTGTTTTTAAACAGATTGTAGAGGTACAATATCTATTGAAAAGGCGTCCTGAATTTTGGTGTAATCGTTTGACTATAAATGAAGTAGGTGAGTTCCAAAAAATAAAATTAGAGCAACATTAAAAATTGCCCGTAACTGAATATGCCTCATAAAACCGCTTAAAATAACGTTCTCTTTTGTTTAATTTTCTTGTGCAGGAGGGTGAAACACAGACAATGTTTGTGGTTTTGAACAAAACATAAGAAGTGTGGCCCGGCTCAAATTTTTGTGAGTATTTATGTGAACTTTTATCATCGCAGACAATAAACATTATGACTGAAACGGCTCCCCACAATTTTTATTATTTTTAAAGATATTTTGACCCTATTTCTGTAGACCTATCCAAATAGCTATTACGGAATTTATATAAAGGTAGATAAGTGCTGCAATACCGCTATGATTGTCGTCCTTAATGTGATTTAATTAAAACACCGTTGGCTGTGGGCACGCCATAATTAACAAAGGTAGGCCCAGCGCCCACGCGCCCACGCGTGGGCGACTGTTTGTACTCGAAACAATGGGTAATGTGCATTAGCGGTATGTTAATGTACGTATATTAACTACCATTCGTCTTGTAGCGTTGGTTCAAGTCATCTCGGCGGGAGTAGCGCGCATTCGCTATTATTGAAAGTCGAATGTCTTTATTCATTTATTTCAAGTCGTGGAAATATTGTAATTAAATATCACCGAAAGTCCAAGTTGTTCTGGGAGGAACGGCCCTGATATAATATATTAAACGTTAATCAATTGTACAGTAGCAAGTTGAAATTATGCCATATTTACGAAATGAGGGTAACCGCGTGTGAATTTTCCGCTAGAGGCGCTAGTGAAAAGGGAGGTCTGTCTGTCACTTTTCGCTTGTCTGAATTTCATTTGTCACTGTTTATGTATGGGCGGGCTTTGACAGCATGACCGCCCTCTGCAGTGGCGCCAACTGGTGAGCACAAAAACGGTTACCCTCATTACGAAATTGTAAGCTTCAAAATGCTAATTTTCCCCATTCCTGCCTGCCAATCTGTTGGCTGGAGTTTTGTGAAAAAAATTCACAGCAAAGGTGTTTTTAAAGAATTTTTATTTATTTTTCTTAATTAAGGCTAGAAGAAAAGGTGTCTCAGCTAGGTAGGCTTGAGTCGACAAGCTATAGAGTAAATAGTAGACCATCTTCAACAAGGCCCTACACTGCGTGTGACCCGACGCACTAGCCCTATTTTTATTAAGTGTTCTTCAAGATGTGTGTCAACTCACCCGTATTCAGTCCAGGGGGGCATGTTATTAACCCTTTTCTTTTCTGAACCAAGGCTGTAGCACTCAAGGGTTGCAATTTGAAAAGTGCCATAAAAATTAAATTGAAGAAAAATACTTTTATTTTTTTACATCTGGGTCAGTCAACATAACCCCCCGATTTCAAGACTGACCAAGCTTTACAATAGACGTTGTGTATCCACGGATATCGACATAAATTGTATGCCTTTATCTAAATTTAGAAAGCTTATAAATATGTAATTAAAACTAAATACTTTTTATGTTTAGATTTTTCGTTACCAGTTTTTATGTTACATTTTTTTTGTTATATTTTTTGTACTTAATAATTACTTACTTTTTAACTACACTTATAAATGTAATATTAGTGTCTTACAATGCGGTTTTTTTTTACTTATGGAAGTGATGTTTACCTATAATTGGAAGTGCATTTATTGTTTTATCCTAAGTATGTCAACTGTGTTTTTTTCAAATGTATCGACCGTTGGTAAACTTAATAAATAAATAAATAACCTCGTTTATGTCAATGTATATTTTAAAAGGTACTTACATAATTGTTTTACTGAGATAAGTTTGTTAATTTACTGCTAAAATCATTACAAATGCTAAGTAAAGAGCGTCTTAAAATCAGTGCAAAGAGAAATCCGGAGAGCCGGGGAAATCAACAGTACCGGGGCTCTGTTTGAGAAGCTATTCAGGTGCTCAGCGACGACTCACACTTACCGTATTTGAGAGACTTGCAAATTGGTAGTTAACTGTTAATAACTCATTATTTATGAGTAAATTCTAGAGGCAAAGTAAATATAAGCGTAACGACTTATAAGTTCCATAATATTGTAAAGGTGTGTGAAATGTGTCAACTCAGAGGTAGGCAGTGTGGGTAGGCTTCAAGTAGACATCACATCACCTACGATGGGCCTCTGGATGGCTCTGAGGGTCTCTTGAAACCGCAGACTCGAGAGCAGCAATACGGCTGTTATACTCGTTTTGACGACGAGAAAATCTGACATTACCTCAAGCGTTTATACTGCACATTTTAATCTTGTCTCATTTGATTTGAAAAATAAGGAACAATTTGAAGCTTTATGGAAGAGTAAGGCCTACTGTCCACGGACGCGTCAAGTGACGATTGCATGCAACATACAAATGAAAGCAGGCGTATTTTGCATTTTTGTTGTGTCGAACCGTGGAGACAGATTTGATTATTTCTACGCAAGACGCAATCAATCGGCAATTGACGATAGCGTGTGTATAACGTGCGGTTTACGTGGAGAGTAGGGTTAAAGGAAACGGAATTGATACAGCGTTCGAGTATCTCGGAGGAACAATGTAGTCTTGATACACCTAGAAACCTTGACAATGACACAACATTACTCTTGTCCAGGAGCACTCGGTCGCCAGGTACTTGAGTCCCATGAATATGGAATTGCCACTGCCCGCTAAAAGCGAATTTATCACTTATGCTTACAGTCCAATTTAGCTTGTAAGCAAAGTTTACTTGGGTTATTTTAGAATCTCGTTTTCAATCTGTAATGTACTCTAAATGCAGAGGCGGAAAGCTGGTATTTGTGTGGGCTGGAATTAAAGCGGATTTCGTATCAAACTCGTAGTGTAGATTCAAGTATTCCGCCGTCGTCCCGGCCGCACTTGACATTCGATCGCATGCAAAGCCAGATCGCGGTTTCCAGTCACGTCCACTTTATCGATAAGTCCCACGATCGATTCCGTTTTAAACGACCACGGCTGGGCCGGAATGCCGGCTCTATAATGTATGGATATTTGAGGAAGGAAAATGTAATTTAAAAGTATGTGTTAGTACTTTTAAAGTGTGTGTTTTTTATTTATAAAGGTGGCAACGAGCTAGTGAGCCATCTGATAGTGTAGCAAAGTAGAGTAGAGTAAGACTAAGTAGAGTAGTAAAGACTGAAAAATATATCGATTATATATTTCTATTATTAAAAATATGCGAAATAATTACGAAGCGTTTTAATTCAAGTTTACGTATTTACGTACGTACGACACCACGTAACAAGATGTACTACCGCCACATACTTGCAATGTTAGGTAGACTTATGATAAGAGAGCAGTCTTATGACGTGAACAATATTTACAAAAGAAATGTGTTCATTTTAATAATGGGCATACCTAATTGCTAAGTTACTGTTTCAGACAAGCGACATTAATGTTTAGATCGGAACACGTGCGGTATAATGTTGTGCCCCGACGTCGCCCACACCGGCGCCCGCGCACGCCGACACGTAATTCTGTGGTATTCGGATCACAAAAGGTTATAACATAAGCTATTTATGGTCTTACCACCTTGTAAATAAAGACACTATTCCTTTAGTCGTGTAAAAGTATAATTACGCACGCTGTAATTATGATGGATTTTAGAACCAAATACTGTATTAATTTATTTTTAGATTCTGTTGAGTGTTATTGATTGCGCTGTACCTATACGTGCATTAGTCGTTGAACTAACTATTGTATTCCTGCCCTCTCTCTGTAGTGACAACATTATATTTACTATTTCATAATTTGGATATTTGTGTTCGTATCCATCATACAAAAAACATACTGGAGTTATTTATGTTTAAAAATCTTTGTTTAAGTACTTATGTTTCCTTTCGCGTGTATGAACACGAGTTATGATTTCAGCAGAGAAGAATGCAGAGAAATTACCGTTGAGGTTTGCTTTTAATGTTAGTCATAACAATACCGTTGTATAAATACCTGAAGTCGAAGTGTAGAAGCAACGTATAATTCGACGGGATGTTATCTGAAACAATACGAGTAAACGATGTTAATTGTCATAAAATTTTGTAAAATATAATCGTACAAATTCAATCCAATTTAAGAAATATAAAAAAGTGGAATGAGAAAAATAATATACATTACTATAATTTTAAATGTTGATATTCGTGGTCTGACTAGCCAGAGTAAAAAAAAAAGTGTAAAGTCAGAACTTTAACTCATTAATGTGCACATGTCTCTCCTCTCACTTTTAATTGTGGAAAGTTACGCCTTTCCCTCGCTGTTCATATACAGAATCGTCGTATACGACTACCTTATACCTATTACAAGTTAATAATCTCTTATCTCTTGCTCGATTGGATGGTGAAAAAAAAATATGCTGAATTATCCGGTTTCATTGACAATGGCTGGTCGTTAAATACATATTTTTTATTTAACACGTTCGCTGCGTTACGAGATCTATCAGATCTCTTACAGGTTTTCGGAATTGTGCGTCGACTAAAATCGTGTTCTTTCACTCCGTGCGGGTGGCTCTAACTTGTAAAGTTCTTTAAGTATGAGAAAGACAAATATACATATTTACTTCCTACTTAATAGTGAATTCCAGGACATAAAAAAAGAATAAGAGATGGTTTAGGTCCCTAACGCACAGTATTATAATTATTTTAATTCCTTGCATTAGGAGACATGTCGATACTCGTAGAATCGTAAGCCTCGTAGACGCAAGAGAGGGAAGGTGGGCGGCGCGGGCGCTGCGTGACTCGATTTAGTGTTGTCCTAGTATCGATGTGAGCATAGAGAGAGATAGAGAAAAATTATATTGTCTTTCGCCATAGAAAATACCTAAAGTAGCCCAATCACTGAATTTACAATTCTTGTTTTTATTTATGTACCTACACTTAAATATTCGATTAAATTCGTCGTTGATATTTTTATGTAATTTATTATAAAGATTAATAGGATCATTATGTTCAATAGTAGCCGGTTTAGTCATTTTAGAGTAAATGTTATCTTTAAAAATTGACAATTTATGTTTTGTTAAAGGCCTACATTTAATTAAATGCTTTTTCTTTGCGACCATAGTTTATAAATAAACTTTAATAAAACTTTTTCAATCGACAACTGAGATATTATTTTATTCCCATCACTATTTACTACACATATTGAACTATCTTCGTTTGCGGTACGAGATACAATCGATACCTAATTTTATTTTGGTATTTGTAGTTTATTCGTATGTCATAACTGCGTCCGAATCTAGCAAAATATACAGCAATAGGTTATTTTTGACCCATAAAAGTTTCAAAAATATATCATTGGTTTTTTGGAAGATATAAATTATTTTCAAAACTGTATTTTTAGGAGACTGATTAGGTCTCTAACGCACCACAGGCCAGGTTAGTTTGGAGATCTTTTAGGTCTCCAAAGCTACTAGCCGAAAGTTCTTTGAAAATGAAGACGCAGCGAACGTGTTAACAAAACAAACGCAATGACAAATGACATGATGGTAAGCGGTCAGTTGCCCATCGACATCAGTATTATTAAAGGCAACTTCGAAACATTAACCGAAAAAAAAGCAGTGCTTATAATCCCAGCTATTGATGGCTCTTGGACATAATGATTGGAATTCGTATAATATTTCATCGTCGATTTTAGAAGGTTGGGAGTTTGCCAGGTGCTTGCAAAGCAACTACTGTCAGTATTACACGGAGTGACACAGGCCCCTGGGAACTCTAGCGGGAGACTGCTGGTAATATTTCATAGTCCCTTGTTGTGCAGTGGGCACCATTGTAGAGTAGGTGCGTTTGGACACAGGAAAAAGTGGAACTGCTCAGATCCCAAGTATTTATGAGTGATGGTAAACATGAAGAATAAATATCAGAGCTTTTTATTGTCAGACAGGATAGTCCGGAATTTGTGCTGCTTCAATTCCCTCGACAGCCATTCAGCGTACGTGCGTCAGATACGTGCAGTGCGGGTAGGTTTCAGGATCCCATATAAATGCATTATAAATTGTCTGATGTACTCAAGTATTTTCCGTAGTTCTACCTTACCATTATCAGTAGACCCTTGTTCACGAGATAAAAATATGGTACTGACCGTGTTCGAAACCTTAAAGTTCTTAAAGATTATGTTTATTAAACTTTTTGTTAAATTAACTATATTAATTAAACTGGGTGAAAAAGTGTTGGTATGCATTACGGCCGCGTGAAAAAATATTAATTTGTACAATTCGGGAGAGTCCATTCGTGTGGTGATTTCGGCATTTTAGACCCCACCTCCGACCTTGGTAAGATGTCGTGAGATTTGGTACGATACACTTCCTACGTCCCTTATCACACGTGAGATTTTTAACTGTTTATTTTAGTGTAAATAGTTAATCCGTGCTAGATCGCCTTGGATTTATAAAACAATATTATTGTGTCGGATTACCCATAAATGTAGTAGTGGAAAACCATGTTTAACTTAACCCAGTTTCCTAGCAAACAATTGCGGGAAAAAATTAATGTGACTTTTCCAACACCCTCTCTCTGCCTTAAGCGATAATGGGTGAAATTCCTCTTGAACGCACTCCTTGTATTGTAAGCCTGAAATCATGCCTTGTAAAGCAGAGAGGAGCGTGCAGGTTTACATTTATAAAATCGTTGCTTTGTCCTTTTCTTTTTGCATAGCGCCATCTCATAAGTTCAGCTTATTTGCAAAAAACTAACTGAGCTAGCGTGCTAAATTCGCAATTTGTAAAGGCAGTTAGACAGTAACTAGTGCAGTGTAATGAACAATGGCACTAGTCAGTGCACTGAGTTAGCGCTCTGCAAATTGGATAATGTAATGCCCGCTTTACGCACAGTCCTTGTGCTCGTCGTAAAAGACGTTCCACGTCTTTGTAATGTTGTTGTATGATACCATACTGTGCAGGGAGTATTAGCAGTGTTGCAATGTTCAGTGCGGAAGAGTGCGGTGGCATATGGCACGGTGGTCCAGGCTGCTTTACGACATCCTGCGGCAGTCAATTACGGCCACTGTTTACGCGTTCTTTATTAGCCGCACAGCGCCACACTCTGCCAGATTCACGGGCTCTGCACTACACACTGACGTGACGAATACGTAGCAATGCTAATTTGTTAGTTTATTAATTTGATACATTATTGGGTCTGTTTCCTTTGTAAGATACTTTTATGGAAAGAAAGAAAGATTTTTTTATATGGAAATGGTATTATGTTAGGGAACGAAAGTGAAAAAGGGCATTTATTGATTTCAGTCTTTCTGTTTAAAATTGGAGTAATGTACTAGGAGTTGTTCGGTATCTGTCGCTCAATAATTATAGTTATTAATCCTTTCATGCTCTGGAACACTGATTCCCAAACTTTTTTTATGATGAGTCAGAAGTCAGAATATCAATCTTGATTTCTTTTATTGATTTTTTTTGCGTTGCTCTACGGTTCTGAAAAACACGCTTTAAGTACGGTTTGCTCAAGAATCAAAAATTCTAAACATTTTAGGAAGCAAACATTTTAGAAGGCTCCATACGCACACCCTACCCAAAATCAAATGCATCATTCTGTCACGTGTTCGGCCAAATAAAGCTACAGTCATAACCAATCAACCACACAACGACGTCGTCATGCCGGTGGTATGTTGTCCTAACGTCGTTGCGGTGTGCGACGTCGCGGGGCCCGTTAAAGGCGTTAACGATATGCGTTAACCGCGTCCGGTGCTGCGAGCTCGCCGTGAACTGTCACTGTTCACACTGGCCACTGCTACCTCTACCCTGGACTGTGATGAGATTGATGGTGTGACATGGCAGTTAATGACCGTATAACTTGATTAATTGGGTCTTCTCACTTGTATGTCTTCGTTATGACTATAGAGATTTTTCCCTTTTGACATATAGGTAAGCACCGGTATTAGCTGGTTTAATCAAAATTATTTTGGTCACATTGGTTGTCAACGTATTTATTCTCATCATTTTTTGAGTCTATCGCCGTTCGTCAGGGTGATATTATTAAAAAGGAATGGTTCAAGAAACAAATTACCTAAAACATTCATGTATGTCTTCAGAAATCGAGCCTCGAGTACTTCGCTAAGAGTCACCGACTGAGCTACGGGTCTATGGGGTCGTGTTCAGTAGGTAAAACTGGGAGCATTATATAAAAATGTGACGTGACGATGAAAGTGAACCTGTCATCGTATTTGCATAGTCCCTGCGCCCGCAGTAATTAGCCGCGCCGCAAATTAGCGGCAAGTGAGCTCTGACGTCACCAGTCAGCGGCTCACTGATGACGTACTTCACGATCATATCGGCACCGAGAGAGAGGTGCTCAACTTTATCTAATAGACTGAATAAAAAAATAAATACTTAACCTTGTTTTGGTGTTCGCGTCAGAAAAATTATAAAGTCTTCCAAGCTAATGTGAGTCACCTTATACAAACAACCATGTAACTGTGAGACAATGATGTTTTCTTGATTGTTAATTAGGTATATCAATAAAATATTAACTGTCATTATGCGTGCCGCATAAGATTATTAAAAACTTTTAAATGTTGTGTGTTTTTAAATGTTGTACTTTGTTAGATATTATTTATTTACAGCTAAAGGTTGAGCACCGCTGATCGTGCCTGCGTATTTGATTAACATAAACCCGCGAGCCGAGAGCCATCCGTTAAATTAGTCAAAGTGCAAAAAGGTGCCCCGTGAAATTATGAGTTGCGTAAAATATGTTCAAACATTGAATGGTTAGTGATTTTTAAGTAAACGCTCAAAGCTACGCTTGTGAATATTTTATTAAAGCTAGCGCTAATTAAAATCATTTGCGAGTGTTTCAATGATCTACTTTGTAGCTCACCGGCTCACCGGCTCACAGCCGGGCGGGGCTGTTTTTAGTGAGCGATGAACGGCTAGACGCGGCTTTGTTATGGAAATTTATTAAACGCGGATACGGTCTACGGGTTAATAGCTATTAATTTTATATAGACTCAGTTTGTTTGGCCGGCAAATACATTTGGATCACTTTACATCGCATTTGAAACGTTATTGTATTGAGATCACATTACACTGAGTTAGATGATTGACACGTAGGCGTAGGTATTAGACCTCGTAATATAATTATGCGATTCCAAGTTTATTTTTCTGCACAAAATCAGAAGTATTGATTATCAAAACAAAGAGAATATAAAAGGGAAAAATATTGCACTTATGATTAGTGGTTATACTTGAAGTGACTTTTGGTAAACTCTCACTACTTTGTATTAATCTTAGGTAAGTGTTGTGTTTGTGTTACATATTTGTTTTTTTGATTAGTCACATTAACCGTTATAGTTAATTTGGGATCATGTCAGATTGTTCTCCTGTGTTGCTCCCGGAATAGGAATTCCCTACACATGTCTGTTTCAACTTGCAAAACATAATAAGCAAGTACCTGCAATGCGTTATCGATGCGTCTTTACTTCAATATAAATAATTCATTGAGCTTTTTAATTTTCAAGCACTACAAAAAGCTTTTTGATCTATCGAGCTATTTGAAGGCGCTCTTCAAAGCTTTTAGCAAACCCCGTGTTACACTGTCAGAATGCGAACAAGTGTATATTATCGGATTTATGATATTCTCACGCTCGCTCTACAAATTTTACACGGTATAATAACCGCGTTCAATGATAACGAATATTCACTTTGTTCCCAAGAAAGTGTGGTAGAGGAAAATGCTGCTCAATATTTTAACGTTTATCGACTTGATTGACTTGGGTAACTTGGGTATAACAAAGGACCGAAAGATGGTAGCACAGCTAGCCTATACAGCCGGTGAAATTTAGGCCGGTAGGTAGAGCTGACGATGAGACGTGAAGTTCCCGCGGTGGAAAACCTTCAACATGGCTAATAAGTAGTAATCTATCAAGAAGTGTCAAGAACACTGAGACCGAGGCCTTAATGTTCATATTTAGTTACGTAGATCGAATTACAAAGTTATACACGTAAAGCTGGCAATGTTTGGTAATGAGTAAATTAATTTTAAAGACTACAAATAGGTAGTATTACTTTAGATAAGCGACAAATAAATAAAGAGGACTTATCTCGTACGATACAGCCAGAGGTATAAACACTTGGTATAACGTTAAGTTGGTCGGAGTGATTAGGGAGGGAGCGAGGGCCGGAGGGACACGGGTCGCTCCGTAATTCATTTCGGCGCATTTAACATACACGAGCAAATTGCCGCCCACGCGTGCGCGGCGCAGATTGTGAACGCCGCTTAACGTGGCTTAACTCTAATCTCCTTAACCGTTTCCTAACCTAATAATCGCTGGTTGAAGCTTGCCGTAGATTGGATTACTTGGCTTCGATTAGCTTGGCTTAGCGGCTGGGTAGTAACATCCTGTCGGAATTGGAGAGGCCTTCAGGCTGCTAAGGCCTCTCCAATTCCAATATTCTGGTCCTTGGCTGGTTGAGGAGGAGAGATTGGTGATGGGTTAATGGGCTAAGTATATATCAGTCTGTTCGCTGTCCGATATGATTGTAAATTGTTGACGAGAATTTAAAATGCTTTAAGTAAAATTTTGCTTACAAGCTTGTTTGCAAAGTTGGGTTTCACACGCACAACAGTTGCACATAACGAACATTAGCTATGAGTTCTTTTTATGTTCGATTAATGTTCATCATAATTAATTTGTAATTGATTTCCTACACTTATCCTGTTGAAAGTCGATACGTGATGTCTCTGCAGGTAGGACCATTTAACATTAGGTAAATAAAAAAATATAAAAGGAAAATTGAGAACAAAGAAGGTAAAAACACCTAACTCGTTCCTAAGTTGCCGTATTATAGTTCCCTCACGTTCTGGTATTCTGGTAAGTCAATAATGCTTAATACAAAGCAATAATAAACATTATATCGCGATTATTTACTGGTAAACGTTCTCATAAAGATACATGTTGTTTACACAAGAAATTATAACTTACGAGTAAAGTAATAGAGTACAAAATGAGAAATGGGTTTGCATCTGTTGTTATTACTTGGTACTACATTGTAGAATAATCACAATATTATGATTAAAGCTGGCCATACACAGTATCGGCAAACAATCGGCGCATTAGGGCGCCGTTCACGTCACGCGTCGAGGAACAGGCGTCTTTGGCGGAGTTTGTGTCCACTGTCACAGACGACACGACATTAAGGTCAAATAACGTTTACGATTTTTAATTTGATTTATGCATACATTTGTGGATCAAATTTTTTTTAGGACTTCATTTCAATCTATTGACGGCCGGAAACTTAGCACGAGTGTCTATAACTGAGAATGAGGATGCTAATAAAATTAAACAATGTGGCAGAACTCCTTGTAGTCCGATATACGGCAAAATCTCTGCTCTTTCATGTGATAATGTAATTTCACAGTTGGAAATCATTCACCACAGGAGCAAATATTATAATTACCCCTAACATGACAAATGAAAACGAACATACACTTTTAATTTTAATCAAAACGTATTGCGTTAATCGTGAGCAGTGGAGAGGCACATTTAGTAAAAGGGGCGCAGAACATTTTTTCCGGCGAATCAACTCGCATTCAAGTACACAAAGGCGTCTCCACTTATGTTGTCACATGCCCACTGTTGGGCCAGGCTGGCCGTAGCGCCGCGTGTTAATGCCCTTAATGCGATTTACGGGAAGGTGTGGGCGGGCCCTGAAATATGAGCAAGAGAGACGCGTTGTGTTGGTGTCTGGTGACAAGAAATACTTTTTGCTTCAGCTACATTGAAGTGTCAATCTTTAAATCCAGACCTCTTGATACATTCAACTTTGAAGTTTGACACTGCTTCAATAGCAATAAACCATTGATTTTGAGATGGATTGATAGATCGTTACTATAGACTCTATAGAGTAATTTCACACAAAGCTTCGCTCAGGGACCATTTGTATTGTATGGTGGTTTAAATTATTGCTTCAAAAAGCTGCCAGAACTACTAAGTTAATAAGTCCTTCTTTCGGTAGTAAAATCTCGGATGCATACTTTTTTATGGAATTAAGGTAGCAAACGAGTACGCAGCACTACCCGCTGCCGCTCGTGACAACTGTGACCGACTTAGAACAAGACTCAATCTAGGGAGGACTAAGATGGTTAGTCCAAACTCTACCAACAGCATTGCAGGATCGTTGCTGATGGTCTAGGAATCCATACTTGTGGTGTGGTTGACCAACATGCTTAAAATGTGCATAAACTAATGAACGTTCCAAAGAGATCATCTTAGTTCGTAACCTGAATTAAGCTCGCTGAATGAAACACAGTGTCCGTTGTTGAGTGCGAGTTATATTGATATAAGCTCCAAGAAATATTTCCAACCGATTACTAAAGTAAAAGATTCGCGCGCTTAACCAATTAGTCTGTCCGCGCGCTATAAATACGTACAATTAATATTAGTCAAGCGTTTATTCGAAGCCACTTGGAAACGGGAGTCCGATGATGAAACCGGGAACGTGAATCACGCTGCCTTATTCTGGACTCGATTATCTGATCGTAAACTGCTGCATGTGTAAAATTATTTTACAGATTTCTTTACATGTTGTTGCTGCACTTGTAAGGAGATAAATTCACATGTCTAAGTATTTAAAGGTTTACCTAATTACTTCTATTACTATTTAGGTGTCTGGAAATGGGGAACTTGTATCCCCATGATGCCACTGCGACTATCTCTGATCTTAGGCCTAATAACTTCTAAGGATGTGTTGTTCTAAAATGAATTTGCCAGGCAGGGCATATCAAACAAGGTAAGTAATAACTCTGCGATAACTGTTGTTAGTTTGTTAACCTTTAATCGCTTAAATTAGGTACATAATAACTTGATACCAACACGTACCATGACAACAAATTCAGTACATATTTACAAAACGATACAGTAGTCAAACAATTACCAAAACAGAGCCAGTGGTCGGACGACACGATCGCATCATCTCCATATTTGTATTAGTTATCTGTTACGCTTGACAATTTTAATCTGTTCCTAATAGCAGTTCGGTTACATTTCCCTGTACCTATGTCACGGAGATATTTGTTATCATAATGGGCGACTTCATTTGTGCAGATAGTCGAGGTTATGTGTCGCAGAGATAGGTTGGCGCCAGCTCGTAACAGGGATTAAGTCAGCCGGTGTCATGTGGAAGTCTCAAGATCGATTCACTTGCAGGAAAGAATTTAACAACCATGCTATGATAGATAAATTTTATTATCAAACAATAAATAACGCTACACATTTTGTACCCCCACACTAGGTTTCTTGTGTCATGAGTGCCATAGACAACATGCAAGACATGATATTGTTGACGATCATAATTATGTTTTCGATTATGGTTCTGAGGCGGATGGCGACTATTTTTCCTCTTTTCGTTGAGGTGTTTATTGTCTTGAGTGGCACTCACGACAAAGAGAATTCTAGTCAAGCCTTAGGTATGTTATGTCTTGTGTAGTATGGATTAAGTAAGTTGTTAAACTAATTCATGTTCATGAGTTAATTTTACCCAGTTAACCTAACAACATGTAATTAAATGCAAGAAATGTTACCGTAAGTTTACATTATTCAGAATAAGCACGTCACAACAAGGTTATAAAAGTGTATTGTCGACACGCCACTTTTACGACGACAATAAAACTGGGGCCGCGCCGCGTCGTGATGTCGTGTCGTGGCGGAAAGAGATGTCGTGGCTTTGTCGTATCGTGTCGCGGGCGCTGACGGGTTTACAGCCAGCAGCCGCGTCCTTTAGATTATATTTTAAGGGATGTAATGGATTTGCTAATAGTTATTGGACAGCCATAGATTAACAATACATGTTTATTTAGCAGGCAAAATCAATACCAGTATCATCGTTTTTGTTGCTAATATTATATTCATCGTTCATCGATTCACCGGTTATTTGGTAAATGTTATTTGTAGCAAGACGTTTTACCCTAAGTTTTCAGAAAATAATCCTAAATTAGACCATTTTAGTCGAGCGACATGATTTTGATTTATCGATTATTTTAATTTATACAGTGTAACTCTGAGCATAGCACAATTACTAAAGGATTTTCTCTCCAATTCTAAACTATCTAGTCCAAATTTTGAATTTCATTAGGTGACCATGTCAGTTTCTTAGATGAAATAAATTTGAATTTGAACATGTTCGAGGCTGGCTGTTTGACCATCTCACCCAGGATGACGGGCGATCCTGGTGAGTTTATCTAACGAGCCACCCGCCGCAGATTTAATTAGGAATTGATTAGGAAAGGTTAAATAAAATTAGGAACCCGAGCCCAGGGAGCGGTTCACAGTTACACTTCAACTCAAAGTTAACCGGGTCGGCTTTATCAAAACTCGCTAAGCTTTTAATTGTTAGCAATTAACACTTAAACATGAATTAGGAAGTAAATTAATTAAGTTAATGATGACTTTATTAGGTAGGTAGGTACATAAGACACTGGCAACATTATTATTACAATGGTTAAGTCCGGCGTTTTGTTTGAAGCACCTTTGTTTATAGCCATCGTATGAACGTGCTCGCAGTACAAATAGCTCTGGTTCCGACAACCAACAAAAGAAAATTCTCTAGCTAACTGTACACGGATGATGGAGGTAGTAATTCATCGTGTCCACTTAGGTAATGGCCTCTCGGGGCGCGCCGCGAGCCCGTATCGCCGCAAATTAGTCAGTTCGGCAAGTTGGACACGCCGGCGCCGCATGCCGCACGCCGCATGCCGCATGACGCACGCCGCACGCCGCATGCCGCATGCCGCATGCGTCAAGTGTGCCGTGAATGCCGTAATCACCAATGTCCCTCTTCTCTTCATTGAGCTCTTTAGGGTTAAGTGCTAACACTAACACGCAGACGTGCCTTAATGAACGTGTAGGTACTTAATAAAAATATGTGAGAAAATATTTTTCCTTTCACAAAATACTTTTTTTTCAAAATCACTTGAGAAGTATTTTACCTACTGATTCATGAATTGTGCATTCATTTCGTACACGTTAGTACTCTATGCATCCCACTCTACATTAAAATAGACGACCGCATAAAGGTACTCTTAACTTAGGTACTAAGTAATATAAATACACACCAACGACATAATCTAGTCTAGACTAGACAATTCATTCAGAGAGACTCAAAAGTTAAGCCAAGGTTTCAACTATTTACAATTCAGTGAAGATATATCATGATGTAAACATAACTACTTCTATTCTAATCTTCCTTTGTCTAAAAGTTGGTCAAACTATATTGTATCACCGATTAGTTTAAAGGAGATTAGTCACTGTAGCCCGCTAGTGCACGACGTAAGGACGCGGAGGTGAGAGGTGAGAGGTGAGGTGAGAGGTGAGGTGAGGGATGACAGCGATCTATTACGAGATGGTGCCATTACTCGCGGGTGCGGGGTACCACTGCACTCTGCTATATTGAGCCATCTATTGACGGAGACTGCCTGCGCTTCACTGAGACTATGAGGTACTAAGGCCAAGGCTTTGATGCGGAATAGTAAGATGGTTGCTATTGTATGCAATAATTAAATGATAATTATGTCATATAAAATATTTCCAGTAGGATAATGATAGATGGAGAATTATGTAGTGGAAGGTATGGCTTATTTTAAGAAAATCCAATAGCATAGTAAAAATTATTAAGTAATTTATAATTTTATTGAAAAAACGATTCACAAGGTAGGTACAAATCTATCAACCAAGTTTTAACTGTGTAATCCTAATAGTTATGGAATAAATTGATTGTGACATGTAAACGGAAAAACATAAAGTGTGATAGCACGACGAGTCAATAAGGGTTCTTTTTTCCATTAAGCTATGGAACCCTTAAAATACACAAATCGAAAGAGCCGAATTTTAAGCTGCAACTCGCTTACAGTACGCGTAAGCGGAGTAAGTCATTACCAAATCCTACCGAATGTCAATTCAGTGTTTACTAAGCTCGCTCTACTTAGCGTCACCGCCTTCTGTCTAAGCACAATTCCTCGTCGCGCTGTAAAGTGCAGTATGCTAGTGGTAAATGGAGAGAGGTTGAAACTTGATGTAAATAGCACCAAGTGATATCAATGGTAACTCGAACATTTCTGACTAAGGTCGAATATTCTCAAGCTTAAGTACCTACTCTTTTCGTGCACGCTCCATATTTTCTAGCAGCAATTCCAGTCCTCCACGCGATATTCAATACAACTAGCACCACACAACGACACGATATTTGCATTTTTCAAGCATAGTTTACAGTAATTACGGCAAGTGGAAGAGAACACGTAGTTCCACTTAACTTGTCGCTGGCGAATGTGTAAGTTTACTTTATTACTGCCCTCGGGCTTACAACATTTATTTCAAGGTACATGTAGGTGAGAAAATTGAAAAAGAAAAGAATTGAGAAGCTTATTTTTCTAATATTTTACATCGGTAAAATTGTATATTCAAGATGGTTGTTCGCGAGTTGATGATGCGATCATTGCGATTGGATAAATAAGCGAATTCTTTGAATTGAGCGAAGCGACAAAGGAGAAGTCTCCCCGCTAGGGTTACTTTGACTGATCTTGAGGTCTGCATCAAGTGAATATCTCCCTTAGGAATTCTGTGGGGAACTGGTCAAAGATGCCTCTTCTTTCAAAAACCCATACGGCGCTTCCGATTTTGTGGCACTGTGATAAATATTAGTAAACATGCTACGATAAAAATAAAAATTAAATGAAACAAATTTTCAATTTTACGTTTAAATTTTTTATTTTAAGGAAAGTACTTAAAGGTCATTTTATATAACTGTATGTGTCAAAATGTTCTGATGATAAAATATCTGCTAAACCGTTCCGTGGTAAATGTTGGCAGCGAGTAAAAAACAACGACATTAGCTAGTGCAATATTACACCTCGGGCGCGCATCCGTCCAATACATTCTATTCTAAATTTAACCGCCGCAGCATCCGCTCCATGCAATATGAGCCAAACTTTAACATAACGATGTCAACCACCGCGTAAAATACGACCCTATCCCCGGCTCGTTAAGTTTAAACTGGTAAACGCGATGAAATTTATGAACCGATTCCAGAAGCAGAACAACATGATTACAGAACGAAAAAAGGGGAATTAAAACGTTTCGAAATTTAAATATCACTCGGAAATAATGTTGCTATAATCTACTCTGTTTACGAGTGAAATGAAACTGAACCGGGCCGTAATAAGGTGTTTTATGGAGTGGCCGGGGTGTCTGATGTTTATTTGATCCGAATACGGCAGCGGGCGCCGATGGACAAATTTATCTGTTTGTATGCAAACGCAGGCGCACGCGCATTCGACTGTCAGATTGACGGATTGTGTTGACTGGCCGCTGCCTGCTCGGTATTCCACGCGACGCGCGACGTCTCAACCCAGCAGTTCGCGTTTTTTGAGCGGTTCCATTGACGATTCATTTCATTGACATTCTTTTCTACTTACATGAACTCTATATCATATTTTTAATTATTGTTTATATTTAAAACGATAATCCATATACATAATCATTGAATTGGCAATTTGAAATTAGAATCCAAAAGGTAACGTTGAATTAGCTGTCAATTTTGATTGTGATATTGCCTACAAGTAGTTATTAACATTAAGAAACATTACAAGGTAGGTAGGTATTAACATTTGAGAAAGCACATAATTCGGTACCTACTTGGCCAGTTACCTATTTGGCCTATCGCGCAATTGCTTTTTGTGACAATAAATGTTGAATTAATTAATTAAAGATGTTAATGAGCCCTGAACCCTGAAGCCTGTGAATTTTATCTACAGAGTAGATCTATACTTATACATTTAACGTCAAATTGCAAAATATTAAAGTTGAATTTTGTACGCCCAATATTCAATATGTTATATCTGCGTTTTATTGGTATCTGTTGAGTAATTGTTCCTGTCGGGAGGTTCATAAATCAACATTAATGGTACCTCAATTGGGTATGACAATTGGAGATACGTTTTAAATCATCGTCTTGTGAATTTAAATTACACTGCTATTTGAAATGAAATGACTGAGATACTTAAAAGATATCTAATTTGAAACACACTTTTGGTTCATCTAGTAGTGAGAATAGAGAACATAAATTATATCTACTGAAACGTACTATGCTCAGGTATCTATTTAACACGGTTAAAACACTTACATAATATAAACTTACAGAACATAACATTACATAGACGTTTAGGATCCGATATATCAGCATAATATCGACAGTTTCTATTATTGACATGAAATGTGAACAAAAACAGTTAGCCGGTAGATTTGTTAACCAAAACAAACACCGGGTTGTTTAAACGAAGACATCCGTTTGTGTAAACATTGTTCGTAGACAACCGTCAGTCCCTTATCACCGGTATCGAACAGGATGCCCTAATGTATCCTCTCCCGGACACCGTTCCGTGTCGATGGTGTCGACGCCGTCTTCCAATCCTTATCGATTATCGTACGTCGTTACTTTTGCCTGTCTGTATTTGCCTAAATACGAGTAAATCGACAAATGTCTGCTCGAATTTTATAGGAATGAGTGAATGAATACAATGACTGCCATATGCCCGACATATAATGCTTTTACAATACGTATGGTATAAAGGTGCATCTGCGAATTTGAGATTTTATTTTTTTGGGCCGAACTTACAATGTTTGATAACATTCGTGTTCTGAAGTTGGGCCAACTTACTGCAAGCTTGGTGGAGCTGAACCCAGTTGAATAGCTACAACACTCTTGCCTGCATCACCTGCAAACAACTTGTCGTGTTTCAACAGGGAGCTTGGAAGCCAGTACTTTCTTTCTATTTTCCTCTTTATCGGCCAGCAACGAACCACTAATCCCTCTGGTTACTGATATGATTTATCTCCAATCAACGCATCAGTGATGCTTTTGGTACTTCGGAAGCTCATGGGCATCAGCAGTCACTTACCACCAAGTTTCTCATCTGCTCCCTTCTACCACCCACATATAAAGCCATAATTCAACATGTCGTCCAATCACCACTAGTCATGCACAAAACGAGCAGACAGATTAAAGCGGAAAGATGTCCAACGAGTGTCGGAAGTTCCTCCTCACGCGGCCCGTCCACCCTTTGGTCTGTCGGTCTGTCGCAAGGCACGAGAAAGCGGTAACGAGGAGTTAAATTATGATCAATCACGAACAATTGTCGCGGACGGCTCCGCGCAGTGATGGATCGCCTCGCTACACCCTGATAGTTTTATACTGCTACTCCACAGGGTGCATAGCTACTAGAAATGTCCACGGCGTAATTCAAACTCAGACTCATTAATTTCATGTGGGTGTTATGAATGTTAATGCAAGCAGCATTAACAGTCTCTTCTATGTTGTCTCTTCTTTGTGTATGTTCTAATGATATAGAGTAAAAGCTGAACAGTTAAGCACTTTAGAAGTTATAAATACGGATAAGTAGTACATAAAAATGGAACGGTTATCCTAAAGTTTTACAATATAAGTAAGTAAGCTGTCCAATCAATAAATAGGCCAGAAAACAGTTCCCCATTAATTTAATTTACTTCCTTTGCGTAGCGCAGTGCGTTAAAAGTGTTTTTTTCTTAGTCATAATGAAATATTTGTTAATAATATTTTGTTGAAGTTAAATTTTTCTTGATCGCATTTTTTCCGTTCCGTATAATTGTAATATACATTCCGTCAGCCATATCTATACGGCAAGCACTCTGTGGCCTGGGTGACATTAAAATTCACTCCGTTATGGTTAAGGACACGTATCCTAATTTATTTCGGAGTCATATTTATTTACCAATGTCGAATGGAATATTGCTCAATTTCCGTACCGTCCACATTGTCATGGATGTAATTGGAATATTCAAATGCCTCGTTACGTTACTTAAATTTCATTCATATAATAAGCTTTATTTAACACAATAATAATGTAATTTACGGTGCAAATGACAAGGTTAATGCTAGACTCATTATGATTCTCTATCACCAATCTGATGATGTATGGATTCAGAATACTATGACGCACCTAGCGCATGAAATCTTATTTTTTTATCTATTCCTTCTTTCCTGGCCTACTATACATCGGTGATAATTGTAGGGTTGCTCATGGCGACGGTAACCGCTTACCATCAGGGTAATATATTGTAAATTCGATGTAAATTATATTAGCCAACAGAAGCCAAATTTTTATTTTCATAAGTATTGTCTGTCTGTATGAATATTTGTCTGACCATCACGCAAAAACTACTTAATGAAATTTGATGCCGTTTTCGCAGTTTTATTATTGGAGGCCTAAATTGGGTGTATTAATGGTTCACGGGTCATCTTAATACTCTTGGAACCTCAGATATTATAAATAATATACGTTGGGGGATAGCGACCAGGTCAGCAAGTCAGGAATAAAAATTTAAAACAGAATTTAATTAAATAATTTAAAATTTTAAAAAAATCCCTGAAATTCCGATCACTAGGCGAACCCTCGTTTAATTAAAATGTTAAATTGAAAAAGGTGACGTTGCGTTTTTTTCAATGATTCAACTAAATAGAAAAGTAGGTACCTAAACTTGAGTCGCCCAGACACCGAGAATATGGAATTTCCACTTTTCCCTAAAAATGATTAAGTTTGCTTGTAAGCAATATTTATTTAAAGCTTTTTAAATTCTCGCCGTCAATCTACACAGAATCTTGATCACAAGGGCAAAAAGCTGGCATTTGTTTGCGTTGCCACTAAAAACTTTAAAATGAATTCCATAACAAACACGAATTATATTAGCTATGGTAAATACATGGCTGCCGTGGTACAGTGTTATAGGAAACACCTCCAATTACACCGCGCGCGATATCATCGCTATTAATTCCCCACGGACTCGGCACTCGGCAGCGCATTAATACTTGTACTACTATAACTACTCATTGCTCCTCACACCGCACGCGGCAACCAACTCGATAAACCTGTCAAATATAACTGGCCGGTCGCTTCTACTAACAACGTACCCGTTAAGGTAAACTAAACCTTATAATGATATATTTAAGTTCTAGTTTTGCCCGTACTGTCATTGGCTGGCGAGCCGTTCTATGCGTAAGCAACAAAGTTTGAGGTGTAGAAATAACAAGCGAGCTAGTGTTGTACGTAAACTGTGGACTCAATCAAAACGTGCGCAGCAGGACGGACGCGGTTATGTTTGCGTAGACAAGTGATGGGCTAGAGGCGGTAGCTTTTCGTGAAAATTCTTGTTACTATAACTTGGGAACATCTATTACATATTACATAGGTATATACAGGTCATGCTAGTATAAGCTTGTGAAAATTGGAGCGCATTTTATTAGGTGTGTTTTACCCTGCTGTATTTCGTATCATTACTTGAAATGTTACACTTTTTAATGTAGCCTTTCTTTTGGATCTGTGATACAAAAATAAGACTAGGCAACATATATAATAATAATAATAACGCTTCACACTCATAGCCCCACACTAGGATTCCCTGTGTCGTGGGTGCCATGGACAACACACAAGACAAGGACACACACCCTGACCGAGAACGGGAATTTAAACTCATCATTCAAATCTCCGCCTCGCTGGGAATCGAACCCAGGACCCTCGGTACAACGCTCCGGCGTGTTAGCCATTGCGCCATCCGGGTCGTCATATATAAAAAGATAGTTAAATTTCAAATACTGTTTGCATATGAAGAAATTGCTGGGAGCGTGAAAAAGCGTAATACAGAACTGAAACGCGCAATTAAGTGAAGACTAAACTGAATTAGTGTTTAAGTCGGGAGTAAAATTTCTACCTTGCGTTTCCTTAAATGGAATAAATCATTTGGAAAGAGTACTTAAAGTGAATAATAAAAATGATGTGAATAGCGCTAATTTTCTAAGCTACGTGTAATTCTACATATTATTCAAATACCTATTTGATTTCTTAATGAAATTATTATTGCACAATCTAAACTCTTTTGATCGCGTGTAATCCTAGGGAACGTTTTTGAAATAATCGTTGGGTTCCACCACGGCACCTTGAGGTTAGCTTAATCTACTAATTCCTTAGAAATGGCCTTCGTTTCCGTTTGATATTAATACGAAGAAATTAATCAAAGAAATGACACAACCACAAAATACGCTGTAAATTCGTGTATAGTATGAAATACTTCTGTTAAAACAGATTTAATTTTATTTCTTTCATAATAAGATGAAGGTAAAATATTTTCGACTCAGGTAAAAGTTGGTCTCTGTCTATGCGTTCTGATATCTTGCACATACTGCAAAGTATATGTCCAATACAGGAGCGATCTATTCGTGGCGCGCACAAATAAATAACACCGAGTATCGGTTCCCCGGCCCCGGTGCGGCCCGGCGAGCCCGTCCCCGGCGGCCCCGTCCCCGGCGCGCGTGCTCGCAGTATAATAACATTATTACTTACAGTACCCGGCAAGAAATAATGCACATCGGTATTCAGAAAGAGATAAAGAGTTAGGTACGGCTTTGTAGAGCATTGTCTCTCTCGCAAATTGCACTAAAAGTGCAATATCTATTAAGAGCTGATAAAGCACCCTATCAAGTACTTACAATAATAATAATATTGGTGTTCCATAGGTTTTAACAACTCTTTATATTTATTTATGAGTGAACGCGACCGTCTTCTACCGAATTCGAAGGAAAAGTGACAAGTCAGCGGTAAGGACTGTGTAGAAAGGACAACGCTCTATATAAGGATTTGCTTTAATGTTAACTTTGTTGGTGTAACTATGATAAATAAATAAATAAATAAACGCTCTACAAAGCCGAAACTAACCGATTATCTCTTTCTGAATACTGATGTGTATTATTTCTTGCCGGGTAGGTACTGTACAGTAATTTTACACTATAACCACGTGTTTTATCTGAGTGAGACAGTCAAGGAATATGCATCTCAACGAGTAGGATTGCATGCCTAAGTTATTGTAATTATTTTATGTTGGAAGTCTTTCCGTTCCTTTCCCAGAAAGATTGATTTCCCGTGTTGAAAATATCTTTTTTTCTTAATTTTGTTTTTTATTAAAACGTTATGACTGAGCACCGACTATAAAATATTATTCATTATTATTTTGATTACACGCGTCTAAAAGGTATTTGTTGCTTTGATTTTATGAAGTAAAGTTTTAATCATATTTTGTAATTGTATATTTTCAGCAGGGAATATTTTTGTACAAGAAGACAAATGTCCCCATGAACTACGGTACTAACTAACAAGCGATCACGAAAATATAGAAATGAAGCTGCTGCTACTATTTGAAGCTCCTTAAAACATAAGTTTGTCTCTTCCACAGGCAAACGACGCTTTCAATACGAAGTGCCAGCTAACAGCTACAACAAAGATAAATAAAATAATAAGGACACAGCAGATTGGGCGCGGGTCTCTCGATCGATCGTCATCCATCACGCGTTGGGAGGCGAGCCGACAGCTGCCTCCGCCGGCGCCGCGTGGGACCGGAGACCGGAGACCAGAGCCCAGAGACCGGTGACTAGAGACCAGTGACCAGAGACCAGTGACCAGTGACTAGAGACCAGAGACCATCGCCGCGCGGCAGATTCACTGCCAATGCCAACACTCGATCAACGTTCGCGTGTCTTACGAACTGCAGAGGATTAATCGATCAATAACACTGTTTTTAGGTTGTTGATGTAGAGCGATCTCCGAGGGTACTCGTATATCGTGTTTCCGAAGCGTTTGGGTTTTTATGGGCGCAGATCAACTAACTCGATCTGGATCAGCGTGATGGAGTGTCGTCCGGGATGCTTTAATTTATCAATGGTTGCCAGTACTCTGTACTTTAAGTCGTCGTTAATTAAAATATTTATTTATTCTTCAATAGCTCTTACATAACGAACCTAACGAAGATTAAAATCAACCAAAAAAATTAAGAATTAACTTTTACATTTAATTAGGGCTTGTTAATGAGTTTAACCTTATAAATCGGTGCGTTGAAGGTAAATAGCACGGAGGGATCTAAACAGAATATTTTAAATACGTAATACCGTTTACACAGGTAATTATTTAAGGTAGCGATCTATCTTCCTGTATCTACAGTTCCTGTTAGTGCAGTATTTCAGGAGAATATTTCCCGTCGCAGTTTTGTGGCGGCGACAGTATAATAGACATTTTTTTAGAAATGAGCGCACTCGTAACTCACGAGGTGTTACTGCACGAAATTTTGTACATTCAGAAAATTGCGGAGATTTTAAAAATGCACTTAATTTGTCTGGCCGGGAGCTTCCCTCGGGGACACCTGAAATGAAGGCGTACCTCGTCACTTAGATGAGATAACTATAATAATATATGGTAATGTATTGGTAATGGGGGATCGTTGAATCTCTACATGAGTCTGTTTGGGTAATCATCCCATTTTTAACCGACTTCAAAAAAGAAGGAGGTTCTCAATTCGACCGTATATATGCTTTTTTTTATGTTTGTTCAGCGATTTTTTCGTCGTTTATGGGCCGATTTTGATAATCCTTTTTTTTGTTGTAAAGTAGATATGCGCAGTGGGGTCCTTTTAAAAGGATCGCCAGGATCTGATGATGGCATCTCGGAGAAATCGAGGACAACTTTCGAAAATTGTATGGATGACTAGTGTGTTTGTTCATGTTATCATGAGTACATTAAAGCGCTATCATTTCTTGAAAGCCTGGAGTCGATCTGATGAAGCCGAAAGGCATTCGAGGGAACTCCTCAACGATTTACTGCAGTTATCTAGTGTTTGGGCTTGATTAATTTGTAGTGACGAGAACTTTACACGTACATGTTGAATTGAGCGCCATCTGGCGAGTAGTTTTTGAGTTATCTCTGCATATCAAGGTTGAAGTCGGTTATTATTTTTGTAAAAAGCAATAATTCGTAAAATGAAATGAAATTAAAAAAAAATTACTTTTTTTCTTGATAAAAAAGAAATTAATGGTTTTTTTAATTCTGTCGTCTGTTTACAATTGCAGCAACCATTGACAAATTCATTCTTCGACTTCATTCTTCAAAACTAACAAGGCTTGCCCAACCGATGCCGCGATGTAATAGTTTGCATATTAATGTTCAATAATGTAAGGTCCAATTATGTTGTATTTTTTTCTTATGATGTCATTTGTCATGTCATTATTATTATAGAGGCAAAGCTAACACGAGGTGAAGGTGTCCGATTGGTTAAAAACTAAAATAAAAACATGAATAAAAATGAAAATGTTCTGACCGCCCACTCTCCACTTGTAAGCAAGTAGAGCGCGAGCGGAACTATCCTCCAAGTCAGATCTTGGATCAATACGATACAATAACATTCGAACGTGCTGCGGCCGTGTTTTCCCGAGTGACTGGCGAGCCGCGAGCCACTGCCAGTTGAGGTGCTTTTCGAGCACCACTCGGAACATATCGTCTATGGTCTTGGCTGACGGAGAAAGGTAAGCGATGACACGTCATTTCCTTTTAACTATCTCCATAATATCTGGATTAGTTAGTTGGCAAGAAAGACAGAAATTAAAAGGAAAGTGATACTTACAGCTGCCCGCACAAAATTTTCAATAGAATTTAAATGTAAGACAACTTAAGAAGGCGAAAAAATTTTGAAAATGGATTACAGTTACTTGTTTGAGAACAGCTAGCGTTATCTTCAGTTGCCTCCGCTTCGCTTAGTGATATCACGGCTAGTTAACCAGCCGACTAATGTAATGAATGTAGACCAGAGCTTTCGGGCTTCAGCGAATGAAATTATATTACCAATTAGTTAAGTAATAACCGTTTAACTAATACGTGCAATGTTAATACATTTTGACAGTTACTGGGTTAATGACGAGAGGACGTTTGATAGAATAAAGATTTGAAGTTGACCATCATCCCATTTCCGCTACCCACCATTTATACAAGTAGGTAGGTATTGCAAAGGATTTGATTAAAATTGCCCGCGTGTACTGACACGTGTTGATCAAATTATGTAGGTATTCAAAGGGTTTACTAACTACAGATAATAATGCATCCAAATAATCCATCCTGTCTATCAATAGTTCTTGTTCAACGGGACAGATAGACAGAGAGTTTGTTTAAATACGTAATATTAATCGATACGGGATGCGATGGATGACTGGATGAATCAATATCAAATTACAATGTAATATCGGCCCCACGGTCACTGAAGCCACTGTAAATTACTGATTGTTATTCAAATTGGCCATCACACGGTCACACAACCATGTGATGTATGGCGGCCGAGAGGTATATTATCCTACAGTGATATAGATATAGTGATGTACCGCGGGTGCTGAGCTGTTACACGTACATAATATACCAGTCGAGAACCGCAATCAATTGCACGGATCGCACAGCACCACATAGCGAACTAGATACCTAATAACAAAAATGCGCAGTATTTGATCTGAGTGATGCATGAAATTTCATATAATAGGGATAATTAAAATTTTACTCTTTCTGTTTCATACGTTCTATAATTATCTTTTGCATCCATTGTAACAATTTTATTGACGGGAATGAAAAAATTCAACTTGCATTGTGAAAACTTACGCATGTATATTATAGTTAAAAATATTTGTTAGTTTCACTTTAATCCTCTCCCTGTCATAGCACACATTAGTTAATCTCCGTCACTTTGCTTTGTCCATCCATTGTATAAAAGGCAGGATTTTGAAGGCACAGAAAAGTCAACTAGAGGTAAGTGACCACCATTTTCACTATATCCTGTAGCTGTAGTCGTGGCTAACATCAAGGCTCAGGAAGAGATATATTTTAGGAGTTATTTATGTTATGAATCTAATACATACTCCGAGAAAGCCTCACAAACCTAATTTGGAACAGTTCTATTACAGATACGCAGACGTTCTGTGTGCCGTATGAAGCCTTGCATTCGATTGTTTATTATATATAGTGTAAATAGTGTGTATCGAGTGTGTCCGTGTGTCCGTGCGCCCTGATTGCTGATTGTGTTAACTCGCCTAGCTCGTTAGTGCACGGCGCTCGGCTCACTACGGACTGCACTACACACTACATGCTATTGGTTCAACACAATTACATTCAATTATTGAACATAAGTATATTATACTCCAAGTTATTTACTGTACGAGTATGCGTCAAATTATACATATTATTTTTTAAATTTAGTAAGTGCAGTTACCTACGCTTGATTATTTTATAAGTTTAAAATCTGTCCGCTATTAAAATCCCATAATCATGTGTGATAGCAATAAATCTAAGAGCGTTAATTCTAATCGGTTTAATATCGTTCGCTTCCGGCATTTATTAAATTTTCCCTGAATGTTTCCGGGCGGGTGACGAATTGATTTAACATTACCGAAACACGACGAAGGCTAATGAGCAAGAATCATATTTGTTGGTATCATTTCGCTGAGTGCTTCCGATATAACCCGGCGTGATGCGGGTGAGCTGTGAGCGGTGAGCGGTGAGCGGGTGAGCGGGGAGAGCGGCTCGCCTGTCACAGCCCAAATTGAATTTTTCACGTACCGATGTATTACCGACAGGCGGCGCGGCCTTCCTATCAATTTATACGGCAAATTTCATATTTTCTGAGCGACTACGTTTTTTCTAACCTACGGGTAGCTGATATTTGAAACCCGCTCCGTATAAATTGCGTTTTATTCGACACATCAACGAAGATAGGGTGACGAATACTGTGTGTGTGATTCGCTTAGAAAAACGTATTTATCTGTGCGTCTCTATATCTTTATAAACCACTTTTTTACTAAAAAACATCATTGTAATAAACAGTACCTAGGTACAAGTAGGTAAGTAAATAAATAGATTTACAAAGTAGTACAAAGTGAGAGGAAGTTATTAGCGAGAAAAAAAACAGGTAGAGTTTGAGATGTGGAAAAAATGTTGCAAAATCTTTTTAGGCCCGACTAAATAATAGGGGTGACGTGTTTTAAGTTTGAGAGGGGTGTTATATATGTCTATCTGTGGTACATGAAGAGATGTTATATGAGAGGATTTTTAATTGCTATGATACGGATAACGTAGCGGCCACGCTTTGCTGTACCTACCTCAGACAGTTCTGAGGTAGCAGCAAAGCGTGGCCGAGGTCTATACGGTTTGCTGCTACCCATTCATGGTCCACTACTGAGCACGGGTCTCTCCTTATCACTGAGGAGGCTTACAGCATACTTCACCACGTTGCTCTCGTGCAGATTGGTGTAGAGGTTCGGGGCCAACCTAAGTATCGGAAAATTTCATGCCGCCCGAAGGAATCATAACGACTGCTATCATCGATAACAACCGGGAACGACGGTTTTACGTGCTCTCCGAAGCACGGAAACGCTCATGAAATTATGCCACTAGCAGTTACCCATGCAACTACCGACCAAGCCCGTAGTTGCTTAAGTTTATGGATCTCTTGGGATCCGCTATATAGTTAAATTATTATTATAAAATAACATTCGTTAAACAGATAGTTAAAGATATTGCACAAGTTGACAGCGCGATCAGCGCTCCGGCCGCAAGGCCACGGCGACACTAACGGGATTCGAATCATTGTTTATGCGATGGGAACCACTGACCCTTTTCAACTAGGACCTTTACGTTCATTGTCATTTACAACCCTATTGCCTCATTACTAAGTCTAGTTTACCTTGCAGCGTAGTGCCCGCTGGTGTTACGATATAGGTCATGTCAAAAGCGCGTGAAGATTTTCGACAATAGCCTGTTTGTCTTGATATCAACAGGAATCGAGTATTTGATCACGTGAGTATTTGGATTTTATAATTGTTTCAGAGTCAAAGCCCTGGTTCTAAGAAATTTCATGATTCCACTGTGATACATACAGTGTTCTATGTAATCAGCTGACAAGCGGGCTGACGAGCCACCTGAGGCCGAAGTTTGCTAAATTATAAATTTAATTTATTAATTAGCTGATGAATTTTTTTTGGAAGATAAGGCCATAGGGATTCACCATGTAACAGGGTAAAAGAAAAAAAAAACAGAGTGAAAGAAATAAAATCATTAAAACATTATGATCAAAGGCGAACATCAGATTTGGGCCTGGAGCGAACAACTTGTGCAATACCCTCAAATAATCTTGCATATTTTAATACATC
Source organism: Hesperia comma (assembly GCA_905404135.1). NCBI lineage: Eukaryota > Metazoa > Arthropoda > Insecta > Lepidoptera > Hesperiidae > Hesperia > Hesperia comma. Next base: position 499,728 of record FR990026.1, on the reverse strand, counting down.
CATTTCATATTTAAAAATCTAGTTACATCATAAATCATTTAAATATTAAATGACTAAAGTAGATACTATAGTATGTGTGTGCGGTGCATAAGACGACTACATTTCATTATTCCCATCATTTTCCGCAAAAAAGTAATATGCACAATGTGGTAACAATATCCCCGATCTACAAAGCGATGTCTCATGCACGTTCATATTCCAGACCTAAGGTCCTTAAGAAAGTTGCTGGTCTCCTTTGGTAGGTACATGGGTAGTTTATGACCTGAATTGTGACATTATTATGTTGTTGGTCGATTCTAACGCGGGCGCAGCCGCGGGAAAAAATGTGTGTCGCTGTACCTATCATTTGCCAGTTAAACATTAAGAAGGGGTCCCGTTATAGGAGTTTCTGAAGCGAGCTGAAAGTCTAACTTTCTTAAAGATGCTGCAGAGATAGAAGTTTCAGCAGCAACTATTCACATAAACTCACAATTCCTGATGATCAATACAAACGTAGTGTAAGCAACATTTGGGCCGAGCGCAAACTTGTGAAGTCAGCCGTAACTTCCGCCAAGGATGAATGCATTGCTGATAAATTTGTTACAACCCCGCTTAACTTTCCGGCCCAAATATCTATTGGGATTTAAAGTAAACCTCCTCGCGAACGAAAGTAGGTTAAACTGGACCGTGAAGCTCCTAACTTTACGGGATAATGTTTAGAGGAGTCGATAGTCGACGTAGCCCGAGGAAGGAATGAATGTAACGATCGGACCAGGTAATAGATTACCTTATAAATAGTTTCGATAAATATTCCTTTTTCATGTAATTATTTCTTCTTCAACCTATTTATAGGCTTACCTACTACTAAGGCCTAGAGCTAAAGGGCTAATTTCAAACACACCAACAAAGCTAATCAGTCAGAACGGTACCTAATATGTAATGAAATTAATAACATTGTAATCATGATAAATGTTAGATAAGAATGAAAGTACTTGATGAACAAATTATCTTTTTACAAGATTATCTTTTTGGGCTCGGACGGTAGGAAAAGCTGTTTTACCAGTGAAGTCAGTCGACGATCATAGTGAGGAGTCTGGGCACTCGTATATCTACATATTTCGATTTCTTAAATGGACTTCACACCGGTACGACTTTCGCTGGAACCTCAGCCCTATTAAGGCCAAGCGTCCAATGACTGTTTTCTTTGACAATACTTTAAAAGTAATATAAATATTCATTACAACGTGCTTAAAGATAATATTTATACTTTGTAGTATGATGAATGTCGTTTTATGTGCGCGAGCTGTCTCAATGCAATTATGCTGGGTCTTGGGTTCGCTGTTCGAGATTCGTCTTACAGAATCCAGATAAGTGTTCTGATTTAAGAGTATTGTGAACCATTTGTTTATCTTTTAAATCAGATTTAAATAAACAGAGTTGACAAGCAACATTTTAACATCTTACAACACCATCGTTTAGGGTACTTCAAGTACCATTAAATTTCACTGGTCATTATTTATTTTCAAGCGCACTCTAAAAAACGTTTCAAGTAGATGACCTAAATAAACGACATGACTCGTTTATTCGTTTTAAGGAAATAAAGCCAAAACAATGGATTTTTCCTAATTCTGCCACTCTGCATTCAGGATATATGAAAAATACTTCAACCCTTTTCTAGGATAAAGGTCAGCTGGAAAGGTTATGAATCAAGCACAACTAAGTATTATCCGCATAAGTTGGGTAATCACCCAGATTAATGATATTTTATAGGTATACAGAAGGAGTAGGTTTCAACAGTAAGAGGGGTTTGGCGCCATTGATACTCCCCTTCTTCAACAGGGTGACACGAGAAGCAAGGTTGGTTCTGAACAGAGGATGGAGGAATAAAATGCAGAGAGCATTTTACATCCTCGCATCCCAAAAGCCAAAATGTCCTCTTCTACAAGCTACGGCTTCGACACGCAACGTGTCCTAGTTCAACACAATAATACAAACGAAAAAGTTTAACTGAAATTTTTTACAAAGTTATTGTGAGAACAATACGGTGAGCAGTGAATAGCCGTCGCCTGTTCATTCACGATGCGGTTCACGGTAGGCGACAGGAAAGTGACTGCGCCGAGTTTACTGCATTTGTGGAAGTTTCCTTTACTAGGTGTTTGATGTTTTATGGTGTAGTTAAGAGGCTCTGATATGTACCAATGGTAGATGATTGGCTTATAACAAGGACAGTCAGAAGTCCGAGTATGCAAAAAAATATCTTAATTCTTCATTAACATTCGCAACAAATATTAAGGTCTATTAAGTAAAGTGCAATATTCGAACGTTATAACAATTGGCATTGTAGGCCAAAGAGTTCCTGGGTTTATTGGAATGCCCTGAACTGCCTTTATCGGAATTGGCAGCATGTCTCTCGTCAGTCTCTAATAAGGTATCGCTACCGAGTTTTGTCCTATCGCTAAGTAATACTTATCCCAATATAGCTACGAGTAACATACCCAGGTATAGGTACTAGTTTACGAATACACATAACTCCAAGATGAAACTGTCACTTTGTGTTTTTATAACGATATCAAAGTAGGCTCCATAAAGGTTGACATCATAATGTAAGTTCCAAAAGGAAGGCCTTTATGGGGTCCCCGTGTACTCATAAAAACGCCCCATTGATTCAGTAGATGTCGCCCGGAGTGGCCTCCGGTGCGGCACAGTGTAGCTAGCAGTAGAGGTTCTGACGTTATTTATTTTTGAGGATTTATTTATTAACAATATTTTCTCCGTGACTGGGTCTCGTAAATTATAAAATGTTAAAGTGAAAAGTCTCATAATTAAAAATGATTGTATGTCATTGTTTAAAACTTGGGATATGTAAAGCTTCATTTTTAAAGCTAAATGGGACGTAGGGATAAGCGACACGTTATAAATAGAAAAGTATACAGTTTTAGCCAGAACATAAAAAATCTTTTGGGAATTTAATATAATCATTATCTATATTTACCATTAAGTATCTATCCAAAGCCCAGTTATCAAACAATTATAGGTCGGTTAAAACTAAACCTCTGTAGTTTATTAGGCTGTGCAAGATCAAAGGAGTTTCCGCGAAGTCAGCGGTTGAGAGCGTCGGAGCCGGACGGTCCTCTTCGCAGCTTCACATGCCACCTCACACGTGCGTCGCTGCTCATCAATTTACCAATATTATATTTTACGTCGCCCACGGATAAGGGATAGTTTGTTTTTCACACCACTATGGTTACTGAACATAGATATATGATATATGCTTTTCTGTTTCAAGCCTGATTACACCGATCTCATTCTTTTATGGGGCTCAGTGTACATTTTTAATAAGCGCCCAAGTCATTACAACACGAAAAATTTCTTTGACCCCTTGGGACTAAAAAATCTTTGAGAGCGACTATACATCCGTCATCCAGTTATGGCAAAAATTGGTAAACCACAAATATGAGCCTTTTCATAGTACCTACATTCAGCCCAAACAAGTGGTGGCCTGTAACTATAACATACTAAAATATTTTATGAAGATATACAGGGTTTAAATAATTTTGTATGCATTTGATGCCAACGTTACATGGAGTGGTAAATACCTACATCTATAGGTACTTTAAATCACGAGGAGTTGTAATCACGAACTCTGTCTATCCATTCATTTTTCCGCCAATTCTGTCAAATGCATTGCGTTTGAGCCTTCTGAATTCTGCGGTTTCTCGCTATCTGTTACAGTTGGTCAGGAGACCTGGTGAGTGGGTGCCCTAAACACCTTATTCCCAGACTTGGTCTCCACTCGAATATCTTTCTTCCCCAGCGTTCGTCGCCGCATCGGCCCTTTGTACTATATGGCTAGCAGTCTACCACGTTACTTCTGCCGGTCAATTCTCTAAGTTATGTCTATAAATTAAAATAAGACGAATAAACGAATGAACGCATATAAATAAAAAATGTGCAATTATAGCTCGTCACCCTAAGACCGGTTTTTAATGATAAAGTAAGTTGGGTTTTTAATTATAAGTCCCGTTTGAAAAAATAAGACAAGAAATAGTAGAATGAAGATTATTACGAATGTTTCACCAAGACATTCACCAATGAAGGCGCTTCCAGGATGCCGCCATGTACTGTGTATCGGGAAACGATTAGAGCGCAGTCATCGGAACGTGAGAGCCCGCGGGTCGTAGACGGATCTGCTACGTACGACATTTTGGGGAATGTACACCACGAGCCAAACTGCGAGCGAGACGATGTTAATACATATAATATACAGTGTTATTTACTGTTAGTGAGTTGCGTCTGCACATCGAAGATATTTTTAGGGGTTGGTAGGAGTATATATCGACGCATTATATCCCTTAACTATAGTAAAAAAACACTTCCTTCCGTAGTAGATTTTGAAGTATTTTACAATAGTTTACAGGTAAATTACCTACCTGTGTTTTTATGAGACTACTGGATCTTTTCGCAATTGTTGTTTTCTTCTGACCTGCCTATGTCATGATGGCACATAGCATAACAGTTTTAAGACTATTAAGGCCTCGGGGCCTAATCGGTAATGGACTATCTACGAAGTCTCATATTCAATTCCTGACGTTTATGTGACAGCTAAATACTTGTAACTAGTCGGGTCAGCCGTATATTATTTGTGACGTCCATACATGGAGCCCTTGAGAGTTTTAAAAAATTATAGCAAGCTTTACGACCCTCCTTACAATAACATAACTCTCCAAGAGCGGTCAATTTTATTCACCGATGATATATTCCCATGGTACGACCACGGCGCTTCAGCTTGTAACTTGAAGCACACAATGGGCGTCCCGGTAGTGAGGTGAGAGCCACCTCCGGGATCACGCGTGCAAATGGTTTTATTATCCGGCGGCCACCGGACCGGGTGAGGACACCTGTAAACGTGCCAGGTAAAATTCGCCTCGCTCTTAGATATCAGTTTTGCGTTCGAAGTTTTTTAACGCAAAATTTTGATTTATGATAGTGTGCTTTCCTTTTTTTGTTTTTCTTTTTTGGCGATAAAATAACGATAAATCAGTGAGGCTTTTGACGTTATTGATGGTCTTGGTAAGGGTGAACACTTACAGAGAGTCACTTATCATAGTAAGTATGCATTTATGTTTTATATAATTGTAAAGTTGAATTTACTCAAACACATTTTCCTTTCAGAAGTTTAGACGGCGCAGCGGTGGCGTTTTCACGAACTACTAAATAAAACATCGTGACAAAAAGGTGTCTTGATCTACTAACAGGACTAATTTTTTATTTACTAAGACACGTTTTCTTTTTAAAAGTTTAGTCGGCGTGGCGTTACCGAGCATCACTAAATAAAACATCCTAACAAAAAGGTGTCTAATGTATTAACAGGGTCTTCTTACCCTTCAATTTATAAAAATAACATAATATTGAAGGGTAAAGAGGCGGAGGTTGTTTAAAAAATGCACAAACACTTCTCTCGAGCCGGTCTTACGGCGAGGGTATGAAAATTTAAGAGTTAGGCCGTTACAGGTGGCCGGTAAATTCCGCCGCGAACCGGATCATACCGGAATAGTGTTGTCAGCGACCCCGGATCTCAGCGGTAAGGAGCAATTGAATTTTGATTTTCCTTGGACTGGTTATATTCACCGCTTATAAAAGATTTCAAAATGCTGCATGACATCACTGTAACTATGAAAGCGAAAGATAACTAAGTAACTTAGGGGAGTAACTAAGTAAGTTAGGGGATTTTCACTGTACCAGTTTACACTTTAAATGAAAATCGACAATGTTTATTTTCTTGTTCAAGTTTTGTTTAACATTCGAATCGAATCGATTGCTAGTGTGCCTGAAACTCTCCTGAAATAAAATTCATGACATCTGACTCCCCGGCATCACTACCGCTCCGCTCACGGCATCCAAAGCGATTCACGGGACATATATTCCGATGCTACGTTATTTATTCTAAGTACTTTCGTCGACGACCGTAGTTCCGGAGTCGAGTAGACGTGTCGTACAATATTTAACTGCGTGTATCTCACAGCGGCTTACGGAGTACGCTCGTGGAGTTTGTAACTGGTGCTATACAAGTTTTATTCCCGAGTGTGGCCAAGTTGGAATGAACGCGGAATGTGCCTGTGCTTACTTTTTCAAATTGTTGGATCGTCTGAGTTTGATAGCTTCGCTTACAATGTTACATCATAACTTCCGTTCTTTTTTTTCAAAACTATGTCGGTTAGGGCAATAGACTATGTATGGTCGCCAAGTGTATAATATAACGCTTTAAACTATAAGATAATGTTTGCAGTTTTGAGTCGTTTATGAGATAGGGGCTAATTATAGACTTTTGAACAGATGGATACATTTCTTCTAATCACACCTTAGAACATTCTTGTCAAGTTGGTTATCTTTAAAGCAATACTACTGCTACTGCTACTTACTAGTAACTATATTTAAATTATTAAAAAAATGTTGCGTAGGATGAATCTAGATAGATTAAAATACGCAAGAGAAAATATTACCTAATTTAACTTTCAGGAAAATATAAAGCGAGTTTATACCTACCTACTCTCAATATTTCTTAATATATTTTTTATGAAAAACAATATTAGAAAAATGTGAAGACACGCATGGAATTGACCTGTTACACGCGAGGAAGGACGCGCAGGTAATAAGGTTACGGTGTGATACAGCGGTGGAGGAAACCAATGATCTGGAAAATGCAGGCTTCTGGAACACGGCGTCTGTCTCTACACGTATTTGATTACATACCAACTCAATGCTTACACTCATATACTTTTATGTATGTAATCTTGACACCTTTTTGTCTTGACACCGTTATGTTATATCCTACCTTTAGGTATAAAATCTAAATTGTCATTCGAACCCATGCAATTGGATCGAAATATTCGTCAAACAAAATATACACACTGTTGAGAACATTTTGGAAAACTGACAGACATGCAATTTCTCTCACGATGTTTTTCGTCACCGGAGAAAGTGATGTCATGTCATGTGATTTATGTCTAATTCGAAAATATTTCGTTGCTCAACAAAAGGTGCGTGCAGGACCTAGGCAATCTGCCTGGGAATCCAAAATTTCAACCACGTGGTATTTCCTTATAAGTTATACCTAAACTGTTATAAAATTTTGCACTCTAACAATCAATCCTGTCGAAAGCAGCAGGTGTGATTTATCAGGTCTGGTGGAAACTCAGTGAAGTTTTGGAGCCGGCCCCGTGATGTATCGCGCGGCCGATGTGGATTATGGAGATTGAGTGCTGCCGACCTGATTTATTATGCTCTTGGAACTTATTACAACTTGCACTTGGAACAAGATTAATTCATATTTTATATTAAAGTTTTGCAGCCGCTCCTCCGGTCACCGTCGGGTTTTAGCGACAGCTTTAAAATTTCCCGTTAAAAGAATTGATCAATCTGATACACTCAAAACCCTGAGCTAGAATTCCTTGTGTTACAAATCGCACTACCCTCTTTAATACATTAATAGCAACTTAAACTGTGAATCAAAACATATTGCCCAAAAACCTGTAGGTATACCAGCTACATACAAAATATCACAAATGCAAATAAACCTTTTAGTAAACGCTTACACATAAACACGCGTTTTCATCTGTTGTCAGTGGTATGGATATACCTACCTAAACAATTGGAACAGCACAGACATAGCTTTTAGAGAACAAAAATTAAATTTAATCTATCGCACAATATTGTTTTTTTATTGTTTTCAGCCGTCATCGCGATTCATGCAACTGAGTCGAAATATCGCACTAATCGGCATACAAAGTACAGATCGCCTGTACCCATAGATTTAATATCGTCAGTGTATGTTAAATCTATGTATGCCTGTACCAGTATCATAATTAAATCTACTATGTACCACCAGCGACGAGTTAAGTTTAAATCATTTGTCGCACAAATGATCGAGAACTCAACTGTGGACATTTCATTTCACAATCTCGGTTACCTACAACCAACAGAGCTTACAGGCTTCTCAATTGCTAAAAACAAAATTACAATTAATGCCCCGATTCCACCGCATTAGAAACTAATTCCACCTGTCGAATTACTTGCGTAGGCTTTACTAAGCTTAGGTGTAACTCCCTAACTCGGCCCTGTGGCCCGAAGGAAGGTGGCCAGGCCCTCAGCTGCGCCCCAATCCTGATTTATTCTCCCCGGCCAACGAACAAGCCACATGGGGTAAGTTTATCCTATATTAAAGTGAAGTTAAAACATTGTTTATTTCGACAAATTTTATATTTATACGTATAATATTTATTTAGCTCTAAAATATTAAATAATTGTAATCATCAGCGTATCGTTAAGAGAGACTGAATTTAATGGAAACAAATAGTAGAATAGATGACATTCGATTGGATGCAGAGGATCTTATAGCGAACGAGCTTGTTCTCTATAGATCTGGAATTAGTCATCAAATAAACATCTTGTAATTCTATCAGGTAATCATTAGAATATATTAAAATATATCCTGTTATCAGGGTATCATGTCGACAAACGAGCAACTCAATTCAATGTACGACAGTAAACAATACCAAAGTTCCTTGTCCCATGCCACCATGCCTCACGTAATCACTGCAAGCCCGGCTCCGAAGAGGCTTTACTTTTCCTCGTTATTTTACGGCTCTCGGTAACTGTAACTGGTTTATTACCGCCGTTACGGTTCGATCAGAACGTGGATTTGCGAATTGTTTATATATATGACTTGGATGTTTACAATGTCATTACACTGGTTCTCGTCACATCGTATTTTGATGTTGAGATGTTACGGTAATAATATAATAATACTCGTACTAACTGACTAAATTTAGGGTTGTATGTATTTTTTTTTTATTGAATTAAGGTAGCAAACGAGCATGCAGCACCACCCTTCCGCTGCCGCCCATGACAATTGTAACCGACTTAGAACAAGACCCAATTTAGAGACTAGGGTGGTTAGTCCAATTAGTAGATGGTGTTAGAATGTTAGTTGGTTAGTTTGTTAATAAGTGTGAGGACAGGGACTGTTAGTGATAGTTAGTCCTGTTAGTTAATATTAGTATTGTCCAGTTAGTAAGGATTAGTGTGAGTCTTGTTCCAATTCGGTCACAGATGCGTTGCTACCCCTGAGGACTGAGATGGTCGCCTCTAAAAAAGTGAACCGGCTCCACACCTTCCTATCCGAAACACAATTGCTCTTAAAAACAATTATTATGACGGTAGGAATAGTACTGAGTACCTTGGCGGGCGGTGGTACTACCCCGGGCGAACTATAGGCTCTACCACCTAGAAAATTAGTATTTTTCAATGTCACATTATAAAAAAATAAAAACAAAAATTTTTGTCCAAAAATTAAAAAAAAAATGTTAAGGGTGAACAAACCTTATCACATATGGGTATGAAAAATAGATAGTAGCCGATTCTCAGACCTACTGAATATGCATACAAAATTTCATTATAATTGGTCAAGCCGTTTCGGAGGAGTATGGTAACTAACATTGTGACACGAGAATTTTATATATAAGATGTATTTAGATACTCCCGCTCTGTACTTGTTGTTTAAACTTGGTACCTATATTTAAATTCGAAATATTTACTTGAATTTACGAAATGCCCAATCATGCTTGGTGAAGCTTACGATGCTGAAATACTTTTGTGCTGGCATTTCATCAAATTTTCTAAATTTGTCGACAATTTCGTGTATCAAAGGCATAATCAGCAGCCACACGATGGCTCTAAAACTGAAAATATCACCGACCCACGTTATAAAACGCAATGAGGGTAACCGCGTGTGAATTTTCCGCTAGAGGCGCTAGTGAAAAGTGAGGTCTGTCTGTCACTTTTCGCTTGTCTGAATGTCATTTGTCAGTGTTTATGTATGGGCGGGCTTTGACAGCAAGACCTCACCTCGCCGGTGGCGCCAACTGGTGAGCACAAAAACGGCGACCCTCATTAGTTAAGAGATATGTTTATATTAGTGGTAATGTAGCCCGGGTGGATCGTATCGAGTGCGGTACCGGGGCGCCGGGCGCCATAAGTCAGCGAGAGCCCGTTATTTTTCACATTACCCTCCCTGACAAATCGACGGATCACGCTCACCGTCCGTCCATAACTCCGTATGGCCCCCGCCTGCGCCCGGCGTACTACGTCATTGGATCGCCCACTTTACCCTGAATGTTTCCATATGGAATTCGTTTAGGATGAATGTATTAAGACTTTTTATCAAATACTCTGTTGGTTAGGTTCTATAAATTGAAAAGTGACGTCCATTACTTTATTACTTCATTAGTGATACCTATTTGAATTTATTACCACACTGCAGATAATGGTATAACTACATAATTGTTATACTCAATTCAAACCATACTTAATTGAATACTTTAACTTTATTATCGTCAACAAGTTAGGGTTATGTATAGTTTTACCGGCACAATTTAAATTAATTAATTATTTATCTGGGAGCACGGCAGTTATCCATGATGTCTCAAAGTTGTTAAATCTGAACATCTCATATTGCGAGAGGACACCCAATCCCAACATCGGGGCAGCATAAATAATATAGCATTGAGCATGGCAGTTGACCAAGCAAGTGCATTATCTCATAAAAGGCATTTCAGAGAAGTAATTCGGCTGCAGAAACCCTGCACACTACCTACCGTCGACCGCGCGGCTTGACGCCGGTGACGCCGTTCCGTACGTTATATTATTATGTAGGTATATTATACAGACACACAGTTCCCAGTAAACAAATATTAAACCAGATCTCACAATAAGCGAATATCGAGTGACAACCGGTAAAATATTGTGTGCAACTTGAGAAAATAACGACTACAATTCAATATTCATTTCACACTCAGAAACCACTTTTATGACATACGCTTAACTTCATTATGGACTTTATCAGACACTGAAAAGGCTGGAAATTGCGTGATTATTAAATTATTCTCTGAAAGTAAAGACTGGTTTTTCGACATCGAGTTATATTTTGTATGACATTTTATGGTTATCGGTGTCACATAAAAATAAGCAAAGTTGGGGACAATATTTTAATTGTTGGTACAAGTCATAAGCGTCACGTGTGAACAAAACGCATGTGTTCAGTTTGTCGCTTTGCACTGATTTTGGTATACATTTCATAAAAATACTTACCTCCTTACTAACAAGAGTATTTATATGTGTAATTTATCTATTTCAACTTAACGTCGTAAGAAAAAAATACTTTAAAAAGCAGTCTTATGTTGACACATAACACTGACACAAAATAATATAATGAAGTTACGCAGATTTTTTTATCAGCTTCCTTATATAGTTATGTTAAACTTATTATAACCATTTAAACCGTTTCTGAGCTAAGCGGGAACTAACGCATAGATAGGTAAATCTTGCAAATAGTCTACGAAATTCTACAAATAAATGTCATGATCCTTTTGCGTTGATAAATACGCACAGGAGGTACAGTCGTCAGTGGCGGCTGTCCCTTGAGTGCGCTCGTGCGCTGAACCACCACAATTTAATAAATAAAAATTATTAGTATTTTCTTTATAAAAATACATTATTATTTTATATAATCTATTAAATAAAAACGAATTATTATTTTATCTCCTTTAAAATAATGACGAAAGAATTTAAACTCTTTGCTAAAGTGTTAAGATTTACTTTCGCTATAAAGAAAAGTTCTCGTGCGCATCGGCGAGCGCACGGGGTCTGCTAGTACAATTTCTATGGGATACGAGCAAACACGCCTAGCGCGTGAGACAAAAGATAGTTCCATAGTAAATGTACGGAGCGATTAGCCTGATGCCGTGCGGCGCACGAATAATCCGAAGATTACCGAGAGCGCCCGAGGTTTGACGAAATTCGTCCCGGTCCCGGCCGGCGCGGGAACGACCAGCCATATTGGATTGACCTCTCGCGACGTGTTTATTTATTGTTTGTTGACGTCCGTAATAATTAGTATCTAATTATTTTTTATATGTTTTTTATTAATTGAGACAGTGTTTGTGAGTGAAAATGAGCGTAAATATAGACTATATTAAAGACAATAACTAAACTTTTGAAAATAAAGTTGGTATTAAATTGGCCGGACCACTAAGGCCTTAGTTAGTCAGTAAAGTGCACCACCAGTTTGACGACCCACCAGCCGCCACTGACAGTCGTACAAGGATTTTTTGGCTTTTCGGTGACAGATCAGTGCTTTACAGTTTGCCTTACCTGTAAGGCGTTGTCTTTGTCATCCACACGCCAAAAGATCGTTGTAAGACTATAAACGCTTTTTTTAAATTTCCTACGTCATTACGTCATTGATTTGTTTCATTTTCAACCGACTTCAAAAAGAAAGAGGTTCTCAATTCGACGGTATACATGCTTTTTTATGTTTGTTCAGCGATTTTTTTGTCGTTTATGGGCCGATTTTGATAATTCTTTTTTGTTGGAAAGTACATATGCGCAGTGGGTTACGCTGATAAGGACACCAGGATCTGATAATGGCATCTCAGAGAAATCGAGGGGAACTTTCGAAAATTGTAGGGACGACTAGTGTGTTTGTTAATGTTTTCATAAGTACATTAAAACGCTACAAATTCATGAAGGTCTGGAGTCTGATGAAGCCGAAAGGTAGTCGAGGGAACTCCTCAACGATTTACTGCAGTTATCTAGTGTTTGGGCTTGATTAATTTGTAGTGACGAAAACTTTACATCTACATGTGTTAAATAGCCATCTGGCGAGTAGTTTTTGAGTTATCTCTGGTTAACGAGGTTGAAGTTGGTTTTTTAAAGCAATAATTATAATTGGTATACTCGTACATATACTTAACATAGATTGAGTGTGTGGGTGATACGTTTATTTCAAACATGTTGAGTGACCAAGCGTTTTAATCATTACGTGATAGTTCTTAGTACTTTATGTACTTTATGTACTTTATGTACTTTACCAAGACATTATAGCCTCAACTGGGTGCCTATTAAAGGGAGCTGTAGCCGCTTCAGCGCGTAGCTCGCGCCAGCCGCGCAGGTCCTGCGGCGAGGCGAGGCGGTGCGCGGGCGAACTGGACATAAAATTTAAAATAAAAAGCGCGAATGTTCCGGCGGCTAATATAGGGCTCATGTAGCCGCTGCAACTTATTGTTTATCGCGTTCGTATTTTATCATACTTAACTTATCCCTCGCATGCTTTTATTTCGCTCCCACTGTTTTGCTGGTCCCGAACAAAATAGTCTTCTGTGTCCATAGGCTTTTTATCTTATTATTATTTATCTATCTTCTGGCTACTTATAAAAAGTACAAAAAGAAGTGGTGTTCACGGATATAAGTTGGTTGGAACTCCTAAAATGACTTAGATTTGTTTTTTTTTTATCGTTTGTCGTATCGTCTTGGATGCTCCCGCCAAATAGTAGCGACGTGGACACTGCTGAATATTATGAATTACTACTGTCCATTTTGCTGCTCTTCAATTATTTCACCCTAGTAAACGCCCTTACTTCGCTTCGGGAAACTTGTTGTTCCGCTCCTATTAGTTGGGGCTTGATGTTATGTAGTCCAAATCATTCCTCGATAAATTGACTATCCAACACATCAAGAATTGTTCAAATCGAACCAGTAGTTACTGAGGTTAGCAATTCCCGTTCAAACAAACAAACTCTTCAGCTTAATACATATATTAGTAGATAAGTATAAAATTACATAGACCTGTAGCAGGAGACATGGATCCTGTCGATTTGTCTATGTAGGAATGTTATGTAAAACAGTTTATAGTGCAATCCTTTTACTGGAAACAATTCCGTACACGAGTCCAAGTCGCACTTTGCTGTTACAAGCCTTGAATAGGCCATAACTACCACAATTTGCTACCTGCGAGTGTCACCGCAACGGTACATAAAACGAGATGTTTATGTTATTGCTCAATTTACGACAGCAGAACTAGTCAACAACCAAAATCGATATACTTTACATACAGTTTATTAACATTATTTAATGTTGTTGCTCTGTGGAGTCGTTGGTTGTAAAGATAAAAGTCTCGTTCAATTCTCTCTGGCCAATAAGTGTTAAGTAGCAAGTGCCTACTCGCTTTCTGATATCACCATTGGAAAAGAGTTGGTAAAAAGTAAATAAACATTAAAAACTTTACAACTTTGTTTATCACAGCTGCGTTTCATGGCATTTAAATAATTTTATTTACATATTTTTTTGTTATGAACTTATTATTTGCAAAACAGTGGGAGCAAAAAATAGATGATTTTACAAAATCTAAACTCAGTAGTATCGAGTATAGCTGACAGATGACAAGAGGGATAAATAGGATATGGTATCATAGGATCGCCCATAACAAACCTAAAGCACTCATAGATTTGACTAAGTTGAGACCAATTACAGTAATGTACCTTCAGTAAGGTAATCGTATCGCCATCAACGAGCTACTATGACGCTGAAACGTGTGTTTGGTCGCAGTAGGATAGCACCGGGGCGGGCGGGAGGCATTGGTTGATTGATTGTTAACTTTCCCGGTGGGCATCGGTAAGGCTGCGTCGGAAAACTCCACGTTGTTCTAAAACACTGCCGCTTGTAGATATTTCTACCTATCTTTCATATTATTAGCAAATTAATATTTATTGAGATTTTTTTTATATTTAGAAATTAATGCTTCTGCGGCTTTTGCCCTCGATTGGCGCGTACCGTAGGTTAACATTTCCGGTATATGCAATTATCTTATGGTGTGTCTGACGAGCATTTTACTGATCCGTAGTCACACCGGTGTGGTAACTCGGTGTTACTATGGGTCGGTTGCGAAGAAATGAGAGTTTACATACTCAAAATATAAAGCAACAACTGCATAATTTAAAGAATTACGTAACTGAAAAGATTGGCGATGCTTGCAATTAATGAAAGCAATGCAGCGCGGAATCTACACGACATCAATTAAGGAAACAGAAAGGCGAAGAATGTATGAAAAGTTAACGGTGTATATGCCATTTATCTTTTCCTCAGACCGCGGTAGGAGGTCCCGTGCGAGACAAAACGCTCAACTCCAGAGGCACTTCATTGCGCCCTATTATTGTCGAGGGAGGGCTGTTTATATTAAAAGAACGTTGGCGGCCTCTCCGTAATTTATTGTCGTATCAAGAGCTCTTTACACGGCTCCCTTGATTTGTTGACCCGCTTTGAAATATTCCCGGTTGTATTGAACACGGCTCAGCTTTTGTAAGGAAATATGGGAGAAAACATGTTTTTCTTGGCCTATTCAGAAACTAACATCATTATTCTATTTTATTTGTTGTTCATTGATAAATTTGTTATTGGTTACTGTATTAGCTGTACGAAGATGTGAGTAAATATGAATTATTTCGATAGAGTAAATAATAATGGCAAATAGATTTCTATTTTTTGTTCAGAGTTATATGGAATGGCCGAATACTTAGACTTTTTAAAAGACAACCCCTAAACTACGACTAAGTATACCTACATAGGTTTAACTTTTGGCCCTGCAAGGTCAATGTCATTTTTGTAGTAACCTTTCCCTTACTAAATAAACGCTCAAACAGCATACACTCGTCCTAACATTGTATGCCTTCCGTTGCAGGTTTCACGGAAATACATTATGTAAAACGAAATCGCTAGAATAAACATGTATTATCATGACGATTCGTGAAGAAATACGTAGGAAGAAATACTTAGAAAAGTAAGACAGATGTCATAGACATCAAATCCCTTCCCTTCCTTCTGGCAACAGGTAACACAACCGACTGTTATAAGAGTTGGTGACTTTGAAAGAGGATATCACTTCCTAAAGAAACGTAATCATGCTACCTACTTCCGTTCCTGGTAAGTCCCCGCTCGTCTCGTTACGGAACTGTTCCTAAGGAAGGACGTGGTAATTAGTGGAGTGAATCTAATTTAACTAAGGACCTTAGTAAACCATGAAAGGTTATCCGATACGGATGTTATCAATGATCTTAACTTCTGTTACATTTTTGTCGTTCAAGCGAAACGAGTTCCCAAGAATCGTCAATTTGGAGAATTTTGTCTAAACTTAACCGAATGTCAGAATGGCATAAATTCAAATTCAAATTCAAATTATTTATTTCTTCGAAGTAGGTTTTTACAAACACTTTCCGAACGTCAAGCTACGCCATCGCTTCAACAAATCCCTACGGCGAGTGGTCTTGGAAGAAGAAGCGGCAAGAAACTCCCAAGGAGTCTTTTTTTTCTCTTTCTCCACTCACAGTTACAGTTGCACTTACTACTAATTACGGCTAAAATACGAAACTCATGTCCAAGCTGATTTATCATTAAAATATTCATCAAGTTTGTAATAACCTTTCGTCATAAGAATGCTTTTGACATGAGTTTTAAGTTTACAGTACGGCATTTCTGTTAATTGTATCGGAACTTTATTATAAATTTTAACACAGTTACCCATGAAAGAGCCACCAGTTTTGCTAAGTCTGAATTTTGGTACAATCAGTTTAGCCTTATTTCTAGTATTTATATTGTGTACATCACTCTTTTTAGGAAAATGGTCATGATATTTTTTTACATACATAATATTATCTAAAATATACTGTGATACTACAGTTAATATATTACTTTCTTTAAACAATTGTCTGAGTGAATCCCTTGGCCTGAGGCTGTAAATGGCACGTACTGCTCTTTTCTGTAATATGAATATTGATTCTATATCTGCAGCTGAGCCCCACAACAGCAGACCATAGGACATTACACTATGAAAGTAGCTAAAATAAACTAATCTTGCTGTTTCTACATTAGTCAAGAGCCTTACTTTCTTAACAGCGTAGGCAGCAGAACTTAGTTTCCCCGACAAGGTTTCGATATGAGGACCCCATTGCAGATGAGAATCTATAGTAAGGCCTAAGAATGTCGTTTTTTCTACTAGTTCTAATACTTCTCTATTCAGAACAATTTTAGTTGGAATATGTTTAACATTTGGTAATGTAAATTTAACACATTTAGTATTTTTTGCATTTAGCATTAAATTATTATGCGTGAACCAGAGCAGTACTTGTGAAACAGCGCTATTCACATCGTCAAAACATTGTTTTCTTCTGTCTACTTTAAAAAGTAAAGAGGTGTCGTCAGCAAATAACACAGTTTCACACAAGTTCCTAGTGAAGTAAGGAAGATCATTGATATAAATTAGGAAAAGCAGAGGGCCTAATATCGATCCTTGGGGCACACCCATAGTCATTTGTGCTCCAGGGGACTCTACTCCATTAATAACTACCTTTTGTATGCGTTCCGACAAGTAAGATTTTATAAGGCTAACTGATTGTGTTGAGACACCATAATGACTAAGTTTATTTAATAATAATATATTATGATCGACGCAATCAAAGGCCTTTGAAAGGTCACAGAATATTCCAATAGCATCCTGCCTACGCTCCCAGGCATCGAAAACGTGTTTGAGAAGGGCAATGCCTGCATCAGTGGTACTCTTCCCTTTAGAAAAACCGAACTGACTAACATGGAACAATTTATTTGAGGAAAAATGAGACAGCAGTTGATTGTAAATAATTTTTTCAAAAATTTTACTAAAGGCTGGTAAGACAGATATGGGCCTAAAATTTGTGGGGTCGTTTCTATCTCCAGCCTTGAACAAAGGTATTATTTTTCCATGTTTCATAAGATTGGGGAAGCTACCAACATCGACACATTTATTGAAAATAATGGTTAAATGGGGTGCAATTATAGGGATAATCGATTTAATTACTACCGTAGAAAGGCCCCATAGATCATTTGACTTTTTAATATTTAGAGAGTTAAAACTTTGAATAATTGAATCGCAAGTGACGTGTTTAAAATTAAATGTATCGGTACACTTATCAACACAGGACTCCATTATGCTAATGGCAAGTTGAGGACAAGTATTCAAGTGTTTTGTGATCACCTGTGGTATATTTGAAAAGAAATTTTCAAAGGCGCCGGCAACTCCGCTATCGGAAGTGATATTCTCGTTATTGACCTTGAGAGCAAAATTATGGTTATTTACTTTTATTTTACCCGTTTCCTTATTAATAATATTCCACGTAGTTTTAATTTTGTTGTCAGAGTTCTTTATTTTATTAGCAATGTAAAGTGATTTTGCTTTAGCGCAAACTAATTTAAAAGTTTTGGAATACATTCTGACATGATTCAAAAATTCCGGGTCTGTGGAACTAGATTTTTGTTCATATAATTCAAACAGTCTAATTCTACTTTTATATATTCCAGTCGTTGCCCAGTCACTAAATTTAGTTTTCGGATTAACACATGTGAAATGTTTTTCTTTAAAATTTACATTCAATTCATACTTTATTAAATCAAAAAAAGTAGAATAAGTTTTATCAGGCGTGTCATTATAGCATATTTCTAATGTTGGTAATTTCCTTTCGATATTACTTTTGAAGTTATTAATTCTTCTTTTTGTGATTGGCCTACTGATTATATTCTGCTTAGTAACATCATTATGGTACTCAACTGTGGCAAGTTGTCCACTATGGTCTGAACATAGGTTTCTCAAACCTACTTCATTAACTTGAAAACTAATGTCCACTCATCGGATTGCAAAACAAAATGGACAAGGAAATCAGTGGCTGACTGGCTGAGTAACTGCAAGACAATGTTGAATAATTTGCATCGTCAATGGCGTACTTCCATCTTCCACATTTATGTAGATATATTCTACATTACTCGGTGCATAATAATCGCGGGTGTTTATTTATTAACTCTATGTGTCGCTGTGGTGTGCACTTTTGATTTCGGGATACGATATCCACACAGACAATCGAAAATGAGCCATAATAAAATAAGTTAAATACTATGCTTAAGCCTAAAAATAAACAATTTAAATGAGAATGTTTTCTGACCTTAAATGGTCATTACTAATTAGAAACGGAAAATCCTAAGATAACTGTAAAGATGATTCTCAAATTTTTATACAATCGAACCCTTTTTCTTGACTCTGATCTGCGTCGCGAAGTGGGGTAATAAGAATCACTTAGCTTTAGGGAGAACCCATTCCTTAAAGTAATGTTTTAAGGGACACTGACCCTTCACCGCATCTCTGTCTCATCTTCCTAATAGCGTGCATAGCTTATCCGCTTTAACAAGCGCGCGGCCGCTGCGTTACCTATCTGAGGCAGATAACGAAGTTTCTGCGAAGGCCGGATGTCTCTACCCGCAAAGATCGGCCCAGATTACAATTAATGGCGACGGTCAGACGACCACCGGAGTTCTTACTGAACAATTTGTTGCGGAACTTAAAATTTTCGGAAGGCTAATTTTAATTACGAGAGATGGACTTTTTGTAATTTCGACTTTTTTATTAATTAAGTTGAATAAGATGATGTCGTAGCTTAGTTGGTAGTGACCCTGCCTGTAAAGCGAAGGGTTCCCGTTTTAGCTCCCGGTCAGGGTAAAAAGTAAAAAATGTGATAAATATATGAATTTAATATGCCTATTATGATAAATGTTTGGTTCATGCCACCCGTGAAACAAAGAATGCGAGTCCGGGAATATAAGGAATAATAATATTTTAATAAGTAAGAATTTTAGTAGCTTTATTTACTTTATATTACGTAAGCTTAAAACAATCGAAACAATCGCTTGCTACATTAAATAGGTAAATTAAGTGAAATTGAATGAAATTGTAAGACTCGGCAATTACTCTACCACCACTCAAGCAGTACGATGGTCGATGGTCGGAGCACTCGAGTATTTGGGAGCACCAGCTCGAGTCAAGTGGCGACGGCGGTGGCGCGGTCGCGACCGTCTACAGCGCCGTGTGGCGACGTCTGGTGACGCAGGTAGTGAACTTATATTGTTAGGGATGTCAGCTTACATCGATAATATCATTTGTATCGATATAAAGTGTACTGATTTACTTGTTATTTGGAATTTTGGAATAAAAGACTTCCGAACTGGATCGGAATCGACCACGCAACTATAATTTTCCATAACTCAGGATGTGCATGAAGTAATTTATAAGTTGCGTCGGAGATAACAATATCATGAGCACACCTGTATAATTGAGAGTTATACATAGATAGATAATGATGCAAGTTATGATGGCGATGATATTGTTGTAATATCTCCGTATAACAAAAACAGTTGATTTTGAATACGCTGTATAAAATCAAATATTAAAATCAACTCGAAAATTCGTATATGATGCGTAAATATCAACAAACGCAAATAAAATATCGACAATGCATCCATAGTCGTCGGACAACACTAGCCCTTATCTCTAACACATCGA
The DNA here is from genome assembly GCA_905404135.1 of Hesperia comma. Taxonomy (NCBI): domain Eukaryota; kingdom Metazoa; phylum Arthropoda; class Insecta; order Lepidoptera; family Hesperiidae; genus Hesperia; species Hesperia comma. The sequence continues at coordinate 479,507 of FR990026.1, read as the reverse complement.
AGTCACAAATTTGAAATGGGACGAACATCTTATTTGTTCAAAATGTCTGGCTTCATGTTTCTTGTGACAAAAAGGTGCACTTATCGATGAACAGTAAAATGTGAACCGCTCGAGAGGATGATACTAAACATCTCAACGACTTACACCCACAGGTGGTTTTTTTGTTAACGGATTGTTTGGCAAGCTTTGTAAATATATATTATGTATTTTTGGTTAATAAATCTAAAGTAGTTGTTTTCTAGTTTTTATATAATTATCTAATAATTTATTTTGGATCTAATTGTTTTTAATCTAATTGTTTTATACGATTGCCACTATCGATTATGAATACGATGGATCATTCTGCCATTCACCTTGCTTAAGTGAAACACAACCTTTCCTGCAAGGAGTGGAGCGTTTGTCAAATTATTAGAGGTGAATCATTCCTGGTTGTTGTGTTTTACCAATGCCTGGGTATACCAAACCTACGTACCTATATCGGAAGTGATTTTCACGTGTGTTAATTTCTGGGTCGGACATCAGAAATCATCAGGCATCAATAACATTTTAGATATTGTTCAACATCCATTTACAATTAAACATTTTTTTACAATCTTCCTGAAACGCGAAGATTTATTTATTTATTTAATCTTTATGCACTATACAAATGTACAGATACAAAGGCGGACTTAATGCTAAAAGCATTCTCTCCCAGTCAACCTTTAGGAAGTACGAACACAACGAAAAGGCGTTAATGTGCGTAAAGGCGAAAAGATGTTAATAAAGATTGGTTTCCCACATATGATGGCGGCTTCCGTGAATGACAGACCGAAGAGCGCTTTCTAAGAATACAAGTAAACCTTGTGTTTATTGTTCGCTGTGGACACATTTTTGTTATTTTTGGCACTTGATAACGCGACGGCGAAGGTACGGCGGCGACCACCTCGACGCTTTAACGCGAACGTGCAGTCAATTGGTTCATTTTACATTCGTTTGCGAGGATTTATTATTGCTATACCATTTGTCGGTAGTGTAGCAGTGTTCTTTGAGCCCTGGGGAGTGTAATTGATCTAGCTAGAGTTCATGCCGGCGTACTGCCGCGCATAGCCGGGGTTGTCTTACTAACTGTAGGTACCTATAGTTGCTGTGAATCGGAATGCCGCAGTGTATGCGACTTATATTCATAGTTTATCCTTGTGATTTAAATAAGAATCACTGGATAATTTGTCGTGTTTTAATTAATAAAATAAAGTTAAACGTAGGTATGTGATGTACTAACTTCTAAAAGTTGTTTAAAAGTAACGGATTTTGTAAGACTACCCTTTCTTGAAATTAACTGTAATACAGGATTGGTTAAATAAATAATGTATTTGTAGGATGGGTTGCATCATTTAACTTTAACCGTAACAAAAGCCTAACCAGCCGTCAAATCAACGGTTTAGCCATTCATAGGTAGCACCATTTTAAAAACGGTTGAAAAGACGTCGTATTTAAAACTAACATTAACACTAACATTAACCGCAACATTTTATAAGTAAGAATTTTAACATTTTCTAAATGTCGGTCTGGTTTCTGTCTAGCCCATCGAAACCAAGCGGTTATTGTTCCTGTCATTTATTGTATTGCAATGAAAAATCTTATTGAAGTTCAGTGACACAACTAAAATTAAAGACATCTGAATAGTGATATTGCCACAACGAAAAACGTCCTATGATGCAGTCCACCCTAAATGCCCACACTTTATAAAGGTAATATTATTATCACTTCACCTACAAAAAAATAATACAAACCAATAAAGGGGCTATGGTAACTTGTTACCATTTAAATAGGAGTCAATAAACATTAAACTTGTAAACCAAGTATTGAAAACCAATATAAAGTTATTAGGACCTGTCTATAAATTTCTCGTCTGCTCGTCTCATGTGATGCGCGTAAACCTCATGATATCTACAACACGTGTCTCGCATTGAATGAGAGTGCTGATAGATATCTACTGTTTGTTAAGACTGTTGTTTCAATGAATTGGCCTAAAACTAATGTTTAATGCTACGCAAATGGGTACCATCCGGGTCTCAAGAGTACCAGTATAGTCAAGTGCGTATCGAATTTTTATCTTAATTTTTAAAGCTTTGAAATGTCAGTGTCAGCCCTACTTTTTTTGCTTAAAAACTTAATAATAACATTATTCCTAAAGTGTTGCGAAATAACGATCATGTGCGAAAGTTGTGGCCACCCACCGCGCAGATTATAATTCAAGATGGCCGTCATTTGTTTGCGCGCGCGCAGCCCGGCTGGCGCGTGATTGGCCGCGCGCCCCAACATTAAGGGTGACAATGATTTGTGACAAAACTTTTATTAGATTTTTCAATTTCTATTTTGTAAAACTTTGCAAATATTTCCTGCTTTAGTATAATTTTTGCTCGTTTAGTGGTGTGCAGGACACTTCAAAGTAACATCATGGCTTATTGTATATATATGTGCATGCATATATTTATATTGTGCAGTTCATATTACTACCTTAATATCTTTTAAGTGATCATACTTGCCCAGAAAAACTGCATCCCAGTACCTAGATTATATGCGCAAATTTTTCTGTTTGAGAAATTTAACTGTAACTGTAACTGAGCTTAACTTTACGTTTACTTTACTTACTTGAATTTATTACATTTAACTTATTTTTAAGAAGTATGTTTTTTTACTTAAAATATTTGTAATAATTTACCGCTAAGTGAAGAGTATACTATATATTACAATGAGATATGAATAAATTGTATGTATTAGGGAAGTCGTACTTTTAAGTCAGATGTTATGTTTTACTTAAACAGCCATCAAAACTCATTGTCACCCCACAAAGTGGCGCGAGCGCATGCGACGCGCGGTGACGACAGCGAAATGTATGCATCGATCGATTTATACCATCTCTGCTAAGTATCTTCACCTACATTTGTTTAAAGGAGTTGTTTCAAAATGTATGGAGCCCCGGCCACCACTTTGTACACCATACTAAAATATGGAGAATCGCAATTCAAACAGTTTTTAACTATCCAATCACTTCAAATTAGTTTAGTTTTTTGGTACAACACAAAAATATACAATTGAAATTGCAACACAAAAACAAAAATCCGTCATGGCGGTAAGCTGTCATCACATGTCACGTTGGTTGATTTGATTGAAGTTTGACATATGTACGTACATTTCTGTCATATTAAAGTGACAGTAGACAGTACGTGATCTGTGATCAATAACAAATTGGTAAGACGCCATGTTGAAACTTGATAAAATTAAATGATAGATACAATTTGTGTACCAGAAAAGTATGCATTTAGGTAATTTATCTTTATTTTTCCCGAATTCCATGGATTTTTCTCGATTTTTCGAGGTACTGTACATATTGTGGGCCGGATTTGAAACATCTCCTTTGAACTTTATACACATGGATATAGAGTAGAAACTTAATTATTTGTTTCAGACTGCATGCAGTCATGCACTGTGCATACATGCTACATTTAGAATGACTTCCGTTTCCTCCTTCCTTTTGGTAGAACCTGTGTACAAGTCGAACATTACAATAAAGAAGAACTGTAATTTGAATGGCAGACCAGGACGTCATACGAGGGGGCAGAAGCCGACCCTTGTCGTGGTAGGGCTGGCAGCTACCACCCATTTGCTTGAGTCAGCTAACAAACGACTAACGTGCTCCGGTTGGGAGTTAGAAAGCTATTGATGCGTTTCTGTTTATCAGACTTCAAGAAAAGGAGGTTTCGAAAGCTTGTGCTTATGATGTGGTCCCATATAAATTTCAGAGATATCTGGCTAGTAGTTTTTGAGTTATCTCTACTTGTCGATGTTGAAGTGAGATATATTTTCTATTCCATCTCTCCTTGCCAGCAAAGTATCGGTGATGTCTTTATTATGATAAGCTAATGTCTATGAGCGACTGTGACTGCTGACCATCAGGTGGCTCGTCTGCCCGTTTGTCTATATTTACATAAAAAATATATGTAAATGTAGAGATACATTTTTTGTAATTAAATTTTATTAAAAAATGTTTTTTTTCAATCAGGCTATTTATCCGCTATGCAATCAATGTTAAAATGATTCAAATTAGTGTACAAGGCATAAAGACAGATCGACTGATTAATTACGATATAAATTGCGCGCCGAATAATGCATTGACCATACATAAATTAAACAATACAAACAAATTTAAATTTAAATTCGGAACGACCGAAAACCAACCGTTGATTCGTCGATTGATTACTTTGATTGCCTTTTATTATTGTCATGCATTTTAATACGGAAACGGGACGAGAGAAAAACTATTAAGGCGGGTATAAATAATACTTCAGCGGATGAATTGTTTCCGAAATATCTACAAAAGGACAATGGAATTATACATTTTATCCTACCGTGGTGTGGGAAACTGCAGAGCGATATCGTGGTATACGAGAGACATGTCCCGGCGGTAATGTATACGGTATATCGAATAGCGAGCTTCGCAAAATGATATATGCACTAGCTGATATATTATGTGCTAGTCGATTATTCTTCCAGAATTGATCGGTTGCGGTTAACGTTCTCTAGCATTATAACCAAATATTACTTTTATATTTACATCACACATTATTTACAAAACTGCCGGCTAAAAACAAGCGAATAAGATAAGAGAATTTATATTTATGCAAGACAAAAGCTTCTAACCCGATACACCCGCAGTAGGTTTTTTGAGTCACGTTTAAGGTGGCATTGAGTTGGACGGTATCAATAAAAGTTCACTATCATCCACGATCGAAGACCACATTATTTTCCATATCAAAATAAAGAACTTTAACATCGCTGGGTTTAACTAGGGTCATCAAAAGTTTAGTAATTTCAAAACTACTAAAATTCAATAGGTAATACTAAAATTTTTTTTTTATTCATAGAAAAAATAAGAAATACTCACGGATGCTGCGTCTATGATGCTTCTGTTTATTGTTTAAGGTATCTGGAAAGAAAGACGATATTTTATTACTTGAAATTTCTTATGTGCACGGAACAAATTAGACTTTCTGCAATTATTCTAATTGGAACGATAAATTCCTGTAGGATTCAGTTGTATGCGCTTTCACGTTACGGACGATTTTAACAACAATACCGGTAAAACAGTATAAACTAATAAAACAGAGAGCGCATAAATTTATTTATGACTATTCCTGTTCCCACTTAATTTCCTGACCGACCGTAATGCACGTAATGTGTTGTAATTAATCTGTGGTCGTGTATAATGGCGGGAACGACTACCGCTGTGTATGGACACACACCCACACACACAGGCACACGTTTCTGTGTAAACTTAGTGGTACATCGGTGGTAACCGTTAATCGTATGTATTGCCTGTATTGTATGTATTGTTAATCGTATGTATTGTATGTGTAACCGTATGTATTGCCTGCATGAAAATGTGATAGGGAAAAATTGGGGTAAATTATATGCCTAATAACTTTGTCTAAGTATTTGTGATGTCTAATAATAAAATACGTTTTGTAGCCTAAAATGTTTTATGTTTACATGTGTAATGCTAAATGTAATATGTTCCCGTCGGTTGAATGAGAAGTGGGTCACATCTTTATGTCAGTATCGCGTGTTCACGCGCCCGTAATGAAAAGCCCGAGGATGCGATATATTTACGGACAAAGGATGTATTCACTGACAAGATGGAGGCGCTAAAATGTTACAATATCATTAGTAAGATTACACTTTTGACATGTCGTGTATTCATTAACGAAATAAAGCCAGCCTGTAAATAATAACTGTAAATTGAAAATTTATAAATCGTACGTCGGGTTACGATTTGTACAGCCCCATCTAGTATAGTGAGAGTGAACTATAATAAAATCATATTAAAATTTTATCAGCTTTCCTCCTTCGATAATTGTTCATTGAACAATTATTAATTGTTCCTCGGTGACTCAAGTACAAGATTCCCGTGTTGCAGGTAGCACAAGTAACACATCACAACCACCAATGATTTGAACAAACATTCATCACTCACAAATCTTTTCCCCCGCTGGGAATCGAATCCTGAACTCCTCGCTCCGCAGGCAACTACCAACTGGGCTACGAGGTCATGAAAGCGAATGAAAATAGTCGAGCTTAACAATGCAAAGTGTACCAGTACTTGCATAGTAATTACATGAGGGTAGAACGTAGACGTAAACACTATGCAGTTGGACATAAGCGTTAGGGAAATGCGCTTCCAGAATTTCCAGATTACAAGATCATTCCGACCAGGAGCATTCACATTTGCATGATGCAGGAGAAATTCAGTGGGCGCTCGCGCTGTGGTAATCACACGGTATTACCTACGGTGGAATAGAATTAACTTACACGGAAACTGGGAACGGAGTTGACCGTTTTACTAATTAGGAGAAACATAGCTAGGTGTTTTACAGGTAAGGTTGTAAATGCAAGAATTCGGCATTTGTTAGCAGTAATTAGGATTTCGTTTTGCGGGCGGGTAGGTATCATTACCTCATAAATAACATAAATTGAGAAGAACAAAAAATTCTAAAACTTATTTCAATCTTCGACATTTATTTGGTATTATAAGTTATACCTGCTCCATGAGAGCTGGTTAGTAGAAGCACATAAAAGCACACACTACTTACGTCAGACGGGCAATCTTACCGCAATGATATTCTTGTTAATTTAAACCAACAAATACGCAATAGCACCGCTTTTTAAACTGCAGAAGGAAAACTCAGTGTACATTTTGATAAAGCAAACGTTTTAGCGATATTTTTAACATAGAAAACACATTAATGGCATGTACTTAATGTACGGCGCACGTGATTTCGTACTTTAATCCGCCATACACGTAACGCAGCGAATATCTTTGAAAGCAGAGCCTGCTTTCAAACTCCCAAGACACCAGCACACATGCGAGACAGCAATCAACGAGAGTAATAGGAACAGACAGACAATGCTAAAGAGTTTTCCGATTCAATAAATATGAAAGAATTGCTCAGTAGTCAGGTTTTACAATGTGAATGACAAGTACAACTCTTTGACGAGTTGTAACGTCGAGTTTATTTGAAGTGTCACGGCATTCAGCCGGCCGAAGTGACTTGCCTCCGGGCAATAAAGTTACAGGGATTGTCAAGACAAGACGTAGTTTCACTGAGTACGTAGGTTTGATTCTGTACGATAAAGCGACCGTATGGCGCACTGGTTATGGGTCCTGGATTCCATACTCAGCAAGGCGGAAGTTTGAATGAGGTTTAGTATACGTAGTTATGGTAGCAAACGAGCTCGCAGCGCCACCCTTCCGCCGCCGCCCATGGCAAAGGTGACAGACACAGAATAAGTTCATATGGGGACTAGCATAGTAAGTATTGACGGCAGGCGGTGTTAGAACATTCGTTTTTAAACCTAGAGATCTTACGGCATTGTTGTATTTAAGTTCCTAAGCAAACTTTACATTATTGATTACATCAGCTTTGTCATTCAAATGGTAATTGTTGTTCACAATCAGATTCAGGAACAAACAGGACAGGGAGACACCGGCTACTCCCAAGACGCCGCGACAGCATGCGATACGTCAATCAGGAAACGCGACAGATATTTCGTCTCGCGAACCAGGCCAGTCTTTACGCCCTAGAGCACAAGGTTGAAAGTTCATTATCACGCACGATGCCCTCGTCAACAAAAATATACATGTCATTCAATCGATAGGAAACAATTGGTGAAGTAATTGTTCGGACCGAGCCGGAGTTTCGTGACTGGGGACATTAATCATGGCGAGGCGCTCAGAGTTCGTGTGTAGCTGTGTAGGCCATTTGCTCACCATGTTCAATTAATATTTAATTGTGCTGCACTGTCGTCGACGAGTACGCGGCCCCAGGCGCGCTGGGACATAAGTTTCCTCTCAGATTGACAGGGGTAAAGACCACATAAGTCATGTCTGTATTGAAATTTTGAGCATATCATGTTATGGGTAGGAAAAATTTTCTTTGGTGGTTTCTTTTTATTTTGATCTACTCTTTCTCTTAGAATTGTTTGTCGTGGATAGTCATTTAGTAAAGCAATGCGAATTTTCGCTTTGCTTTGCTTTCGAAATATCTCTTTATGAGACTATTTAATAAGAGAGAGAGATATTATCTCTCTTATGACCCGCCTCCGAAACTTATTATCTTCAAAATAAATAAAATAATCCACTTAGTCCTAAGGGCTCCTTGGGATTAAGAGAGAAAATATAAACCTAAAGTACATTTTTATTTCAATGCTTTTAATATTTTGATTTTTTGTAAATAAATTTGTAGTGGGGGCAGATATTGTACAGGAAATTTTATTATATTATGCCTATTACATTCGAAGACACCATCTACCGCTGTAGTTTATTTCTTACCCATCACAATTAAATAGGACTTTACACCTTAATATAATATAATCATAATATGCTTTAAGAAAACTTGAAATATGTACTGTGTGCTCCATTATATCTCGATCTTAACTCAATTATACCCCACAACTGGGATGCTGATTCAGCAAAACGACATAAAGGCAAAGAAGAAAATATAAACGGTATAAAAAATTACGTGTACGTACTCGAAATTATCCATGACAGCTTTCAATGGACTATTATGAGATGTTTAATGGTTGCGAAATACGAAAAGATGGTACCGAGGTAGGCAGCCTATTGCGGGGGTCTGAAAGGACGGAGCGAGCGGCATCGCTAATGTCTAATACAATAATTGTAGCGAGTGCTGCTCATGTATGGGGCGTGCGGCGGCGGCTAGGGACGCCCGCGCTTCGCTACCACCTTATCGATATCGACCTTATTATACCTAGCTCCGTTTGTTACCTGCCTTGTTATCTGATTAATTTTTAATGTTTCAAGTAAAACTTCTTACTTATGGTACTTTATAGTGTGTTGGGTTGAGGTTGTAGGTTGAGTGTTCTATTCAACAAAAGTCCGAAGTGGGTAAGGTAACGGATGTAATTCTGCTTCACAATTTAGACAAGTATATAACCTTATTTTATACTGAAAACATAACACGGCTTATTGACGCGACTTTAGGATGACGACTGTCGAGACTAGTAGCGAGTGCGGGGAAGAAGATTAAATTTCGTGTCGTCAACATAACGCCGTGTCCCTACAAAGTGAATTATTAAAAGTTTTATTTAATACTAGCGAACCGCCCTCGCTTCGCTTCGGGACCCGTAAGTATCAACCGCGTAGGTCCCGCTCCCGTAGGAATTTCGGGAAGTTAATAAACTATCACCAAAATTAATTCAGGTTAAATTAAATTAAACTTAGAAATAAAGCTTACGACAAAATAATAGCAAAGTAGCAAAGGATCACAGGAAGATTAATTCAGATTAAACTTGGAAACGCGGCAAGTTTCGTATGCCAGTGGGTTCGACCAAATTTGATTACCATAAAAACGGTTCTAGTGTGTTAATCTTAAAAGATAGACATATACTGTCGTGGACATTTTTTTAGATCATTTCAAGAGGAATAATTCTTTCATACATATATTTTTGGTATCTTGAATCGTTTTCGCAACGCATGCAACGAAAGCCCTCGAGAATGAATAATTTTCCCCGTTTTTTCCACATTTTCCATTATTTCTTCGCTCCTAATTGTTGCAGCGTGATGTTATATAGCCTAAAGCCTTCCTCGATAAAAGGTCTATTCAACACAAAAAAAATTTTTCAATTCGAACCAGTAGTTCCTGAGATTAGCGCGTTCAACCAAACAAACAAACTCTTCAGCTTTATAATATTAGTATAGATTATAATATATTAATTTACAAAATATTTTATAAATAATTGTGTCGTGTTACAGTAGTATAACCTTATATATTTGCATATTACTGCTACAGATGAGAATTAATAATTTGATAAAATATTAAGTTAAACTTCAGTAGCCTAAACTATGCAAAATAATTTGAGGAAACCATAAACATATAGTTAAAGTGACCTCGTGAATGTTTCATTCTAATTCATTACACATTGCGATGTCAGTTCGGGAGTACCCTTACAAATAACAAGATGTTATCGAGCCAATTTCCGGTTCCATCGACACTGAAGTTGATCGATAAACTTCGCTGATAACGTCCATCCCTACGTCCCCTTCAGTGCTTGTCATTAAGGGTGATCCATCAAAACGTCCGCTAGGATTTAGGGTGTTCGACGCTTGCGCCGTAGCCTTGGGGTTCCGAGGGGGCAGCGAGGGGGTTAAGGGAGGACGGGGGTAACAAACAAAATTAGATATTCGTGCGGTGTCCCCGCAAAGCGGTGAGAGTGCAAGCTGATTGATTGCTTTTGCAAAGATTTACATTTTTACCGAAGCCGTGGTTCCCGTCTGCTGCGCTGACCGACTTGTCTGCTGCCCCGGCGGCTGCGGGGCTTTGACCTATCTGGGAGCACAGTTCAATGTTCTCCCGCTTTCTTATTGACGTTGATTCACGAAAACACAATATTTTTTGTACCTAATAAATAATACTTCATAAATGCTGATGTAGGTACCGAATAAATATAAGGTACTAGTAAATCCGCCCTCGCTTCGCTTCGGGAAACCAGTCCCTTCAAAAATCTCTATAAATTTTAACAAATTATGTTATTCCGATGTCTAAGCTATATTACTGCAAAGTTTCATGAAAATCCGTTCAGTAGTTTTTGCGTGAAAGAGCAACAAACACATACACACACTCACTCACATACATCCTTACAAACTTTCGCATTTATAATATTAATAGGATAGTAGGACTACCGTAAAGCCGAGCCAGGTATTCCTTTATAAGAGACACTTTTTGTTCCTGCAAACCTTTTAAACAATATTCCGACTTTAAGACATTAATAGTCTGTTCATTTCGCCGGCTGGTATAAGTAGCCGTGTTAAAGATTTTCCGACGAAGCAACCACTCCAACTAAAAACAAACACGATCCCAAAGAAAAGAAAAGCTACACTACCCGAGAGAGAAGAGCAATCGAAAGCAAGTCTTGAAACATTACAAAACTTGGCGCAGCTTCATTTGAAAACGAAACAAAGACCTCGCTGCTCGCAAACAAACTACTTAAGCATTGAAATATTGAACGGGGAACGAGCATTTTCAATTTCCAATAACAATGGCTCGGCATGACTTTAATGCCCGTCTCGACACTACAAAAAGGCTATCATTAGTGACTTATTAAATACACAAAGGAAATTATAACGATTATGACATATACACAGAAGAATACCGAATAACGTGCCCTGAGGCACGCCGTGACGCTGTGAGCGGCAATTTCGCTTTACGGTTGCTTAATGAAGATTGTCGCCTCCTCTACGTAAGAAAATACGACGTGTTACTACTCGACAACTTTGTAGTATGCACCTTATTTCCTACGAGGCAGGAATGCAATTCGAATGCGATGCGTCTATGTCGAATGCATTTTAGAAAGCGGAAAAGCACTCATTTGTTATTAGCGAACACCTTATTAGAATGCTAATGGTGTAAAAAGATAATCGAGGAAAGAAAATCATGGACGGAGGTAAAATATTGCTCAGATAGCGTAACGGGAGATTCATTCATTTTGAATAAAGTGGTCGTAATAAAAAGGGAATGATGGAGAACTAACTACACATGGGAACAAAGTGGCTCGCAGTACGGAGACACGGGCGGCGGGAACGCCGGCAAATAAATTCCGTCGTGAATAATAAATGAGAATCGACCACTAGCCCGAGGAATTAGTCGCTCGCTTCACCGGATACGTGGAGAAACACACGTGACGTTAACAATTATTTATACTAATAAATTGTATACAACACATTTTTTATATTGTATAAGTTACCCTTAACTACGATCCCACCTGATGTTAAATGGTAACGTTACCGTTACGTGGTAACGCCTGCTAACTTAGATGAAACCTTTTCATTGTTGAGTGGAAGACAAGATTTATTATTATGCAGGTGGAGCGTCTGTATGTTGTATAAGTAAAAAAGATACAGACGAACCACTTGATAGTAATTGATTACCGTCGCGCATGAACATCAATAGGGCCAAGAAATAGAGAAAAGGAAACAGAATGAACTGATACGAATTTCAACAGACTACCGGGCACCTTTTTACCCACCTTTTCTCAAAGCGCTCAAGCTCAAATTTTCAGAAACTCGCTTTATTAGTACACCGTTGAACAATGCGATATCGATTGCTAATAACAGTCCATCGCTCCTCTCCCGCCGTAAAACAATCAGCTTACAAATGAGAATCGACCACCGGGAGCAATGAAACACGGGTTCGGGAAGCGAGCATATGCGCCGCCGTATTTACGAAGCTCCTAACCTACTTCGACATAAGCGCCTCAAAATTCTTTTCGGCGACACAAAGATTCCGTCCGCGAACACGAATGTTTCGTGCGACTGATTCCGTCTTTGACTCCGTAATGGAAATTGAATGTTGTGTGCAATCTTTCCGTACACGTCGTCTGTGCATAAAATAAAATATTGCGCGTTTGTAGCGAGCGGTTTCTTTGAACTCTTTTATTGAGAGTAGCTTTATGGTGTGTGAAGTGTAAGCAATTGCGCAACTATTGCCAGATGTGATTGTAAAAATAATGAAGAAACCTTACACACCTTTATGTTGCACTTACGATTGCTGCCTGACGAATATGTCGATATCAGATCACTAGTAAACCCGCCCTCGCTTCGCTTCGGGAAACCAGTCCCTTTAAAAATCTCTGTAAATTTTAACAAATTATGTTATTTCAATGTCTAAGCTATATTACTGCAAAGTTTCATGAAAATCCGTTCAGTAGTTTTTGCGTGAAAGAGTAACAAACCCACACACACACACACTCACTCACTCACTCACATACATCCTTACAAACTTTCGCAATTATAATATTAGTAGGAAGTAGGAAGGATAATATTAGTAGGATAGTAGGAAGTAGGAAGTAGGATAGTTTATCCCAGTATCAAAAGATCATTTTGGAATTAAAACTTTTACTTATTTGACCTTACCAATGTCTCAAATGAAAGGCATAATATGTATGTAGGTACGTGCCTATATCAAATTTCAGTATCCATATTAGTTAAGCGTGATAAAATAGCAGACGGACGCATAGATATAGACACTTTACTTACATATTTTCATCAATCCTAGAGTAGGTCATTGGTAAGAACAGCGAGCTGGAGTTAACTCTAGACAAGTGCATCAATGTGCATTTGAAACTGAGGCAAGAATCCCTTCGAGGCGACTATCTGGGTTTTACCCGATGCCTCCTTAGTTAGGAGGAAAGACATTAAAGAAAAAGTCAACTTCAACACTTCAAGATTGGGAGCGTTAAAGCGTCGCAGTTTTATAGAATTATGTTACTTTCGATCGCCTTTTCTTACGCCCAACAAACTAAACAGGATCGCAAAAGAGCGAGCGTCTATAAAGTCTTTACACTTCATTATTTTCCTCGATACCTCCAAACACAAAGCTATTTGTTCCTGCGATGGCATTATGAAAAAGTAACGTCGACGACGTCAAAAGGAAAACGGTTCCTTTCACGTCGGTTCTTCGCTATTTCTGGGATCGATAGGGATGCCCGCTGCACTGGCGGTGGTCCAATGGGAATCGGGGTCTTTGCGGGTACACGTATTGTGGCCTGCCGCTACGGCGCTACGACGCTACGCCGTGCGCTACGAAGCCATTGTGCTACGCGGAGAATGCTACGAATGCCTCGTCACTCACTGCAGTTGTGTTTTCAATACTCCTCGCTCGTTGTGAATCCTCGTATAATTGAGTGACTGAATATTTGCTAAAGTGATAACCATTCCAATTGCATGAGTATTGGAGCCCTAAGTTAGGTAATATAAACAGCTATAAGTCATAATAAATCAGAATTCTAAATGAATTTAATGCAACTAGTTTAATAATAATAATAATAATATAAGGGTCTTTGGTTTTATTTTCGCCCGCAGTGGTATCTTATCACTACACTTCATAACTAATCTATTAAGATCTTGGTTGCGTTATCGAGGAACTTATTCCTGGAATTTTAATAATTATTTTTTCATCGACTCATAAATAAGCCAATTTAAGTGTCATAAATAAGCCAATTTAACTGGTATTTGTGTCTTGTTGGCGCAATTTCCCCGGACACAAGAAATCTTAGTGTGAGGAGTTTTCTTTTATTCCGTATTGTTACATTATAATTCGTATTTAAACCAATGTAAAATTGTAACAAAAATACTTTGTCGAAATAACTACCCTCTAGCTTTTCCTCATTTTACAATTCGCAATCTCATTATAGCGAGCGACGATAAAAAGTTTATAATAGTTTGTACCTTGAAAAACGTTATAGAAAATGCATTTCTAATTTAAAACGTCAAGTCCATTATATGAAAAGAGCGAGCTCCTTATTCTGGTTCGAGTTAACACCTATTCAAGACTTTTGTATGGTCGCATTTATTTTGTATTTAGGGTATTGAAGTACCTTTATATAATAATCGCTTAAGGACCTCCATTTATTCAAAATCCCGGAATCCGAGGCCAACTCGCTGACGGATTCTTTACGCCAACGGAACCGTAAAATACGTTTTTCTTTAGAGATCCTTACGTTACCCCTGGCCGCCACGCTTACGCCTTTTTACTTAGACATCTCACGGCAAAACAAACTTATAGAAAATTACAGTTAGGGTGAAATTGGTATGAAGTCATTTCGAGCAGGTGTAACACCTTTGTGGCGATCCTCAGAGCGCGCGGCGGCGGTGCAGCGGTGTAGCGAAACCGCGCTTTTATGCTAATGCCTATCTGACACCGGCTTTATATCTTTTAGACTTAACCCGGATAATGTTACGGTTGGCGTATTTCATCCAACAAAATAACATTGACGCACAATGAAATTTATTTTAATGGAATTTCATTTCTTGAGTCTTACGTTGAGAACATTAATATTAATTGAAGATTACCTAGATCATTTCCAAGCACTGCGTTCGTTCGTCTTCTATATTTGTAACAGATTTTATTCAGCTGTATTACGGATGGACGTTTATGTATTAATGTGCAGACAACTAATTTCCTAGGACTCAGAAAGTCAATGAGTATTTTTAAATAATTAAAGCAAGTATATATGTAAGGTAACTCGGGCTGTGCTTGTTAGTGATGTGTTATTTGTGTTGTTCATGCCACTTACGACACATGAACTCCTGGTGCATGAATTTATAAGCGTTTCTCACTTATACCCCAAACATACAAACATCCGAGTACATTAAAGACGCTGAGTTGTGTGTCTGTGTGTCGAGCCCCTAAAGCAAACGGCGGCCAGACGGGCGAAGGTGTCGGGCCCCTATTGCAATGTCTTTTATTTCTTCTCATAACTTCTTCAGCGGCGGGAACGTGTTATGTCTACGCCGTCTGCAGGTGTATTGATTGGCAGTCTCATACTGTATCACCAATCCTTGCCTGGGTTTATGTACATTTTACACGACAATAAAGTAGCTGTGATTTGTTGTTTGTAGTAGTTGGACGTAGTTTGTATGCAGGAATTGCAGGTTAATATGACGTACGCTTTGTCATTTTATTATGCGATATTATTTTGTAAAAAGTAAAGTCAATTAATCAACTAGTGATCGAGTTGAGAATTCGGTTCCTAAATAATTGCTTTTTACAAAAAAAAATAGCAACTTCTACGTTAACAAGCACAGATAACTTAAAAACTGCTCGCCAGAGGGCGCTCAATTCAACCCATCTATGAATGAATGAATGAATGAATAATTTATTTGTTCAAGTATGGGTACAATTATGTTAGTGGCAAGAGATTTAAAGATCCCAGCATACTTTGCCAGTACAACCAGACAAGTCTAGGTGTAAAGTTCTCGTCACTACAAATGAATGAAGCCCCAAAACAAGGTAACTGCTGTAAATCGTTGAGGAGTTCCCTCGACTGTATTTCGGCTTCATCAGATCGATTCCAGGCTTTCATTAAATTGTAGTGCTTTAATATAATTAATGAAAACATTAACAAACACACTAGAAGTCCCTACAATTTTTGAAAGTTCCCTTCGATTTCTTTGGTTTGGGTAGCTATCATCAGGTCCTTACAACACCTTTGCAATATCTACTTTCCAACAAAAGAAGAATGATCAAAATTGGCTCATAATCGACGAAAAATCCCTGAACACGCACAAACAAGCATATAATTAAGTAATTATAAGATCGAATTGAGAACCTCCTTCTTTTTGAAGTCGGTTAAAAACAATTTAGACGATGCGATAAAATGACAAAAATATACCTATTTTTGGATACATACTCACTTTAGTTAATATAATTTGTGAAAAGTATATTCATATATAATCTTCGAAGTCTAAACAGCTTTGAGAAACCAAAACACGACATATCCCAACGGTTTCAATACTCAAAACCTATTCTAAGCTACAATAGTCGTACAACTGTTGCGAGCCACTGTACCGCAAGTAGCCTAACGAAACCCTTGGTCCGAGAATACGTAGCGAGGGCTCTGGAGCATGGCTCTGAACGAGGAGCACCGAGCAGCGCTTGTTGAAATAAAAGAACAGGACAAAGCTGAACCAGCGGTATCTCCGACAAATTAACGATATGCCGTATGGAATTACTGAATCGAGCCACGCAACGACGGCACACCAAAACTAAACCTTACCGCCCCAATACAGAGCTGAATATCGTTCGCGTCCCCATTAATAATGCAGGTAAAAATGCGTGAGTAGTAAATCAGGACGAGGGAATAATTTTCCCGCGCGAGAATGTGGTAAATCAAGGAGGAACGCCAGCTCCCCTCACGTCGCTATACAAATGCGTGCTGTAATTAAAACTGTAGTGAATTTAGAATAGAAAACTATTATATTCAACACGCAAAGAGATAAAGGCTGCTCAAGTGTGAACCGCGCTCAAAGCCCCGTCGCGCCAGAATGGTTATTTTGTAACGGAATAAAACCAAAACAATATAATGACGGCGGTTTTATGAGGCGTGACGTCACGATGACGTACTTAGGACGCACCGAATCCAGAATGGCTGGTGGTGTTTAGGTGGGTAGTACAGTTAAGGTAGAGGTTGTGGATAATAGATACATGTAAACTCGGGGTAGCTGAATGTAATAAAAATAACAATAAACGCTTACACTATTCCACTAGCCCCTGCTTAACTCGTAATTTAAATTAGGTTCTTAATTAATGTTTTAACCGTACCTATTAACTCTGAAATATCAGTTCCATTGTTTATATAATTAATTTCATATTAAGTTTTTCTCCGAACCCACTTATAACATCCACGGAAATAAAATCACATGCAGAAACTATCCACGTGAAACAGCAGTAAATTAATATATCGTTACCTTATCATTATGCTAAGTCACATCTAAAACTGAGAAGGGGAATGTGTTAAAAATGATCCATTTTATCTTATCGTAAAGTGAAAATAATTTTTCATTGAATAACAAAATCCGGCAACATGGCAGTCGCGATGAAAAACGATACTTGTCATTATTTGCTTCAAAGCGAATCGTCGAGTCACTAAAAGAAATCAAGATAATACAAAGGGCTTTTCACTCGCGCCCCTGGAAGTGTCAAAAACATTTTATAAATACACTAGTAAGCCCGCCCTCACTTCGCTTCGGGACATATGCCTCTATACCACAATGTATCTACCCTCGAAAAATGTTTCAACAGAATTCTTTACAATATAACATAACGTATTATACTTAATTGTTTTTTATTCGCGAACCGATTAAAGTACAAGTATTAAACACTGAAATAATCTTATTCCTCCCTTAACTAACTAAATAAATCGAAATCCATATAGATCAAAATGTTATATTAGCGAGGACAAGCGTTCAAACAAACACGCAGTAAAACCAAGAGCATTTCCAATGCGTTATTGGCCAAAAAGGATGCGTGGATTATTCTGTTCAATTTGTTTAATGCGCATATTCTAGAACGACTAACCCTCATAAATTAAATCGTTATTAAGTCATTTAAACAAATTTAATTACCCAATTATTTCTTAGCAAGCATTACCATTAGCCCTCTAAATTAGTATTTAAGGACCCGGACAGTAGTTCAGGGTCTCCATTAATTACTGCAGGATCATGAACCCGTTAGGTCCAGCTCCAGAATCCTTCCGATCCAGAGACGGCACATTTAACTAGACCAGAAACGCAGCTACGTCCTAAAGTCTGACTAATTGCTCCGCAAGTTAACTTCTGCACATTTAATGAAATAAATTGTGGGAACAGTAGGGATGTAGCTACGAGTTACATTCGCTGTCCAAGTCTTTACTTACCTAAAAGAATGTCTTTGACAGATCTGCACTGGTAAATAAATGTGTTTGTAATATTGATGAAATGGAAATTGAATTTTCATGACCCTTTATGCTGAAAACATGATAGTTAAAAGATAAAATGATAGTTGATCAGTTAGTCAGTACACATTAGGACTGCTAAGGCAATTATAGTGATAGTTATTTATTTTAGTTGTTATTAAGTTCTTTCAGAGTTTATCACATGATGATCTAAGTATACTAACATTCCGACAAGAGTATAATTACCGTGAGCGCTTTCAGGTAAATAGCGTTTTAATTTCAATGTAGCCTCGTATCTTAATCTTATCATCTCTAGCTTGCCACCTCGTATAAAGATATAACGGTTAAGTGAAATAGCGCGTTAGTCGCATCTGGTGCTTAAACCATGAAAGCGTCTAAGCCGTTTGTCTTGAGCTGTCCTTTAGAACACGCACCGCTCCCACTTCTCTTTATACGCGGGTGAATAATTTCTTTCCCAGAATTCGCGGATGAATAATGTGCCGTCGAGGCCTTTTTGCGGCTTTAAATGAACCGCGCGTTGATAAAACATTAACGGATTTATATAATGCTTGTCGACTTCGTACCCTGATGATACAAAATGAACTAAAATCAACATAGGTGTTCTAATAAGGTGTAACTTCCGTTACTGAGCGATTGAGTGACTGACAGACAACGCACGTCCGAAACTGCTGAAACTTGATTGTACCTATGTTTTTGGTGGGTGCAACATAATCGAACCCAGCACCCCTCTCTTCGTAAGCCAAGCCACTACCAACTATGCTACGTGGTCGTCTTTGATATTGACATTGGTTAAAATAATACCTTCATTAGTGATTTAAGAGACCGACTTATATTGCAAACCTACTCTATAATTGTTATGTAATATACCATCCCTCCACCAATCTGCTCTAGGCCGCCTCAATAATGAGAAGAAACCCGTGATCAGTAGTGGGCCATTAATGGATTGAAGCCAATATACCATTATATTACATAGTGTATGCTCAGTATGTCTATATAATTATAATAGTGTAAGGCCATTACAACTGAAGCAATTGCCCGGCGTATGCTACATCGCGCGTGAACCGGTAATCCTTACAGGGTACGGAAAGAGCCGCCCTCAGACGTCTTGCTTGTTGTTGCTCTTCCACAAGAACGCTATATTATATCATAGAGATTGTATTGCTATTTACTTAGTCTTAAAGGATTATTAAGAATCCGACGAGGGATGACTTTCTGTTACTATACCTTCCTACTCGCGTAATTTGGTAAACTTGGACACACCTAGAATAGCATAGCTACGATTAGTAGGTACAGAGCACAACTTAATAAATGTACATAGGTATTACGTACGTGTAATGTAATGCAAAGCAGAAAAAATATTGATTTATACCAAGATTTTACAAGATTCACCTTCACCGAAATATATGTAGGTACAAATCTTACTAAATCAAACAATATTTTAATAAATTTATACACTATAATTTTTACATACAACTTTCATAAATACTGCAATAGTCCATTTAAGCGACTGACTAAGTAGGTACAGTATCTTATTAAATATAACCTAATGAAAAAGTTCACCGAAGCAAAGGACTGAGAGAGGGTTCATTTAGTGCCTAATCCTCGCGGGCCGGGGGATGAGGCGAGGAAATGAGATGTGGGGATATCCTCCGGTAATCCAGTCGCTGCTAATGCTCAAAGCAACATGGACCGCAATTGCTTGTAAGCCTCTTACATTTGGAGATTTTTGTTGTTTCATGACAACAACGGATAGAGCTACGTTCGCCTCTTGTCCCCTAATAATAAAAACGAGTTTAACAAAACGTAATTTTTATTACCGAAAAACAAAACCCGACAAAGACAAAATAAACCAGTCTTAATCTTAAACGAATTTGCCGCTGCTTTGCATTCAAGGCAAAAATTTACAGTGTTTAAACGTCTCCCGGCTTGCGGCACTCGCTCCGCAAATAATAGCCAAAGTTGCTGCTGAATTTGGAAGCGCCGCTAGCCGCTCGTGAACCGAATGTTTAGAGCTACGGGCTACAATATTTTTGTTCTGCGACTGTAGTTTCGTGTAAGGAATTACTTTGCTAAAGACGGTTTAAAGAAACGGGGGTCGGAGAGCGAAGAATACGGCGCGGCCGTCGCGTGTCTCGACTCAGCTTAAGTGATATTCATGTTCTCGAGCCGCGCTGCCTGCGACGGGATAATTGTTTATTTACGACGATTAAACTTAGAATAATGACCCCGGACGAGTACTAAGACGGAGCTCGGCTTAAACAGTTTCTAGCGTGCAATGCAATTAAGACACTCTGGGAAGCCAAGAAAAATTTCTTGCCTTTTTAAATTTCTCCTTTTTGTTTTCCCAACTTCAAGAGTTCTGCGGCGGTCGTGCTCTTTATTTTTAATGTAATTATCTACGTAAAATGTTACTCCGCATTTGAAACGGTGCTTGTAAATTAGCAGAAGACTTTGAGGGCCATCTAAATGTACTGTTATTAATATTTGGGCGCTCGCGTCACGCGGTGGTCGATGTGATAAGCGACGACCATTAATATCGTAGCCAAATATAGGTTCAACACATAAAATACTTAGTATACAATCAATGGAGAAATTTGGAGTACATACCTACACCTAAAACCATGATATAAAATTTTATAGCTGATTTACTTCAAAAACTAATGTACGCTTATCAATGCAGGTAACCCCATTGTCTTATCGAAGCTCAAAGTGAATAAGGATAATGAGAGTAAATTACTAATCGAAAATTGTATGACTATTTTCTGTTTCTCATGACAATTATCAAAGATTTTTCATTTGAAGAGATAATATTAACTTCACGTAATATTATAACTCTCAGTTATTGGCACCGCTCCCGTGAACAAATCACGAACAGACGACTACAAAACCCTGCCAGATAAAAACAGAAAACGTAACGCTGGAATAAATTAGGTAGAGATAATAAAAAAACGTGTAAAAATAAGGGGAGAGAGGGCAAATTTTGTTGTTGAACTCGTTGAGAAAGATTGGTCCAATAATGAAATATTTAATCTCGGCGGCGCACTCGGCCGCTCCGCTCGGCCGCAGGAAGTGACGACGGAGCCAAGAAGAAGAGATGAAATAAACCACTCAATTTTGTCTTGTTTGTGTTCCCAGCTGCAGACAAGTGGGACACTCCAAATATTCTGAAAGAATTGAATATTTCTATTTACAGTGAAATCGTTCATGAATTGCAATACAAATGGTTTGAAATAAGGCAATGCTTTATATTTATTGCAATAGAATAGTAATGTAAATGAGTTTAACCGTAAATATCATCCGATACACGGTACGTTTCACCGGGTTTTTATGTTCATAATCGACAAACGCATCTGACGGTTTGTGATTGTTGTCGCCCATGGACTATAGACATCAATAACACCAGGGGCATTACCGTTCCGTAGTCGACAAGAACGCTAAAACGCTAACACACACATACCCCTGCAGTAGGTTATTATCTATGTCGCGGGTGGCATGGACTACACATATATAACACATTACAAATTACACCCATGACCCGAGTACAAATATTTACCTGTCACATAAATATCTGCCCCGACCGGGAATCAAACCCGGGACCACTCGCGTCGCAGGCAGGGTCGCTACCAACTAGGCTACAGGGTCGTCAACCAAATCAATCCAAGATTGAAGAAAATCTAAAGCCTTCAGCCGTAACATGAAAACTCGATAGACTACTATTTAGCCAGTCGTATTCGTAGCGACGCGGCGACGTATCGAAATTATCAAAATTCGGATTTGCACCGGGACATACATTTCATAGTTTTTAGGGTAGGTACACATAACATTGTTTTTAGTTTGTTATGTCACTTAAATGTTATAATTACGAAGCTTAGCAGTTTTATAAGTTAAGAAAAAAGCATATGGGTGTAAATTTTAGGTATCAATAAACTAAAATAAAATCTAGCTACTGAATCGCAAAGTCACAAAGAACGAAAAGGATTGTGGGGAGCGACGCATAACCCAACAATGGACATCCGTCCGTGAATTGTCGAAAATTGCCGAACAAAAACCGGATTAAGCCGGTTATCGGCGGCTGCTAATAATAATAGTGTCCCCAGTAATCCGCCATGATGGATGACAGCCCCACCCTCCCCCACCCCTTTTAATTGCCGGCGTGAGTGTACGGCCGTCAGTCATGGGGAATTTTCGATTTATATTATAATAAGTTCGATTCGGTTTTAGTCACAGCTCCTTGACGGTCCCTTTAATAAAGGTTTTGTCAGTTGCGCCGTGCGCGTGCATTCACCCTCATCGAATAGGGGTTGTACAAGATTGACTAAAAACTGGTTGTCTGTAAAGTCGGTTTACTGACGATAGTTGAACGTGACAACGTCTTAGAAAATACTGATGGAATGATTGACAAATAATATCATCAAAGTAAACAAACGTCATGAAATCGTATTTAAAGTTACAGAAATTTATCAATAAAAGAAGGATGAAATAATAGTAACAATTTAAAACATTTATTTATACAAAGAATTATATTTAAAACATTGTAACACCATCCGCCATCTAGCGCTGCTAACCGTTAGACACAACTAAGTGAGGTAACAAACGAGATTACTTACTCTACTTCTTCAGAGATGGCGCTGTACCATTTTCTGAAACACGCCAACATGTGTACGCCGTAGCTACCATAAGTAATGTTAAGGATGTCTGTCTCTCTCGCTCTTAGGCGGGCTAACCATGCCCGAGTGGAAGGGACGCGTGCCTCTCACTCGCTCTCATTGTAAGCGCAGAAGTGTGAGCGGCTGTGCGTGACCGTGACACAGTTTCTTGAAGTGCCACCCGGTAATCCAATTTATAAGACGTTATCACGTCAAAAAACTCACATCTCTGTCACATACCTATGTAGGTTTGGCCTCATCTCCAAACGGTAGACCAAATGCTATCAAAGTCCTAATAACAAAATAACTTTACACTACCGAAATTGCCGTGTAGAGGAATACAGAGGACGAGTATCTTTGGATAAAACTGAATGGACCAAAGCGACTGAATGGACTGAAGCCCCCCTGGAGGACTTTTACTATGGATAAAGACGTCCTACATGGTTAATGAACCTGGGACTAATGCTGGTATTATGGTGTAGGTAGGTACAACACTACGTTCACGTTCCATATGGAATTCGTTTTAATTGTATCCTACACAAATGTCAGCTTTCCGTCCCTGTGATTAAGGTAGATTGAAAATAAATTTTGCTCACAAGCTGAAATTGAGAAAAAATTGAAAATGAGTAGGTATACTGGCAGTTCGATATTCTCCACGACTCAAGCACAGTCGTTGATATGCAGATCAATACGGTCTATCAGCACGTCAGCACCGACGCAGGCAATAAATCACCGGAGCAAGTGACCGTCGGCTCCTACACTCGACATTCACAATCCTGGTAACGTCCGTTCAGCCGCACTTTGCTCCACAGAGCTCGGAATGATTGACGACTGCCCCGCGTCATACGCGCACTGTCATGGGCGTCATGGCATCGTCCATCTAAACCCCGTCAATACCGTAACGACCAACTATTGCTGCGGCTTAATTGAACCGTAAACATAGCCTATTAAGGTTTACAATGGCATAGCCGTCGTTTTAGGGTATTTATTTTAGTAAGCTGAAGTTTATTGTTATAAACTTTTTATTTGATAGTTTTAAATTGTCCATGTTAACTGGTGGACGTGTTGACACTATCGATTGTTCCAATTGTTTGCTGTTTGAATAATTTAAGTTAGATGAACTCGATGTATAGTTTTATTTTTGTCAATAAAAGAGCACATGTCATGAGCTACCTGTTTGGTCAAAGCAAAGGAATAAACGCCACAATACATTTAAGGTACCTTTGTGATGTTAGCAATCAAGTCTATTTACAATTCAAGTGGAAAGTGGAAAATTATGATTTAAATAAATATGAAATAAATACAGAAAATAAATATAAAAATGTATGGTTCCTTATTTTACATTTAGTTTCATTGAAAGTAAAAATATGTATGTACTTATATTTCGAGAAAAAAAATAATTTCTCAATAAATAAAATAAATTGTCACGCAGCAAGGGTTTCGTTACTACGGTCAGTGTATATATCATTTATCTGTATCCCATGGAGGCAAATGTAAGTCCTTCCACATTCAGCGGCCGTACGGGACCCGTGTAATTTAATTGCGCCTCACCCGCGGCCACAATGGCCCGTGATTGGCCCGCGCGCGGAATCCTAATTCGCATCCGAAGCGCGCCCAATCTTTCTCTTAGAGCCAATTGGACGTGTGGGCTTCATACTTACCTAGTTATGGACGGGTTTCTTAATTTGACGAAGGGAAAAGAAAAATATTTTTCTATTTCCTGTCCAGACTTATTTAGGTCTATTCTTATTAGTTTCAGCCTGCGGCTTCGTCCGCGTTGTCGTCCGAAAATGATGAAACACCTTTAAAATCCTTTTTTACGATATAATTATAGCCTATATCCTTTCCCAGCGTCAACAGTATGTACCAAATTTCATGAAAATCGGTTCAGTGTTTTAGGAGTGGAAGACTAAAAGACAGACACACTATGATTGAATATTCATACCAAATAACAACTCATACTCTCTTTACCAGAAACCAAGCCTTTTTTATATTGATCATCGCAATATTGTTTGGCCCGGCCACGAATCGAACCCAGAACCCCCCACTTTGCCGTCGGAGCACTACGAACAAGGCTACTTATCAAGCAGCACAGTTGCACAGTACACTATAATATTTTATATTTTTTCCTAGAATAGAGACTAGGGTGTAGGGTCCAATAAAATATTGACTGCGAACCTTTTTTGAAACAAAATTATTTTATTATTGACTCGCGTCGTAGGTGTTGTGCCCTAGATACTATGTACGGTACGGCAAAGAACTGTTATTGTATTAAGTATCTAAGTCTATGACAATTACTATGTTAGTGTAAAAAAAACATTTCCCGCACAATATGTAAGGAAAAAATACAATACAATGGTGGGACACACAGTTAGAGCGACTAGGAGGGAGCTTCTGCATTTTAAACAGATCTTGCACTCACTAAACCCAAAAGCAAAGTTATAAAAATAAAGTTGCATAGCCACAAACATTCATATGGCACGAACGAGTCTTGTAATATTCTTCCGTAAGTTTGCTACTTGAGCTGCACCGAACACTACGTGTTATCAGCTGTACTGTAGTATCTAATATTGATTCTCACCTTATTGCAGGCGCATCGCACCGACAGAAGTCGAGTTCCTTGCTCCTCCGTACTAAATATTTACCTCCACGAAACACCTTCACAATTGTTCACCGAGGACCACCGCGAGCGACAAACGGTTTTATTGCCAAGTCCATAGAGTCTCGTTTCATCTGTCGACGACACTCTTGTTTGTATTGGAGCCCGGACGCCGAGAACTACCGGTTAACGATTGTTTAACTTAATCGTTATTTTTAACGTTGACGTTGAACTTATTTTTACGGTTATCGCCGTGGACCAGCTTGTTTGATACACTTTGCCTTACTGTTTATACTCCTTATGTATATTTTTTATTTCTAAGATTATATTATTATAACACTAGTAGCCAATATATTAATAGAACAGCACTAATTACATTACTTGAATAATTATTGTTATAGTTTATGTCCTTAAAATGAATGCTCTAAGTCTTTATAACTTTATTTTTTTTCTTCACTGCAATGCTAAATAACCTTAAGTGAATATCGTGTGCAAGTTTAGAAATATCCTAAGGCGTAAATTTTAGTTGTTAAAGAATACAGCGTGCACTACAGTAATTTCAAAAAGCTTTCAAATATTTAAATAAGTGTAGTTTATTAAATACCTAGTTGAAATACTTAGTAGTAGATTTAATTAGTTATATAAATGATTCTACTGTAACTTTAGATAAAATCCTAGTTGTATTTAAAAATACAAAGTCCTAAAAATTCACAAACTTTTCTAAGACTAAACTATGGCCATAACAATCCACTAACACTATATTAGATTGTCTCGGTTCTCCACAAAATAAGTAGTTAATGATAGTTGCAATCACTTTATTCGAGTGTAAAAGTTGCGAATCGGTCGGTCGTGGGGCGTCCGCGGGCGGGCGGCGGGCTCGCAGCGCCGCGAGCGAGTGAGGGCGGGCGGCTCTCTCTCTGCTTATATCAGCGCGAGGATACTACTGGCATGTACTATGTTACGGTTACGAGTGACTGTAACTTTGGTGCTGGTTGTACCAATGTGCAGATGTAGGAAAATCTGTCAGATGAGGTTTTAAAATTTGCAAGTATCGAAAACAATATAATATACCGTTCGTTCATTTATTACTAAATGTTTGTGATGTCACAAGTACACAAGTTAGGTTGACAAAACTGTGTTAAAAATCAATATCTAGCAATTTTAACGAAAACAAAACTTTAATATGAGAGTTTCCCACGATTTCTCCCTCTGATTTTTTTTCATTTTCTAATAAGGAAAAATCTGTGTGAAAATAGTGAGTGAAAATATTGGCGTCGAACATCCTTTTTTTGAAGACGGTTAGGCACTTCTCACACAACGCTATTCATGAGCTACGCGACTGCAACGCTACCCAAAATTAGTATGTATTTGACACTATGCACTGACAGGACGATGCGTCTTCTGTCAGTCAAAAGTGTCAAATACATCTAATTCTGGGTAGCGTTGCAGTCGCGTAGTTAATAAATAGCGTAATGTGAGAAGTGCCTTAAAGTGAAGATATGTCTGATTATACTCGAACCTATTCTAACCAGTAAACTAAAATAAAAAATATATTTCGATTCATATGGAGAATACCAATCAAATTAAAGTTCCTTTAATTTCTTACACCAAACAATACATTATAGCAATAAAGTAGCAGGTACACACTCGTTAGTGTGTAATTAACGTATCAACGCGCGTAGTAATTTTATAGGAGTTGTTACGCAATGACTATAAAGGTGTAGAGTAACTCGGGCGACCCATAAAGCTAATGGTCCGCTAATAAACTGGATGACGAGGGAATAGGTACATACTTCCGGGCGGACGTGTCGGCTACACGGATCGGAATAGCATTATAGGGTTGTTA
The DNA here is from genome assembly GCA_905404135.1 of Hesperia comma. Classification (NCBI taxonomy): domain Eukaryota; kingdom Metazoa; phylum Arthropoda; class Insecta; order Lepidoptera; family Hesperiidae; genus Hesperia; species Hesperia comma. The sequence continues at coordinate 452,128 of FR990026.1, read as the reverse complement.
AGCGTGGAGGGAAACATATTCATTGTCAGTTAATAAAAATAGATTACAAAGTTTATTGTTTTGTACTTACTTCATACTACTTAAGAGTACTTTCTTGACGGATAACATCAAATTCGGTATTCGATATTTCGTGATGTGTGAATTAATTTTCGTTTTATAAATTAAGATTAGATTTGACGATGAAAGTGGATATTAAGTACCTAGTTTCCAATAATTATATCGGTTACTTAAGATCGTAAGTGAAAACCTTTGCCACCAAGTGGTTCCTCAGTACATATTTAAGCTAGTTTAGTTAAAAAGAGATAAGTGATACTTCTCTATTAGAATACTTTTAACAACTAAATACTTTGGTTTACGTCGTCCGGATTGTTTTATGCTAGTCCTAGAAAGCATAAAAATTCTTTAAACGTCTCGGCAAATGAAGAGTGTGAGAACCGCGGGTCATACCTAGACTAAATTTTCCACAAAGACACCACAAGCACATAGTACACGTGACAACCCCGTAGTCTAGTTGGTAGTGGTCTTGTCTGCAAAATGAGGGGTCCTGGGTTTGATTCCCGGCCAGGGCATACATTGATGTAACACATAGTTGTTTGGTCTCTGGTCGTAGATTTTAGTGACGTGTTGTATTATCCGTGAATCTTATGACACAGGGAATCCCTGTATAGAAGTTTGAGTATGTCATGTCTACCGTCCGGTACCGACGCGTCAGCGGGTAGTCCCGTCTCGCCCTATTAAACTTTACGCCGATATAAAAATTTTATGAGGCTGTCGAGAGGATTACGATTCGCATTAACCGCCACTCGGCCCGACCCGCGCAGATAACAGAGATTGGGGCACCAATTATTTCTACTTGGCTTACTTTTACACAACTTGTAAGGGCCTATTTTTATATCGTTTATATTTTTATGACTGTACTTCAGAGAGCAAGAAATAATAGAAACAATGTCTATACACCATAAATAATTTTATTAAAAGATTCAAATTTACCTTCCCGGTTTTTAAATTTAGTACACATTCTACAGGAACTTATAAAAGCGAACTTCACAATTTAAACTTCGGAATCAAGTTAGTGAGTTACTTGCATACCACCCTTAAGCGGCGACTCCGAAGAAATATTTAACTTTCCCCTTATGTAGCTACAAAATAAAATAAAATAAAATCTATGCATAAGACCTCAAATAAAACTAATTGGTCGATGTCTACGTGGAATTACATATATTTTAGGAAAACAAATAGTACTTATGATTGCATTATGTGCCTAAGCAATAGTGTTTCATCTATTAGTTGGTGTGTAAGTAGTAGTTGTTTCACTACGATACGGATACAGTCCTCGATGAGTTTAGTTTAAAACCATATAGTAGTTTGTTGGTTGTAGTTGGTCTGTCACTTTGCTTCCACTAATGTAACGGCAAGAGTGCGCTTGGGGTTTCATTTTTATTATATTTCATTCAGTTTCATTTACAAATACACAAATTCCGAGTAATTAAGTCTAAGTAAATATTATTTTGAAGGAAGTTACTAGGACTAGGACTAAGGCGAATTACGCTCACACACACACACACACACACACACTAGGATTTCCTGTGTTGTAAACGACATGAATCACACACAAGACAGGATTGCATACCAAGACCTAGAACGGAATACATCATTCACCGCCTCTCTCGGGATCGAACCCAGGACGCCCAAAGACTCCTCTACCGGCATTCCGGCATTGCCACCATTGACCTACCTACAGGATCATCAAAGGTATAGTTTTATAAACATGGGTTCCCTAAAGCGAAGCAGGGTCTGTTAGTGGTCTCTAATAATACCGTAGACGTTTTTACTACCCCACAGCTCTACCTGCGCGGTAGACAACAATTGTACCGAGTATGTCATTACCGAGAGCAGCAACACTACAACCAAAAAAACACTTGCACTGACAATTGACTGCAGCTCACTAACAACGCACTTGCTTAATTACAGTAAAAAATATTGAAATCACACGTCACAAGCCTCGAGAGCGCCGCCATGCCGCCGGGGAGTCGCGAGGCGCTCCAGTCTCCACCATTGTTCATTTATAGCGAGGACACGACACCCGACACCTCGTAAACTGTAGTGCGATTACACTGTTATATGGTATGGGTTATGGGGTTTTATGGCGCCGTACGGTTAATGGTGAGGGCTAAGCGTTTGTCAGGTCGCGCAGCTGCATTGTTGGCGACACTCAGTTTCATATTGGTTTGTGGAGGTGTTCGTAATTATGTTACCGGTTTTTAATTACTCACTTTGCTGCAATAAAGCTGTACTTCGGAATTTAATCAATTTCATTTTACTCTATTTGACTGCTCCACGATACAACAGTACGTATAGCTAGGTAAATTGTATTTCTGTCATGTAAGCTTATCACGTTATTGGGAATTCCTTCAATGTACCTTCGTTAATATCTTTTTAGGTAGGTACCTACCATATTTTAACGTCTACACGGGCTCATCCTATTTTAAATGGAACTTAAGATTAATATGGATGAAGATTTGGAAGTCTCTACTATATTGCTAAATGAATTATAAAAAACGACGCAAAAAAGTTATGAAGTAAAATTCAAAAAATACGGTCGAATTGAGAAACCGTTAAAAACATCAGTGTATGCTTAATCTATGGTTCAAAGTTGGATTGGATTTTAGACTCTGTGACAACTGGAACTCGGGCACATATTTGTAAATCAAGTAAATATAGACATTATGCCTATATTGTAATCTGCCTAGATTTAGTTACAAAAGAGTATCGTGACATTTTATCAAAGCAATGTTCTTAAACAACCGGCTCATTTAAATGCGTAAGTGTAGAGCGCTAAACCACTTACTACATAATGCGCGATTAGTCGTCAGCTAATCCCGGGCAGGCACGGAATACAGCGCGCGCCCCTAAATCCCGGCGCATCTGTGCGATCCCGCCGTCGCTGCAACCGCCTGGGAACCGCTCCAACTGGCACTCTACATTGTTCCATGCTTACATGTTAAAACATTCCCCAAATCATCTTTTACGGGAAAATGTTTCTAAGGAAAGAAGAAATCTGTTTCAAAGTTGGAAGGGAACCAGAAATGATTATGAAGATGTGGCTTTTGCAGTTACAAACAGAAAATATTGAATAATCCCGACCAGGTGTACTGACGACCTGAAGAAGACGGCAGGCATCCGCTACATTGAAAGGGCTCAGGATCGGTTAGAATGGCGTCAGTTAGGGGAGGCCTGCGTCCAACAGTGGACATCGATAGGCTGATGGATGAATCTTGAATAGCAAATACTTATTTTTATTTATAACTAGCTTTCCGCCCGCGGCTCCGCCCGCGTGGAACTCAGTAGGTATGTCACAAAGTTTTTCCTGCGTGAATCCCGATCCCGCGAGAATTCTAGGATAAATAGTGGCTTATATATAACATTCCACAACTTCCACTACCTCCCAGTAAAAGCCCCATTTGAGCTTGCGAGTTCATTCGCGAATAGGAGCTTTTCCCGCGTGAACGTCGATCCCGCGGGAATTCTGGGATAAAAATATATGTTGCTCCATAACCTCCTTTATCTCCCAGTGATAGTCCCATAAATAAAAAAATCTAAGCCCGCGACTTGGCACGAAGGTGTTTTTCCCGCGTGTATCCTGATCCCGCGGGAATTGCGGGATAAAAAGTAGCCTATAAGTATGTTGGTCCACAATCTCCTCTATCTCCCAGTGAAAGTCCCATAAAAATATAAGCCCGCGATTTGGCGCATAAGAGTTTTTCCCGCGTAAATCCTGATCCCGCGGGAATTTCTGGATAAAAAGTAGCCTATATGTTGCTTCAAAACCTTCCGAATCTCTCAGTAAAAGTTCCATTAAAATCCGTTCAGCCGATCCGGAGATAAGCGTGTACAAAGAGACAAACTTTTTTTATAACTTTTCAACCCCTATTTTACCCATTTAGGGATGATTTTTTAAAAAACTTTGATACAGGTTTTTCATTATTTTTTTTCATAATTCTAAACACCAATTTTCATAACACCTGGTTTACAATTGACGGACTTTCATACAAACTTTGAACCCCTATTAGACCCCCTTAGGGGTGGAATATTAAAAAATCCGTTCTTAGCGGATCCCTTCTAACTATCAACTACTACCCTGCCAAATTTCATCTCAATACGTTCAGCGGTTTCTGAGATTTTGTGATGAGTGAGTCAGTCAGTCAGTGACCTTTCGCTTTTATATATAAAGATAACAAGTAAGGAACAATACATTGTTAGAAATTAATACGCCCCAATAGGCTTCTCTCAAACCATAGGCATACGTGAAAACTTTTTTTTTAAACTAAACTAAGCCAGCTACAGTGAGGACAATTCACCTCCCTACCTTGCTATTACTGCTGTTAATATTGCTCTCTGATGCGTGGTCACATACAAATTACATGCTATATGAATTCTGGCACATGTTTTACTTACTTTAACGTATTGTTTATAATTGTTCGTGATAAATCGTATAAAAGGCGGTGTAATCCGCCGCATATTCGGACGCGCGTGTGTAAGCATCTCTCCTGGGAACTACACCATATGCTGTTAACTGAATGGTTGGTAGTACCTACCAGGCATCTACAATAAATTACTGTAATAATAATGCTTTTATCTTCTCTGAGTGTACCTCACCTCATGTATTCGACGCTTATAGTCCTACTAGTAAATCCGCCCTCGCTTCGCTTCGGGGAACCAGTCCCTTCAAAAATCTTTATAAATTTTAACAAATTATGTTATTCCGATGTCTAAGCTATATTACTGCAAAGTTTCATGAAAATCCGTTCAGTAGTTTTTGCGTGAAAGAGCAACAAACACACACACACACACACATACATCCTTACAAACTTTCGCATTTATAATATTAGTAGGATAGGATAGTAGGAAGTAGGAAGTAGGATTGATTTTATTGCCTACTAACCATTCGATATGCTCATACGTTTTGCGACATCCCATTAGTTATAAAAATGTTATACAATATTTTATTCCCTCTTTTACTGTAGGGTAATAGAAACTTGCTCTAATAAAAAAAACAGGAATAACGTGACCTTCCTACTGAATCACTTTAGTTATTAATTTGACTGACTTTACTCATTCAATGAATCTGTTGTTACTGTAATCCAACTTGTCACCTTACCTATCTCATACACACGCGTTATCTGATCGTGCAAAGAATCGTCCTAGATCGCGTATAACTCCAACTATGGAAAAACCAAACCTATAATTTTTATTTAGGTACAATGGTACCTTTCCTGTATATCAAATACAATGGTATTTGATATATTTTTACGAAATATGTATGAAGGTTCTCATGTTATGAGACAAATTATCAAATATGTCACTTTTATCAAGCAGGTAGACAAAACTACATTTTTTAACTTAGTTAATATTCCAAAAAAGAACATTACTAAAAATAACTTAAATTAAAATGCGGTAGGAAACGATCCAATGGAAAGTAAGCTAGTACATTTATATCAAATGCCTACGTATTTGATTTGACATTCACTTGAGCCGTCGAATACGGGTGTTAGTTAGCGAAGTATTGTCATGTATTTAGTGCAGAGTTGGTCCCAGTACATAGCTGGAGTCGCGGCGGATACACAGCTATCTGCCGGAAGCGCTCTGGGAGGCTGCACGACGGCTATCTAACACCAATTTTAACTACACCGTTTCTGTACATCGAAAAGCCATGTCACTTTACTAAGATTCATTTTAGTAATTTAGTGGTGTTTATTCAACGACCATTTTTAATATACTTAATTTTAGCATCATTTTGCTTTAAATCTCGTTACTTAAACGAGTACCTATATAAATATTATATTATTTATACGAGTATCAGTGGTATTATTTTCTTTATAAAATAACTAACTTTTTACTAAATAAATAACCGACTTCAACATCGAGAAGTAGCTATAACTCAAAAACATAATAATTGAGACAATTTATCTACAGAAGCATCGGTGGTTCAGTGATAGAATGCTCGCCAGCTACGCGGGCGGCCCGGGTTCGATAACATTTGCAGGAATTATAATAAATTTAGATTTAGAAAATTCAGAACAAATTTTCCATACAAAATCCCATTTTTACGAGTATTGCGTACCTATTAGTACGTACCTATACTCGTAAATTACTACGTATCGCGTGCTCGAAAGTACCTGACAATTTATGAATAGCAAAAGCATTGTCATGACTGCTTGCGGTATATTCTAGGTACCTAACTGATATTCGTATGAATTCGGGATCTGCCTTTGGAAAATAGAAATACGGAAATATAGCTTTGGGGAGCAGGTCGTCAGATAAACTACCATTGATTGCTCGAGCCGTTTATTAACTCGACCACGGATTGATTCTCACAATGTAATAACAATTACAACAATCATGCACAGGTAGGTAATAATAGCAAAGCAGTAATTTCACCGCTTTTTCGACTCTAACCGCTAATGCCAGGTTAGCCAACCTACACTACTTCTACATTACTTATTGCCAACTTACAACATTATGGACATAGACGCAGACATAGATAATTACAATTTGTCTATGTAAAACAGCGACCCGAGAGTCGGGCCGAATCATGTTCTCCACATCTATCTATATCTACTTATAATAAATCTGTAGAGAGGTCAATTCTGTACATTAAATATATTTCCAAAATAACTATCACGGGGTGATTAGGGATCGATACTGATGCCAAAAATGCAATCAGTAAAATTTTTGTCTGTCTGTCTGTCTGATGTATAACCGTTATAGAAACAAAAACTACGCGACGGATTTTAACGAAACTTGGTACAATTATTTTTCATACTCCCGCGCTGGTTATAGTATACTTTTCATCACGCTACAATCAATAGGAGCAGAGCAGTGAAGGGAAATGTTGGGGAAACGGGAGAAGTTACTCCATTTTTTAAGCTTCCGTCGCGTGTGCAACCTTAATGGTTAAAGCTACACAGAAATCATGTATGACGGAAATGTTCTCCTTAAAATTATATAAAAAATATTCCACGACAGCATATTATGTCTATCTTTTATGGTTGACTCACAATAACACGTGTAACTCCCGATAGCTTAGCAGTTCGAAGCTTTCTGATTAAGTATACCTATATTTTATCTACTCTTACGTTTATGACACTTAAGTGGGTGAAATAAAGGGGTGAAGTTTAAACGAAATTCACGCGGGCGAAGCCGCTGGCAAAAGCTAGTAGCTAATAAAAGTTTTAGAGTGCAAACGAGTAATTTATAAGTACACATATTTATAGGAGTATTTTTGCATTATCCTTACTTTAGCCACACCTATATTACATAAGGTCGTGTGGTGATACTTAGGTACCATAATACCATTTCTAGTATTTCTTTTTTTTTATAGCCTGAAGGGCTGACGAAAAAGCGGACGAGCCACCTGATGGTAAGTGGTCATCGTCGCCTATGGACACCTGCAACACCAGGGGAGTCACCTGTGCAACGCCGGCCCGGAAGGAGAGCTCTTTTTACACCTTTCTTGAAGAACCCCATGTCATAGCGCTCCGGGAATACCTCAGAAGGAAGCTCATTCCACAGCTTGCAAGTTCGCGGCAAAAATGAATTTCTACCAGGCAACAGTCAATTCAACAGCATTTGGATTATGTTTGAGAAGACGTTGATGCTTACATTATTGTTGTCGTTACATTGTTTTAAAAGGCGAACATTTTAGTCCGTAGGTATCATCGCAACTGTGACTGACTTAGAACGAGACTCTATCTACCAATTAGATACTAGTCGGAGGGTTAGGTCCGAACTACAACTAACAGAACTAATAATACGATCGCTAACAGCCCAGTCCTTTCATCCTCAATAACTAACTGACCAACCGACGATTTTAAAAACATCTGCGAACTAACGATCACGTCATGGTTGGCAGCAGAAAGGTGATGGTGCGGTTTTCTATCTTATGCCTTTGCATCAAAAACAGAAAGTCCAAGTCTCGAGGCTAGATTTGGATAAGTACGAAAGACGCTGCCAAGAATTGTTTTACCTTGAATAGATTTACCTTCCTACCATCCGACCATCAATAATGGTAACTTTCATCAGTCAAAGACCAAATTTCCATAATAATGTAAGTGTAAGGCGCATCTCGCCTGCTAATAGAATGCGGCGGCGGGCGCTGCTAAGTGGCATTTAATTAAAAACATGTCACCGCTAGACCGTTCTCGCGAATTTAGTTAACGTACCTATACCTTTTTTTTTTTTTTTTTTGTTATCGAGGGGGAAACCTTCAAAAGGTACCCGGTGCCGTGGGAGCGACACAGGGTTATGTGGGATTTTTACCCACTAAAACCCCCCCGGTGGCCTACCTCAGCGCTTGTGGAGAACTCCGGGATCTCCAAAGGAACACAACCGGAGTCCTCCGAGCGCGGCGCCCTTGGGGCTCTGCCCGCGAGAGACTAAATGCCCCATCGCTAGCCTTCCGTACAACGGTGTGCGGCCACACATACCGTCGTCCTTCCCGGGGTTGCTGATGGACGGTTCGAGCTCCCACTCTAGCCGCCCGCAACCCCTAAAACCCCCTTTTAGTCGCCTCTTACGACAGGCAGGGGATACCGAAGCTCGTATTCTGGTCCCGAGCTACAGGGACAGACGTACCTATACCTACCAATTGTAGTCAATTTATGCGTAAGATAACAGAAAAAAAACAGGATCGATCCAGGGTAGGTACCGTCTCCTCAACTGTGGGTCGTGCGAGATGCCCCAGATCTAAGTATTGCTTCTGATTGTATTAGCTTTTTAACTCAACGTATCTAGATGGGCTTTGCAAGTTATGGCCTTATCAGTAGTAGGTACCTAAGACCAAAGCTCGTAAAACTTGGATGGACCTTCGTGTACATTATTAAGTTATATCATATAATAAGCACTTTAACAACTTAACCAGTTAAATATCAGTAACATTTGTATTAATATAGAGATTCATTAACACTTCACTTGTAATAAAAAATGGTAAAGTCACTCCAACTTTTAAAAAACTACAAATTTTGTGAACAAATTCTGCTCCGATCCTGATATGAAAAAATATATAGAAATGAAAGGTAAGGAGCTAATGCCAGATTGGTGCTAAGCTGGCGACAGGGTGTACTGCGCAATCATAATATCTTTATTCTTTCGTCATGCTCTGCTGAAGGGAATTTAATTATAAACGTGTCAGCCGCCGCCGCCCCGATGCCGCCCCGCCGCCGCCCCGCGCCCGCCCCGCGGCCTGATTGCTGTTCTAGGGGATTTAGTTAAGCTTATTCGGGACTATGCAAAAATCTTCTTAAACAAAATTGGAAGGATTACCTCTTATAAAATTCGTAATACATACAAGATTGCTGTTGCTTACATTTTTCCCATGAAGAGGTTTCTTTCAAATATGGTATCTAATTCTTTTCGCTGTGAACAGACTTGCGTGAAAATATTTAAAATAAAAAAATCTTCTGAGTTTTTTTGTTGGCTGATTTAACGTTCAATTGGATTATTAGAGCATTCAATTTAATTTTAGTTCATGTGAAGTTCTTCTGTTTGCTAGTTATGCCTATTCTAAAATAACTTCTACAAAATACGTAAATGTATTAAATTTTCAATATATATAGGCCGCTATTCGTTACTTCGTTCTTGGTCGGCAATACATTTGTAACGTGAAGTTATAATAACTTGACAATATGAATATGAAAATATGTCATTCTAAGTATAACAAAAGAAATGACATGTTTTTCGCAATGTTTCATTCATATAGAACAGACACACATGATAAAGCCACATATATGTATAATAGCATGAACGCTGTGCGAAAGTTGGTCGCTGTACAAAATATCTAACAGGGTGCTCAAAAAATAACGAATCATCTCCGGCACATGCCTTTTTTGCGGAAGAGAAAAAACATTACAAAATGAGTTTCCAGCATTGTGCGGGCCGGCCTTTTTATTCTCTCCACTTTACAATTTAAAGGTGTTTGAAAGACCTATCCAGAGCCGCCAGGCAGCATGGTGAATTGTGCCCGCTCGCATTATGCAGGCGGGCGGCGGCACTACCCGAATCCTTCACTCGCGGGCGACGGCAAAACACTCATCGTTTCGGATTTCATTAACAAATTTTACAGTTCTTTTAGCGGAATAAATATATTGTCGAAGCCCGGTTTTATCCCTCGCTTTAACGCGCGTGTAAATAGTTAACTAGGCGTTTAATTAACTTAATAATGACGTTAATAAAGTGAAATATAACGCATAAAATGAAATATTGTTCTCAATAAGACTGATAACTGTATGCGAAACATGATTATTATGGTGTAAGGAGGCATGTAAGTTATGATAAATGTTATTGGGGTCATATTTGGGGTTCTACAGAACTATATCAAAATTAAATTATTTTAAATCTTTTATAAATAGTGTATTTTATGACGTAAGAGTTGAGAATTGAGATCGTTATTATGTTGACTGTATAAATGACCCTAATATCTTGTTTGCTAGCTAATTAACTTGAATAAAATTATCCTAAAACTTACATTCTACTTACATATGACCACTTCTTCTCAAATATGCCATTATGCTGATCAATGTAACACGTACGATTAAAATGCTATATGTTGTTAAGTTGATGATTCGAAATTTTTATTTATTTAAAGTAATAGTGCGTCTCTTAAGATATTCATACGAAGAGCGTGACCAAATTATGATACCTAGTTTCTATTTAGGATTATCAGACATAAATAAACCGATATTTAACATTAATAAATATTTAATTTTACTTCAATTTAATAAAGGTTGAGATCTAATTTATTTGCTGTATTTATTAAAATATTCTAGACATCAGCAAAGTAGCAGGATCTCAGGAAAGGATCGACGTGCGGACTAGATTGTACATGAGCCGCGGCTGATTGATTACCTGCGGGCGATCACTGAGCTAACGGTAACGTCTGAAACGTTCGCAAATTAAATCATTTTGCAGGATAAAATAATATTCTGATGTATATTCGGTAAAAAGTTTCTGACATGTCTACATGAAACTTTAAACTACGTGGTAGCCTTCCAGAAAATGAGATTGTTTAATTTCCGTGTGGGCAACATCGTAAATACTAAATAAACCATCTTAATATAGTTACATATGAATAGAGACGATAAGGCCCGATTTACTCCATATCCAACATGTAACACTTTTTCCCCGCTCTGGAATTCTGTGGAACCAAACGCACAAAAATGAAGCGACCGCAAAGATCCCTCAAGTAAAGCTAAAATAATAGTGATAATATTTTCATCCATACCAGGAGCGCATGATCGATAAGTGTTATCTTCGCTCAAAGAAATACCTCTGATCCCTGCTGATTGATTGCGGCCTGCGGGCGGATCAGCGAGCCACCCTACTGAGCAGAATGTTCCACCAAACATTTTGTCCTACAAGTATACTGCATGAATAATCAATTAAGTTTTCTTTTCTCATGAATCTCATGACGTATCTTTGTGATACGGTTAAACACTGTAGAAAAATAGGCTAATTTTTATTTAATTACTATTGAAGTTAAGTAGGTACGTGTGAAAAGTGTGAAGTGAAGTGTGCAAAGTGATAATAGGTAGGTATACTATACTAAAACAATGTTATTAATAAAGTGCCTTTTTACACGATACCTATAGCGATATTCTAATGGGATTCATCTACTGTGACTTATTTTTCTCCTTTCATAAAAAACATTTTTCTTTATTCTCTAGTAAGAGAATTCATCCGAAAATTTAACGGTTGTGTTTGTAATGGGTACTACAGTAATTTTCATTCTAATATCTATGTTTTTTCCAGTTGCAAGTACTTCATTGACTATTTTAGAAAATAATAGGTACGACAAAATAGATATCAAATGCAATCAGAGCAACGCGTTCTTTTAGTTTTAAACGCAGGTACCGATGAAAACGCGTTTACAGAAGTTCTTCAAAAAGTCGTAAAAAGAATGTTTTAATTCCATTAGGGTAGAGCCGGTGAGCACGCACGCCAGCGCCGGTAGCCGGTAGCTGTCCGAAATCAATCTAATCCTGAAGCCACACTCCAATTCACATTGCAATCTCGTGTGTAAACAGCAAAGTGATCGGCGGCGGCTCCCGCGGGCGTCCGGACCGCCCCGCCGCGCCGCCGCCCCGCGGCCGCCCCGCCACCGCGCCGCGCCGCGCTAATTCTGTTTTGAAACCCATTCCATTCAGCGGTGCGAACGAGAACTAATTCTTTAAAAACTTTAAAGCACCACTCATATAGCCTAACGTTTTGAACTGTTTGACCCTTTTTTGTGATATCTATGTATTTACAAATGGAATGAAAATCTCAAAATCTATTTGACATAACGGTTTATGAGTTTATGAGTGGAAGTTTAGCTATGAACAGATTTTGTCATATTCCATCACTAAGGGAAAAGGCAAAAAAAAAATATTGGTTGCCTGTAAAGTCGGTACACGGGCGAAAGTTTTACGTGACAACGACTTTAAGTGGTAAAATAATTTTAATGTGAATATTCATTCGTATAGTAGGAAGAAGGATGAAATAATAGTAACAATTTAAAACATTTATTTATACTGTCTAACCGTCATGTGAAGGCGGAAGCAATTTAAGTTTAATGTTTTATTTTTGTTAAATAGTTCCTCACTTGTAAACAAGATGGCATTGTACCAATTTGTGAAACGCGCTAACGAGTGTAACGTGGAGTTTATATAAGAGAAAAATTTGTAAAGGGCAATGTGTCGACTTCTTTGGTTTTATAATAAACTGCTATTTTGGGTTTGCAAGCAGTTGTGGTTATTTGTGAAGTTGACCCTGCGTTCCCGTATCTTCATGGGGTAAACGTATACAAAGAATTATATTTAAAACATTGTAACACCATCCGCCATCTAGCGCTGCTAACCGTTAGACCATTAACCATTAGTCACAACTAAGTGAGGTAACAAACTAGTTACTCTACTTAACCAGAGATGGCGCTGTACCATTTTCTGTACACTGTCACCAAGGAACGTGAGCGGAGCTTACTAACGCAGTTTCTTGAAGTGCCTCCCGGCAAACCAATTTATAAGACGTTGTCACGTCAAAACTGTTTGAACATCAAATCTTAAAATCCATATTTCCGCGTAGACCAAATAACGAAAAACTGTGGACAGTTGTTTATTCAATTTCCATTTTTTGTGAACTGTGAACTAAATAAAGCTACCTCAGCTTTATGAATCATCTATTCTATCGGTGAACCATGTCAAGTTACACGGCACAGTGAGGTTGGATATGATCTAGACTAGACGATTATGACTTCACACCAGATGAAGAGTTTGACCATTGCCGTCGTCAACAAAGAGTTTAATAAAATTCAAATAAGGATAAAATGTCAAATAAGTTTCTTAATTAACACTAAACGTTTTTAAACATTTAGCCCCAAAATTTTAATTTTGATATTTACCAAATATGAATGTATCGATCCGCTCACGCCTCCCGCTGATAAAACGATCGGTGAGTACGCGGCAGGTTTCGCTCCATTAAACAATTCTCAGGGAACTACTAAACCAATACTTTCCTTTTAATTAAGCCTCAAACGAGTCGAAGTGCGAGCGATCTTTACTGCGATGGCGTTGTTGTTTGCAGACACTCGCGGCCGACACCCGCGCCCTCTGCCGGCAGATTACTTACAATGATTGGAATTCGATTACATTAATTAAATATGATTGGTTTTACGCTCCCTCCCCGTTTTAAATATTATCTGTTATTAATCATAAAAATAACTAAGAAGTATCTTGAGTATAACTCCATATAGGTTCATTCGAAACCGTTTACTAGGCACGTATGCCTTTAGCATACGGTTACCACACTGGACTATTCTAAGGGCCTTGGTTCCATCGCGGCGAGGCGGAAATTTTAATGTTGAGTTTATATTTTCGTTTTCAGTTCAGTTCAGTTTCAGGTTCGGATATGTGTGTCTTTTTTGTGTCATCCATGACACCCACGAGCCATGACACAGAGAATCCTAGCTTGTTGATTTTTTTACTATTCTTCATCTACTCGTACCTATGCATATAATGAAACTAACCGATCAATGTATGTATATAAATTATACATACAATCGTACATATAAATCATTGGACATAAACTATTATTATGGATACTTATTTACATCGCTCGATTCGCTGTGACATGGCCCGTCTGCCGCCGTCTGCTGAACGGCTACAGTAAAAATACTGTCTAACAAAATACCCGATGCAATTGTTAATCAATTTAGTCACGAAATACGATCAGGTAAAACCGACCAGTAGCGCGTCGTCGCCAGGAATATGGAAATACCACTTCCCCCTTGTTACCTGTGCTCCATGTACCTGTGCTGTCCATTGCTGTAACAAACATGTAAAAGCAAAATTTTGCTTACGAAATTTTTCACTCTCGCCTTCAACCTACAATACCCCTTTATCACAGGGGCGCAAAGTTGGCATTTGTGTACGATGCAATTCCATCGAATTCCATAGGTATCGAATATGAACGCAGTATACATAACTCGATTTACCCCGCACAGCCAATCGACCTGCGGTCATCGCTCATACTTAACATCTATGTCAGTAGACGCGAATAAATTTTAAGCGAATATTGAAATTTTCAGCTGCATCGAACGCTTTCAGAATTTATGGAGCGCTCATTGCAGCTATTCGGTTTGAGTCACAAGGGAATTATTAGCTTTGACGGCGCTGTGCGACTGGGAGCTATGCGTCATCGTATTCAGGGAAGTATTCTAGGTGTTCAGGATTTAGAATTATGTTGTTTTGACAAATGTGGATGCGTCGCTCTGTATGAAGCGATTTTAATATGTTTTGATTATGTTTTTATGGCTATACTTAATCATGATAATAATAATTTCCGACTAAAATATCTACGCGGCTATAACAAAGTGTTCGTATGTACTTTACCTAAACACGAGTCTTCACTCAACTTGAATGAGAGTGACATTTGTTTTGTTTTTTAAGTTATATTCATTTTTGAATGGCATAAAATTGATAGATTTGGTTTAGTGCGCTATAGTTGAGCGTCAAATTAAATGAATTGTCATGCAAAAGCCCCTAATATCCAAAACAAGTCGGAACAACAACTAAAGAAGTCACTAACTATGCGAGCGAAGAAGCAGAAGTCTTCGCGACCGGCTGCTCGTCTCAATTGGGAGCGAAGCGCCAACCCGAGCTCTAACTTCGCCAACTTCATCGACGCAGATATGACTCCCGCCGGGACTATTTAGATTACCTACCTGTTTTCAAAAAAGGAATTCATATCAATGGAATTTAAATAATTTACGGAACCCGTCTCGTTGATATTGCGTTGTGTAGCGAGTGCTGTGGCGCATGAGTGGGTACGTGAAAAATAGTTTTTCTCTTCGCTTTCAATAAAAGCAAACAAGTAATAGTAGATTGTATGACAAGGGTGCAAAGTAATATTTTTTCGGCGAGGGCGTTTTTTGAATCCAGAGCGAAGTGAGGGATTCTAGAGTAGAATCCCGAGCGTAGCGAGGGATTCTTTAGTAGAATCCCGAACGTAGCGAGGGATTCAAAGTACGTCGCCCGAGCCAAAAATATACTTGCACCCGAGTGATACACTCTACTT
This sequence comes from Hesperia comma, assembly GCA_905404135.1. Classification (NCBI taxonomy): domain Eukaryota; kingdom Metazoa; phylum Arthropoda; class Insecta; order Lepidoptera; family Hesperiidae; genus Hesperia; species Hesperia comma. Next base: position 436,522 of record FR990026.1, on the reverse strand, counting down.
TTCATCACCCACTATGAGAAAATAATATATATATAATAGAAAATAATACGTAAAAATGCACGAAAACTTAATTTTAATTTGAAAACCAAATCTTAATTTGATTTCTTTTTTTATTATTCAGCTATTTAAAACACTATGGCTATATTTTACTATAATAGTCCACTCCACCATATACATAGTTACTTACTTTTACGGCAAGAAAGATTTCGTCGGGTGCCTCATTAAGAAAAGTCTCCACATTTTTGACTGTGAACACTTTGGATTTTTTAGGTTTAAATCCATCAGACATCCTCTTCAGATATGCTATTAATTTCGAATATGTGTCCAGTTTTATATCGTTATTAGAACTGACTGTTGATTTAAGCATTGAGTAGATACTCCAAAGGGTGGAAGGTTTTTTAGTTTTGGCTAAGTTCTGGAAGTACGCCAAAAACACAGTTTCTGAAAAATTCTTGGCGCCTCTTGCATTTCTCCATTCCAAAAAATTATCATAGGCTTTCAAATATTTTTCCCGGGATTTCGCAGGTAATAAACTATTCATCACATTACTCGCTTCAGATTTTATACTATCCGGAGGATACTTTCACTATCGTTGGAAGAACTCATTTTTTCAAAACAAAACAAAATTTCTAACAATACGTAAAAATGCACGAAAACGCGGGAAATAGTTCGAGCGATCTTAATTTGATTTCTTTTTTTATTATTCAGCTGGCGGGGCCCTCGCGTCGTACCAGACATTCTTTATTCAAACAATATTTGTGTTCGATTTCTTTAGCGCAAAATACTAAAATGTTCTAAATTCAAAATAGGACGGAAAAGATCGAGCCGGCAGGAAAAATTGTATGAAAATTCATTCCGGCCCGCTGAATAGAAAACAGCAACTTTGGAACCCCTTATGTCCGAACCAAGTCGTCTTTTTCGAATAGGGGTGATGAAAAAGATATTTTCTTTGAACCCTAAATCGTATCCTTCTTAAAAAAAATTCTTTGAAATTAAGATTTTTCTTGTCAATAATTGAAATTAAAATTTAATCGCAGCTTTAATATAGCTTAAACATCGTCCACATAATGTCTGAAATATTGCTCCGAGGATTTATCGTTGATAGGTACGTCGCATATGCACGATATTTTGAAATTTACAACGGCATCAAGATGCGATAGTCACACGCTCCAGCGATCGCCGTAACAACGTGCGATACCGGAATCTGTCGGTACACAGTGCGCGGGACGTATTCGAGTGGAAACTGTGAATCCTTATCGGAACAGCGAGCATCGGATCGGACGAGTAATATCGCGCGATAATATCGAATCGCCACTCGGCTCGCTATCCGTTCTTTTATAGCTTTTTATTTCATTTCCAGCGCTTCGATTCACTGCTTTTATATTAAAGTAACTAAGTTCCTGCTTTAGCCGGCTGCATTTTCACATTTCATTTGGCGCGGGGAAAAAACGTTTTATTAAATTTGCGAGTTTCGTTTCGAGCTCTCCTAAGTTTTTAATTTATCAAGACGTCTTGTAAGAGATTCACGTGACTACAGCAGCTGCATAATTTTATCTCTGCATCACGACGTATTTTATTAACATTTGCTTTGTCGCATTATTATTTAATAGACTCAAGAAATGACCATATTATTTTGCAAGCTAGATAGATCTGCATAACATTCGTAAAATATTTTCTAATCGAAGTAATCGATTTAACACTATCACTAAATTATCAGCGTTATATTAATTAAACAAACTAAGGAGAGTTACTCAGATATTCATGAGTAAAAAGTTAACATTCACTGATAGTTAAAATCATAGCGGGCGGGCGGCCGTCCAAAAAATGTCATATCAACCGAAGAATTTTTACTACAGAACCCCGCTCTCAAAGAAGCAATAAACATTCTTCAGCATTGACCGTTATTCGCGCACCTAAAAATAGTTGGAACCAAAATGTGAACTTTATTACAACCGTGAGAAAGTTTGGAATGGCCGATGTAAATTGGCGGACGAAATTTCGTGGGGTGAAAATCGTTTTATGGGCGTTAGATAGAGTCGGCGGCGCGAGGGCGCGACTAGTTTACGATCTGTAGTTTGTACGACTCAATTGTGTTACAGGCCGGGACTTACAAACGACTACTAAAAGCCTAACCGGCAAATAATTTAAAAGTAATTGGGTTTATGGCGACAAATGGATGGCGGGGCTTTACGTCGCTTGTCAAACGGCTGTAAACTTGCAATATGGTAGAGGACGGGGTCGTCTGCGACACAATTGCCCCACATCACGATAAACTCACTTCGTGTTATTTTTTTATTAGTGATTGATTGTTTTTGGGGTTAACAAAGTTAATCGTTGAGGTAAAAGCTCTATTAATGATTTACAACTCAAAAACGAACAATTTCAGAACGATCATAATGTTGTAACTGATTCTAACCTCTACTATAAAATCAACACGCGTCCACAGATAAGTAAGGACACATTAAGGGTTGAACCCAACTATTAATGTGTCAAATGAAAATACAATAAATTGCAAGGAGATATAAAGAACATAACATCGGTTTGAAAATGATCGATTTAAATTATGAAACAAATGTCAAACATAAGTACACAAACAACAAAACGAATTCCACGACAGACTACTCACATTGTCGACCAAAAAAATTTATTCAGCATACGACTCATACGAGTACTATCGCAGCGCGTCCGTTCCACTACATTTCGTAATCACGCTCTATCTACTCAAGAGGCGGCGGGGTGCAAATCGCTTCTCTACAATTAGAAAGGTCCGATGCATTAGATGCACCCCAGGTGTGGGGAGAGGGGGGGAGGGGTAACTCACTTATGCAGGAGGAGCGGTGACTGCGCGTTCGACTGATTCAATTTGCGCGTTTTATTGAGTGAAAATTGCTACAGACTGTACCAGGACGAAGTCTCTGGTATACTGTATACGGATGTAACTGTATCCAGCGTAGATTGAACTGATCGAATGTAAATGAAGTACGCCTTTGTAGACCACTGCTTCCTGGTTCTAGTGTGGTAAAGTAAGTCAATTATTTATCGTAAATTGTGTTTTATTTTAAAGGGAAGTTTGTAATCGAAAACAATTAAAAGAGTTATAATTCACTTAAAAACAATTAACTAACAATAAACTATGCAATTTTCTCAGGAAATCGTTAAATTGCATGTTAGCAGAAATTGCAAGTGGAGTGATGGATGTCAAAAGAAAATAACTAGTTTCTAACGACTTCACAATTGTTCTTAGACACAGTCACACAGTATATTTGTATGTGCAGAACTAGTGAATGGAGCCGTGCCGCTCGATAAAGCTCATCAAACAGTCGTAACCCGTCAGTACTCGCGGCGGCTCGCGGCGGCGCTCGGAGGGGACAGCTTTGACACACCACTTCCATTCAACATACACTTCTGTGTCTTCATTGTAAGAGAAGCAAAATCATTGATAGTAAGTATTTATTCCGTTTTTTACAAAACAATGTCAAACTAATTACAGCAACGGATTTACAACGCGTTTTATAATAATTATGATCTTTTGGCGTTACGGTTTTCGCGGTGATATAATTATTAAATACGAAGAAAAAGAATTTCGAGAAAATTTAGCCAAATAGATGCAACTACTTGCTTAAGAACGCCAGGTATCGACATATAAGTCTTTAAGTAATTAAAGTAAAGCTAGGAAAATCCGAGCTGGAACTCAACGACTTTATAATCACCCTTAAAAGGGTTAACTTAAATGTGGATTATTCAAAATTTGTATAAAATTTTGCGAAAAGTATTTAGGAAACCTCTCCTTAACTGCTACATGTAAGTGTCTAAAATTAAATATTCCGTGATACGGGGCAGCCCTCGACGCTAAGTGGGAATGACCACTCGGAATTAGGGGCTGAATAATTTTAGCCAAAATTTACCGCCACCTGATTAATGCGTGCGCGCTCAAGAGCCCTTCAATTACTTTATCAACAAGTTTGCATGCATTTTGAATATGAATAGAATACGTGTCTCTAAGCATAGTGTACTACACTAGGCACTGCGTATATTAGGGTTCTGTACCCCAAGGGTGACATAACAAATTGTTACATATCAAATAATTTATTGTTATTCTTGTAATATTTAGTGGAGTCTTATGGTTTTTATTTGCATAAGTAAATGCATTTAATGCTGAAAATGATAGTATCTTACAAGTAACTTTGACACCTCTATCTACCCGTAATCAAAAATTCTAAGACAATCTATGTAAAAACTCTGGCCAGAAATGGCCATGAATTCCTAGTTCGGCCGACTCAGCAGTCTCAGCATCGAGTAGGCAAAAATTGGTAAAAATAATGTTGAACCAAGCATTGTCATTCATGCCGGGATCACATTTGACCGACAATTATTCCAACAGGCGAAATTTACCCTCACATCGTCCGACTCTTTTCCTTCTACAAATGTTTGTATGCCTCCCTCTTTGTCGCTCGCCATTATTAACCGAGCTAATTACAGCCCCTCCGTTTCCCTCCTTTAATGTTATTAACTTCCCACTTAACCCTTTTTCATATATTTTCGTGGGGCCCACGTGATCCTCTGTCTAAATACTTGGGTAAGTAATACACGAAAAGTGTTCTGGTGAGTAATCTTTTAGGGTTAGACGGACCTTATCGAGAATTCGTGTTATCTTAAATCATTTTTACAAATGTACATTATAAATCATGGTAAAATGAACTGTACCTACATCAAACAAAAACAGGTGAAGTGCCAGTCGGACTGGCAATCGAAGTGTTCTGGACCACCGAGCACAATAAATATGAGATAAATTTTATCGGTCGAAAACAAGCTAAATGGCACAACGACTTATGATTCCTATAAATTTTGTATGGGGATTCCCTGTAAGATGTATCTTTTAATATTTTTTACACTTTTTTGCGAAAGTGGACAATGTAACATGAATTCCGTGAAAAAATGTTCAAGACTTAGAAGCCCAACGAATTTGTCAATTTACACCCCTAGGTTGATAAACTAAGGGATGAAAGTTTTTAAGCTATTGTATAGCTTTTATCGCGGGCCTTGGGCGCGGGGACCGAATGCAGAAATTTCGTAACGAAAATTTATTACACCCTGCACACAGACATAGTTACTATGTCTATGCACCCACACATCGATAAATACCAGAACTTTTAACTGAGTTAACTAACTTTTACTTTATAACGGCTAAACCGATTTGGCTAATTTTAGTCTTGAAATATTCGTGGAAGTTCAGGGAAGGTTGCAGCGATGAGAAAATATGAAAAATTGCGAGGTAAATACTAAAAAAATGAAAATTTTAATTTCCCATACAAATCTTACCTGTCAAACATTTGATTTTCGCCCCGTCGGTTCGGTGTTTTAAGAATAATTACATGTAGATCTGGATTAAATAAGGCGTTGGAATCGACAACATGTATTCATAATAGTCGAATTATCGCGTATTTAGATTTAAAACATACAAAATAATAACATGACATAAAATAATGACACTATATTAATGACTTGAGGGTGATAGAGACAGTGCCATACAGGCAAGGCAAACTGTAAGGCACTGTCTCTGTCACCCACACGTCATTCACGCGCCAAAAGATCGTTGTAGGACTTAAATGTCAAATGTCAATTTTCTTTTTAAAAAGAATTATTTTGTCAACTGAAATAGTTCTTATGCTTTTGTTCAGAATATTTAAATCTTCTTTGCACAAATTAATGCATTATCCGTTTCTAATAAACTTTGATGTAACTTTTGATAACTAGGCAACTAAATGAAAACTGGTACACCACTTTCTTATCCCACTGTAAAACAGTGAATATCTGTACTCGTATAATTTGTGTACAAAGTGTTTTAAATATGAATAAACAAAGTGCATTTATTAATGAAGAAAGTCACGAAAAAATTGTGAAAGAAAATGAGTTATTACTCTATATACATTCATTTTATTATTATTATCACAAATGCAGTATTATTTTTTGTTTTGTTAATTTATATATAATGCTATGCAATAGCTTTACCGCGGCAGTCTCCGAGTGCCACACGTCTTTTTTTTTAAATCGGTCAAAAGAACGCGACTATCTGTTCCACGCGAGCCAAGCCGCGTGTAACAGATAGTGGTCCATAGAAACATACATTTACAACTGCGTATGCATTGTACGATTGTACCCGAGTGATGTATCACTCGTATCGGACAAAGAGCAGTCTGAGACTGGCGAGGCAGCGAGGGCGACGCGAGGCAAATATTGACCGCATCGGAGGCGCCGGGCCGTGATATTGGCGTCCGGGCCCGCGGGCCTCCGCTGTCAGTCAATATTTGTTGCCCCGGCTCATACACAAGCGAGTGCTCGTTCCGCGTTCCATCCAACGTCTTATTGAACTGCGCGTAAGGTCGTAACATGTTTAAGTTCGCATATTTGTTGATACATCATATATATCGTATATAATAAAAATGTAACTGATGTATGTCTGTAATATGGGAGGTATAGGAGAGACAAATATTATGTTTAGAAGTTTTGTCTGTATGTTTGTCCGCGCATCGCGTAAAACTAGGTACCTACTGAGTTAAGATTATGACCTTAAAACTATTCTTAATTCGCCATTTAGAACCAAAATAACATTATAATTTGGAAGGACAATGTCTGTAGAGACAGGTAGTATGTTATACAAACCCGTCTGTTACAAAACTGTTTACTACAAAATATTGATGAACTATAATATGTATACTTAAAAGTAAAAAAGTAAATTCAAACATTTTCCTTTCAATTAGTTGAAATGCTGCAATTTTTCTCGTCAATAAGAAAAACAGTACAACTTGAAGAATTCCCGCATTCGTGCAGTGCAAGACTGCAACTTCCACCATTATCCAATTTGTGGTAAAAACAGTTGAGTGCGGGGGGTAGCGGGTGGTGAGCGACCATCACGCAACAGGAAGCGGGCAGCACGCGTGCACTTCGAATTAAACTTTTTAAATTAAATTCTGCAACTATTACAATCAGCGCGGGCGCGACTTGACCGGCGAATAAATACTCCATGTGGAGCGGGATTGTTTTTCGCCCACCAACTTTTTAGTTTCAATTAATTGTAGCATGACGAAGAACTATTAAACGCACTACGTGTGCCTTATCGGGCCCGAAGCGCCGCGCTACGTGTTAACCAATTGTTGGTTGATTAGTATTTGGACTGTTTACACTATACGAGTACATATATGTATTATAATAACACCTTCTGTACCATAAAAAGAAAAGGATACTCGATCACTCTTTAATTTGACAAAGAATTTGAATTTGGTGGCAAACCGCAGGCAACAGATATTGGTGTGCACCTTAAAACTTTATTTTTTGCGAATAATCAAGAAGGTCATAATTGCTTTAAAATAAACGATATCATCATCATCTCAATTTATCATGGCCCAGTACTGACGCACGGGTTTCTTCTCAGAATGAGAGTGTTTAGGCCATACTCCACCATGCTGGTCAAGTGCGGATTGGCGGACTTCACACACCTTTGAGTTTAGGAACTCTCCGGCATGCAGGTTTCCTCACGATTTTTTCCTTCACCATTTGTAGCACGTAACACTTAAATGCTTAAAACTCACATAACTCCGAAAAGTCAGAGGTGGGTTTCGAACCCGGACCCTCCAAATAGGAGACCGAATTCTTAACCACTCTGCTATCACCGCTAGAATAATAAACTATAACGAGCACATCATTTTCTGTAAGTCGATCGTAGCCATCGGCTGTTAGTTCAGCAGCTCCGCATAAATAAACAACTTTAAAACAGTTTTATCCAACAAAAGTTTGTTTGAGCTCGCCGACGACACGCTTCAAAGAGTTCAATAAGTTGCGACAATCGGCAAAATGCGATTTTCTGTTAATAACTTTCAAGTCTAGTGTAGCAGACTGCGGCGGCGCGGCGCTGCGCGGTGCAACGTAAAGGGGAAACTTTCACCCGCTCTTTACTTTATTTACCGATATATTTAACCTTCTTTGTGTCTCACAGTACGTCTCAACGCTAAAAGCATTCTCTCTGCCACCCATCCTATCGCATTTTGTTCAGATCTGAATTAATTACGTTGCATTTTGATTGAACTTGTGTACTGTTTAATTTAAGGTGCGCGGCTGAAACACTGTCAATGATACCGTCCACGCGCCGTTTGAAACCTTTTTATAAAACTTTTGCAACGTAAAGTTGCAGAACATGCAAAAAAGAGTTTTTGGATGTTTTATACTTGGACATATTAAACACTTCTTTACATTAAGAAAAAAATGTACTGAAACTATTTTTACGTTAAGGTACTTGATGTGTGGTTTACGCTTTGATGACGCGAATGGCGCAATGGTTAATACGCCGGATCGCTGTTTCTAGGGTCCTGGGTTCGATTCCCAGCGAGGTGGACACTTGAATGATGAGTTTAAAATTACCTATCTTGTGTGTGTGTTGTGATGGCACCCACCACTTAAAGAATCCTAGTGTGGGCTATGTGTAGCGCTGTTTACTTATTAACCCATGATGCAAAAAGAGGGGTTATAAGTAGGATCTGTCTGTCTGTCTTTTTTTTACATTCCAAAAACCAGTTTTCTTGCGGTGGTTCTTAGCTATGTTTGGTAGAAATCGGTCCAGCAGTTTGAAGATAATGAGCTGTTTTCCAAAATTATGTATTCCTATGGTTTTTTATACAATTGAATTTATAGGTATAATTTATGGAGTAGGTATTCAGGTGTTTAATGATCGTCAGTGAGCTAGAGATTTTTCTTAGTCGGGGGATTATTTAAATTTTTAATTTAAATTTTAAATAATTAAATTATATTTTTAATTTATATAATTCACAATTAACTTCAATAGTTTGACCTCAAAAGACTAGACGATCCGCTGAAAGTAATAGAAGCACGTATAAGTATATAAGTAAGTATTTCAGTGATTATTTAGATTAATGTGTCTACATTTGGAAATTCCACTACGAAAGTTAAAATATGTATGAAAGTCGTTAATTCAATTCATGAACGTACACGTACCTAGTTCCGCTAAAGGCCAAGGCTTTTCGGGATGTAATAAAGCAACACATGTTTTAGAATTCCCAGAAATGTTTACTCCCTAGGGCTAGGGGTAACGCGAGGGTGATTTTTAGTATAGAGATTTTTATCAAACCTTTATTTACTTACGTGAAACTTTGTGAAATTAATTTTTATTTACAACAATACATCGTGTAAGTGAAGACGACATTTTATTCAGATTATTTAATATCTGTTGATTTATACCTAGAAAGTTGTAATTGGCTATAATGTGAAGTATTTTTTAGAAAATTTATCGTCAATGGAGTTAAATGGGAGAGATTGTAAAAAATTCGATTTATGATACAGTTCGATAATTTTTACAAGAAAATAGATGCAGTGCCCTATCCTATGACAAAGATATATCGTTACATATTCGTATTCCTGTATTCCGTGCTCCAATAACAATACAGTCGACAGGTCAGCGCACAGGGCGCTGTCGTCGCTCCAAAATCACAACCATTCAATATTTCAACGAAGTTACATTTGTATTGCGCTTTTAGGAAATATTCCTGATATTTGTACTATGAGATATTTGCATATAAGTGAGTCTTTCTTGTCGCTCGACTGAAGGTTTCTATATCCATTTGGTCCTCTAACTTCTGTGTCAAATGTGAATATCTTCTCTTTTTCAATAACTAGACCTACCTTCACACGATATTAGTAATTCCCTTCATAATATTAATAAGGAACGATCAGCCTTACATTCCTATAATCATACGATTGTCCTTCTATAATTGATTGAAACAATCTCACCTGATATTAAATTTACCTGATCCGAAACAACCATTCACGTAGTAGTAATTAATGTTTGACCTTGTTAGTAATGTTTTAACGAGTATTCATGATCATGAGCCACAGATATCGACAATCTAATACAAGAAGTGTGAGAATGTAATCCTTTAATATTATGTTGGGATTCCAAGTCAAGAGAGAATAGACTATGTCGTCACTTACGATCAGGTGAAATTGTAGTCAAGCATAAACTTAATGTAAAATATCACAAATATGTACATATGTAAGTCGAAGACATTAATTCTTACTGACAAAGAAGAGCCTAATATCGGCGCGCACCAGACTCGCTCCCAGAGCCCGCCTCTAATCACATGAGTTACGAGCGAACTTGCACATGCAAATAACTGTTAGATCCTGTTCAAATAATAAAACTCATATCGTCCCGCGCCGCGCCGCGTCGCCGCGGGCGGGTCGCTTGAATCTTTCTCTGCGACACTTGTTTACAAGTCCGAGGGAAGCTCTACGTGCGTTCAAACGAACTACAGATCTGAAACTTATAGAAATGAATTGAGATAATTTGCTATCAATTTGCTTGGTCCAGTTGATTCAGTTCCTTTATAATGAACACGTGAGACTAGTGTGTTTGGATGAACATTATATTGTAAAGTTAAAAGACCACTAGTAAATACTTCTCAAAAGTTAATCCATCACCTCAGTAAATTGATTTTATTTGGAGAAAAATAATATTTTTGCACCCATACTTATAGAAGATACCTACTCAAGAAATAGTTATTAATATAATGCCTAATAACAGACTACAAAATTTTAATATCTTGTCATTAAAGAAATCATTCACTTTGTAAAATGTTTCCCAGAGAATAATTTGAATATGAACCTTACAGAAGTTTTTCGATAACTAAGGCAGATCTTGGTCTTAAAATGAATGTCAAAATTATAAGTGACAATATAAATTAAAACTATTTTTGTTATTGTAAATTGTAAGGATTATACTTCTGCATCTTCCGAACATTATTAAAAGGCATCAAGCGCAGTAATAACCGGACATACATATCGTGTCTGTCTAAGATGTATCTAGCTAGATCTATGGATAGAACTTCATTAGCCACGCAGCCGACTAGTTCGGCTCAGGAACTAGTTTAGGACCAACAACGTTTCGGTGTCATCTAATAATAAACTTGTATAAAAAGATAAATTCTGTCATCATTGATGTTGTCGTTATCATCATCATTGTACGAATGTTGTAAATGTGTGGGAAGCTGCCCTACGAATAAAGGTTTTGAGGTTTGAGGAAAACCGTTACAGCTAGGTCAGATTGGAAAACCATGTCTCAAAAACTTCGACTAATCATTATCACATGTCGTCCTCCACTTGCGGGTTCGTGGAATGATCGGCCTTAAGCATATTTATTAGGCTGTACAAAGAGGAATATGTAAGGATTGCTTTGACTTTTCTTTCCATTTCTATGTAGACTGGCAAATCATGCCTTAGGTCATCAATTTGCGTTTGATAGTCAATAATCATGGACAACGATGACCACTTAGTACCAACACGTACTTACTTATTTAATCGTTCAACGGCTATTAATAAAAAGTTTTTTCACAATTTAATGTGTTACTCCGGACAGACGTCGATTACTTTCAGCTGAAAGATCTTGAGTTAAATTGTATTAAAGTAACGGTATAATTTAACACTTCTGTGTCAGAAATGAGACGGAGTCAAAAAACGAGTAACAGAAGCACCGTCTTAATCTTTTTAGCGGAAGTCAGACAGAGCGAGGAGGAGACGGCTTTAACAACGTTTGCTTCGATTGGAGCGATCCCTTCCATAGTTAAGTATCTCTGCACTCCTTTCAAAGTGATTTAAAATTTCTTTCGAATCGTATTTCAAGGACGGTATTTGCGTGTTCATTTCGTGGATTCGCTACGACTTTCTATTTTATGACTGCTTTGAGTATCACCGAGCAACAACTTCAGTAAAAGATTGTAACGTTCACAAAATGCTATCTTCATTTTGAACAAAGTACCTAAATATGCACAGATTGTTTACCTACTGTTTACTTTGAACTTTGAGTAGGAATGACAAAAGACTCGTCATAGAGAGCGTATGAATGCCACGTTCCACGTTTGAATAATTTATTCAATTAACCCCCGACGCGGCAAGACGTACGAACCCTTTCCGCTGTCCTTCCATGTTCTAATTAGCCCCTAATTACCAACCGTCCATCACAAATCATAGGAGGAATAATTTTATGAAGCATGAATGAGATTCGTTAAAAGCGATGCATGCACGCCGAGAAAAACGACCAAGACAGTGTTCCCCGAGCTAATTTTCTCCCGGAACCGCCAAAAAGGTCCGTGAACAGCGAGTAATAAGCCGCATTATAATCCTATTCAAAATTTCACAGCCTGACCGGAAGTCGGCGGCCGGAAGCGCAAGCGGCCGGCAGATGGCGCCTTTCCTCTTATTGCTGACCGCGCCACAAAGCCCACCGCTTTATATTCTACGCTACATTACTATGCCTCGCGTCGCGCGAAACTGCACCTTACCCGTTCGGATTAAGAGTACTACGACCGCACCAAAAGCTTTGCTAGGGATTTGAAATGAACGCAACTAGTTTACAATGTGAATTTAGGTGTTCATCCGCGTCGTGTCAAAATGAGCCCTACTCGGTTATGATAAGAGTGTGGGCGCGCGCAGTCGGCGTTAGACGGATGCTTAAAATATGCAAGTAGCTCGGAGACGAGAGATTTGCGAGTGGCGTTGATTTAATGGAATTCGCGGGAGACAACGAAACCTTTTTAAAGTCCGCCGAGCGCTGATGGCCGAAGCGGCTCCGCTTATAATAACTTGTATTGTTCTGATGGAAAATTGCTGCTTTGTTAACGGACAATAAACACAATAATAGTAGGCTTTGTGGCTTCACCACAACTAATATTTACAATGCAACTATATACTATTTACACAATTAGATAGTGTCACATTTTACAGTATGGAAACTTTAATAACAAGTTTGGAATGATTGCTTACAACTTACATTCATTATTATTGATCATCTTTGATACCACATATATGATAATATTCATACGAACAATTTAGCATAAACGATTCCTCTAGTCATTTATTAACACAGTTTAATATGAATTTTATGATGTATTGTAGGTACTTTATTAAACAGCCATTTCAAAAGTATTTCAAACAAATCAATATTTCATTGTATGAGTGACGTTAACATTTATGTACATATATATTACAGGTATGTCTGTATATGAGTAGACGTAAATGAAAAAGCGTGCAGCAAGTGAAAAAATATTCATCAACTTTCCGGAGGTTTTTGAAAAGTTGTTGTGTCACGGGCTTTTAGCACAAATATTTGCGAGTCGAAAAAATGCCGAACCTTCCTAAGCGCGTTACCGCGACAAGTGTACGGAACACCTCTCGCCGCGATTATGCGTATGACATTATTTATATGAGAGCTCCTCCCCGGGGCACCGTAGCGCGACACCTCGTAGGCTTTCACGTAGGACCGCTACGAGCTACGACGTAGCGTCAGAGTTATGAAAATGCACAACGTACGAGGTAGTGATGTTCAACTCGAATATACATATTATACTGTGTTTTACTCGTGGGTATACAATGAATCGTCTTGGCAGCCGAAGTCCCGTAGAGTAGCATCAACAAAACTTACAATCATTTTTTAGCAACAAAAAGTCATAATGGATTTTACAAAGATAAATCCTTTGTAAAACTTGTTTTAAACATGTATTTTAGCTTCAACACAAACTTGTATAAGGTAGGTCATGACAATAAATTACCATATACGGGTATTGTCGTTTATCTCGGTATTATAATTCCAAAACGAATGTGGAATCTTTACTAATACGAAAAAATACATAACAACTATCCTGACATCTCGGATGTGATGACTGAAGATGCAGGGGGAATATCTTTCGGTTATTATGAGAGTATATTAAACATAAGTACCCAAAGTTGTCGATGATAATATCCGTATATGAAACGATACCGCGTCTACGCTGTGGTTCCCGCGACAGCAGGTGCGCCAATATCTGTGATGGAGCACTTCACTCGCTCGCGGACACCTCGCCACACCTAGCCGCTGTATTGGTAAAGAAATAGCATATTCCACTACTATCGTTTGGTGCAGTTTTGGAATGATCGAAAGAAATTTTGATATTTTCCCGGAAAAATATTAATAAGTAAGATAATTTCGATCAATATTGTACAAGTACATTTTATGTATAAGTTTATTTAAGTTTATCCGATAATCGTTATTCAGTAATACATAGGGAATCTTCGAAATGTAGCGTTTGAGAAAGAAGAAGAAGGAAAGTGTATAATAAGCCATGGTTGGAACAAAAACGACTAATAAACAAAACGCTATAGTGTACGCGTCATATTTCTAAAGTAATAAACAGAGTGCTTATTGAAACTCACATTTAAATGGAAATGTTAACGCAAGAAAAGAATGGCGAAACCCACTTGGTGCAGACTTCGGACCGCGGAGTGATTCAACAATGCAAATGCTATGGAAATTTCTTGTTTGATTCCAATTTACTTATTCAGCCATCAATTAAGTTTTGTAACCACACGGCCGGCTGAAACCCGGATACACTAGGATACGTTTTAGTTTTACTAAACCGATTTGCTAAACCTCACTTTAACCATGCTGTTTGAATGTTGAAGTAGACTTGAATGTCCATGTCCATGTAAGTGGTATCTACTAAATAACCAACTGCAACTTTTGGGAATTTCAAATAGATGTGAACTAACTGAGCAAATGAACATAGGATTTAAATGTCGCCGATACTAACGATTAGTTATCACGCTAACTGCATTCGAAGGGTCCTGGGTTCGCTTATATGGGGCTATGTTCCTACAGTAAAAAATAGCGAATTCCAGAGTTCGTATTCAGTAAGTTAAGAGTATTTTTTATATTTTTTGTATGTTAATATGTAGTTATATTCAGAGGTGCTAACTTAACACTTAAGAAAAAAAGTTGTCATTTTACCGCGATTTGTTTTCTACTTCTTATTCAAAACTTGAAATGCCGAGTAAAAATAAAAAACCATCGATTTTAAGAAAAGACGCTGTAACAAGACTTATTAATAAAAGTTATGAAAGTTTCCATGTCCTGTTTTTGTTACAAAGCGGACGGTGCCGGTGTGCAGAACAGGGCCCGCGGGCGCCGCCATCACAACTTTGTTTTCTAACTGTACCTGTTTTAATCTTATTTCACATTTAGACTTACAGAATTGGTTTTCTTTTTCAGAAGTACACCGTACAGCCGCCAACGTAAACGTATACATATCGTTTTATTGTGAATACTTTTTGGATAATCGATATTCCACTCCTTAAGTCCTTAACTTCAATGGTAAGCTATTTGATGAATTTAGACATTTCTGAACCTGTTGATAATAGTTCTGCCTGCTAAGCAAGAGGATCTGACAAATATTACGTATGGGCCTATGATTTCAATGTTAAAGCGTAATAACGGGTTAATTTGAAAAGCGAATGACATCATTCACTAAACAAAATATACTTAACCATAATAACACAATTTGTGGGGTTCAGGAAAAACGCGATCTTCAATTGGATTATTTTAATTATCGCAACGAGCCCGGTGCGTCCGGGAAACCTTCAAAGGTAAATGCCGCGAAATAAGATTTCCACTAATTGCACGCTCCGGTGACAGATTTGTGTTCCCGCCTAATTTTATATTTCATACACTTTTCGTTCCAGGTTTCAATTTATTGTAGACAGAGCAATTTTTACCGTGAATAACATTTACTAGTACATAGTATTAGACATTTCGTAGAGGAAATTCTTTTCATCTATTTTAAAAATCCTTTGAAAATCGCGAAAAATCGCGTATAACTGTACCGTTCACACCTACGTGAATAAATATTATAATTTTGAATTAGAATTTGTAGAATGTACTAAATACGAAAACCTACCAAAGTTACTTTAGATGTTACACAACTAACCAGTCCATTCAAAATAAAACTGGCTTCAAATAAAAAAACAACGAAATTACAAGTCAGCTTCGCAATAATTTTCCTAATTTTTAACTAAATGTGACAGTCCCCACGTCTCGGCGGGGACCAGTATAGCAAGACCCCCGCTCGCGGCTGATAGAAGATCCCGAAGGTTTTTCGTTTTCATCACTTAAGCGACGAATATTTTATGGAAACAAAGGGTTCACAGACAATGGTCGGTGAGAATGAGGAGCGGCGTCTTTACATCAGCCGAGCAATGAGGGTAGCCGTTTTTGTGCTCACCAGTTGGCGCCACTGTCCAGCTGTCAAAGCCCGCCCATACAAAAACAGTGGCAAGTGACATTCAGACAAGTGAGAAGTGACAGTGCCACAAACTTATCTGAGCCGGTGGCCAAAATTGGAACTAATACAAATGTTTTACTGTTGTCAGACCAAGACAAAGACAGTAGCGCCGCTATTACCGGGTCAGATAAGTTTGTGGCACCGACAGCCAGACCTCACTCTCCACTAGCGCCTCTAGCGGCGAATTCACACGCTTTTACCCTCATTGGTGCGCCCTGACCTTGGAGGCCATTCCTTCATTACCGTAAAAGGGTAATTTGGGATCTCCGTCTTGCCATTTTCTAATTAAGGTAAAAAGTATTTCTTGCCGAGAAACTCAGTAATTTTCTGGAAACGTTTCGCCGCTCGCCGCGTAATTGGTATTTGAATATTATTAATTATAAAAGATTTGTAACTGAGTTTGGTAATATTAGCATTAATATTGAAATATTGAAGTAAATTCCTAGGGTTTTCTACAAGAAATGAATTATAAAAGATAAATAAAAACAGGTAAATAGTTGTTGCCAAACTATAATGAAACGAAATCAAGCAGGGGAGGCCAACCCGTAGTGGATTACGGCATCAGTGGCAGAGCCAGGGGTGACCAACCGTGCTCTGCACGCAGCACACGTGCGCTGCAAATCGGAGGGAGCCCTAATGAAGTGGGGTTGCGCACCCCTGATTTAGGCCGGAGTGTAGGCATAGTTAAACAAATGCTAAGCCATGAATTATTGTCTTCTTTTATAAGTGTATCATTCAAAATCATTAAACGGTATAATGCTATAATACTTTTATGAGTTTGTTATGTAATTGTAATGATCATACTCCTATACAATTACTTAGAGGCCTCAACCACTTTAAAGTACAAATATTATAACATTGATGACATTCGGTTCTTCATGTTTTCTACAACGCCAACTTTTTTTCAAATATTTAATTTTCAAGTGCACGATGATACCTGTCTTTAAGATAATTTGACGGTCAATTGTGATACATTACAAGAACTCACCGTATCGCCAGCGCTTCTCTCCCGCCGCGCGCCGCCCTAACCTGCAACAAAAGTGCAATTTACGGTTACATTTCATTTTGATCGAAACAGACGGCGTGCGTGTCGCAGCCGCATGCCGCATGCCGCACGCCGGACGCCACTGCCGCCATTGTTCATCATTTCTGATTTAAAAGAAATCGCGTTATTGTCGCACCCGTCCCAATTGCCGCGCTGTCATGTATGCTCATTATTTTGAGTTGGGGCGGCACTTTCATTATTTTTGCAAGTAATTTGACAGTGCAACGCGGCCTTTATCGAATTAAATGGGAATACCGAGGGTTTTAATGATTTTACATCGCGTCACTTGCGATCGACGTCACCGCCGGAATTTATGTAAGGGTTTTACAATTAGTAATAGCGAGGTGTCGGTATAAATAAGGAGAGCAGGTTTTCGGCGGCCACGAGTACACAAAGAGGCCATTAAGATATTGTGACATGGTCCAATTGTACCCTTGTGACACCGAATTGAGACATTAATTTAAACTGTTGAAATATTTTAATAAATGTTGTTAGCGTGTCGGTGTTAGATGGTGCCAGATAAACAGTTAAATTCTAGATCCATTTGTCACATTACAGTGCCAATTTTATTTTTTAATTTAAATGCGAGTAGAGTACCTATTTGTTCTACGAGGTATTCTCACGCTAGGGGCGCCAACAAAGCACCTAAAATTGCTAGACATTATAAGTCACGGCTAATCATATAACGGTGACAACTAATCATTTCTGGACACCTGGTGTCTGTTTGATTTGACCCCGCTCTTCTTTAAACACCTTTCGTTCAGGTTATGTCTGTAAAAGCTCAAAACAACCGGAAACTTTTGGCCAATACCTTCTAGCTGCTCGTTGTACAGGATTTTACACATGGAATTAAGTCACCCCTTCTTCCCCGAGGGGAAGCAGGGGAAGTCGGGGATAACCCGCGCTTAGTGCCTTCCGTATTAAATGTTTTGTTTGTTGGTTTTGATGTAGCGCGCGCAGGGTATGAGGTCATGGCGCGAAATTATTGTTATACGTAATCGGTTATTTAAAAGAGGTGTCTGTCTAAAAATGTCTACTTTCAGGAATGTCAGTGAGTGCAACTTGATAAAAGAAATAGTTTGTCCTTTTTCTTTGACAGGGTTTCAGGTATGGATCGTATTATCGATTAAATGATAATTTTGTGTAATTAAAATGTATCCTCCAACAACCCGCATTGGAGCAGCGTGGTGGAGTACGCTCTAGGCTTCCTCAGTACCTAATGAGGAGAGACCCGTGCTCAGTAGTGGGCCATTAGTGGGTTGTAGCTTAGCTTTTAGCTTTTAAAGTTATCAATCTTTTAGGGAAAGCCCGGTTTGCTAACTACCACCTATTTTAATTAAATCCGCCGCCAAACGGCATGTTGTGTTCCGGCTGGGAGCTTGAAAGACAGTACATTTCTACTTTATTTGTTTGGTGTAACTTACGCCAATTTAACA
Source organism: Hesperia comma (assembly GCA_905404135.1). Lineage (NCBI taxonomy): Eukaryota > Metazoa > Arthropoda > Insecta > Lepidoptera > Hesperiidae > Hesperia > Hesperia comma. The sequence goes on along the minus strand of FR990026.1, from coordinate 417,890 downwards.
TCGAGTGATTGGTCGTTTTGTCTTTAGTAATATATAAACAAAATGTAGTGTAGTTTTACGTTGGACACTCAAACAGGACGGTCTAGATTCGACTTCACCAACCAAACCACTAATGAAACTAGGAATGCTTCTCTTTTTTGAAAATGATGTTCGTGTTGGAGATTAATTATAATTATTTTTTGCTCCTGTGAATTGAATCCCCAGCTGTGACACTGTGATGATTTAGGTCGCTCGTCTTTGTGCTCCCTTAATAAAATACGAAAATAACTGCGCAGCTTACGAAAAATAACGTACATGCAAATAAATAACGGAGAGATAAATTATAATGTTTGAATTTTTAATAATGGCGTATAATAACTCCATATTACCTTACAGTACACAACACGCTAACAGCTATTCACCTTTTTTATTTCTCACAACATAAACATAAATTTTAGCAATAAAGTTAAGGAGGCAGTGGCGCTAAGCGCTCATGTTTATGGTCGAAACTGTTCCGCATATAAATTTAATAGTGCGTTTATTTTAAAGAAATCTTCGTACATGTACCCTTTTACACAAAACGCGTTTTGTATTGTTATTAAAACCACGCAATGGAAATGTGCCACGTAAACAAAGTGAGGTTTCGCAATTGTTCATCCCACAAAGAAGTAGTCAAATTCCCCAAACTAAGGCACTTGTTCCAAGAGCTACGAACAAATTTAGAGCTAGTAGCAAAACTATTTGCTAATCAAATCTAATACCTAATATTTGTTTTCAATCAGTGTAAGTTTAGTTAATATCTATTGATGTAGTGTCTCGGTGCCTGTGAGCTGTTTGAGATTCAACAATGTTGGTCAGCTCTTCAGAGATAATAGATGTTGCCAAATGGCGAACTAGACTCTTGTGGAGTTTTACACATTTGAATGTTATTTGTTACACCACCATTTAGAGATCGTTATTGACGACTATAAGAAAGTGATTATAAAATTCGAAAACACACTACATATGTAGCTAGGTACTGCTACACTGTTTATCTCCAAATTAGGATTCTCAATATCATGAGTGTCATGAACAACACACAAATGAAAAACACAAACAAAGAGTAACAGAGAACAGTAATAAATTGAAGTCATCATTAAAATTTCTGCCTCGCTGGGAATCAAACTCAGGACTAATGGCAGATTATCATAATAATAACCACTAAGCCATACGGATCATCAGTAACTTAAGACTTCATACTGTTATCACGTAACGTGGTCCGATGGAACGGTCGGTCTCCGAATGGTCTGTCGTCAGACGTGAGGCTTAAGTAAAAGCAATAAAAAGATCAAACTTGTAATAGGGTATCACGAAATTGCGGTGATATTTGGGTATTCATTACGAGGCTGGGAATAATTTTGTTCCGTAACTGTGATGGCGCGCGGGCACTAAAACGTATATTTCATTGCGAAACTAGTTGTTTGTTTATACGAAGTTGTGACGTTTACCGACGGACGGACTCGGGCGGTAAATAACAGGTACACAGCAAATACTATTCAATATGAGTTGAGTAGTATGTTTCTAGATCTGTATGTTCTGTAGATACCTGTAATGACGACCCAAATCATGCAATGGTTAAACGTTGGATCGCTGGATCCAAGGGTCCTGCGTTCGATTCCCAGCGAGGCGGAAATTTAAATTATGAGTTTAAATTTCCTTTCTCGGTTTGGGTGTGTGTCCTTTTCTTGTGTCATTGGCACCAACGACACAGGGAATCCTAGTATGGGGCTATAAAATATATGTAGCGTTATTAAAAAAATTACCACCAGGATCCTTAAACAGATCGCCATAGTGTACCCCGAACACTCTCTTCCATGATTTTGAAACTGCTTTATAAATTCAGTAGATAATTTCAAGATCTCAATGGCGCAAGATAAACCGCGCTGGACAGCCGTTTAGAGAGTCCTGAGTTCGATTCCAAACAAGACAGGCATTATTTGAATGATGAGTTTTGTTCTCGATATGAGTGAGGTTCTTGGCTTGACGACACATTAGGGTTGTCAATTACGCACACGACTTAACAAAATGTTTAAGGTTGTTGTTTGCAACCAAATAATTTCGAAAAGTTTTGAAAAGAATTTTTATCCGTGCTTCTTCTATCTATTCCCGACATTTGCATGTTTCTCATTTTCGCTGAATGGTCGCAAGAAATAAGCAACATAATATTCAATGCATATCTTTATACTTTTTGCCAAAAAAAAAAACAAAGAAAATGTAACGTCTATGCTACTTTATCCTTAATGAAATACAAATTTGAGATTTCAGACGCACGAAATTTAAAAAAAGAGAGGAAGTGACAGGTATTCATTGCCTAACAAAGTTTTAGTTTTATTTTGCAATTACAGCAAAGAAAGATCGCGGCATTGTCCAATTTATGCAATTAAATTTGGAAAATAGAAGAAACGTTTCCTACGACGCTCCGTGGGGAAGGATGAGTTGTGATGAGCCCTTAAGTAAGGGTAGGAATTTGGCGCTTACAAAAACAATAGACATTACTGGCATAAGTTAGCGTGGAGTTGCTACGCTAAAGAAACGAAAATCCCTCAGCCCATTACGTCGCTTTACTTTATGTTGGTTGTGCAGCAATTAGTGGCGTGCTTGTTGAATCACAGCTGCTCAATTATGACCTGGCTAAGCCAAAATACAAAAGGTCTCCTTTACAAGCAATCGATTTAGTTATAAAGTAATTCAAATATATTTAAATATAAAAAAGATATTTCATTTCGCACATATGAAGTTAATTTGCGTTATGTATGTACATATAAAAGTATATGTTACTGTATATGTAAACATTCAACATTTTGTAATAGTTGTTTATTAAAGAGCATACATTAATGGATATTTATAAATTGACAAGTTGTTTTTCAAAATTCTTAAATAATAATCTCACGCTTTTATTTTTTATAACGCTATAAATTAATTAATTTTATTTTTTATAGCCCTACACTAGGTCCCTCCCTAGGTCACTCCCTGTGTCATGGGTGCCATGAACAACACCCAAGACAAGAACACACACACCCAGACCAAGAATCGAAGCTCATCATTCAAAATACGGCCTCGCTGCGAATCAAACCCAAGACCCTTCGAACCGCGATCCAACATTGTCTCCACTGTCATACGGGTCGTCTAAAAGTATAAAAGTTTTCAATCAAAATCGTCATAAAGTATTAAAATCAATGGTTCCAAACCGCAAGAGCAATGAAAAGAAATCTAAAAACGCGTAAAAAGACAAGTTCCGTGGCTCGGAGGTCAGTTTTACACAATAATGGCTTATTGTCCGCCCTCAGCACTCGTTATAACAATCGTTTGTGTAATTAAGCGGCCCCTGGGGAGCCCGGACAAAGGATCCATTTTTTTCTCAGACACTTTCAGAACTTAGCCGGGATTTTATGTCAGTACTCCAGTCTCTGGAGGAGACATTTCTCTTATTTCATTCTCACTTACGCCTTTCAGTTTACCGAAATAAAATAATAATATACCTAACAGTTTTCTTATGGCAACATTAATAAAGAAGAGACGAGTTTAGGACATGGTTCGGTGAAGAAACGTAAAAACGTGCTACAGAAGTATATTCCATTCAAGGCATTTGGTTCCTTGTTATTATTGTTATTACCCAACGCACTTAAGAAACACGCAATGGAATGGAATCCTATCCTACTAATATTATAAATGCGAAAGTTTGTAAGGATGTATGTGAGTGTGTGTGTGTGTTTGTTGCTCTTTCACGCAAAAACCACTGAACGGATTTTGAATTTTTGAATTTTTTGAACGAAAATGTTGTCTTCCATGTTTTCAACCCATTAATGGCCCAATATTTTTTCTACTCATAACTAAACCCACGTGTCGGAAGTTGTTATGCCGCCCGAACCCCTTCTACATTGTTTTACAATTGGTATCTGATAAAATTAATAATAACAAACGCAACAGATGGTTTAACGCGTCCTCTAATGCAAGGAATCGCTCACGGAATTTTGTCATTGACTGACATTGTTGCTTAAATCTTCATTTATATCGACAGATATGGTGTGTCTCAGACACAGGCAGCAACACAGCAACACAAGTTACGTTCGTTACAGACCAATATTATATTGGTCCATTTCAAAACACAGAGACTAACTACATAATATGTTGAAAATATTCAAGAGTTCCTTCCAACCATTTCTTGAACACTCTAATGAGTATTGGCCGAAATAAGCTTTACCTACTTGTAAACCTATTCAAACTTGAAATTCAATCAACCAACCCAAATTGGAAACAATTAACTTATGTCTGAGAAATAATAACTATTCTTTAAAAAAATATTACAATTCGTTACTTTAAGTTACTGAATTTTAAATTAATTTTCACTTTACCACCTTCAAGTAACTTGTAGTCCTAACTAGATCGTCATTATTTTTTTAACAACGATATAAATTGTGCACTTTACTTTAAGGAAAAAATTACTTAAAATTCTCATTTTGTTAAAAATGATAATGTGCTTCGGACGAAACTTTTTATTTCTTGGAAGTAATGACAATAAGTTTTTGCAAAACTTCTTCCTTTACCGAAGAAAATAAATCTTAATAACCGGCCAGGATCGCCGCGGAAGTTTTATAAACAATTTTGAATTTCACTACAAAAGTCTCACCGCTACTGAGGATGGTCATTAAAATTTGGAATCGTTTTGATGACAAAAAACTGGCATTTTCTTAATTAAAACAAATTTTCCTGCAAACACTAAGGGCTAGTTTAGGTCGTTTCTCGAGGTGGCGAGGGCGAGGGGGTGGGAAGGGCGGGGGGTGGTAAGGTGAGGATTGGAAAGAAGCTTTTAATTAATGTAGTTGTGAGATCCTTAATTGCAATCCGACGTCGCTTTAGGAACGTTACCAGGTCGCGCGCGCGCCCGCGCTGTCAAACGTCACGCCCGCACGCGGCGCCCAGCCTCAACGAGACCGAAGGGAAAATTGTAAAAGTACAAAAAATGTTTTAAGCGATCGCATTCACTTCATATAAAACTACTTTAGTTGATGTACAACTTGTATTATCCTATTATTTATTTAAGGTGCAAAAACTACACCTTAAATAAATAATAGGCTGGATAGGTATAAGCAATTGCTACATCCAGTCCAGGGATTTTTGTATCTGAAACTTAAAAGTAGAAGAATAGGACTCTTAAAATTTTCGAAAAATTGATATTCAAGTAAATTAATTAGTTACAAGTAGCACTTATCTGTATAAGTAGTGTACCTTCATTCGTAATGAAAAATTAACGCAATACTTAATAAAAATAAATATAACTATTTTCATAACATATAATTTGGGAATGAAAGGAAATTAATTGCGCATTAATATAAAAGCGGCTCCCGATCTTGCCAACATCTCGTATAAAGTTAACCCTTGAAAGAGTGTAAAGGTTTGTGCGGGCGCTCTTCACACCTCGCCGCCGCGGCGCGAATAAGCCCGTGTAATTAGGCTCACAAGAAAATTAACGCGAGACTTCGCTCGAAATGTACAGCTATAAATTAAAAAAACACACGCGGGAAAGCGCACAGTTGCGAAGAAGGTTTAATTTTTTTATTTCGAAAATTATGCACTTAGTGTAAGATGCGTGGTGCGAGGCGCGCGGGGGCGGGCGGCGCGGCGCGGCATTTATTGCCTTTACTTTAACTGTAAGTGCAAAGTGCAAGTGTGAAGTTATTTGCGTGTAACATTGCTGCGGCGGGGCGATGACCTGTTTAAGCTGTCAGACTACTTACAGGCTTACGATTGTTACTTTGATATTTCTTCCACAAAACAGCTTTTATGCTTCGATAAACAGCTGACAGGCTTTTTAAAGGATTGAGATTATATTTAGCAAGTTATTAGAATTTCGTTATACCTACATACTGTCTGTACCTTTCCAGGTATAATACAAAAATCTTAACAAAATAACTTCGTAAAACTTTACGCTGCTACTGTACCCATAGCCAGACGATTACGAACTATACCTACCAGCAAAATGCCAGTGCTAGTTTTTGGAACATTCCAAATTATATTGGAAGACGGAACACTCCAAACTATAAAAGATTTCAGGCCTTACCTGTAGTCATTGTGAAATAGAACAAAGGTAGAAGTCACAGAAGCCATCACACTGTGACACCCGTCACGCGTACGATACGACGCAACATAAACTATTTTCAAATCAAACGCAGCACCGACGCAGATTATATTTTAATATTCATAGAACGTTGCTTTACGTTTTTAAAAGCGGCGCCGGTAAATGGACTATTTGTATTCAGCCGCGCGCCCGCTCGCCTTCTGACTGTGACGCCTCAAAATGTGTAGTTTCTGCTGAAAACTAGTCAACTTGCAGATTAAAATATGTCAAAAATAAATTAAGAAGTCTATTTTACATAACTGTAAACTGAAACTTGTAATCATCCTAAGGACTTATTTTATTAGACCCAAAACTATCCTCGTTCAGAATTAGTTACAAGAGGGCTTTGAACTATTGTAAGTACAAGCAATTTGTAACACTTGAAATTATTATATCAGCCTTGCAATAAGCAAAAGAGCGCTCACTATTTGAACATAAAAAAGATATGAAAATGTTTTTACACTTAATCTATTTTCGTTGTACGAACGAATAGGCACATGATAATATCAAATATTTTCAGTTCACCATTTCATAGCTTTATTTTCAAAATTCAAAAGCTCGCTAAAAATATGAGTGTTACAATTTGAATTGTCGAATGCTATCGATTTCCGTGTACACAACTAATTGGTTCCGCTGTTGATTTTCATTCGCGATATTTTCACGCGAAAATAGAATGCCAATAAAGAATCGAACGCGCTAGTGCCGGTAATGGCCGGTAGGGGGCGCGGCGGTGCAAGGTGGTCGCGGCGCATTATGAAATGACACGTAAAAATACGTTTTTTTGCTGACTAACAACATAAAAGTAGACAGAATTTGCATACTGAAAAGGCCCTTGAGCCGAACTTTTGGTGGATTAAGTGTTCCAAACATCTTTTTTTCGTCTTCGCTTCAGAGATAGATAAAAAACATTGACATGGTTAAAACATGTCCAATTTTTATTTCTGTCGAAACGCAAAATCGCAGAGTGACGTTGTAACATTAACAGTCAGTTAACTTCATGTTATTATTATAAATTGATTCTCCGTTATCCAGATATTTAAAATTCCAAATTGAAATTTGAGCTGTTGATTGTGAAACAGTCGGTGTACTCATCTAATTGGCTCAACTGTCGCGGCTGTTTGAGCGGATTTGCGTAGAGTTTGAATTGGAAATGGCTTCAATTATACTGTTCATTTAATTTCAATGTTTTAGCTTTTGTTACACGGCCATTCAGTAGGCAGTATTTGTGTTTGATCAATAAACTTGAAGTTGGCGCGGCTTAATTTATTTGTCAACAATTTGGCACAAATAGTAAAAGGTATATTTTTTAATAGAATTTATTAAAAGAAGAGTTCGCTTATTCTCCATAGATAGAAAATATGCCACAGAACTAAACTACTATAAATTTATACTAAGATTTTGAAAGCAAGTCTTTTTACCAGTTCTAAGGGTTAGTTACTAATTTTAAATTGATTATAGGTATGCATGTATATTTTTTAACTAATGAGTTACATAAAATAATTTTTAAACTGACGAGTGCGATTCACGGCCCGAAAATCTTTTGATGGGATCTTTCACAATCACAAGGCACTTTTTTTATTAATTCTATCAGTTTTTGTCTGTTATAATAATATTACAAAGACAGTGATAGGTACCATCACCTTTTTCTGACGTAGCACTAATTGAATAATCCTTTGGCACTATTGGGAAACGGCGGTTCAGTGTGTTTTCAATGCTAGCATAAGTGGCAGAATGTTACCAATGGAATACTCCTCATGCAGCGGTTAATAACTCTGCTTATTTTCTACAAGACACGTCAATACGAATTGAGCGTTTTACACCGACGTCTGGAAAAAGTAACCTTCAAAAGCGGTTGCAGTATTGTTTTAATCTACTTCCGCAAATAAAAAGCCCTTGCGCTTTGAAATGAAATTCGAACCTGCGGTTCACATTACGCCCCTGTTCATTTAACTCCAATTCTGCAGGTAACAGGAGCCGGCGGGGCCGAGGTGTGAACTAATGCACACACATCGCGCCTCCCCCGCGGTGTACAGTTACCGATCAATTGCTGCCTTCGACCCCCTCACTCTTCTCTTCACGAAGTAAGTAGTAAGAAGAAGCTCGATTAGCAGTTGCAGTTTTTGTTTGTAAATAGCTGATGAACGAGTTACAGCCCGATGGTAAGTGTACAACGTGAGCTATGGACATCAGCAACACCATAAAGGTACCAGTGCTTTAACCTGTGATGGGAGACCCACATTACTTATACAGTTCATTCATCAATCACATAAAATATATTTTGTGGTTTTATGTCAAAGGCCGACAATTCAGCAGAAGCCTGATCGTGAGAAACCCTATGGATCTACACTAAATAGTTAAGTGTGTAACGCTGAATGCTTATTGCTTATATATGTAATTATGTAACAACCATTTCTAACCCATACCTATGTAAATCGACCATATCGTACATACGCAAAAAAACAGACATCCTCGCATCCTTAAACACCTTAAGGACCTCTATCCAAGGAAAAAAGGGGTGAAGTATTTATATTTGAGTAACTTCATATTAATTCTAAATCGCAATACATTGTTACAAGGATAGGTACGGACCTATCCTATGACACGGGTCATAGTGTCCGTCCATATAGATTCGTACAGGTCCTAAGCACGTTTCCCCACAGTAACCGGAGCCGCTGGCGAGGTGTGAAGCGATCGCCGCGGCCGGTCACCGGTGTCGCCTTACCGTTAAATTGCGCCCGCCTACCACCTCACATCGTCCAGGTTTATCATACGTATTATAAAACCGATCGACGTCTATACATTGAGCATATCCAAGAAAAAATATTTGGGTTATTTACTTTTGCAATAGATTCCATAATCGGTCATCGTAACTATTTTTACAAACGTACCTATTGTAATAACCGTAAGGTAGCATTCATTGTTTTTATAATCCCTTGGGATTATTTCAATCTAGTTACTAAAATATAGATAGAAGTGGACTATGGCCTTAACCTTCTAATTCGGAGACTTGCTCCGTGCTCAATAGTGGGCCACGACAGGTTGAGTGTAAGTATCTAGGTATAAGCTTTACCGCAGCGTAGAGCAGGCAGTCACAAGTCTAAAATATGTTTTGTTTTAATATTCCAAAATATGTCACAACAGGAGAAGTTAGCCGGCTACCCGGAGCCGTGGGCACGCCGCACGACGGTACGACCCAACCCTCTCGTATTCCCGGCCGAGGCCAGGGTCACCGGTACCTGCACAGGAATTACGTGAACAGTTCGCGTTCCAGTCCTCGTTGTTTTTACGCTTTGTACAATGCTTTCAACAGTTTCAACACTGCTGATGCTCATACTTGACATATTATGAATGTTGCTGGAAATGCGAAATTTCTGAGCTGATCACGCTGACGCGATGACGTCGCTGACGTGTATAGTCATAATCAGCTAATCTTTTGGGCGTTTTACTGAGCATTAACTATTTCAATAGCTACTAGCGCAATCTGGTTCTTCTTTGACGTATAACATATTTTTTTAATTAATGTCACTGTTAGAAACATTAAATTGCTATAACTTAACTTATTATCTGTTGATCTGTTAAATTACTTGTCTTCTATTATCTGTGTACTACTTAAATGTCTATGCCTTTATTGTCTATGCTGTTGCAATAAAATCTCCGACCCGACCGCAAGCGTTCTTTTATTTTTAACACATAAAATATGGACTTTTTCAGTCACATCACTTACTACTAACATAACAGGATCTCCTAATGCGTTAAGTACGCTGATAGTAGATACGATGATACTGGTAACTGATACTGATAACTGATAATTAACTAACACTTGGAAACAGGGGCTATTCACCAACATCCCCTGTAGCCACCTAAATACTGTTCTCATTCTGGTACTGGTCAAATTGGTATCTGATACAGTAGCTGTTCCCAAACTATCCGTCCGACTCGTTGGCAATTGGTAGACACACAACCTGTGATAACAATGTGATTATGCATGCACTGAGAAACAATAATAATTTCACTTACTGAACCGATGCTGGCCAAGTGTCGTTACAGAATATGTCAGTCCAAAACTTACCCACATTATCTTAATATTTTTGTATAGGCTGCCAAATTATTATTTGTTTACCCTCATATTGTTGTAGTTATTTTTTTACCTCCATTTGTCGCATTCGCGACAATAATTGTAATATGACGAACTGCCGCATCATGAATCCTGGGTTCAATTCCCAGGGAGGTCATAGTTTTTATTAATTTTAATTCCTGTTCTTAGTCTGAGTTCTTGTTTAAGTATAATAAGTGCGTCACATACGGTTCAAAAAATTAAAAAAGGTATGTACAGTTTTGTGTGTGTACAGTTATAATTATTATTCTCACGTATCTACGATTGTAGATAGTTGTGGATTGATTTTAATAATAAATTAGTCAAAAAATGAATTAAGGTAGCACCAAATCAATTTAAGTCCGTTTGACATACCAAACTGAACCTTAACGCGTCTGTAGTCCGGTTTGTAATGAATCTACGTGTCCAATGAAAACCCTGGGGCCCAATTCCTGATCACGATTACTCATTTGGGTCCTTTAAAATATATAAACAAAATACAAGCAACACAACATATCTACTCAAAGCAAGTTTATATTTTAACTTTTAATCAAAATAATTTGCTTTCTAAATTAAGTCTATGTAAATACATAATAAATGTTAATTTCATTTTAAATATTTGCATTAATTGACGTAAGTACCTACTGATTGCCATTGCACACCACACTGACCAAGTGCAAAATGGCGTATCTAGAAACTTTACCGATGCTCAGATATTTTCCTTCACTTTAAGCTTTAAGTTACCTATATTACATTTAATACTGTAGAACATCATTCTTAACTACTAGAGATGAGAGCAGGATTCAAGCCCCGGCCATAATGTTCGCAACTGCAACACTTGTCCAGGATGGCTGTTAGAAGTACATCCGTTAAATTTTACGCCGCCAAGGTGGTTCAAAAGTTATATTGCAAAATATAAGCCAGCGCTCCCCGGCGCGCACCGTCATCTTCAAACTTCATTTCAAGTTTCTGAATTCTCCAAATACCTACATTATTTAGAGCGCACCCCAAAGTATAACAAGCCCCTAGCGGACCCGAAGCCTTCGCACATGGTGGCCTGACCGCCGTCGCCATGGCAACGGGGTCAACGACCCACGCGCCACCACCACCGCGAGGATTTCCCATACAACCCCATCATCGCAACACATTTTCATTTTTCAGTTCGGAACTTCTATCACCCATGTAGTTACAGAGCTAATAGAAAACTTTAAGAACTTATTACTTTGCTTCACACAACACAAGTTAATAAAGAAATAAAATAAGCTGAAAACAGTATTCACTAAGTAAACATTAACATACGTACTAGAACAGCAAGATTTTAGTATAATTTGAATAACTTTTAAGCCATTTATACGTTTATTAAGTGGGTACTTACAACTTACAACTAGGTAAATGTTTACATTTAAGCACTTACCACAACAAGCTCGATATGAACTGAAGTGAAGCACGAACCACTTAATTTTCCTATTAATAATTACCTAACATCCTAAACTACTTAACTGTTACGCTAACTAAAGCTCGGCTAACTTATACTAATGTTACTAACTACTTTCGTATACAAACAGAGGCCACAGGGTAACTTATTACGCGCGATACAAAACTTCTTCGCACTCCGCCGACTTCACACAAACTTCACACCTAACTTCGCTAGACTTTCCGTTTTCAAATATCGAGTGTCACATTTCGAAAACAACATAAAATGAAGAGAAAAAGCAACAAAAACATTCGCGTGCCGGTACATGTCAACGAATGTGGCCGGCCGGCGGTGTTGCCAACGTGTAAAGAAACAACACCGGCGTACATCACGCAAAAATACATTTAATGCAATACAAACCCTTACTGCCAACACCATAACAACCTTCTCGCCTTCCTTCCCAGCACCGCTAACGTGGCGTGATGTACTTTCGAATACGATTTTCAAATACTGCCGCGGAAAACTGGCTTTTCTACTCTAGATGTAAATGCCAATTTCCTTTCTACCGCGCCTGCACGAATCAATTTCGACTCTCACGCAAACGCGTAAAAGTTACATTCGACTGCGTCAAACGTTCAGACAATGCGCCACGCAATGACGTTTCGACCGTGAAAGATAGCGATATAATTTTCAATGGGGGCGAGGGAGAAAGAAGATCCCGAGGGAAGGTAATACTAGGGGTGCATTTGCGCGTCTGAACGAAACGTTAGGCGACCCATAAAGAATCGATCTTGAAGACGTTTTGCTAAAACATAGCAGATATTTCAGAGGATCCCTTTGGGACACCCGCTTCCGAGTCGAATTAGTTCTCCAATCGAAAACACAACTATGCAATATGATTTGCCGCGTGACCAAATGATTACTTATAGTTTTCTTACTTAAAAAGCTTAGGTATATTGAAATGTTATCTGATTAAAAGAAATCCTAAAAACGTATTTTTATTCAAACAATGGACAAGGCAACGGGCCAATGCTATCCATCCTGGTCGACGTCGCACGATGTACCACTCAGCTTAAGCTCAACTGTACTTTTCGCCACCAACACAAAGTGAAGCCTATATTGAACAAAACGAACGTATGACGTCACATAATAAAAAAGACTTACAGTAAACAACTTGTTACAGTAAACAATCTGTGAAAGAAAAGAGGCGCTGTCGGACGCCTTGAACCAATCATTGCACGCAATTCGAGAGGTAGTACCTGACAGATGAATGACCACATAGTACTTAACTAAAGTACTAAAATAACCATTAAATATTTTTTTTGATATATTGACTTTTTAACATTAGTTCTAATTTTTGCTATTTCAGAATATAGAATAATATACATAGAATAGGATATATCATTGGTGACATCTTATTATCGGTATTGTGATAACTAATTTATCAGCTACCCTTAATAAAATCAGGATACAAGGGTAAATAAAAAGTTGAACATTTGGTATACATTTGATATGGAATTAATCCTAAGGGCAACCAAAATAAATGCCATCATACACCCCTGTGATTAAGGTCCATTGTAGACTGACGGCGAGTGTTTAATGTGACTTTATTACGTTAGGTTATGGATACTTAATGCAACTTTTTACTATTACCATGCACAGAATATTGAAAAGTAGATTAGAAAATGGAAAATAAAATATGTGGAGGAAAAGGGGAGAACTCCCGCCAGGCGATGTCACTGCCTGGGGACCGCGGTCCGATGTTAACTTCGCACCATTTGTATACATATTTATAGTTAGACACTTTAGAATCTTCGATATCGCGGTTGAGGATACGTCTCCTGATTGGCCAGTTCAGTATGACGCGTATGACGTAGTCTATTGTTTACTGCACTCGTTACTTATGGTTGCGTGGTCAGCATCATGTGCGGCGCGCGCTCATATTACTTTAGGTGTCGCGCCGCTACAAATATAAGTAAGTACCTAATACTGTGACAACATTTTGGTAATATGGAAAAAAGTTAGAGCGCGAACTTGGCGTTTAACAGAATCGGTTTCTGTAGAAGTAAATCTGTCCATATTAGATGATGTTTGATCAACTGAACTGGAAGTGTCCTCGTTTCGCCATTCCAAAAAATAACGACTATAAAAGGGAATAGCAAAAACTGTTAAATTTGAAGTCTTCAGTAAAAGACCTTTGCCTATCGGGCATTGACACGAAATCCGCGATGCTAGAGTAAAGGCCCTTTTACGCGAACCATGTGACATTAAAAAGATGGATCTTTTAAGTTCACCATAACTTAAAGCTTTAAGTTTTGTAGAAACAAGCGTGCTACTTTATTTAATTTTGAAATATCAACGTTAAATTTAAAAAAAAACACTTTTGCTTTGGTGATTAATGTCTTATACTCGTACAAATATTTTTAAAGGAGAAGATTCTTATTTCAACTATCATCAAGTCGTTAATAACACCAAATGTATTCACCGATGTATTGTTAATCAGGAAAAAAGTAGAAAGAAAGAAATAAAGAAGAACGAGTCCTCTTGCTTTTTCTTTTTCTTCACTTTGATTCTTCTCATCACCTCAAACGTATAACACCGGGATCAATCGGGTGGTGCACAGCCACTTCCAACTAAAGTTACTTTGACGACCTTACTAAACTTTGACGACCCTGTAGCCTAGTTGGTAGCGACCCTGCCTGCGACGCGAGGGGTCCCGGGTTCGATTCCCGGCCGGGGCAGATATATTTTATGTGGCAGATAAATATTTGTACTCGGATCATGGGTGTAATTGTAATGTGTTATATGTGTAGTCCATGCCACCCGCGACACAGGTACCTAGTAACCTACTGCGGGGGTATGAGTGTGTTAGCGTTTATTTATTTATAAAAAAAAAGAAACCTAGCAAGCAAGCATTGAAAGCCGAGTGGTTGACATTGAATTCTCGATCCAAGATTCGAATTCTTCACGCACCTCTAAGTTAAAAAATGATGTACGTATTAGATGATAGAAGTTTCTCGTTGAAGCATTCAGAATACAAAATTTTATACTAACACAACCATAGCTGTTTTAACATAAACCCGTATAGGGCATACAGAGCCTAAGCCTACACACGCTGCGCAGTTGTCGAATCGCGAGCCAGTGTTTGCACGCGGCAAAGGGAATCGCTGATGACACGGCGTGACGGCGTGACGCCGCGCCGTGACGTGACGTGACGTGACGCCGTGACGCCGCGGATTGGTTCTGTTCTGGGTCTCCGTACGGCAACTCCGCACTTTTTAGATGTAAGCCATTCATCTACGCCGGAATAGACATGTTTGTCTTGGAATTTTTAGGTCATGGTAATTGGAAATTCTGTAGTCCCTGTGCGTCGGTGGAGTAGTTTTGGTTCTTTTTTTTTTTTGTTGAAAGGATACGTGCATAGAGCAGAGGCCCTCATCCATTCTGCCTCTGATATTGTAAGCTTTTTATTTGCTTGGTGACCATTTAATTCTAGACCGTATGGATTACTTTACTCAAGGTAAATTAGTATAGTAGCACGACTATGACGACGCAAAAGTGACGTCTTGGGAATTATTGATGAGCTGTAAGCAACGGTAACTACTTGCATGCAGATGGTTAGCTTACTTGTTGGTCATCGACTAACATTGAAAAAATAACATTAATTTGTAAACATCAGAGACTAGTATTATGGGCATATTTATGAACGAGTACACATACTACCTTATTACTTATCTTATCCTAAATATCAACTTATTTTCTTTGGTCTTACAATGATTTACCTAACGACATAGGTATCGAACTGTTATTAAATGTAGATACAGCTAATATTTTTTACTCTTGAATGCGGATCCTCCGTATACCCACGGGACCCGAATGATCTCTCTTTGAAGAAAATTCGCTATGATCTCGCGACCGGCTCGTTGGTTTACAATTCTGCGATTCAACGACGTGTAATCTTATGCTTCCATTTCGTTAACATATTATGACTAAGTATATGACTGGAGATAAACTTGCCAGCAAAGCGTTGAGACCAAGGTTCGATTCCAAATAAGGCAGACATCCTTGTGTAGCACTACTGTAGTCATTAGGTACCTACCTAAGAAAATCGCAACATGCACTGCGTTACTTACTTAAACGGAAGCGAGGATTATAAAAACGTATAGTTTTTATTTATTTAAGTACGTAAAATATGTAGTTAAAAGGTGCCTTTTCATCTTATTTATGAACAAAAGAATAATCGTAACTTAACATGATTTATAACAGGACAAGGTATGGAAACATCATGCGTTTGACTTGTACATCAGCTCTGATTTTGAATGCATTTCATTTGGCAAAACTCTGGTCCTTCGTTACATTGTGAAGCTCGCTGTAAAGAAACTTGATACATTTCTTTTCCGAAGACACCACTCGTACTTAATTACGCGACACAAAGGCTCGGTTCCAATTTTGGTACTTACGTTGGCACAAATTCAGAATCACTCGAAAAAGTATCCCATAAAGTGATCGAACCGCAATCCAACACAATCCACTTCCGTTCCGAAACAAATCAAAATCCGTTCGGGGATCGTTTGAAACGGTACTTTAAAAATAGTGGGGCTTTCAAAGGGTGGCAGCACAAAGGTCTGCGAGAGCTAATTACCTACTGCGTCACCGAGCGCTGGAATCCATTTCAGGCTTTGAAAAGATTCAGGCTAATTATCATCGTACGTCTTCGCGCGGGCGGGGACCCGTGTACGCAATTATGTCCCAAGAAATGTAAACGTTAGTTTTCAGTTTTAAATCCTTTGATTTCGGCAACCTCGCGCTGCACCCGTCTTTTGATCTGGTGAAGTTTACTCGGAACCGCACGTTCCGGATTGATGTCGATTGCGAGCCGATTAACGTTGTTGTAGCAGGGGAATGGGTGGTTCGGTTTACAGCTCCGCTGAAAGGCGCAATTTACTCTGTATTCCGGTTAAATTCGTTAAATTCGAACTTCACGAGATGCAATTCTGTGATTGATTTCTATGACACTTAAATACTTATCCACCAATTTCTACTTAATATTTCCATTTTCAACTGCTAGAGTCATTTTGTCAGTAATAATGAAGAACCGACATTAATACGTTCAATTAACGTAAAAATGAATAAAAGTGTTTAAGGCAAGCAGAAAAGTTGAGTGAAAACTGAGTTACAAAGTGACAGGCCGGCAATGGGACTCCGTGCCGACGGTCAAGTTGCTTTGAACTCCGCAGGCCCCGCTCGGGACAAAGTAACGACGTCAACTTTAAGTGCCTACGTAACCTGCCAGAATTTGATGAAAGAAAATTCTTTAATAAAATTCGCAACTTGATTAGGGAGCGAGTTAACACTTTGCCTGTCGTTTATTAAGCAGTAACATCCATTTTACGTTAAATGGTCCATGGAATTATGTTTAATTTAAAATATTTAACGGTTTTGATGGATTGAACAAATAAAATTTCAATTAATGAATGACTTTGAATTGTAAACTCCACGAACCTTGAGTTCAATCCAATTTTTATTGGAAAAACGATTTCTGGGGCCTCCAATGTAAGACCCTAAACACCTTCTTCTTTGCTTGCCACAGCGATCTTAGTCGTTACAAGCTACGGCAAGTACGATAATAATTTGCCTCACGAGCATTCACCACTTTTCCTTGTTTGTGGTTACTCTGATGAATGCAAGGAACCGTCCAGACCGGTCCAGTGCAGACTTTTATTGGTCGGATAGTCGAATGAGCCTCCCATGCGATCTATCGCTTTTATTTTCTTTCAGCCATTCCCTCCATAATGAAACAATTGATGCAGGTATTTCCGCTCTTTCCACTGTGTTGATTCTCCTCTCATGCTCCACGTTTTTTCCCCCGGAATTAGAAACGTGCCGACTACCGGTACCTCGAAAGACGTTGTTAACGATACAAAATTTGTAAAAAAATACACATTATTCTTGTATAATTCTTTATCTTGAGAAAGTTTTAGTAACAATTTTGCGCAGCAGTAGCCGTGGCACTTCCACGCTAGTGTTCGGAAGACGGGTAGATAAGGTTGGAAGGTTGTAAGTGGGCAGTCGAAACGGCGCAATCAAAGCGCGGCGCAGATCAAAGGCACGTAATGGCTTTTAAGCGGGAGGGGCGCGACTTGAAGTAGTTAGGGCGAATTGTTGCGTACACTCGTTTTTGTTTCGGCCTCCTTGTCTAATGAAAGTCACTTGTGTCGTCGCGGCGCGGCTCCGGCGCGACGGCTGCCGTGACGGTGTGGCTCGCCGTGAGGTCATAGCAGGCTGTTACCGGGCAAAAACGTGGAAACTGTTTTGATTACAGAAGCTTTTAATCTATCGAAATATTTGTTCACGTATGAAGAGCAGAAAAGTCACCTAAGAACTGTTTTTGTCATATTTCACCTATGGGGGCATAAAAATTTTAAAAAATCGCACCCAACATAAAAAACAACAGTAAAGTTCATATATGTAGTTACTTGTATTTTCCTAATCATAATTTTATTTCTTTTAATTGCTGATTGATAAAAAATAAGTTAATTAACATCAGGATAAAAGGATTTTTAAGCTACCAGACATTTTACTTAGATAAGCATAATAATTCCTTAGCTATTTGGATTTGTTGATCATCCTTCAGCTCTTCAAGATGTCGGTTTCATTAGAGCATTAACATCATTGGACGTAGAGATTGGTCGCACAATATTGACAGCAAGAATAACTTGTATGTTGTTATTAAGGCCAAAATTCAACCTGTTGCATCTCAGTTTAATTGCCAATTCCCTCGTCTATTGCACCCCGATGCCAGAAACTGAGCCTTAATATAAATCTCAGATGGTTACCATAGATCTGAAAATTTAATTATCTCTTCTACTACCTTATACTGCGAAATGCCAACGCGTCGATAATGGTTATGGTGTTATCAGTGTTTAATCAGGAGGCTTATCTGCTCATTTGCAGACAAATACACAGAAAAGTTTATCCCAACGTTCTTCTCCGGTTAGCCCTTACTTAACATAGGTACTCATAAAAACTCTACGGCCATAATTACGCTTCCAAAATTAAGCGCGCGCTTAAAAACACCACTTATCGCCATATGAAACGCAAAGGACCCTGCTTCCCGATGCAGGCCAAAAAAAATGCCAAAAAGTCGGCCTTGCCTAACGAAGGATTTTACTCATTTTATTAAAAGGTATGGCGCTGAACCCTTTCAACGAGGAAACGCTTTTTGGAACTTTCCTTAAGCTTTTAACATATCTGGCCAACTTTGAGCGCGCAATAAAACAACAGGTCACTCCAAAATGTCCGCAGGTCGAGCAGAGCTGGTCTGGCAGTTTGGAGTCAGGTCGCTGTGAACTGCGTCTACTCGTTGCTTTGATTGGACGCACAGCTACAGAGATTTAATTGCTTTTTAGAAATAACCCCCGGGTTGAAAGAAAATTGAATTCCGATCAAAGCTGTCAATCAACATTTTAATGGTGTTATTGGGTCAATGAATATAAAGGGTAGTGTAACAAATTAATTGTTTATTTCCGAGAAAATGTTTTCCCGTAAAATAATTCACTTTTAGAGAGCGACTTTGTCATAAAGTTATGTAACATCGGCTTCAAAGCTTTTGTTCATTTGATAATACTTGTTATTTGCGCATAATAGCATCAAGTGTTTTTAAATTTAAAAAATGTTAAGGCTTATGGCCTTTTGAATACAACTTACACACGTTTAATATTATCAATCATACAAATAGATTGTTCTGTACTGAATAATTAAGATACTCGTACGTAGGTACCTTCTACTTTTACAGCAGTTTTGGTTGACTACGTCTACTCATATAATTAAGGTTAATAGTGAAGCAGCATTTGACGGTTTTTTGGCATCCTTTAATTTGTCCATTTTAATTTGTTTAGTGAAACGGCGGCGGCGGAGCATACTAATATGGGAATATGGTATCGCGTACAATTTGAGCGTAACGCAAACAGCTGTGGAACGATGCAATGGCTGGGAGCATACTCGCCGTACAATCGCGCCGCTTCATTATATGAACAAAAAAGCATAACCAAAACAGCTTTGATAGCTTTGATGTGAAATATAAAATTCAATTCCGCATCTGCATTTAAAGACCCACCAAACGGTGCTTTGCAAACTTTTTGCGTAATAGTTTTTATTCACCAAAACCTACTAGTACACACTGTAAAAAATCAGACGAAAAATTCAAACGTACCAATCCACTTTGGACAAAAAGCCAACTTTTTTCCGATGTACGTTTTGATTGAAACATAACGTGAGCATGTGGGAGCGCTTTAAAATTTTAAATTCCGAATTCTGCCTCAAGTTTGAATTCAATCGCTAGTGTTGCCAGCCGCGCCGGACCTCGTGGGACGCTATCGGTATTTATTTGCATCGGTAACAGGTTATTCGAAAATAGTGCAGTTGCATCCAAACAGACGTAAATTACATTTTTTTAAATCAGTTACGTGCCCACTGGCTACGTTTTCTGAACTTGATATTCCTGCTTAATGATACATCCTGGAATATCTACCAGCCTTCATGGGCACCGCCACTCACCCTAAGTCGAGACGCAGTCGTTGAACTTCGATCCTGAATTGTTCTTTTGGTGTCTGCAATTTTTCGGGCTCGATTAATCTGTGCAGTCGCGCGGCGCGGCCGGCACCAGCACCGATAACGGTAATAAACGCGTTCACGCTCTCACTTCATTGAATTTCAGTAGTTTTAACCTGTAATGTGTCATTTAACTACGATTTGAAAAAGTTATATTGTGTTTCACTACGCATGCCAAAACAACATTTTGACCGTTATCCTTACACATAATCTAATCTAATCATTTTTCCGCAGTCTTTCACACTCCACTTCTGAGCATTCACTTTGGGATCCCAAAGGGTCAAAAACATTAAAGCTATAATTAAAATTGATAACTATTTCATAAAATTAAAATTCTCCACTTTTTTACACACTTTTCTAAAGATTAACGTGAGTGTATCTTAAAAATTGCGAGTCAGCTCAAAAAGAAGTCCAACTGCAAAATTTTACATCCGAAAATTTTCGAAACCTTTGACAGATAAAAGCAAGACGCCAGAAAGTGCATTTTTGGAGTGGGATCGATTTGTGTAGCGGCTGGCCTCCCGCCGGGTACACGTGAGGGCTCCGTCAGACGCCGCCGACTATTTGCCCACACAAATTAACCTTTCACAAGACGGTCAACGCGGCGGGCTTATTCTGATCGCGTTTTCTGGTTAGACTTGAAAAACCAAGGTTATAAGGTTGGTTTTAAAAATAACCAAATGACATAAAATCTGTAATATAGGTACTTACCCAATTTTTAAACAAAGTTTCAAGGCATAAATAAACGACGATGAAACCCAAACATTGAACACTCTTTTAAAGCCTTATTGGGACGGCTTAAAATATTGACCCCAAATTAATTCCGGCAGACCAGCGCTGTGATGAAAGTGGCGACAGAAGCCAAACGTTGCTTGGTGGTAGAGCATTCACCAAATTCAGCTGCCAAACTTGTTCCGTTCCGAGAGTCCATTTTTTCTTTCTTGTCTCTTCCTTCCTTTTCGGCAAATAGACATGTTTTTGGTAATAGCTACTGATGTTTATGTGTTTGTTAGCTATTCAAAGCATTACAACTATAAAAAAACGTTCACTCTCCTTTTAGGAAATATTACGTGTAAGAGATAGTAAAGCGAATTTGCCCCGCTGAATCAGCAGATGTTCCTATGTTACATCCAAGTCATTACACCAAAGTCCCAGAATATGTCCGGGACACCGCGGGCGCCGCGGGCGCGACCCAGATCCTTTCAGCTCATTTACGCTATCCCTGTTTGACATCGCAATCGTCTGGAGATACGACTGCGGCTCTCGCCACGGCAAACACGCCTCACTTCAGCCGCCCTTTTCTTCATCTTTGATGAATGCGTCAATTTCACGACGGATTCTGACTGTCACTGAAGTTTCGTTGGGTAAGTTAGGCTTATAGATAAACAGTTTGGGTTACACATATTTTAGGTTCAACGGCAAAGGCTTCCATAACTTTTTATATCATAGCGGAGTGTCGTCGTCCGTAGGTACTGTCCTGGATTCAATTCCCAGCATTATGCACTATGAGCTCAAGCTAAGAGTATTCTCGTTATGCACATTTCACACCTTTAAAAAATCTTGCTGCTCTTAAGGATTTCTTGCTGCTTCTCTTCCAAGACCAGTTACGTCCGGGTTTGTTAAAGTATGGCGTTGTTGATCTTTCGAAAGTGAATTTAGACAGCAAAGTAAATAAAAAGGAACATTATCAATACTCTTGCTTTCCACACTAAAAAATATTTTGTTGACTTGTTGTTTTAGAATTTCCAATGCCCAATTACCCATGTATAAGCTACAAAAATTAAATAGCATCAGCGACGCGTTGCCGTTCAAACAGGAAGCGCTAAACAAGCCGGTTAAGGGTCGGGCCACATTGATCGACGGCCTTTCGCATTTTGCCGATTGAAAAGGAACACAATATTACGCATTATGCCGTACGGAAGCGAACGCCTCCGTACAGCTCACAGCCGTCAGCCGTCAGCGTCAGCCGTCGATCGCCGTCGATCGCCGTCGATCGCCGTCGATCGCCGTCGATCGCCGTCGACGGCGCGTTCGGCTCGTCGATGCGAAAGGACGCGTACGGCTTTCCATACTTTACGCTCTTTTTGTATGGACAAACCGTCGATCGCCGTCGATCAATGTGGCCCGACCCTAAAGGTATCCCTCACCATCTCACCAGCACAGTATCCGAGAGTGAAGTACAACTGGCGGATACGTAAACAGTGCGCCCGGCCCCAGTAAACTAGATCCCACTCGTAATTCACACTTCACCAACTCTGTTTCGCAATTAATTTTTTAACGCGTTGTAAAGCTGTAAGGAAATAAATTCACCGCCCGTTTGCGTGATTTAACGCCTTTAACGTTGTAATGTTATAATTATATGGAACAGCCGGTAATACCGTCCCTATAAATTTATTTTTTATAAATATATGGCGTGGCATGAAAACAAGTTAACCCAGACGAATTATGATAACAGAAATTACACTTTTAGGGTGCAACAGGCGCCATCTAGAGTGGAAATCAAGAACGCGTTTCATCCACTTCGAGGCCTGTTGTCAAAACAACACATAACAATCATAGTGTTACTGAAGACCACGGGTTACGATGACAATTTTCAGTCAGTTCACGGTAAGTAATTTATTATTGAGCTTTGGTTAGCAAAACATTGCCTATTTGTGAGTGCAACTGTTTGACATCTTAGGAACTTTTCGTCGCGAGAACACCTATACTCGTATTCTTGAGCAGCATTTTTATTTTTCATTTTCATTTTCAACAGCTTCAAAGATTATTGTTCGAACGTCACATAGGTGTCGCGTAATAGAGTAGTGTATCAAAAGTTTGTGACAGATAATTCCGGAACGATTAAAACTCCAGCATTTGAGCACACTCGCCACACGGCTCCGCGGCGCGCGGCCAGGACGCGTGTTAAACTACCACCAGTTATTACACGAATCAATATTTAGTTAGACTCCCCTCCGGCCTAACTTCGTCCGTACAAGACAATCATACGCAATTATAAGTGATTGCGGCTCTTCACGGCCCCCTGCCGCACGGATTTCGACCTTCACACCAGGTAATAGTGACTGGGGGTGGTGAGATGTGTCCATGATAAACACGTGTAATGATCGGTGAAAGCTAGACATCTACTAGAATTGTTTCGAGGTGTAGGTATAAAACAAAATGGCGAGTGATGAAGCATTAAAAAAATTGAGGACTAATAAAAAGGTTTCAGGATTCAGCTGCCTTGAGTCTCAGTCAACATCCTCCGCTTGTGCCTCTTGCTAAGTTGGAAGAGGGTTATAGTGCCGATTCCTTCTTTGGCAGTCCTCGGGGTCCTGTGTCTGAAATAGAGTGGGCAATATTTTATTCATGTTTTGGCCAATCGGTCAGTTTCAGTCGGAGTAGGTCCCTAATAATGCGACTCGCTTTGTTTCAGTCAGCAACGCGTGGGTTACTTTGGTTTTACTAGTAGTTTTTCTTTCTTGTATAAAACTTTAAAGAAATACGTACCTGTGCCATTTCTATAAATGACAAACTCTGCTAACGTTTCATATTGACAGAAAACACAATTTCCGGTGGCGGGGACGGATTCCGCACGATTTGCCGCTAATTGTAGCGATTTCGCGTCGAACCGACCTGAAACAGGGTGGCGCATCGCCTCCCAGCTATCATGATATTGGTTTAAAACTCGATAAATTAAAATCTTCGTAAGTCAATAAACGTATACCTACCTACGTAAGTTTTGTGTTGCAGCAAGATGGTATGTAGGAATATTTATATTGTACCTACTTGGATTGACCACTATCTAACCCTTCCACTGATTGGCATTTTAAAAGCGTGGAGTATGATGCTCTACCTATGCCTTTTCATTGATAAATTGATGCGCTAATCTCAGGAATTACTGGTTCGAAAAATTATTTTTGTGTTGAATAGTTAATTTATTATGGAAGGCTATAGGCTATGTAGCATCACGCTTCGACTAATAGAAGCGGAGCAACAAGCTTCTGAAGCGAGGGTGTTTACTTTAATAAGGCGAAAGCCGATATCAGACGTGTCAGCTAGTATAAATATAAAAAGTGTAGTCTGCTATGTGTATGTGTGTGATTTCCCCCAATACGCATTTATCTCGCTTGGTGGACAGCTTTGGGTGCAGGCTTCTCATTCTTAGTAGAGACCCGTGCCTAGCAGTTAGACATTTATGACGATTTAAATCAAAAGAATAAATTATAATTATTGCCACAATATTTATAATACTATTCACAATGTAATTTAAATAAATTCGAATAACACAATATAAAGTACGTCTAGCGCCATCTGTTGATGAATTGCAGAACTAAACATTTATATCTGAAAGTGTTTGCTGTTTTTAAATAAAGAGACAAAAATATTACCACAAAATTAAAAGAATTGAATAAACGTCATAATAAAGAGAAAATATAAATAAAAACAGTGTGCGTTGGCCGGGAATCGAACCCGGATCAACTGCTTGGAAGGCAACTATGCTGACCATTACACCACCAACGCCACGTGAAGATGTTTTAAAATTACTGATTTTAAAATGTTTTGATGTGCTTACATACCTTAAATTAATATAGCAACATTAATATTTTCCTAGGTAGCAAAATGATATACCCAAAACATATACATAAGCAAAATTATCAGATTTTGATACCTACTACCTACCGAGTAGACCTCTGTGTAACGGAAATATAATAATAACAAACACCTAGTAAGATAACTGTTAGGAATATTTTTATCAATGATTGAACACTATTTTATCACCAATTCCTGATTATCTTTATGTAAATCTTAGATATTTGTTGCCAACATACGAGTAATTGATCGGCGTCGTGATCGGCGGGTGACACCGAGTTTATTGATATGGAAGTGAAAAGAGGAACGGACGTATAGGTATTCTATCTATTTAATGCTAAAATAGTTTAATGTATCTTTATGCAGTTATATAAATAGCCGAAAAACGAGTCATGGGTGATAGTACCTATCTAACACAAAAGTCATCACAGACGCGTTGTTGGCTCGTCGCATTATTTCAACACTTTTACACGTGTAAAAAATTTATGGTCCATTTTAAAAAGCGAGCGGTAGAGACGGTGACCGTATCAGGAAAATCTTCTGCTGGTTGGTCAGATCATTTTCCCTAACATAACACGCATGTCCAAAACAGAGACGTAAATATCTGACTCTGCCGAGAACCGGACCTGGGAGCAGCAAGCAAAAGATCACGGAATATTGACTATTCCGTGCAAAATATAGACAACTTCAAGTTGAGAGTGAAGGGTTTTTTCTAAGTTACCGCGATTTACCATCTTATTCAGGCTACTTTGCTATTTAACATCAGGTAGGATAGAAGTCAAGGGCTTATTTATGCAAGTAAAAAACTGATTACGATTTCACCTGACCCCGCCAAGATCGCTCTAGCCAATTTTCTGGAAAGGCGATCTCAGTGTCATTAGTACCGTGCCTTCAGAATATTGAATTTTAATCTGCAATCATGATGACATAAGCCCATTGGTAGCAACTACGAAGTCATCTATGTT
This sequence comes from Hesperia comma, assembly GCA_905404135.1. Taxonomy (NCBI): domain Eukaryota; kingdom Metazoa; phylum Arthropoda; class Insecta; order Lepidoptera; family Hesperiidae; genus Hesperia; species Hesperia comma. Next base: position 392,103 of record FR990026.1, on the reverse strand, counting down.
TGACACGCATCGCGAAGTCCAACCGAATTGAGGTTGTCTCCGATTTCCCCACGAGTTGGCGGGCCCTTATCACCGCGGGCGAGGGCCAGCAAACACGATTACAACAATCACGGCGGCCGATACGTATGTTTGTACTGATAATCCCGCTCTCAACGGAAGGATTATTTCCTTTGCTGCCACTAACTGCTGCTCTGTTTGCTTACACGTGTACCGATACCACCGATAACCTATCTGACAAATAACTTCGAATACCAAATTGATTATTTGTTAACAGTTTGGTTTATTTACTCTGGCATAAGGTACACAAGTTACACCCGAACTCAATTTAAAAGGTATTTACAGCTCTCGAAGTAGGTTCTACATATCCTAATATATTTTGACGCCTCGGCAAAAGAAAAAAGTCAATACCTATTGAATCCATGTGTAATCAAAAACTTTGCCATCCCTAAATTTGTAGCTTTCTCTGAGATTATTGGCCGATAAAGTTTGATCGAATTCCTTTGGGGTCAAAAGAAAATTATTATCGTTGAAGTGCCCAGACCAGAATCCAATCACGCCTAATCCCACCCAACAGATTTGCTTAGAAAGTCAAATCTTGCAATTCCTTATCCATAAAAACTTCGTAATATAGTTTCATACGTTCTTAACGCAGAAGTTTCGCGTCGCTCGCGTCAGTTGTAAACACAAAACAAAGATAATTAAGGTACCCGTGTAGAGCTACTTTGACGCTCAAAGTCTACGTATACATGTAAAAATAGTTTCATTGAAATGTTTGATGTTCGCGAAAACAAGACAAGAGATCCTTCCGGCCTAACCCTTTCACTTCAAACGACTTTGTTTTTGTAAAGCGAAAGAAGAGCCGGCTCGCGCAGAGGCGGAGCTCGTCGCTCGATGACAATACCACTCGAACGAGGATGCTAATTAAAAAAACAGTAAACGTCACGTTACCGTTGAATATGAATTCCGGATCCGATGCGATCTGGTCGCGGTGGGGCACAAAGGAATCAATTACGCGGTGCGGTGGCGCGGTGGCGCGGTGGCGCGGTGGCGCGGTGGCGCGGCTGCGGGCGGAGCGGGCAGAGCGGGAAGACAACGATACTGCGCTGGCACTCGTGACGCGTCCTTCACCGTTCCCGTGGCTCACCTTTATCGCCGGCGCTACGAACGTACAGACAGCTTGCTGAAATACTTACGCACTGGGTATGTGGAACTTACATCGCTGCATTGACATATTTCCTGATAGACACTTTCATCCATTGAGATACTATGTACTAAAGGTTTCATCACAATCACCACAAGAATAAGATTCATGAGTTGTGATATCTGACAAGATTAAAACTCTGCTGACTGACGTATGTAATTACAAAACTGCTTTGTATCTCAACATACTTAGATCAGAAATTTGTAACAAACCGTCGCTTTTGGATCGAATTGGTTCACGGTAAGTTCTGCGTGCATCCTTCTATCATTGTTGAATACAAACTGTACAAAAGTTTGTCTTAAACTACAGTAAAGAGACCCTAGAAATACGAAATAAGGAGTTGATGTCGTAAGACAAGTGATGCCAGGCTACCGTCAATATTAAGCTGGCTGATACCTCATTGTAGCACCGCGGGTAGCCGACATTCCCTAATGTCGAATTGTACTCTAGACCTAAAGTAAAAAATGATATACCGTACCGTCACGCTGTAAATAAGCAAATATCCTTTTAAAATTACTTTGACACCAAAAATATCCCGTAACGTCTATTGTATGTTGTCGAATTTTTATTTATCGTAAGAGCAGATATGTTCCCCGAAGTACAAACTACATTCTGCCAGTTCTAAATGTTGATGGGGCGGGTTGTCTCACGAGTTCGGCCCTCGTCTCTTTGAGCCGCAGATCAAAGCACACGCGCTTCTATTAGCCCTGATTACAGCGGCGCACTCGAGGCGCCTCCCTGCCTCGCCGCCTCGCCGCCTCGCGCCTCGCTCGCGCTCTCGCCTCGCATTGTCTCCCCGCGACCTGCGGGTTAAGATGCCTTGTAGCACCATTGCAAGTTTAATTAGCTCCGCCATTGCTAACATACACTTTTTGAAGTTTTCCGCCAGATCGCAGACGCGGCGCGGTGTTCAAACGCCGGAGTAATCTCGCTCCGGCAATATTTGATAGGCCATCGCTGGAGCATCGCGAAATTGGCTGGAACACCCACGTTTTAGGATATTAAAATCAACTGCTCTTTCTAGTACTGCAGTTAAAAATACGTAATAGTTAATTGTTTCGTTCTTTCATGTGTCGTGTATGTACCTACTATGTGACTGACAAATCACTTCATGGGTATTTATTGCCCTATAAGCCATTCAGGACTACTACATAAAATCGAGATTTAAATCGTTACCCCTTCATTATTAATACCTGGAACAGGGTTAGTTTAGGGGGATGGGACCAGAAGAAATCTATGCCACCGTTTGTCTACTAAAGCAGAGAAATTAAATTTAAAGTCTTGTTTTTAGATGGCTGTTGGCCATATACACATGCTCAATCCGCACAGGATACTGTGAGGAAAGATATTATTGGTAAAAATGACTGAATTTCTACAGAGTGAGAGTGAGACAACATAATAGTTACCGAACTTACAGAATTATCCGACTGAAGCGGTAGGTAATGAGCTGGCTCTACAATTCAAGAGGTTGAAAAAAATTCCTGGGACGATGACAACGCCTTGGCAAAAGGACCTTGAGACTTAGCATCTTAAAGGTTTACAACCCCACTGACTGGACTAGCGATTCGGAGCTGATTAGAAAGGAGCAATTTAGTAGAGCCCGTAGACGTCTAACACTAACGAACTCCAATGGTTTATTAAATTTATGGTTGTCAAACACGCTTGCATTCCTTCGATGACTAATCCAATAACAAATAACTTTTATATGAGACCAAACAATTACAAATCACACAGCGAAAACTACCAACCTTTCCCCAAGTTGCCAGAGTGATATTAATTTGCTGACGTATAAAGTGTCCGACGGACGCAGGTATCAGCTAGATGTTTGTTTAACGTTAACCATTGCAGACACAAACCTTGACTCGTAAATACAATAAATCCGGCGTGAAAGCAAATAGGCATACAGGCAACAACGAGCGCCATTAGGTCGTCAGCGCGGCAGTTAGCCGGCAGTTACCGCGCGGGGCAGAGGAAACGAACCGATGGAATTATTGTGTTCGTATTTAGTCATGTATCGTTATTTAGTCAATGCATGATGATGGGCAGGCTGGAGCACAGCAGTAGGGTTGTCGCTAGGAGGTAAAGCTGAAGGTAAAGTTGTATGCGAATTTTAATTAGAAAAAAGGGAAAGGTTCGCAATTCGGAATATTGTTTATTTGTCTTACGGTGGTACCTCATAATCATAACTTTGAATTTGGGGAAATGATTTTGATAATTCTTGTCTATTCGAATGGCAGTGCTTGTCGTCTGTTCCCTTATGAATCTTAGCGACAACTGGCCGGTAGTTTTTGAATTATCCTTCATAATGCGTATTTAATTTATAGTCATTACATTACATACTCTATAGTAGCTTTTGCTCATGAGATGCACTTTTACACGTTTCTTAAATAATTCTACAATTTCGAGTTTGTACGTTTAAAATTCTGAAGTCAGTTTACTCGCTTTACTTTATTTTCACTAATACCTACTTGAGTAAAAAACCTGTTACTATCTACATAAAGTAGATTGGTTCAACTTCAATGATTTCGATTGACAATTTGACATGCGCTTATTATAGTGCTGACCTTGTGCGGTGCATGTATTAGTTTACTGCGTACTGGTTGCTTCTGATAAACCGAACACTAGTAAATTCGATCAGTTTCAGATTTAGTACCAATATGTAAGTAAGTATATTGTATCATGGTATAGTCAGTCCTCTAATTCTGACGCTCCTAGTTTTGACTAGTCACTTCTCAGGTCTTACTTAACATCTTAGTCAAAGCCGAAACAAATGAAGATTTCGGCCTTTGATTGAAGATTTTTCGTCAAACTTAGGAGAAACTAATTTGGTCAGGCAAACCTGAAAACTCAATTTAATGAAATAAATAATTTGACTATGACATTGCATGTAGATAGTAACTCCGTCTCAACACATTCATGTCCCACGACCCTGGTGCTATTGCTGTGTGTAGTGAGGGCTGAGGGCGCCGCGCGCGCAACTGTTCAAACAAACTCTATTAAAATATGATTAGCCGGTAAATGTTCGGAGATCGAGCTGCACGGCTCGCGCTTGACACATTTATGATCCACTCGATAATATCGAGCGATCATAAATTAAATGTATTGTGGTAATTGTTGGGAGAAGTTCCAATGTACTCAGTATTAGGTCCCTGTATCTAACACTTAGCTGGAGACACTCTATCTTAAATTTTAATTGTAACAGAGGTAAGCTTGATATCGCTAGCGCCAACATAGGACCACTTATGATAATAAGATGGGCTATGGGCATATTTGTCCCTTCCATATATGGCTAATTTGTCCCTTGGTAGCCACATTCGCAAATTGTTAGAATTATTTTTTATACCTACTGAAATGACTTTTTACTTAAGTATAAGCCGTTGGAAATTTAGTAAACACTAAATGTTAGTGAAATAAAAATGATTTGATTTGATTTGAAGCTTACCACTAAACATTACCTACTTACCTACTGTAAATAAATGGAATCAAAATCGGCTAAGTGCTAACTGAGATTAGGGCGTGCAAAGTCGCGGACAAACAGATAAACAGATTTATTAATCAAAGCACAATTGTTTTGGGTTTATAGCGGTAATAAATAATTATAGTATTTCTCATCTTCCATGTATAGACAGCAATTAGTTATTATCACTGCTTATCGATTTTGAAGTTTTTTATTTGTAAAAATTTGTGTAAACAATGCACGTCCCAAATACATTTAAATAGGTTAACGTCCCCCGCACCTATAAAAATCAATGTTTCCCTATTTTGATTATTCTGAATGAAGTTTCGCAACGCAAGGAGAACATCGCGAATTATATTACGATACAAAATGAGCGTAGCAAATGAAGTTCAGGAAGTAATTACTGGTCGGGAAGTCGGCCCTCCCCAAATCTTGTGCCGTCTGCCGCCGCCTTTAAATCCAATTCTTTATTTCATTCCCTCGATTGGAATCAGGCCGTTCGACCGTCGTAAAACGAAAATAAATTGGAAAAATATTACGTTGCTACTCTTCAGGGCTCGTCTCTACAATTATTGAGTTTTCTAAATAATGAGAAACTATCCCCATGAGTGCTGCGTGATTTATAACTGTGTTGGTTCCCGTGTTACCCTTGGTTCATCACACCGAGATGACCGAAGATTAAGGTTACATTTGAGGTTGACTCGAAGATTCATAACAATTTTACGATGCTCTTCTTGTATTCTTATACAGTAAAAATTGTAGTTTCGAAGGTGTTACTTTTATCAACGGTGTGACTTTTTAGGTTCAAGGTATTGATTACCCGATATCGCTAAATTTGTCCATAGATGACGCGACAGCCCCCAACATAATTATTATACTTATTATCCTCAAATGAACTTCGGTAGTTTGGTAGAGCCCTTGACAAAAAAAATGTCCCGTGAGTTTCGACAATACTTTTTAAAATATGAAAAAATGTATTGTAGCACGGACAGAATTGATTCGATTATAATGTTGAGGTTTTTTACACATTTTACATGGGTAGATTTTAGAAAGGTACATTTTACCTTTTAGAAATAGACAGCTACGTCCAAAACTCCAAATTTAACCTGGGTTGCCATGGTAGCTGTGGGATAAAATCTTTGATAATTAGATTAATTAGTATGTTACACAAAAATCTGTCGGACATTAAAATTACGTTGTAGTCCAGTGCGTTCCGAATATTCGGAACTAGTCGGTGAAACCCACACGCCGCCGACGGGGTGCAATTTCCGAGCTGTCACTCAGCGGGCGGGGACGCTACACCTCCTGTCTCTAAATTCTGGGCGGTCTACATGCCATACTGCATGTTACTAATAAAGTTTTATGGAACAAGGCAAAAGCAACCGTATCACAACGAAATAAAACTCATAACGATTTGAGGGACGGTTGTCGCATGTGCAAATCTCATGGAACGCATCGCCATTCCACACATCGGTATTAGAACTCGTGAAGACCGCTGGCGCGGCGTGCGTCGCCGAAGTTGGGCACGTATTAGCAACTGTGGAGTTAGGATCGCACGCCGCATGCCGATACCAAACGTAGGACACGTCACAATGGACTCGTTATGCGTTAACCGAGTTCGCGGGAACGTCCTCAATTTATTCCATGCATTGTAGAATTCTAACGCGCTCCGCACTCAACGTCACGCCGAGGGACCGAACTTGCATTTCACATTCAAAACTTTGGACTGCAAAAATATTATGTTATTCAGTAAACAAATAAGCGTATACATGTTAAATTCAAATCCTATTTATCCTATGTTAACCAAATTGTACATTTTAAGAGGAAGTAGCAAAAACCAAAGGACAAAAATTTTTAAAACGACTTTTTAATACGAAAAAGGAATTTATAAGAAACCTAGCCAGTCATCTGCGTGATTTTGTACTTGGTAGCGTACCTAACTTTCATACTATTATTATTTATAAAGCATTAAAATTTCGTGTGGCCAAATAAAAAAGATTTCTCAGTTTACCCTATATGAAAAAACAACATTTTTTTTGTTTATTACAGCCCTGCTTGGTCATCAAAAATGAAACGAAAGATAGTTTCCTAAAATCGTTATTATCTATCATAGCGCTGATAGGATTAAAACGATTAAAATTATTCCACGCAGAAAAATTACTGATTTTAATAGTTAAAAAAAAATATTTTGAAATGTGTCAGTTACGTCATTTCTGTTTCCTACCTTCGATATAGATTAGATAAGACAAATAATGAGAAAATTAAGCAAGCATCAAATTAGTCTAACTATATCACGTTCATTAAAATATGTTATTCAAACAATAATACAACATTCATCTTTGGCCAAAAAATCTCGCCCCCGGGTGGGCTCGAACCACCAACCTTTCGGTTAACAGCCGAACGCGCTAGCCGATTGCGCCACGGAGGCGTTGAGCAATTATGCGAAATTATGTAACATAATAGATACAGAATAACAAAGATAGTTGTATAGCGTTCTACCTGGGTTAAACTTAAACCTGTTCTGTAGCGCCGCAAAACCACGAGCACAGACGCTATAACAGCACACAGTCGACACAATAATGAGTGAGCCTTTACAAAAGGCTCCACACAGGTAGCAGTTGGAATACGGTGTACCAAAGCAAAGTTGTTCGAATGTTATGCCGCGGTTTGAGGTTATCTTGACAGTTTAGCTTGTTTACAGCTAGTATTGAATTAAGCTCCGGTTATTTTAAATGAAATACTGTACAAAATTAGAGTGTAAACTGTGTTATTTTATAATTATACTTATTTGAAGTGTAATGTGAAGTTCGGGTTGTTTTTCCGTAGTGTTAAGCGAGACGGACTTTTTTATCATTGGCTGATAAAACTCAGAAACGATCAATAAAAACAAAGTTAGTGATTAATGAGAATAATTTAAATTTGGAAGTAAATTAAAATGGCAAACAGAGTGACCGGTACATGTTGTACGGCGTCAGTGGAACGAGCGGGATTGCCCGGTTTGCTCCGAGACCTTCAGCGACTCTCCGAAGATCATGACTCTGCTGATATTGTGTTTATTCTTGGAACAGCTGAAGAAAAAGTTCATGCCCACAAGATAATACTTATTGCCAGGTAAAAGTTTGAAAAAAAGTTTCCCGTACCGGGAATCGAACCCGAGCCTCCTGGGTGAAAGCCAGGTATCCTAGCCACTAGACCATACGGGAGATGCTTAATGTGTCGAAATTTAAGTAAAGATTCATTTTATAATAACACTTAAACAAAGGAAAAAATTAAAGATAAATATTTTAAACAAATTATTATAATTATACACAAAGAAATATCTCAAGTCATCGTAAATACATACTTACCTAAAATACATCCAACACCACGACAGTTAAAATAATTTAAATATTCCAACTCTCGTACCCGAGTAAATAAGATGTTAATTACGCACTAATGACCCATTAGGTAAGCGAGTACAAACGCCTCGATTGAATGCACATAAATTCCGTCTGTTTCAGATGCAAATTAATTTAGCACCCGCCACGTAAAATACTTTGTCATAATTTGCACGATGAAGCAAGAGATCCCTAATGATCAGAAAGTAATTATTCTAATTAAATATTCATCGTCACACTCCCGGAAATTCGTGTTTCAAAAGTTTTTTGCATTAAAATACACCGACATTACATATAAATGTGACGGGTAGCGCCATCTGTCGGGAATCTCCTTAACTGAAGTTTCCAAACATGTACTATAGATGGCATGGAGATCAATACCTGAAGTTTTTTTTTTATTTCTTTGGATTTAGTTTCAAGTTTTAAATATTTTTATAGTATTTAATTTTATTCTAATTAAGTAATAAAGTTGTGCGATGATAAAAAAAGTTATAAGCCGCCATGGAACATCTGGCAATTGTGAAACATCGAAATTATTTCAAGGAAAGGAGAAGCTCCTATGTTCGGCGCTTTTAATGTTTTTTACGAAGTCCAGAATTCCGTCATTTGTGAACCGATTTCTTATTCGAAAGAGGCGTAGGTAATTCCGAAGTGGCGACATACCTACCACAAAGTTATTAGACTATAATATCAGAATACCTACATACATACCTACTATGTCGGTACCATAATAATTATACCGGTAGGGTAGGAACGTTTTACGTCACTTTGTAAAATAAATCCACTATGAACTAAAATCCATTAATCCACATTAATCGACGTAATATAAGTAAATCCTTACCACAGACTATTAGTTACATACCTAAAACAAATAGGTCTGTACGATCAGCAAATACTTACAGTAAATTTTTGCGAGATGCTCGTTGGAGTGGCAGCAACCATTTATATTCCTGCACAGACGGTCCACCACAAAAGAATTCAATATGCCACGCTAATGCTAATGAAGTCCCGATACCCATTGTCCAGGCGGTGGGAGCGTGGAAATTATTCCGATCGTTCCTAAAACTGCCAAAGATGGGGTCGCAAAAAACCTCCCGCCCCACATTTGCATGAAAATGGCTGCCAATGCTGTGATGTCCGCGCCATGTGGTCAGTGACAGGGCGGGAAAATGATGTTTGATTTTGAAACGAGAAAGTTAGAATTGGTAACGAATTGGTTCCGAAGATATGGATTCGGTCATCATCAAAATCTCCTTCTATTACTGTCTTAGTGGCCGGTTCGGGTCCGGTTCGGTAATAATTTGAGAGCCAGGTTTCACCACGATGGCCAACTGCGGATTAGCTGGAGTCGAAAGCCACGGTTTGGGAATGCAACGTTCAAACAATTGAGCAGTCACTGTTCTGCTGCAATTTTTTTTATTGAAATACTTAATTAAAAAAATAGTGAGAAGAGCCTTCGATACGTTGTCTCATTTAAATATGTGCTACAGACAGCATCTTCTTTTACGACTTTCCCAACACTTTTACGTTATGACTGAATTATACTTTGTTTTGTACCTACTCTAGATGATTTACAAGGACAAGTGGGATAACTTACCTAGTCAGTTATACTGGCAACTTGTACCTAAGCACCATCTTTACATAAGTTCCAATAACGTTTCAGAAGTTTGGGCATTTGTAAAAGTAAATTGAATACACCACTCCGTTATTCCGCTTCATTGTATGGCTCATGATGTACGACATTAGTTCTGGCCCTCCCTTTTTATTATATTGTACATATAAGATATTATTTACTATCTACTGGAAGTTATGGACGCTATTTTTACATGATGGCTATAACGCTACTTGGTTTTTCCGCACGCACGATACCTAAGTATTTCAAGCAAAATATAATCACACTCGTGCAATTAGACTGCAGTACTGAATTTGTTAAAATAAAAGTCCAGAACTGTTTTCAACGCTATACCCATTTGAGAGAAAGTAAAAGTAAAACAGCAGCAGTAAGAACTTCAATAGATGATGCATTTGATTGGCTCCTTGATAGTCCTACTTTTAAAATGTGTTGTGTGAATTCCGTGATCGTGTATTTGTGAACCTTTACCGGTTTCAATACTTCCGACCACATCACTTTTATGACCCACGTCTCTACCTTCTACGCATCAGAAATGTTCATAGAGTAATTACAATGAACCTAATTTTTAATTAAAATGTTTGAGCGCCAGTCAGTAAAAAGGTCACCGTTACTTCTTGCTGTCTGTTGCGAACGCTCGAACGGTTACTTTAGATGAGCTAAAAAGTTTTCAGCGATATTTAAATATAATAAAAAACCGGCCAAGTGCGAGTTGGGCTCGCGCACGAAGGGTTCCGTACCATTATGTATAAAAACGCCAAAAAAATCTGGTCTGTTGTATGAAAGCCTCACATAAATATTTACTTTAGTTTTTTGTAGCCACATATTAGCGACAAGCAACGCCATCTCTTGGACCGAAAGGTAACTAAACTATAATTCACTTAAATATAAAATTAACCCACTTAAATGTTTATTTTATTCTGTTTTTAGTATTTGTTGTTGTAGCGGCAACAGAAATACATCATCTGTGAAAATTTCAACTGTGTAACTATTACGGTTCATGAGATACAGCCTGGTGACAGACGGACGGACGGACGGACGGACGGACAGCGAAGTCTCAGTAATAGGGTCCCGTTTTACCCTTTGGGTACGGAACCCTAAAAAGGGCTAAGAGCATCCGTAGCGTGTGACATTTTCCGTATTTTTTAATACGTTGAGCGGAGTATAATTGAATAAGTTTGTGTGCTGGGATGATTAATCGGGGAAGTCCGCGCGCGCGATCAAGCTTGCCGCGATAAAGCCCCGTTATTAATGTTCTGTTCGTTGACTGTCTCTGCCGCGTCTCTGCCGCCCCGCTGCCGCCCCGCTGCCGCCCCGCCCCGCCGGCGCACTACGTTCTACGTGGTCTTAAGAGCACTGCACATCGTAATTATACAATCATGTACCTACTTATGTCTGAAACTAAAAAGTACTGAATGGATTTTCATTTATATTTTTCATCGATAGATCGAGTGATACTTATTCAGGAAAGTTTTAGGGTACCGGGAATTTACACGTGAATTGATCATTAGTAATTAAGACGATGATGAAGAGAGGTGAGCTTGTCGATGGCAATAAGTAGACGGTCAAAACATATTATTCTAATGCTTTGTCATATACGTACGGAAGAGGTTTACCGAAACATAAAAGCGGTTTATGAACATTAAATAAAAAAAAAACATTTGCAAACCGTGTTACCTATCTATACCATAAAAGGTTTGCATACGATCGTGGGCGTACCTACAATTTGAGTGGATACATTGCAAATACCGAAAAAGGATCGTTTCAGCGGTGATGTGAGACGCGTGTCATTTTCAGTAACACGCGGGGACCCATTTGCTGTCGGGACAAGAAGTTATTGCATAGCTTGATCCATAACCTAATGTATGAATGACTAGGTCCCACTAGAAACGTTGTCTTACTAATATTATAAATGCCTAAGTGTTTGTTTATCCTTGCATGTCGCCTTTGTAGAAATAGCTAGGAGCCTAGGAGGCTAGGCAGTGTCATTGATATATGGACCACTTTTTACCGCGTAAAACATTGTCATTCCCGTGGGATGATCCATCATGATGCGAAGGTAGGATGCCTACAGTGAGTGTTGAAATTGAATTTGATATTATTGTATTTTTTTTATTCACAAGCATGGTTCTGATTTAAATTGTCATCTGTGTCAAAGGCTAGCCGCACATGTATTGATATTTATGGTAATTTTCATGAATACCATAATAAGGCTTGCAGCGTCGCACACACTCGATAATCGTGTCGATAAATTTTTTTTGTCGTGAATTTTATATAGGAATATTTCATTAGTATCCTCTTTGTTAAACAGGAGTTTTTCTTTTGTATCATTGTCTACCCCGGGTGGCTGACTATGACTGGCGAAAAACATCGTTAGCTTATTTTTTTTACTATTTCCTCTTTGGATTAAATAGATTGTTTAAAATTTAATTTATTACTACATTCCAAGACATAGTATAAGAGGTTTTTTACAAGGCAGGTATCGATATTTCCGAGTGAACATAGAAACGATAAGAAGTGAGCTGGTGATTATCTGCTTTATAAATACAGTAGATAGATTTAAATAATGATTTACTTTGAAAATCAGTTAGTATCTACCTACTGAAAATTACTATTCTAATTTTGATCGTAAACTGTTAATTATTTCATATTACGAAATACTTACCAACCTTCAATTGTACTGTGTGATTGCTATAACTAACTAGCTGCTACCTAACAGTAGGCGGTGTAATTATGTCGTAAAGCATAGCAAAGGATGTATCATGTAGGTACAAGACATCATTAATATTTAAAAATTCCCCATACAGCGCCCCCCGGCCCGCCTGAAAACACGCGCTCCCTGTAATCTTTATGTAACGCTATGTTACACTAAGGGCTGCGGTCGAGTAAGCGCGGGTGGCACGAGCGGCTTGCCCGCCCCGCATTAGACACCCACAGATAGACAGCACGTTTTAATGTCACAATAAGAAATATTGCAGATTTTTTAAATTCATTTACCGTGTTTAGCAGGAATAAAAATACTATCTAATAATATCTGTGTCATAGTATGATAATGATGGTAAACATGCATTATTGAAAGACAACTAATTGACAATGTTATTATAGAACACCCGATCATCTAAGTATTTTTTAAATTGTCGAAATCTGTTATAATATTATTGTTCTCAACAACGCTCGGTGACACACTTCCTACCGTCGCTATTGAAATAAAATTAACATTAAAATATAGAGATAAACATTGTCAGTTTGCCGTATAAAGACAGATTTTATCACCCGCTCAATCCGCGTCACTTCGACCAGCAGCGGCCGCGAGCGGCGGCGGCGCTGCGGAGCGTTCGACGTGGCACCATCAATCACCCCCTCCACTCCGCCTGTAATTAAGTCCTTAATTATCCCGCGCTGTATACCCAATGTTTATGTGCTGATACCGCCCCCCCCCCCCCCGCCCCCCGTGCCCCGCGCCCCGCAGCCCAACGGGCGGGAACGCGAAATTAATAAATTGCTATAGTTGTAACGGCGCGGGCGGAGTAGCGACTAACGAGCCATGTTAAACATACGAATTTGTTTAGCGTTTTCTCATTGAGAGGCAAATGCTTTCTTAGGACACTTCTTAGGTCCTTACAGAAATACAATGTCCAATTGTCGAAAGAGTGCGATCACAAAACGTTACAGCGTTTTATAAAGCGATAAAACATTCGAACAAACAACTGTTTGTTTTAAACTCAAAACACCAGTTGAAAGTAATGAAATACAAGACAATTTAGCTGTGTAATTGGAATTATTATTTTTTGCTTGATATTTCCGAATAGATAGGTAGTCTTCGAAATTATGAACGATTCGGACAATTTCGGTAAAGTGAAGAAACTAAAATAGAAAACAACTTTTTATATAGGTACAATCTGCGCATTTCTCAATTCACTTCAATGGTAATGTTTACAACGGAATAAATTAAGAAAGTTACACGACCTAACATACGTACAGCGCCACCTAGCGTTGCTCGTTGTTAAACAAACATGCCGACGATCGTAATTATAGGCGCGCGCCACGCGAACCGCTCGTTTGGTGTCCACTGCCCACTGCCCGCTCCGCCTGTTTACTGACATGGAAATTTCCCTGAATTAGGCGCCAAAGGCAAACGAGCCCACAGCAACAACATTGTCCTATCGGCTCATCTATCTAAGCGCAGACATCCTCACACGTGTAATATATGATTATTAAGGCGATATAGTTCTCGGTATATTGATAAAGTGTAATGACTAATGATAGCACAGTGATTTGAATATTGGAGTCCCAAACAGCAACAAACGAGTATCTAATTAACGAATCCTGCACGCCATCGACGATTCTACCGCCTAAATTAGTCTTTGAGGAGCCGACTTCTGCTGGTGGAAGAGCCAGGAATAATGCACATACGCGCTTGTTATTTCAGCCGCTATCGATGATAACGTTACAGACAGCACATCGACGGTAACAACTTACCACCAGGAAGTTCGTCTTGTACCTAACACCGGCTTACGCGTAAACAATATGAAATAAAAAAAAATAGACGATATCTTCCGCATAACAATAATTTTAATGAAGCAGGTACATGGTGAAGTGGGTCGAGGAGCCGCTTGACACGGTCACCCCAGCACCCAGCCCACATCCACTGAGCGTGGTATTGTGGTGGGAAACAATGGAACGCAACAAAACCAAACAATTGCAATTATAAAAGTTCGCGTCGCCACCGCCACCGCGCCACCGATCTACTTTACATGAAACTTTATTTCACACGAGCGCCGTACACGGGGGCGAGAAACAATTTGTACAAACCATTAAACATATTTATCTTGCGGTGGCAGCTATTTTGTATTCTCAAATTGAGTTTCGTGGCGCGCGGCGCAGATGTAAGTTCACGATTTTTGTTACAGACTTACGTACAACTTGGGGTGTAAGTGGCTGCATCTTCTAAGTTCTCCATCTGAACTAAAGCAACAACTGACTGACGATCCGTGAGGTTCAATGGTTACCATACCGTCGCTGTTCGAACGGTCCTGGGTTGGATTCTCAGCGAATTGGAAATTAGAATGAGGAGTTTGAATTTCTGTTCTCAGTTTTAGTATGCCATATCTTTGCGTGCTATCCATGGCAACGACGAAATACAATATCCGAGTATAGGTAACCTTTGCCCTCGTCATAAATTTTTAATCACGCGTTATAAATATTTTCTCTATGTATTACATAAGTAAAAGACATGACAAATCACGACATTGAAGCACCGTAAAGTCGTGAAGCACCTCGCCTGCTCTCGCGGGTAAAAATGTCATAACGCGCGAAGATTTATCCGCCGGTAACCTTATAACGCAATTCCACGTGCAATATTGCAGCTCTCCTGTGAAATCCTACATTTCCCGGCGCGGCGCGGTGGACCGTGTTCAAATAGAAATGTTGCTACATACGAGCCCGACTACTTTTAGTAACTTAAGTCACCTCTAGAAAAATTTGTATCATAAACGTGAAATAAAATAATAGTATCTGAACATTTATGAAAAAGTTTGTACAAAGTTTAATTTAAAGCTTTTCAGGGCCCATCATCTACATCTACTTACATAATTGGAATAATGTGGTTCTGTTGTCCCTTTTAAATCTGGGCGTGCCGCTGCCTTAATGGCACAACTTACAACCTTTTTTTAATTTATGAAAGCCATATAAAGCTTAGGTCTAAATAATGCTAGAGAGCTCAAATTTTCAGAATCAGACGTAGCACAAAATACACCAAGTTTCATATTTTTTGTTTCCGGTGCTATACCTCGTATATTCGCGTGAGCTACTAAAGCAATCTTATCCAAACCTAATATGTACTAATCATAACAGTACCAAGGTCCAAAGCCAATACTTATCGTATCATCATAACAGTAATAATAAAATAATAAAGGATACCAAACATTTAAAGAAAGCCTTGCAATATCACAAACACAAAGTTTCCGATAGTGAGTATGAATGTCCCTTGTAGACAGCCATCGACGTCGGCCGCTACAAATTGGCTCCCTACCATCCGACCGTCGACCGTCCGACCGCCGACCGTCGACCGTCCGACCGCCGACCGTCGACCGTCCGACCGCCGACCGTCGACCGTCCGACCGCCGACCGTCGACCGTCCGACCGTCGACCGTCGACCGTCCGATCAGCCCCGCGGGTGACTCGGCTCCGGCGCCGCAATCTGCTCTTGACGCTTCATTTCACACCTATGCTATTTATTTCCCAGCTTAGATTACATATTTTCCTATAAATCGTTTTCCTTCCAATATTTGTAGCTAGGTGCTTATTTTCAGGGTGTCTCAGGGTGTCACGCTGACTTGCGTTTTAGTTTTGTGGAGTGTGAATATCAGCAGAGGTAAGAAATAAAATTTATAGAAAGTAGATGATGTTAGAGTTACGAAAAAATATAACAGGACCTAGGTACTCTCTATACATACTTATTTAATTGTCTAAAAATAAATCTAAACCTAAATCTATCGCTTAACCATTTTAATCACATCAAGGTGAAGTACTATTTGTAATTTATGCCCAAATACCTCGCCACCAAACACTCAGCAACAACAAAAGGAACGAAACTTTATATTCTTGAATTGCTTAACAAAACCATTCTATTTCAACCCACGGTGAAATTCCCTTTGGTACACAACTTCTTTGCAACTCGCCTATCGCGGGGTCACAGGGGAGCAAAATTACACTAATCAACATTTACATCTCAATATCGTCGCTGAAAGAGCCTGAAAAATATAGCGAGTATTCATTACCCTCAGCGGGGTGTAATTTGTACCGGGAACTAGCGCCGCGCCGCCGACCGCTGAATAGAGCGAAATTAGAATGTTCTAGAGTCGTCAGATTGCAGCCTCAACAGCGGCAAGCAACACGAGCGGGGTGCCAGCCTGCTGAATTAACTAACGAGATAACGCTAAAAGGATTACAAATTTTCAATCTACAATCAGACTTAATTTATCCTTTCATACAACTGCGAATTCCAACGAAGAAAACCTGCGCAAATGAGGATTTATCATGAACTCTTTCATGAGCTTATCGAAATCTGCGGCGTGCTACGGATACACTGGAATTGTGAAATTCTATAGAAACGCGTATGAAAACTCCAAGTTGTGATACTCTTTTACTGACAGTGCACTCCTGTATAATTGAATCTGAATTCTTAATAAACCAACAAAGTAGAGCTAATTTACAAGTTCCTTCTGTTTATAATTAGGTAACAAATGCTCCCATTTTGCAACAAAAAAGAAAATTACAAAATTTGTTCGATGTATCATCTACAACAGTCAAAAAAGTGTAGACAAATGTAAATTTTGTTAGGAAACACATTGTCCTCAGTCGCCGCAGACTGCGGGCAATGGATCCTGCTGGAGACATTTGATTAATAGTGTTCCCGGCGTGACGTCACGCGGCTGCCGGCTGCCGCCTGCCACCATCCATCTTGGCGGCACTCGCTTGTCCTACCGATTTGGATATCTGTTTTCTGCGCGGAGAAATTGCCTGAATAATCGTGGCTCGCTCCAAACTGATCACCTCGCGAAGACACGAACCTGATAGACCATTTATTAAATTTGTTATAACAGAACGCCGGCTGTTTAAATAAGATAATATGGATATTTTGTGGGTCAACATCCCGTGATACCTTTTGAATAAGCGTTTCAATTTGAAGTGTCTACCACGATTTATCATGAAATATGACTAGATCTAACTGGTCTCTACTTATTCCATTTTCTTTCGATATAAAATTTGTTTGACAACCTTTCTTTTTTATGTTTGCCTTGTACCTACGGTTGATCGAATCTCTTACTATCCGTTTACCCCAAAGGCGTCATGTTATTGACCTTATATTTTTTCATGTCATACATCACTCTCATCTATGCGCTGTCGTTAAGTATTTTGACAGGCCGAGAATAAGTGGGACGCGGGAGGTTGTCCCCAGTCAATGGTACGAGCTATGATATCCTATGACACGCCTACCCACAGGCCCACAGCTCGGAAGACGTTCATCAATCATAGCCTGCTTGAGCGTCCATAGAGATATTACACTAGAGGGCAGAAGCCAGGCTTCAGAGCGTAGTTTGGATAAAAAGAGACGAAATCATTAGTAATCACCTTTCTCTTTCTGGTGAGGCTACAGAGCGTACCTGGGATAAAAAGAGATGAAATCTTTAGTACTTAATCACGTTTCTCTTTCTGGCTCATCGGGATTGGAGAGAAATAGGTAATTACCATTATCGTTGTTTCTCTTTCTAACCGGGGGCGATTGCAATGTATGGGTAGCCGTATGGCTCACACTCACCCACTCTAGTGTAATATCTCTATGGGAGCGTCAGCCCGTGGCCGCGGCGCGGTTCGGACGCCATTAACTATTAATCGAAGGCACTCGGCCGGTTGACAACGAACTGCCACGTCATCCATCATGGAGACACGCTTGCGATAATCATTGTGATTAGAATGCATAGAAATTAGCTAACATGGAGTAACGCCTTGAAACAACCAGTCTTCTTTCAACTAATATAGACCGACGTCGAAGCTTAAGTTTACTGCCATCTAGCAAATGTTCTTCTATATTTTAATCATGCTTTATTTGGGGTGTAAATAATGATTTATATTGTGCTATTATAATTATGTATCTTTGTGCTATTTCTGCTCGATTTGATCGGATGGGCTGAGTACCTCCCATACGCAAAGGATGAGAAACATAACGCTATTAATGTGCCTCCAACGTATGTCTATCTATCGGTAGCAGTCTGTCACGTCACAGGGTTCTATCTATAATATCTCCTGAACAAAAATAGCTAGACCCCTGAAAACCTTTACAAAATAAATAGGGTGTTACAAACAAATACCTTTAATTTGTAAGTGTTGCCACCGACATCGCATGTGCAGCGCTGTCAAAAACTATGATCTACTAATAACTGTAACAAATGCTCCATCCCCAGTCCATCCCGTAACTAATATTATCGTATTGGGAACGTGCACGACGGTGGCAACGCGCAACTTTTTCGGCTACTATCAAATATGACAAGTAAACAATGTTAGTATTTTTGCAATTAAAAACCAAAATAAACAGTAAATGATACTTGTTGACTTTATTTGAGTGCAATTTATTGAATAGTGTATGTGTACAATGGATATAATCATAAAAACCGCGTTCGAAAGTATTACACACAGCCGCAATAGTTTCCATTCTTTGTCACGTTGTGCGCTGCGATCGTTTTTGTACACCTGCCACCCGCTTTGCACATAGCGAATAAGCCCCGCGGTAATGTCATGTGAAGTGACGTCACTCCCTGGCGCGGTGAGCGCTGACACGTCATTATCCCGCCGCCAGCAGCAGCTACTTGGTTAGCCGTAATTGCTGATGGCTTGTGTCGTGCGACAATACGCTGATTGGATTTGGATATCGTTAATTATTCGTGGTTTTGAAGACGCAGGTGACAGGTGTACCTATTGCTGTTCGCGGTGTATTGAGCTATTTTATGACAGCTGCACACTTCGATTTACTTAAATCGATTTAAACACTAGGTACTACCTAAATAAGTAAAGCACTTCTTCATAAGGGTATTCATAATTTTCACTTAATTGCATGTAGGTACCTATCTATTTATTGATTGCTGTCAGGACAAAACTGAGGGCGCGGAATATTGATTCAAAGATACCTATTGATAGTTTAACAAAATACCAAAGTTAAATTAGCATTAACCCTTTTTAACAAATAGTGATTTATTCAGTAATAGTAGGTAGGTATATAAAGTAATCAGGTTTATATTCATTGCAAATTGATAAGTCTGGATCCAATTGAATCTGCTTATTGTATTAGAACAGTAATCAAGATTTAATCAAGAATTAGAAAACCTTTAAGATAATTTGATACGAGCATGACATTTTCGAAAATTAAGAAATATTAGAATCGAGCTCTCAATAAGCTTAGATATAGCTTCACTACATAGTATAAAACAAAGTCGCTATTTTTGTCCGTCTGTTTGTTTGTTTGTCTGTTTGTCTGTATGCTTAAATCTTTAAAATTACGCAACGGATTTTGATGCGGTTTTTTGTAATAGGTAGAGTGATTCAAGAGGAAGGTTTTTATGTATAATACATGCATATATTCCCACGAGAACGGGATCCACGCGGGTGAAACCGCGGGCGGTCCGCTAGTATAATATAATATGTTCATCGTCTCTCGCGCCTGTAATTACGCGTGTGGTGAGAAATTAAAAGTTTTAATGGAACACAATGTGCTGAGAGCTCGGGAACAATTCATGGTAACCGCACGACACCGCCCGCGCCTCCGCCCGCGACCTCCTGACTCCTGACTCTGACGGAACGGAAATTATGTGGAAACTGTTTGCGCACCGCCAAATGAGAAGCCGATTGTACGCTCAACTTACTGCTTACTGTGGCATTGTTTCGATTCCGCGGGAAGTTTAATGTAAACAATATGTTCATATTCACTCTAAGAAAAATTACAACCAAATTTCTACCAAACATATACTCAACTTAACGCTTTTGATTAAAAAAACGCACTCTAATCGGTTAATTCATTCAGGAGCTGCGTTGCCATAGAGCCACAGAAGGACACGTCAAACTTATAATACCCCTCTTTCTACGTCGTTTACACCCTGCGCTCCTTTTTTAGTCCCTGTATAACAATAAACATATACCTAACCGAAGTACTGACGGTAGATGATAGTCGGTCGTGCCTCCACCGCCGCCGGGGCGTGCTGTCGATGGATGAAGCAAGATTAATGACGGAGCTGAGTATCGACTACATCGGTGGCTGTGATCCGCGCGCCGCACGCCGCCTCACGCTGAATTGATTACCGCTTCCCTAACTTAAATAATCTAATCCCACCGCGCATGATACCCTGCCTAATTAATTTGTTTCTGCTCCTCAGTTTAATATTATTTTGTTTTTGGTTGTAAACCAAACAGATCTACTAAAACTCGACCATATGGACAGCGAGAATATAGTCTAGATCTAGACTGACTTAGTACGGCGGAGGATGTACGGTTTCCTCTCTCCGCAGAGCAGTTGGACGTGCAGCATTAGATATCTTATGACGTTGTGACCGTTCAAGTGCGGAATCGTTGAAGGAAACCAAGATTATTAAGTAACATTTCAAAGAGATTATGGTACCTATTTCTATTTGTTCTAGGTACTCTTTTCAACTATTACGTACAGTTCGGATTCGGAGCCTGTAATAATAAATGTACCTAAGTTTTCCCGTGTGGCCCGTTTGTTTAGTTCATGTTATTTGAAGTTCGCGTAACCCATCTAAATAATTGCGCAATTTTCGAAGTAGGCCAAAATCTGTTGTTGATCGACGTACAGAGATTAATTATC
This sequence comes from Hesperia comma, assembly GCA_905404135.1. NCBI lineage: Eukaryota > Metazoa > Arthropoda > Insecta > Lepidoptera > Hesperiidae > Hesperia > Hesperia comma. Next base: position 371,067 of record FR990026.1, on the reverse strand, counting down.
AGCGAGGTTCGGGTAAGGCGCTGGAGCCGGCGCGGCGCTCCGGAGGTAATTAACATCGCGTCTCGGCCCAATGTGTGCGCTCCGCGGAACATGCGGTCGCCGCTTGATTGCTATTATAGTAAACTATAGTTTTCCCTGATGGCTGACGGTGGCGGGTCGTGGAGGTACTGCCTGCTCGACGTACATGTCTACACACTGCTTCCGTCATCGTATCCCAGAGATAATACGCTTAATGCTGTACTTGTAGACGACGATTATACCAGTAGGTGTTCGCGAAAAGAACAAACCCATGAACAAACCATTGTTCATTGAATCTTGCTTGAGCGCTGAAGGGATATGTAAAATAAATATCCTATCTGGGGTTCCGTGTAAATAGCCTCTCCATTTGTGGCTTATCCATCCAAAACAGTACAACGGCTGATACATGGACGCGATACATAGACGATAAGATAAATCATTAAACGAATCCGCTAGACAAATACCGCATGTGCAGGAAGTAAATAGGCCTTTAGCCACGTACCTCAACACTGCTACAGCTCACGGTATTCGGTGGCGGCCAGCGAGTCCAAGCCGGGGCGCCGCGCCGGCGCCGGTAAGTCTGGCTCAAACTGAAGCGCTGCGAGCTCACGCGATCTAATGTCTAAGTACTTACACTACACTCCAGTTCCACTACAAAACTACACTACACAACAACAGAATATTTACACAGATTTACGATTATCACAACGAAAATGCATGCAATGCGTTGCGATGCGATTTGCAAAAAAATGAGTTATGCGGTTGCTCTCGACACGTGTATTTGAACTACTTCCCTACCCATTATATTATAGTATTTTTTAAATTCAAATATTGAGCATAGGCGAGCCCTCTGTCTTGTACCAATCAGAGAGCGATACGATTACGGTGTCAATCCGTTCGTTCGCGCTCAGCGGCATGCGGCAGGGGCAAAGGAAACTTACAGTGACAGAGGGCGTCTGCATTGATGTCTGGAATTTTGAACTTAGAATGCGAATAATACGAATGCAAAATCATTTCGTTATTATTACTTCTTCATTAAAATATCCTTGAAAAAGAAACAAAACGCTTTTGGCGCTTCTCTATTACCTTTGTTAGTTTTAGGTACCTATCGAAGTATTTTTATCGAATTATGGCACAGAACAAAACTTGGTATGGAGAGTGGAGCAAAGATTGTTAGTGATAAGAGACTCTTTTTAAAGCACTACAATTTAATGAAGTTATTGAGTCGCTCTGATGTAGCTAAAAGACAGTCGAGGGAACTCCTCACCGATTTAAAGCAATTACCTTGTGCTTAGGCTTGATTAATTTGTAGTGATTACAACTTTACACCTAGATGGATTGAATTGAGTGCCACCTGGCAAGTAGATTTAGAGTTATCTCTGCTTGTCGATGTTCAAGTCGGTAATTTTTTTCGTAAAAAGCAATTATTTATGGAATTAAGACAGCAACGAGCAGGCAGCACCACCCTTCAGCTGTCCCCCATGACAACCGTGGCTAACCAAGAACAAGATTCAAGTAGGTAGTATGTACCTAAGAATTTCGTTCTAATTCGGTCACAGATGCGACTGATAATGTGTGATTTTACCTTGGTACCTTTTGATTTTGATCATATTTTTAATTGTGATCAATCTCAAATCTGTAGTAGGTACCTACCTACATTAATTGTATTCAAGTAGGTAACAATTTTATTTATTTATTAAATGCAGTATAGTAATTAAAACTGGAGTAGTAAATCGCAATGCAATACAAGCAGGTAGATATGAACTTGACATACAAAATATTTCACATCAACGATATTCCATGAATATGACATGAGTGACATGACCAGGTGACCCATCTACAAAAAAAATTCTATAAACAAATGGGATCAGTGGGTTTGGAGTGCCGTCAACACTCCACAAGCCAATTCATATGATTGCTTCAATTGATTCATATTTCAATTGCTTTTGAATTTGTATTGTGCATTATTGTTATGCAGAGGATGTTCTCAAATCGGTATTTTTTATACTGGGTGAATTCATGTTGTGTGGTCTTATTTAAGCGACATCTGACGAGCAGTTTTTGAGTTATCCTTAATAGCGCGATATTCATTTGACTTCAGCTAAGTTGATGATACATATTCTCATTTTATTTTGTACTCGATTTTTTTTTAATTATTGATTTTCACGATAACTTGTTTAGATAAGTTGTGTGGAGTGTGGTGGAGTGCCGTTTGGCGCGGGTCCAAGGCCTTCCTTCCACACAACTTACCAAGCCGCCACTATTGCAGTTCCACAGGTGGCCGCGGTGACTCTTACAAATCTCACAATACTTTGAAGACAGCATTTGCTTTACAAGAACTCAATTCTTAACCCGTGTAGAGCAAATACTGGAAAAAGCATCCATAATAAACCTTCAAACAACACTCGTCCCGAAAGTACGGAAGTGATTTTTGTAAAGAAATTAAATCACTACAGAATGCAATGCAAGAAAACTTGTTGAGACCGTAAGCAATGGGCTCGAGGCTATTCTTCAGATTACCATAATAGCTGCGGTAATAACGACGATATGCCAATAACTTTGTACGTAAGCTTATTTTCATCAAGAAAAATCATACGAAGTTGGAACAAGGAACGTGCCTAGGGTTGCCAACGACCGGCGACCGGGTAAAACCGAACATTGTCAGGTTTTTAGTTGCATGTTCAACCGAATTAAACAGTAAGCGGCCTATAGGCCTTTTTAATAGTTTACGTTTAACAAATTCACTACTGATAGTAGTAACTGCTAACTGTAATGAAGAGTATCAGGTCCGGGCGTTTTACCCAGCTGACTATTTTTTCTCTTTGAAGTCTTGGCAACCCTAAGCGCGCCCTGTAAAACAAAGCGGCGAACAAACTTCTTAAAATGTGAATTTATTAGCCAATATCGCCGATACCGGCGCGGCGCGGCGATAGCGCTGCCGAGTTAGGCACAGGGACCCCGCTTCCCACCCCTCTCAGAGCACCCTTCCTGAAATTGAAACATTAAACTCACTATCACATAATTTATCAGTTTTCTTAACTATTAGGTAAACCCAAAGAATATAATGACATAGGACTGGAAGGAACTTATGTACCTAAATAATGCGTCAGAAATTCCATGAGCCCAGATTTTTTGGCGAATAGCTATTGCTAAATACCAGTTACCTACTTACTAAGATACTAAGAAATCTGCCTAGTCTCGTATGTACCTGTCCAATATTTCCGTCTTAATATTTTAATTACCATAATGTAATAATTTTCTAATCTCTGGCTTGTGCAAAATAATTTATAATGAATGAAGGATAGGTAGCACTGTAGTAACATTTTATTAATCAAACAATATTCTTTAAATTTTGGCATGTTATAAAGCTAGTATTTACATATTTATTATTATTTTTAGATAAGGTTTCTCATCAAACAAATCAATAGGTAGGTAAAACAACCCTTGACTTAACGGTAAATATCTGAACACTGTAGCTGTACTGTAAGTGCCTCCTAGCAAATATATTTAGACATATTATTATTATAATTGTCCGTATTGATTAAAAGACAAAATAGTGATTAATTTGCATCTTCCATAACCAACAGGCTCATCGTTAGCATAAAGTTGAACTACTGCGCTACCGCCGCGCGCTGTCAGATGTTCCGTGGGCGGCCCTCCCGCTCACCGCATAAATACGCGCTCAGCGCCGCCTCCACCAAACTTAAGTTTTTCCTACAAAGCGCTCAAAGTCCGCTCATAATCCGCGCGGGGGAAGATTATCGGTTTCTAATTACCGCTGCTGAGTGGCGGCGCGGTGCGGCTTGCGGCTGCGGCTGCAGCTGCGGCTGCGGCGTGAGCGCTGACTGGTGCACTAACTGCACTGCACTTACGGAATGTTGCGCTAGAACTTTGCAGCGATTAGTGGGACGCTTGCAAATTGTTCTCCCGACCAGTTTTCAGACTGCTCGGAAACTTCCAATCCTCGCAACTCGATTTATCTACCGTTTTAATTAGCATCAGTAGCGCGTCACGATGCATTTTTAAATAAGCAGTTACGAATGTTACAATTAATAACAAGCACGTACTTTTTAAACTTGTTAATATAAAATCGTAGTTCCATGGTAATTTTTTGATAGCATCTGCGTCTGCCCTCTTTACTCCGTTCACTTTACTCTACTCAGGCGATTTTTTTTAATTTTAATATTTTAATAATTGAATAAAAGTATAAAAAATACAACAATGTTTAGCACTAAACTTGTAATAGAAATGCAAATTTCCCCAGGTGCAAGAGTTTCCAGAACACCAAACGCGGAGAGATCTGTCGCATCCCGGGGTGCACTGTGGCGCCATCTGTCGGTACGCAGCCGACCCCCATCCGAATGCCACACGTTCAACCGGAGACGTTTCGACTCTTTATCCAATATGTTTACACAGGCAAGGTTCGTAAAAAAATACTCGTCTTAGGTATATTTTAAATTAATTTATCGTTTATTGTCTATTACAATAATATTACAAAATAATATTATTATGCTTGAGTTACAACGACATCTACTATCAAGTTTAAATACGAACTCGTCCATCTAGCGTAAAAAGATGGAAATGCTGCCATCTAGTATGTAATTAAGATACTAAAGGAAACAAGCGTCGAAAGGACCAATTTTATTCCTGGATCCTTTTCCAGTTGCTTCTTCAAGATTCCGGAGTATTTGAAATGATGACACTGGCGGCAGATCTTGGGGTGGAAGACCTCCGGGCGGCCTGCGAAGATCACGTTACATCCACATTGAGCGTAGACAGTGCCTGCACACTCCTTGCAGCGGCTATGGAGATTCAAGACAGACCAGGTAGATAGAAATCCAAACATTTCATTCATAAACAGCAAACTATGTATAAAGACACTTAGGTAATTTCGGTTTCTAAGTACGTTAGGTGCTCGAAATTTTATGGATAAAACAATACACCTCCAAATAATTAATACAACATTCACAAGATATACCTACCTATTGTCAGCCTATTGTACATTGAAGGATTACAGTTATATAATATATGGTTATAATTATACAGCTTTTCTTTTGTTTTCATTGATATATACCACTGTTATATAACCATAATTTTCACATCTCCTTGCAGCTGCGATGGTGGTGTAATGGTCAGCATAGTTGCCTTCCAAGCAGTTGATCCGGGTTCGATTCCCGGCCATCGCACACTGTTTTTGACGTTTTTATAATTATTTTATTTCTTTTTTGTGATCTCATGAATAAAATAAACAAATTAATGGTAAAAACTATTTTTTTAAAACAATCTTATTTACAACTATAAAACTATTTTAAGTATTAGGTACCTTTGTCAGTAACTCAATGACCTTTTCATCACCCCTATTCGAAAAAGACGACTTGGTTCGGACATAAGGGGTTCCAAAGTGGCTGTTTTCTATTCAGCGGGCCGGAATGAATTTTCATACAATTTTTCCTGCCGGCTAGATCTTTTCCGTCCTATTTTGAATTTAGAACATTTTAGTATTTTGCGCTAAAGAAATCGAACACAAATATTGTTTGAATAAAGAATGTCTGGTTCGACGCGAGGGCCCGCCAGCTGAATAATAAAAAAAGAAATCAAATTATGATCGCTCGAACTATTTCCCGCGTTTTCGTGCATTTTTACGTATTGTTAGAAATTTTGTTTTGTTTTGAAAAAATGAGTTCTTCCAACGATAGTGAAAGTATCCTCCTGATAGTGTAAAAACTGAAGCGAGTAATGTGATGAATAGTTTATTACCTGCGAAATCCCGGGAAAAATATTTGAAAGCCCATGATAATTTTTTGGAATGGAGAAATGCACGTATTATTTATTTTACGTATTATTTTCTATTATATATATATATTATTTTCTCATAGTGGGTGATGAAAAGTAGAGTGTATCACTCGGGTGCAAGTATATTTTTGGCTCGGGCGACGTACTTTGAATCCCTCGCTACGTTCGGGATTCTACTAAAGAATCCCTCGCTACGCTCGGGATTCTACTCTAGAATCCCTCACTTCGCTCTGGATTCAAAAAACGCCCTCGCCGAAAAAATATTACTTTGCACCCTTGTCATACAATCTACTATTTCACTACAGTTTAGTAAAAAAATCGATTTGTTTTTTTTGCCAAGTTATTTAAATATATTCGTTTCATTCAGTCATAACAGAACATGAGACGAACAGGACATGAATAACAACAATTTTAGAATTTTACCATTTTGAAATTTTTGTAGTAAATTAATAAATATTTGTAAGTACCTATGTATGTATTGTTTTAAAAGATGTGCCGAGTAGTCTTTTTTTCGCCATTTTTTTTCTCCTCCATTATGACTATTAAAAGGCATTTACAAAATGGCGGTAGAATAAAAATAACGTTCACGAGTGTATCGGCGATACCTACGTGAATAAATTAATATATTGAATTCGAGTATGGCAAAACAACGTTTGCCGGGTCAGCTAGTATACCTATAAAGTCGAAATTATTTTACTCTGTGCAAAATCATAGAGAAAAACAAGTTGGAGTAGGTTTCGAGTCCATAGATATTATCTCAATGGTCGAGTCAAGAGCTCTAGGCTCTATGGTTTTGTTTGTCTTTGTTTCTTGTTGTCATGAATTGTCATGTCTTTGGCTTTGGCTTCCATCTTCCATTTTTGACAGAAACGCAAACTTGGCACGCTAACCGGCTTTGGTTCGCGGCATTTTGTTGTAGTTATATTGTTATTTTACCTTTTGTCGCGAGGTATTTGAAAACCAAAAATGTCTTACAAAGGGCCACCGAAAGTTCAAAAGGTGATGGTGCAACCCATCAACCTAATCTTCCGATATTTACAAAACAGGAGTCGAGTTCAAATCTGGCTTTACGAGAACGTGAACCTTAGAATCGAGGGCCATATAGTTGGATTCGATGAATACATGAACATTGTTTTGGATGACGCTGAAGAAGTACATATGAAAACGAAAAATCGGAAAGCAATCGGGCGCATCATGATGAAAGGAGACAACATTACGCTTATCCAGAATGTAAATCCTAACGCGTCGGTGTAAATAGGTTATAATGTATTAATAAGTGAACATTCCTAGCGATTAAGTGATGGTGTTCTTCGTTGCGTTATTTCTCACAAAGTTCTTTGTACCAGCATTTCATTTTGTCATTAAATTTTAAGTGATAAACTTTGTTTTTATTAATAACCTCTATTAGTTTTTTATTTTATAAACTTATACATTTTCTTCGTTCCAAATCATAAAACTAGTTTCTATTAATTAGTCCTAATTTTAAATAGACAGTAACTCCACACGGATATCAGTAATAGCACTCATAATAAAATTAATTATGTGAATTACTCGTGAACTGTGTGGGCAGGAACAAAATAGCTTACAACATTTAACATGTTGTACAGATAAGTTACACAGAAAAGTTAATATAGTAATGAAGAATTTGGATTAACTTGCAGTTGACATGATACATTACAGTACAACCACAATTCAATTAAATTCAGTGTTCATATTTGAAGACCATCTTTAACAAATAAGGTACCTTGTGCTTCTGAACTATAATTATGTCCGCCTGAGTAGTGTATTTATAGTCATAACTTTGTATGATACCTATGTAGTTCAGATACTGGTGTCTGATCTATGCATTCACCCAGAAATTTTCCAATTATGAAGTATTTCTAAGCTAAGCCACTAATGGCCCACTACTGAGCACGGGTCTCCTCACTACTGAGGAGGCCTAGAGCATACTCCACCACACTGCTCCAATGCGGGTTGGTGGAGGAAGTATTTCTAAGATTACATTAATAATAATAACGCTTCACACTAAAAGCCCCACACTAGGATTCCCTGTGTCGTGGGTGCCTTGGACAACACACAAGACAAGGACACACACCCAGACTGAGAACGGAAATTTAAACTCGCTGGGAATCAAATCCAGGACCCTCGGAACAGCGTGCCGGCGCGTTAACCATTGCGCTATCCGGGTTGTCAAATTATTTATTTCAAATAAAGATGAATAAATGAATTGTGCACTTTATTTTTGTAAATTTGTTTGGGTTTCTATAATGTAGTGATTTGTAAGCAGGTGTGGATTGTAAATTATCTGGCTTAAATTCTTATGTCTCGCTATAATTTTTGCATACATTGGATATAAGCCAAAATGACGAATTCATGCTGGGATTTTATGGTGGATGATCCAATATCAGCATTTGGCCAACAAGGAAACTATTACCATAAACTGGCAAATACTAGTTTATTTTTAGTAGGCACAATTTACAAACAGCACTTCACAGGCTAATGACACCCATGGTTTATTTTATGTAAGCAACTATATTTTCTTCCTACAATAAATTTCTAGTCATGGATACATAATTATGTCTTAAAAACATTATCTTATGCAAATTGTTAAAGAAAATATAGCTTTAGATTCTACATAATTTAATCTAATTAGATGTAGTAGCAGTGATAATTAAATTATGCTAATTAATTATTATTTATATAACACATATTATATTTAATTATGATTTTGCAATAGCAAAGATGGAAAAAGAGTTCTACCGCAGGGCCGGTATTGCACTAGTGACCCTAATGTTGCATTGTTGCCACAGTCGTGTCCACCGTCGACGATGACCACATACTATCAGGTGTCAGGTGGCTCGTCCACGTCCACTTTTACGTCAGCCCTTCAGGTTTAAAAAAAGCAATATATGCAAAACACAATCAAAATGTAATAACCCATTTATTTAGATTTTATTTAGACGAAAATTATTGCAATGAGTTTTAAATAAACATTACCTACTTATAGGAGGAAATAGCGCTTCATCCTTCATGGAGCGCTGCATAGCCTTCATCGGGGACAATGCGGCGGACTGCGTCAAGAGCAATGCCTTCCTGAACCTGCCCAAGGAAGCTCTCATCAAGCTGATCTCATCTGACTTTGTTAGTATGACCTTAAGATATTCCTGCTTGTGGCGCATCCATTTGAACATCGGGCAAGACTACGGTGCGTGGTCGCCTCTGGTAGTGGTCCCTGGACTCTGTACCACCCAATTTAATTTTGACATGAACATATCACAAGATTTTGCCCTCTTGAAGCAATGGAGAATAAGAACTTGCGCAAAACTTTCTCAATGAGACCAGGAAATAGAGTGGGTTTTCTATCTCTTTGTTTAGTATGCCATGAGAACTTAGCTGAGACGCCTGAGACTTTTGGTATCCGATACCTATCCATTATCGATGTTGACCATGTACCTACCATCAAGATCCTCGTGTACATACTAGTGATGTAACGAATATTCGCATTCGCATTCGCGAATATTCGCATCATTTTTCCATATTCGCATTCGCATTCGCAAAATTTATGCGAATGTTTTGCGAATATTGAACTACACCAGAAGAATTTAAAAATAACACTGCGTTACACGATTTTGGTACCCGTTTAACTGTTGGATGCAATGAATAGGTATGTATGTAACATAGTCATTGATAAAAAGTACCAAACATAATATTATAAACATTATGTGGTATCATCACGTCTAGTTTTCGAGGTATACGTCAATATTATTTCAACTACCCTCACTTTGGACGCTTAGAAGCAGTTAACATTTTTGATGTTTTTCGATTCATAATAGTTTTTTATGGTATTGTTTTGTTTACAAATTATTTTTTTATGATAATGTAGACATTTATTCATATAAAATAAGAAAACCTTTATTAATACTGGACTAAGTGCAAGACAAACCTGCTTAAATGCACCAAAGAAGTTTTGTCACGTTCTCGGCCACTATATTGTGAAATGACAACAAAAATGTCTACGAAAAAGTAAGAAGTATACAATGTGTCTGGTCACCAGTGTCGGAGATTTAACCCGTCAAAGTACTTTCTTGTTGTCTTGTCATAATACAGCATATCACCTAAATAATAAACATTACATCAACGCCATAAGTCAGAGTTTAGAAGTCTATTTCTACATGCAGAACCGATTATTAAACCAGTGCCGAAGCCGTTAAAATTGGTCAAAAGTAAAAAAAATAGTAACTGGATGAAATCTATTGGGAAAGGAAGAAAACATGACAAAAATAAAAGGAAAAATAATTTACGGAGTATCTGAGGTCGGGAAGAGGTTGAGGAGGGTTTAAGGGTAAAAAACGTTTTATCGCAATTTCCAGAAAAACTACGTCCTAAAAAAAATTAAATGGCAAAATTTTAAGTAATTATTAATGAGGGGTGGGCGGGTCTGGTTGGTGATTACGTTAGTAAACCAATATTTTTTACAACTCTTCGCATTTTCTGCATAATTTTGTCTACTTTTAAGTAAATGCATAGATAGGCTTTGTCCGCTTTTCTATGCTCGAACCAAACGCTATTCCGGCGTTTCTCAAATTGCAAATAGATTTATGATCAAGAGTCGGGCGTCAAAAATAATGAATACTAAGCGATTAAACGCTATTTTGAGATTTCTACCGCCAATCTACTTTCCTTTCTAGTGTGATTTTTTGTAAAGTTAAAAATTATAAAAAAGAATTGCTTACGTACCTTATACTTGAACAGCCCTCGAGCGGGGTGAAACTTTAGTCAGTTGAGTTCTAATCAATTAATTAATTTTCGGAGAAAGATGCAAATGGATCACGCATAGAAAATTAAGTTCAAATAAAAAAAACTGAATATTCGCATTCGCATTCGCATTCGCGAATATCGAAATCAGATATTCGCATTCGCATTCGCATTCGCGAATGTTCAAAAAATGACATTCGTTACATCACTAGTACATACCTATTTGTTTGCCATTACTAAACAATCATATCCATGGGCATGACGCATTACTACCTATAACCCTGCATAAAGTCGATCAGTAGTAGGGGCCAGTCGACTTTCTATAGATGATGAATAGGAGGATGGATTTAACTGTGTGGATGATCTTCACCTGGCCTTTAGCTATATAACCAAATTTTACGTTCAAGTAACGTTTGTACATAATGGACCTTGCACCGATCCCCTCCCGTTGACCAGCAACTAATCCCCACCCGCAGCTATGTCTGGAGGAGGAGGAGGTGTGGCGCTGCGCGCTGGCGTGGGCCAAGCAGCGCGCCGGCGTGACGCAGCCCACGGCGCACTGGACCGAGGAGGAGCGCGCGCGCGTCTGCCACCACCTCGCGCCGCTCATGCAGCATGTGCGGTTGCTGCTTATTGGTACGTAGCCTGTACTACCGCCGGGCTTACTGATTAATTGATGTGATATAGTCGATCTTGTGAGCGTCGAAAGGGAATAGTGCGGTGATTGGGTTAACATGTCGTCTTTGCCAACTTGTTTTAGTGGCGCCGCCACTTATCATACCTGTGTTAGACACTTATCACACTCATTCCAATATCCTACCAAACACAATATCTTTAAGGTACTTAGGTAATTGCAGGACTGATTTTATTGAATAAATTCGAGAATTAATCCTAAGGTTGAGAACCACTGAGATCTGCAATCATTAAGGGCACCTTTCACGCCTGCCAAGTTTCTGAAAATCTAAGGTATAGGACTATAGGTGCGTCTTATTTATCAACTGCATATCTACAGGCATGGAGCTTAAAAGACCTCTTTGGTTGGACGTTACCGTCTGTTCCCCGCAGACAGCGCAGTGTTCGCGGAGGAGGTGGAACCAACGGGCGCGGTGCCGATGGAGCTGTCGCTGGAGCGCTACCGGCGCGCGGCGCTGCTGCGCCCGCCCGCGCCCGCGCCGCTGCAGCCCGCGCCGCCCGACCCCAGCACGCAGCCCAGGTACCCCCTACACAGACGTTGGGCAGCTTACAAGGACCACATGCCTGAACTGACCGTTATATGGGGTCGACTTGAACATCACCGGTTGTCGGCTCGCTAGGGCGTTTTGTTGAATTATTATCATAATCATATTCACTCTATTTCATTTGAAGGAGAGCTCATCAAGCTGAATCTTTTGAGGGGCTTGATCGTGACGTGTTAAACAAACGTATTAGGTATACGCAAGGAGAGAACAGCGCACAAGTAATACGCTGTCTGCTTCTCTACGGTTCCACGTTAAAGTTGAAGAACGTTGTATCACACAGCCACATTGCATAGCGTTTGAGACCAAGACTAGTATCATACATACCCTGTACTGTTACTTCCAGATTGGCGGTGAACATGTTCGCGGGCTCGGCCATTCTGCAGCAAGATAAGAGTGCATTCCAGTCCCTCATCAACACCTGGTAACGAAAACATTTGTAACATCACGGAGATACAAGTATGTAGCTGAGAAACGTGCCACCGTCTCCTCAGACCAATACACTATAGACGGAAGACCGGGAACAAAAGAGTGAAGCCAGCAAAAAGTCAGCTTAGCCTTGTAATACGTACGGTTTTTTGTTCTAGTTCAAACTGTTAACATAGTGCATTATATTGGTTTCGATGTGTGCTTTAAGCTGACTTTTGCCAGCTTCACTCGTTTGTTCACCGCGCTATGTCTATAGTTTATTGGTCTGAGACCGTCGCCCGTGCACGTCAAGAACGTCAATGCAATACGATACTAAGCTTATCTTAATACATTAATTTAAAGTTTTTTTAATCATGCGTTAACTTGTGGAGGTAGCTGACAAACTTAGTCCGTAGTGGTCATCACATCAATCAATTATCCATTCTCCACTTGTCCGTGATGGTCGCTAGCAAAGAGCCACATGTGTCACAGTGGCGGATTATCCCTAAGGCAAACTAGGCACGTGCCTAGGGGCGCGAGGTTAAAAGGGGGCGCGCGCAGAACCAAAAAATTAGGTTGCCAATGACTCATAGGTTCGATCAGGATTCCCGGTATCATTGGTGCCAAGTAGGTATAAGACAAGCCGAGAGCTAAAGAAAAAGATTTACAAACAAAAACTTAAGTATCATTATCCCAGTTGGTATACAGCTGATATTATTATTGATTTAGCAAATAAAGCTGCACTACATAAGAGGTATAAATCAACTAAGTTGGATGATGATTATATGGAATTCTCTAAATGCAGAAGGCGTATAAAAATTGCCATTGGGGTCGCCCATAACTTATACAAAAGTAGGATTCAGAGTCAGCTAGTCAAGGACCCTAGATCTTTTTGGCACTATATTAAAAGTAAGAAGGCTAATGTTAGTATGCCGACTATAATGAAGAATGGGCAATATTTAGCGAATGAAGATTGTGCTAGGGAATTTGCGAATTTTTTTGAATCTATATATAGTAGGGAACCGCCACAGCTAAACATTGAAGCGGCAGTGGCAGGCAGCGGGGCGACTGCTAATTACATACATTTAAGTAACTTAAGTCCGAAGGATGTCAGGCAGGCATTGCTACACCTCAAGCCAAAACGTTCAACCGGACCAGACGGTATACCTGCGTTTCTTTTTAAGGATTGTAGTAGGACACTAGAGCTACCGCTTTGTCATATATTCAATGCGTGTTTGAAATTAGCGGAATTCCCACGTCGGTGGAAGATTACAAGGGTGATACCGGTTCCTAAAGGTGGTGTGGGATCCGATATCCATGGATATAGGCCGGTAGGAGTATTGTCGACCCCGGCCAAGGTGTTTGAGTCTGCTATTCAAAGTCGCGTTTACGAGCAGGTGCAAGTGCGTTTGTCGGAGGCGCAACATGGTTTCAGGCCTGGGCGCAGTACAACCACGAATCTACTCAATTTCATGGCACGAGTGGTGCCAGCCGTAGATGCGGGTGTGCAAGTAGATGTTGCGTACTTCGACTTCAAGAAGGCGTTCGACACAGTCGATAATGACGTGTTGCTAATGAAGCTTGCGAAAGTCGGGTGTACGCCTCATCTCTTGCAATTACTCGTCAGCCATATGACGGATCGTCGGCAGTATGTTGAGTACAATGGGTGTGAGTCCGAGCCTTATAATACCTGGTCGGGTGTGAGTCAAGGGAGCAATTTGGGCCCTCTTGAGTTCCTGATAATGGTAAATGACCTCCCGGAGGTTGTAAGGCATGGAACTTGCCTCTTATTTGCTGATGATCTCAAGTTGATGGTGGAAGTAAGAGATAGATGTGATTGCTATAGGTTGCAGGATGACATAGACAGGATTGTGGAATGGAGCCATCATAACAAGCTCTATTTTAACGTAGCCAAGTGTGTGGTTATGACAGTCTCTCGTGCTCGAACGCCGGTGCTTCACGATTACACTATTGAAGCAGAGCTGATGAAACGTGTCACACACGTGCGGGATCTTGGTGTTAGTATCAACCAGGAGCTAACATTTCGCGACCACGTCACTTCAATCTGTAAGAAAGCCTACAGAAACCTAGGCTTTATACTGAGACAGTCGCAGGGCTTCACTAGCATCACTGCAATTAAAATCTTATATGATGCTCTGGTAAGGAGTCATATGGAATACGGTGCAAGCGTATGGGCTCCATATGAAGAAAAGTATATCACCATGTTAGAACGAGTCCAAAATAAATTTACGCGACATCTATATTGGAAACTGTATGGGGTATACCCTTTGTATCCACTAATGTATCCAACATTGTTTGTGTTGGGGATGGTTGGGTACACGGAACTGAGAGTGCGCAGGGAATTCGCACTTATAGCATATTTAATTAAAATATTGCGTGGAAAGGAGGCAAATTCGGGAGTCTTAAGCTATTTGAAGCTCTGTGTGCCTGACAACTACATACAGAGACGCCGAAAACCAAAACTGCTAATGGTGCCGATAGCTAGAACTGTGCTGTTGAAGAAGACACCACTGTCGCGGGCAATCAATGTAATTAATGTGCTGCATGATAGGGTGGATATATTTTGTGATCCATTGAGTAAGATTGCAATAGTGTTATTAAATTTGATTAGTTATAGTTAATAGGTATAATAGTATTTAAGTTAGTTTAGTTCTAGAGTGTTAAGTCATCAATATTATGTAATAGTTTTATTATAATTATAAGTAACTTAATGTGTCTATCGCATTGGGTGTATACCTGTAATGATAGGCATTGTTAGATAATAAAATAAAATAAAATAAAAATAAAAAATCGGCCAAGTGCGAGTCGGACTCGCGCACGAAGGGTTCCGTACCATTATGTATAAAAACGCCAAAAAAATCTGGTCTGTTGTATGGGCGCCCACTTAAATATTTATTTTATTCTGTTTTTTAGTATTTGTTGTTGTAGCGGGAACAGAAATACATCTTTTGTGAAAATTTCAACTGTGTAGCTATTATGGTTCATGAGATACAGCCTGGTGACAGACGGACGATCGGACGGACGGACAGCGAAGTCTCAGTAATAGGGTCCCGTTTTACCCTTTCGGTACGGAACCCTAAAAGGTGTTTGTCTAGGGCGCTCTCAACCCTTATTACGCCTGTGCATGTGTCGCTGCCGGCAGGTGCGGCACGCCGAAGCAGTCGTGGCGGCTGGTGTTCCGCGCGGCGGCGCACGGGTTCTCGGCGGCCGCCTTCCACGCGCACTGCGACGGCCTCGCGCCCGTGCTGCTACTCGTGCAGGTACCCACCTCCAGCTCCTCCAGCTGCAGACAGTTGCTTAGGCTTTAGATACTTCAGCAGTTTGTGACAAGTAAAATTGTGCGCTGTACTTAATTCTTCGGCAGTTCACTGAGATAAGTCAAGCTGTGGCAGCCACCCACACTATTCGTCGTTTTTAATTTTAGTAAAATAAAGAGTCTATGATATATACCTATGATGAAAAGGCAGATGGAAGGGTCACCATAGCACCGTCGGCGTCGGCCCTCTAGAAAAACTTATCGATCGATGTGGATACATTCATATCTCAATCATAAGGAACGTCCACACGGCGAGTTGCGTCAGCGTTGCGTTGACGCGAGCGCTGTCGTTGCGTCGCGTCGTTTTATATAGTCATAAAGTAATAACCAGACTCCGTCGACGCGGCCTCATCAAAGGCCCCGACACAACGCAACGCACCATGTGGACCTTCCAAAGTCGCGCACAGTGTTCGATTTGCCAACGAATGAACATGGTCTAAGCGCCTGATGACTTCAATTTGCAAGAGATTTAATCGCAATATATCTGATCAAGTGCTATGAGTGTAAACTTATTGAGCAGCTGCCGCGCGGCGAGGTGATCGGCGGGTTCTGCGACGCGGGCTGGTCGAGCGGCGCGGGGGGCGCGGGCGGTGCGGCGGGCGCGGGGGGCGCGGGCGGGTACGTGGCGGGCGAGCGCGGGCTGCTGTTCGCGCTCAGCGAGCCGCCCGCACGGTACCCGCTCGTCAAGAAGGCCTTCGCGCTCTGCTACCATCCCGAGTAAGGATAATTACACTGCTTCCATCCCTATGATTAGTTTAGTTAGTATGATTAGTTTTTATTTACACATTAAATTGAACTGTGAGCACAGGTAAGCAACTCCATAGTCCCGGCGACTCAGGTATAGTTTCAGGCTGTATGACGTCATGTCTGTATAGCATGAAGGGTAGTCTCTTACGGACGGACGAGGATGGAGCTTATACCTCATATAGAGACTATGAACTAGGCACCTTCCGTCGTTGTGCCCTGTTAAAGTCTGCCTCGGAAACAATTCAGCTTATCTCCTTGGATCGGAAGCTTTGTCCCACCTGGATCAAGAGATATGCCCATGGCACAAGTGGTTCCCAATCTGCGAATTTATTCTGCAAACATTTTTATATTTTTTTATACCGTACATGGTGTAAGTTGAAGAATAAGACGATGCTTTGGCTTTCGAAAGTAATGTGTGAACTGTGGAACACCTCCACTTTTTTCGGTTTTATGAGAATCATTTTCCTTTGCTTTTCAAAACTGTAGGTATGTATTTTTTCAGTTGCGGACCGATTTTCGGTGCCGGCGCCGACTTACTCATATCGAACAATTGCAACGTCAACAGCGATAGCTACAGGTTAGTTACGTCACATGTTCAATTCACATCAAATTATAGTCTAAGTATATTATGTGGCCCAGCCTTAGATAAATAACAAAAAAGTTGCATTTAGATCCGTCCAGTAGTATCGGAAATTAGCTTGTACAAACAGATAGAGATTTTTATTCGTCTTCTATTATTACTGTTTCTTATCCCCTCAATTATTTTTTTATAATTATACAGACAACTTTCCTACAGTTTGTAGAAAAAACAAGTTGCTTTAGTTTTCTTACAGCTACTCACCAATAGATGGCGCTGATGTCTTTTCCGGTTCACTATAAAGTCACTATAAAGTGAAAACTTATAAAAGTTAAAGTACAATTGATAATTATTATGAATATTATGTTCTCGATTTTATTCCAGTAATCTCCACTCGTATGGCGATTCGTTGTCGCCGGCGTCGCTCGCGCCCGACTACAACTTCACCGTGCGCGACTACGAGATTTTTACATTTAAACACAACTAATACTTGACTGCCTGTGAAGCTTAATCTAATAAAATAATAATTAGGTGCGGTGCCAATAGTTTAATATGCATATTTGTTATCTACTATACCTACCCATTCAATCTGTTTATTAATTTACAATTTACTCGTTATCAGTATTTTATATTCCATATTAAAATATATTTTATGACAATTACGTTGCTTTTTTTAATTACACACATCATAATTTTTACCTTAATAAATTAATTTATTATCGTCGAATTAATGTTTTCGTGCACAAATGGCACAAAAGTATACCTAAAATTGTAGACAGCGCCATCTATATAAAACGCAATCCATTCGTTGAGTAGTATTTCCTGTGATAGAAAGCAGCAAAAGCAATCTTCAAGTCCTAAATCCTAATTTTGACCATAATTATCTCATTCAATAAGCGTATAAAATCAATGCTCAGTGGGCTAATAAAATGCAAGAAGTTAACCGAACCCAAATTAACAAAAAAAGGTCGAGCATTATTACAAAAGTACTTATAACTATTCTATGATGATTGAGATGAGTGGAGTCTTCCAATGATATGATGAAGTGAATACCTAAATTAAATATAATATCAGCTAGGACATTTTTATTTCGACAAAGCTTTTTCTGTAAGGCAGCTACAATATATAACAAAATCCCACATAACATTCGTTCTGTGACTAGTGTAGAAAAATTCAAAGAGGCCTTGCAAAGGCTATTACTGGAAAAATGCTATTATAATCTTGGTGACTTTCTGAATGACAAATTATAGTAATTAAGTATCAATTGTATTTTATCAATATTATTTAGTTGACATATAATGTATTATTTAATAATTTGACATCTACAAATATTTAATAATAATTTGAAATTATGACTATGCACTATTCGAATGTATACCTACTTATTTGTGATTTTTATGTTTGTTTTAATATGGTTTTAATTAAATAATTGTGATTTACTATCATGACGGAATATTAATAATATGTAATAGACTACGGGCCCATGTCGAAAATGGGGGGGTCATACGAACCACCAGGTGATGTATATAGGACGATATAAGAGCACAAAATAATAAGATTCAGCACTATGCCGTCAGTTGTAAGCTGTCCAACTGAGTGCTGGTGAGAATTCAAAAGTGCAGGTAGAGGGAGTACATTTTGGTCATATGATTCTGTACGGCATTTTCACCATCGATAGATCCATGAAAAATAATAAGAAAGCGCGCAGTCCCGTAAAAAAATGGTGAGCCACAAAGTCGGTAAATTTGTTTGATTTTTTGAAAATTCCAGGGTAAATTTAGTCATTTGATCCTGTACGGCATCAGTTTCATGCTGTTTCAATACAGCTTCTAATCCATTATTCCGCAACGCCGTACAAAAATCATGCGACAAGGGGAAAAAATCGAGGGTTGAAACCCCCTCTATTTCCGTGGTCTGGGGGGTGATTTGAAAAAGTACGGCTTCGGTTCCAAAACATTATCTAGCACTCAAAAGTACTATTAAAAATAATGCCGTCAAAAAGTTATTGTTCATTTGAATGTATATTAATAATTGCCTTAATTTCATGGTATACTTGATTTATAAAGCTGTAATGTCATTTGACACTGTACGGCAACTTTTTTTTTAACATGATATTGTAAAATATAATTGTTGCATAGTATTGCCGTTCAAAAGAAACTGTTCTAAAAAAAGTTACAGAGAAATACAAAAACTGAAATTTGTTAAATTATTGCAGAAGTTTAAATATTCATAGATTAATAGAATATAGCAATTTCCTACATTTTTCCCTTGTTCTAAATAGTATTAAGATACATAAATTAGGAAAAAATGATGCCGTACATTTTAATGCAGACTATATTTTTCATACATTTCGTTCTATGGATTTTTCCTTGAATTTTTTTTCCCTACAAACCTTTGGACCAACGAAAATGTACGGCATGTAAAAAAATATTATCTGTGCATAAAATACTTTCAAAATAAATTAATTTTATGTTGTTTCAAATCACCCCCCAGACCACGGAAATAGAGGGGGTTGCAACCCTCGATTTTTTCCCCTTGTCGCATGATTTTTGTACGGCGTTGCGGAATAATGGATTAGAAGCTGTATTGAAACAGTATGAAACTGATGCCGTACAGGATCAAATGACCAAATTTACCCTGAAATTTTCAAAAAATCAAAAAAAATTACCGACTTTGTGGCTCACCATTTTTTTACGGGACTGCGCGCTTTCTTATTATTTTTCATGGATCTATCGATGGTGAAAATGCCGTACAGAATCATATGACCAAAATGTACTCCCTCTACCTGCACTTTTGAATTCTCACCAGCACTCAGTTGGACAGCTTACAAGTGACGGCATAGTGCTGAATCTTATTATTTTGTGCTCTTATATCGTCCTATATACATCACCTGGTGGTTCGTATGACCCCCCCATTTTCGACATGGGCCCGTAGTCTATAAGTAGACTGGTCCGACTTCTTGTAATGCTTAAAATTTAGTGTTTAATGTTAATTAATATTGTACGCCAACAATGGGCAGGACGTAGCGATAAGACCCTCTAAAACTGTACCACACCTGTTTACCTATGTCCACAATAAAGTAATTTGATTTGATTTGATTTGAAGTTCAGTTCGTATCTAAGTTCAGTCGTTAACATTAGGGAGCTATAGAGAGCGAAATTCGGCAACACTTTAATTACTTTGCCCGTGTATAATTTGACCTGACATCGTTTATAGCGGGAGAAATTATAATGTAATATTCGTCTAATATCATTAAGCCAAAAATTAAAATGGTGCCTTAGCTTTGTATTTTTTCTAACAACACTGTTGGTCAAGCACGAGATGACCGACTTAAATTTTCAGATTTTTCAGCCGGGGTACAATTGATGAATGACTGATGAACGATGATTGTCTTGTTTGAGTCTATCAATTTGTGTGTGATCATGCTAATCGTATCAGATTATCCTAGAGCGGAGCTGCGAATGGGACAGCAATGTATTATTTATTTATTGTAAATAGTTCTTGATTTGTAAATGTTACACATCTAAGGTTGCTACTACGTTATCCTGAAGCGAAGCGAGCTGGTCTAATCCGAGTGTAATTTGCCCAACTATTTTAGGATGAGCATGTTAAGGACCATGCCAACTAAGTTTTTTGCTCATGACAACTGTAACTGACCGAAAACAACACTCAACTCAAGGCCTAGGATGGTAAGTCCAATTAGAAGATGGTGTTAGAAAATTGGTCAGTTACTTTGATAATAACTGGGAGGACTTGCACGAGGGCTTTAATATATGATAGTCAGTCGTCAGATAGTATTTGATAGTCAGTCATGTTAGTTAACTACCTACTATTACTAATACCTAGTCCAGTTAGTTAGAGGCTTGATGTAATACGGTCAATGATGCGTTGCTCCCCCTATGGACTGCGACGGTCGCCTCTAAAAGAGTGTAAGCGCCTCCACCTTTCTAACCATAGCGAATGAATACATCTTTATAGTTACTATGTAATAAAAATAATAAACTATCTATGCAAATTTTCTCTCTGGTTAGAAATAGTACCCGCGCGGGCGCGATAGCGGTGGAATGCTACGAGCGGAGGGTTTCCCCGGGAAAGCGTCGCGTCGTGTTTCCCGCGCGGTGCGACTGCGTTATCAGTTTGCATAACATTGCGCGTTGCGTATGCACCGCTCGCCTATGACGTCCAACCGTACCTGCATTACGTGCGGCGCCGCTACTGACCCACGGGCGCGGGCGTAGCGTCAGCTAGATAAAAGGTTATGCTGGTGGGAAAGACCTAACAAACAATTAAATGCTCTCCGCGATGACTAACAACGCGAAACAAATATAATATTATTGAGAAATAAAATTGTTGCGTAAAAAATGGCAATTATGGGTTTTTGGACTGCAGGTGGATTTAACGTTGCAACTCTTTGATAGTATAAGTGTCCATCAAAGGCTACCGCACATATTGTGGGCGTAAACCACGTCGTGAGTTGTGCTTTGATTTTTTACATACCTACCTACAAATCTGCATTCTACAGAAGTTGCGGGCGAAAATCGCGTCGTGAGTTCTTAGCGTAACCACAGATTAGAAAATTTTTATAGTTACGCGTAACACAGAAACACACTAAGAACAAATAAAGAACACCGTGGTCAATTCGTCTGACAAGTTTTCCTTTTAAGTGTGTAGATGGCGCTGTCATTCGCACAACAACTGTTATGATCAAAAATGCATAAACATTAAGAATTACCTATACATGGAGTGTCAACGTATAATTTATTTAGTAAAATTTTGTAACGATAACTTAATGGTAATTTAATTTTGTAACGATAACAATAATTATTATATATTAATATCTTCCGGGATAATTGATCTTTATTTTCAAATCGTGAATTTTTATAACGTGACCATGGGCGTATCTAGCTCCTAGTCTGGGGTTCAGGGGGTACGAACTGGGCGCCGGACTTGCAGAGGTTGCTGGACTTTGTTTAATCTAGCTCAACGATGGCGAACAATATTTTGAGCACGTCACTTATTAAAAAAAAACAGTATGCACTAAGAAAAACAAAATATAAACTAGGTACTTACTAGATTTTATAACGAATATCAATTTACCACGAACAAACATTATTTGATTAGAATCCGAATGAGTGAAATTATACGCTACAGTGTTTTCGGACCCCTGATTACTTACTTAAGATTAAAAATAAATTTAATTAAATACTCGCAAAGGCAAGATTATTGACTGGCACTTCTATGAGTTCTATAAGGTTCGCCCACCGTGATCTTGTTTTTCCGAAGAGTTTTTGGGGTTGGTGTTGGTGGTAGGACTGACATCCGGCTGGCTAGCTACCACCTTTTTCCTTAGGTCAGTAGCCAAAGGAGATGTTTCAAAATGTATGGAGCCCCGGCCACCACTTTGTACACCATACTCAAAAATTGAGAAACACAATTAAAACAGTTTTCAATCATCCAATTCCTTTAAATTGCTTTAGTTTTGTGGTATAAGTAAGCTGTCATCACACGTCATGTTGGTTAATTTGATAGAAGTTTGACATATGTACCTACAATTCTGTCATTTAAAGTGACAGTAGACAGTTCGCGATCTATGATCAATGACAACTTGGCAAGACGCCATGTTGAAAATTGATAAAAATGAATTATAAATAGAAAATTTGTACCAGAAAAGTATGCATTTAAGCAATTTATCTTTATTTTTTCCAAATTCCATGAATTTTTCTCGATTTTTCGAGGTACTGTACATATTGTGGGCCGGATTTGAAACATCTCCTTTCGTCTTTCATTACATATTTTTGCCGACATCGCATTACCGGCGCCTTTGATGGATGGTGGCGGTGTTCGGTATTTAAGTAGTATTAGGATGTTTCCATGGGTGGCGGCAACCCCTTACGATCAAATGCAATCTCAAACAACCTTTTTAGAATCCATTGCGCTCAAATACTGCGGGCTGCGGGACAGACGGCTAGCTGTGTAAGTTGTGTCCGAATTTCATTATTTCCAATTCAGAGATCAGAGTCGTCACTCATTGACCTAGGCGTACTTATTATAATCCAAACTTGTTATAACAGTAGCTATTCTGTACCTAAATGGTAAGTGATCTGTATTAATAAATTGCGGTAGGTCGTGACACAGTTTGCCGTGAACATTAGACTTCAACGCGGTGATGTACCGCACACCACATCACACGCCCCACATCAGCGACACGCCGGCTGGGAAAACCTCGTGACTCACTGCTCACCGACTACTACTGCATCACTGATAATTACTTACCAACAACGTATATCATTTTCAGGTAATTTCTTCGCTAAAAATCGACTGGAGTAGAAGGTATTTATCGAGTGTGTTTCATTAACAGCGTCGCACTGTCATGGTGAGACATGGTTTTACCAATGTAAAAATTTACTAGTAACAAGTCCGAGTTATCTGATAGTAAGAAAGAAAGAAAGAAAGAAAGAAACATTTATTCCATCATTAACACTTCATCAAATACAGCAGAAGATAATTATTGAGAGATAAAAGTAAATTGCCTAAATTCGAATTTGCAGAAGTGCCAACGTGATGGAATA
Organism: Hesperia comma; assembly: GCA_905404135.1. Lineage (NCBI taxonomy): Eukaryota > Metazoa > Arthropoda > Insecta > Lepidoptera > Hesperiidae > Hesperia > Hesperia comma. The sequence goes on along the minus strand of FR990026.1, from coordinate 347,628 downwards.
GGGACGCACTCAGAATATGGCTGCGTATAAACGCAACCTCTGATTTTTCAGTACGCCCTCTTCACTCGCGCGTAGATCGGTAAGCGGCGCAACACGTACCAACAAAGTAATAATAATAGTAAGCAGTAGTAATAATAGTAAGCAGTCATTGTCACCGATCACGGAAGTTATTGTCCAAAAAGGAGTAGTAATTACTTAAATCGTAACGTGATGTCTGCCTAAACCGATTGTAACAAAAGCAACTTGTACGCAAGGAAAATTAGCAGGTCAGCACCTCAGCAGAGTATGAATCAATGTTTTTGATAACAATAACTGACAAACACCGCGACGGATCAAGTAATGGTAATGGTTAGCGGTGGTGCCGACAAGGGAGCCGCCAATGGGTTTAAACCAACGAACAAAACGGAGAGTTTTAACTCAATATTTTGACTCATGAACGACGCACCTCGCTAACTTATGACATAGTTTTAAAACGCAGTTAACATTGTCCCTTTATAATTTACCCTATTGCCACTGAGACTTAGTCTTAATCCGCTGCCATAAGTTACGCTATAAACATAAATTTACACACCAGTTACAGTTTTATATGTAAGGAAATGGTATTTCTACTGAATTAAGTAGGTACTTACGGTAGTCTCCGATTAGACACAACCGAGGTGTTTCGCCACGGCCGGGGTCCATCGCTCTGTTATTTTGTAGAATTCGCTCACGTTATAGGTTTGTTTTTTGGAGTAAACGAAATTTCCAGTGATTTCATGCACTGGCGGGCGCGGGCCCGTCTGCCCATTGTTTCCGACTACTGTACGGGGACTTACAATCATTAATCTTATCGGGTAACGACAGATCGAAGCGGGCCGGCGAATGTTACAATCGGCGCAGCAAATCATGAGCGACACCATACGTTCCATGTATTTGTATCTTTTTGGGAGACTTGTGTAGTTCACGTACTAAGTACTAATAAGAATTCATTCGACTCATTCAGCCGTTTTGAAGCAAGTAACTACGTAAGTCCAAAAGCCCGCGGTCCAAACTTTGAATAACGTGCGTGTCACATATTGATTAGAACAAATGAGTCTTAGGAGAGACATCTACGATCTGATTTTCACAATTGTTCCTAGCACGTAGATACATGCAAGGTGGCTCGTCTGATTTTACGTCATCTCTTCAGGCTATAAAAAAATTTCGTAACTTGCACACTAATCGTGCATCAAGAGTTACAACCAACTGCTAGTGGTGGATGGGTACCATAAGGTGGTAAGCGGGGAGCGGGGACACATTGAAGCGTGTCTGCCACGCCGCGCCGCGATGCCATGAGAAGATCCGATTCGCTCCGTCTGGGCCGGACCTGGAAATACCATCCGAACTGGATTCAACTGGATCGAACTGGACAACCGGATCTGCTAGGGACAACTTCCCATGACAAATGAGTCGTTAAATTATTCTACTGAAATATTATATATTAATTGATTGATTGCTAATCGATCGGTCGCGGTCAAGACCAAATATAATCGGGTGCTTCTCACTCAGGCGTTGTGGTTTTCAGTGGCTTGGCGATTTCAGTAGACTAGGGTACATTGTTAGGGTCCATTTACACAAGGGCGAATGTTTTTAGGATTCATTACAATTCATATTATTTTTAAGGGTCGAATAAACCTCTTGCATATTTACATGCCCAAGATTTGTAAAAAAGCAATAAAGTAAACCTAAGTAAGTCGCTAATAGGCATTCGAGTTGGTAATGATACTATCTCATAATGAATCGTCTTGTAACCACGTACGACTAGTTTTATTGACGAATCATTTGTCCAGGTGTAGTAAATTCAACACAGAGTGCTTACTACAACCTCTTCCAAAAGTGGATGTAACCGTTGCATCATTATAAATTTCAGGGAAAAGCCGCGTTGAGTGATGAATATTGAATTTCCATGTAAAACCTTGGAAACGCGACCTCCAGACTGATAATTGCGAGCACATATATTACGTACTTTGATGTTTTAAATATCTAGATTGAGCGTCGCCCTACAATGAAAACAAAAAAAAACAAGGCAACATTATCAAGCGTGTGTGCGTGCAGGCGATGTTTTACCCGTTCGTTTATTGTCTATGTGTGCGTAATATGTGCGTAATGACATAAAAATTAAATTAAAAATAATTTTTTGGCACGTTTATGCGGATTCGATGTTCCATCTAGATATTTAAAACGTCAAAGATTACGTATAAGGAGTTGAAGTCGGCCGACCGGCGCGGAATGGGATCGGAAGGGCGGGCGCGTGCCGCCGGCCGCCGCCGCCGGTGGAGGCACAGGGCGTGGCGGGCCCTGCACTTCGGAGAATTGACTCATGGGTCTACATCGTGAGAAATATGATCAGTGCATCAAACTCAAACTCAAAATCGTTTATTTCACGTAGGTATTTACAAATACGCTTGTGAATGTCATTAGGTATTTGATTCTACCGCCATTTTTGCAAAGGTGCCTTATATTCGTTTGTAATGGAGGAGAAAACATCGAATACTTTAATTGAACCATTGAAACTTATATCTCATACTATTGGTATAACTATTGGTTATTAATTACATTTATACATTTGGGTGTATACAAAAATTGACGTTTGAAAATCATTTTGTTTTATTTTAAAAGGTATGTTGAGGTGTTTTTTTTTTCTTCGTTCATGTAAAATTAACCTTCCCCATGATGCTAGAATAAAAAAAAACAACGTGGTTCTTCAAAAAATGCCACATGACTTTGAATTTGAAAAGCTACAAGCTTATAAAATGTAATTTCTATCCATTTTTTACTGAATAATCCGCATTACAGTCTAGTTAATGAAGCGTTTGTTGTTGACTCTTTTAAAGAGAGAATTTACAAGAAACTTACGGTTTAGCGGTCGCGGATTACCGAGGTGTCAAGCTCATTAAGTTTCGGTACATTACATTGCCTACAAAGAAGTAAGCGTTAGGTACTTACTTGGCGTTAGATTACAGTTATTAAGCTCTTTGGGCATACGACCAAAACTTGCAATACGGGATGAGGTTAGAAAGAATGCATGCAACGGAAGTGCTGGCCATGCAACTCGCCGCTTGTGGCGCCGGACTGAAATGTTCTCGGAAATATTTTAGGTCCTTAACCGTTTGCATTGATTGCCCAAAATTTATTGGTCTGATATTGTCTGTTATGTTTATTTTTATTGCACTGAAATGGATGCGGGAACTGAACCGGATGCGGCGGTGAAATACTTCGTCATTCGCACTCGCCTCGCCCACACTTTTTTACAACTGGCAAATTTTGTATGAAAAGTGATAGGTACTTACTGTATTTGTATGAAAAGAGTGAAAACTATTAGGTAAGTAGTTAGTTTATAGTTAGTTGATTTTATTTGGAAGCGAGTAAGTGGCTAAATTAGACAATAATTTTATCCGTTTTTGGACTATTAATAACCCAGCAGCCAACAAATGTGAATACCTAAGGGAAGTCCAATGATCAAATTTAATGAACTCCGTACACCGAAGAAATTCTGCAAACGTCATTTTTATGTTAGTTTATATTACCACTAAATATTATTAAAATACGTTTTACAATATACATATTTCTCTTTGAGTTGTTTACAGATCCAATGGATTTACTGATTTTTAATACCTTCCTTAGTTCCTGAAACTTTTCGTCATAACTCACCTACCCGAGCTACATCCTGAATAATTCTAAAAGCTATAAAATAGCTCTAGCTCTCTACCGCTTTCTACTTTATAACGTGTAAATATTTTATTATCGATGCGAACATCTACCAAAAGTGTCTCCCCGCTTATCTTATGTTACACGCACTGTTCAGTGTGCGTGTTTGCATGTGTGTCTGCGAGCGGTCTGTGTCCCGGCCCGGAAAGCGCCACATTCCTCCCGCGGCTATAGCTCTTCGTGGACCAACTCCTCGCCGCGCCGCGGAGGGCGGTAGGCGGAGCTTAGCGAAGGCGATCTCCTCTCACTTTGACCTCAATTTAGTTAGATGAGAACTCTGCTCCGTAATATCGTTTGTTTTCAAGAAAATTATACGTACGTTTCTTGAAATAAAACGATGTACCTACACCTACCTTATACCTTAAACTATAACTATAACATTAAAAAAACTATCCTAATTTAATTGAGGTTTAGGTATAGAATTGCGTACAATTTAATATAATTGCTCTCTGAAATCTGAAATTCAGGCTCAATTCCTCTACTTTACACCCGGCCCGTACATGGCCCGAGCGAGAGCCATTCAATACGCGGCCGGCCCACACGGCTTTCTCGGAACGGTCTCCCAGAGGTTGCCTTGTATTATATTCCCGAAATATTTCAGACTATTGCCTTTTTTAGGGAATGCATGATTCTGTCTGTCGGTCACGCAAAATTTTCTCAGAACTTGTAATTTGGTGCATGTCAAAGTAGAATAGAGTACCGCTAATGAACCATTTATATTCGGCTCAAACTACTGGGTTTGACCCGTGTACTTAGTTTGACAACTTTTTCTATAACAGTTCATAATATGGACTTCATTTCATATGACTGTACAGGCTTTTATTGCAATTCAAAATTTAGCTTAACCGAAAGTTTACTATTTCTGTTACTATTCCGACACAACACATTCACACGTGAAGCTTTTAAATTAGCAGGCTTGGCCCAGGTCTGATCTTTTCTCTAGAAATCATCGACATACATTTTAAAGCCAGCATTGTAAACAACAACACCAACAGCTGTGAAAGTGGACGTAGCGTCTACACTAAAACGTTCCTGACCACAGTACCTAAATGTCCTTTGTAGTTACTTTAATGTAATGTTGTTGGCAAATGGTTAGTGTCCTACAGTGACCAGGCTCAAGTAGGTACGCAGGCGCACACCATACAAAATGATTGCTGAGCGAGCCGCCCGGCCGGCTGGTGGCGCGCCCATAGACGTAGACCCGCTTCTCGGAAACTGATCTGACTCACCACAGCCACCTTAAGTGCTCCGAGCCTACGAACACTGTGATTGAAAGGAAATTGGGGAAATTCCTTATTCGTTATTTAACTTTTCCGATCATCGCGGATATATTTTAGGGATGTTTTTGCAAGAGTGCGCAATTGACATTTTTCCATTTTAATTTACAGGATTAATCAACATAGGTAAATTAAACCATTGTCCATGTAAATAATTCAGATTTTGAACCATTAAAAGTCAGCAAGTCAGCTTAATAGTCACACACCGGCTCATCAAATCTGTTTAATTAAAAAAAAAGATTTCACTCTTCGTTTTTCCGCCGTTTGTTAACAGAAATCTATGCGTTTTTTACTAAACTGCTGGATTCAGGAACACTTTACAGGTGACTTAATGTCATCAATATTATAGGATATTAATTCAACAGATATTATTGCTGTCCGCGCAAATAAATGCTCTTCCTATTCGCGCCTTAATCAAGGAAATTACTATCTTAGGGCTCATTCCCACGGCATACGTCTTTGACGATTCGTCAAAAAACACGATACGTCTTGACGGATGGACGTTCACATTGAATACGGAATCGTGTTTTTTTACGATTCGTCAAAATATCGCATTGAAGTTCACATTTATTTCGTGATTTAGCTCAGTTCAGATTGGTTCAGAAACATTCACGATTCGTGATTTCTAAAAGACGTATCCGTCATAATCATAAAACATTCACGATTCGTGATTTCTAAAAGACGTATCCGTATTCGTCTTTTTTCACGATTCGTCAAGCGTGTGAACATGAGTATTTAAAAAGCATTGCCGCCGTCAAAAAAAATAACGAATCGTGAAAAAAGACGATTCGTGAAAAAAGACGATTCGTCCTCGTGTGAATGAGCCGTTAGTCATCGCATTAAATCATGGCGGCAAAGATGCGCCACCCCCTCCCCGTCGCCCGCACCCCGCCCGGCGACCATCTTCCCCATTAACGCGTCACATACAATTATCCATTAACAAATAAGGCCCCTTCTAAGAAAGAGCTGTGGAGCGAACGACTTTAGATTACTATATGTCAAGCGCGAGATAAATCACCGCTGGGCTTTTTGTTCCGCCCGATGACTGATGACATTTCTTTTCGACTACATTATGGGTTATCACGAACATAAATGGGTATTTGTTACCGCCTCGCCACGATACCACCGTGTCGGCTGACCGGGTAAACGTAAAGCTATTATATTTTTAATGAAGATTGCAGGAACTTAAAAACTGATTTATTTGACTAATTAAGAACTGGATCTCATGAGCTTTCATCAACCAGATGGAAGAACTGTAGATGTACATTGCCGATGCGTAATTTTTTTATCGAACACAAAGCTCTACAACTCTACATTGTACAGTCAAAACAATGATACCTAATGCAATAAGTTGCACCGTTAAAATAATTCAAGTTAAAGAAATAGGTACACTGTGAAAACAATACATCAAAGTACTCAGTACTCAGCTAGGTACTATAGACACATAGGAGTACGCGGGGGGCCAAAAGCTACTCTTGGACCTCGAATGATGTAGATACCTACGGTTGTTGTTGTAACTTAAAAAGTTTGCCTCGAAAATCTGATTTGCACGCCCCCCCTCTCCCCCCTCCCCCCACCCCCTATCAGGAATTCAGAAATATTGCGTCGTCCTGCCCCTCCCCCATTTGGAAGCTAAGTACGTCCACGTCCACGTAGGATGCAAAGCCATAACTTCTTACGGACCTTAGTAACCACATGAGTGTAAAAACTAAATTAACTAGCCTGAAAGCCTATACACGTATAATACATACGTATATTTAGGTTAGCGGGTATTCCCCAGGCACGTTATGTTTAAAGACTATAAGCATGTTGTTGACCAACTTGTAAACAGTGCTCGCATCCTCGCGGCGCCGGCGGAGTATTGTCACGGCATTAAGGCACTCAATGTGAGCGCATAATGGAGAAACGCAAAGCACTTGACACCTCGAATGGACTCCTAACAACCTTAGCTATGTCACTGAACATAAAGTATCCAATAAAATACAAAGTTTAACTATGCCATGCTATGTTATTGTACCTACTCATTATATTTATTTTGATTGCAGGAGACCTGTAAAGATGTGATAACACTACTTTTATAAGAGTAACGTGATGATATTCTATGTATCTGTCAACCTAAAATGGTCGCAAGAGTCGGTCTAAGATTGAAAAGTATAAGTAGTATGTAGTTCTATAATTTTAACTAATAATTATAAATAAATATTATTATATAATGCTGAACAACAACGCTTTACCTTCGGAAAATAAGATGCGCTCATTGACAGTTTCATGGAATTTGCAAATTCGCTCCGCGCTAACTGTATGTAAATACCAACACACAAAACAAACAAACGGTATGACCTAATCAAGCTCATTATTAAATATGTATTAAACAACATACTGAAGACAAACTCTCCCACTCGTTCTTGTAATAGTCACCCAAACATCACTGACGCTTTTCCAGCTAGGAATCGTCACGATAGGGGTGTAAATAATATAATGTATGACGAGAATACAGCGTTCAATTGCACCACGCCGCAGTGTCACGGCGCGGCGCCGCGTCGGCGAGGGCCGTATAATGAGCGCGTCCGAGAGCCGAGACGAATCCATATTTGGGCCCTTAAGGTCACGTTAATCTACTGCTACATTTAAAAGCATTGCATATTCTGTTTCTTTTGATGTCATGCTAGGCTTTTGCAATTTCACGTGGTTTACATTACACTACTACTTGCTTGGTAGGTACTTGAGTTATAATTATTAATCAGTGCACTCAAGTAATGATGGTAGAAGCTCTGGATCCACATATGTATATCTAGAGATATTTATCTAAATGTTAGTTATGTACTCAAACATCCGCCAATGTTCCTCTGCGGCATATTCGCGACTTGCAAATCGTACACGTACGCTGCCTGCGCAAGATAGCCGCACCGCTACAGCCCGCGCCGCGCGCGCCGTCCACCCGACCGTCACAAGCGCGCATCTGCCCCGCACTCTAATTAAAATTGATCACTTATTAATAAAAAACGGGATGGATAAGGTCCGGCGCCTTAACCTGCGCGTGCGCATCGTCACGTAGCCCAGCTTTCTCCACACGAGACTGCGGGCACGTACCGTCCCGAATGCACCAGACGCCAGCATTGTGCCCGCTGCCCGTTCCGCCTGCCAACCGATTATGGAGGTTCGTTTGCTTCCCATGCCCGCCTGACGGCTGACAGCTACGTGGTTCTCGTAGACGCCCGTCCCCGAACTTTTATAAAAACACGATTAGAGTTAGAGCTGCGTAAGTGCCCCTTTTTTGCTACGCTGCCGGGTTAGAGATATTTGGAAGTTTTTATGTAGACAAATATGTAGATATGCGTTTTGTAGTGTTATGGTAATCATAAGTTTCATCTTGGTAGGTAATAGAGTGTAATGCGGTTTAAAATGTTCTAATATTTTAGGGCAGCGGGAACACAAATTTAAAGGGGTAAGAGAGTATTCTCACGATGCTATTTAAATAATATTTATAGGCTTTACGGTTGTAAAGAAAAAGTGTCGAGGCTGGGACGACGTTAAAGGAGGCGTTTCATCTAAACTAATATTATAAAGAGGTAATATTTTTTTGTTTGTTTGTTTGTTTGTTTGTATGTATTGAATAGGCTCAATAACTACTGGACCGATTTCAAAAATTCTTTCACCATTATGAATGTACATCTTTCCGAAGTAACATAGGCTATATTTTATTTTGAAAAAAATTAGGGATCCTTGCGAAAACTTCAATAACATAAACCACCGTCGATAAAAATCACTATTGAAATACCTTAAATCGCGTGCGCTGCAATGACTATTGATGATGGAGCAAAATAATGTACTACGATTTTGTAGACCACATTATTATCTACAGAAAAGTCCGCGGTAGGGTATATCTAAGTATTATAGTTGCGCCAATATAAAGACTTTTATAGTTTAACAAACTATTTAAATCGGCAACGAAAATAAGATGTCGATATTCATACCATGGTATTTATACCTTATCTAAATAACTTACTTTTTATTTATCAGTAGTTCAATACCTTTACATTGCTGTTTAAATTATTTTAATCGGATACTCCATTCAAAAGATATAGCGAGTTTAAAAATTTGGGTAAATTTGCTTAAAAATAACTAAGCGCTTCGCCGCATCGCGTCGCGATGTTGATTGAGCGTAGTAGCTTATAGTGATGTGCCGAGTCGCTGTTTTGATGGATCGAGTCGACTCGAATCAGTTTATACGGTATTCGAATTATGACTCGATTCCCTGATTCGAGACCAGTACTCGAATTCTATGTTTGGTATTCGAATATTGACTCGAGTCCAGCTGGACTCGAGTCCGGCTGGACTCGAGTCAATATTCTAGTCCGGCTGGACTCGAGTCTAGAAATTAGAGTCCAGAATTCGAGTCTGAAAATTCTAGCCCAGAACGAGTTTTTGAAATCTTTAAAAACGGAGTCGCAGTTTTTGCACTTTATTTTACCACCGTCCACTTTTTCAAAACTCTTCCATACACGTAAGGTTTTTGTCAGCGCTATTCTATAATAAAGTTAATTACAACAATCTTATCACTTCACTTCCGGTATTAATAAACAATTAAATAAACTCATCCAGTACAACTAGTCCATTCCAAAAAAAAATTTTCAAATTAGAGAGTCTACATTGGAAGTCGTAAGCAAACTTGATATTTTTTCCCAGCCGACTGGACTAAACTGAGTACTCACAATAACTGCTAACTAGTGCTAACGGACACAAAACAAAGAAATCAAAACATAAAGATGCAAGTTTAAACTTATCTGTATTATTAGGCCCGCGCCACTTCATTGCTAAAGAAAATAGTTTGCGAGTACGAGCGAGTAAACCAAACTCGAATACGAGACTCGCAGCAGTTGGACTCGCATAAATAGAATCGAGTTAGCGAGTATGAATCTGTTCTTCCTGACTCGAGTACCGGAATCGAGTCCGGCGTACTCGAATCAAAATAAATTGGTATTCGAGTAGGCGAGTTCAAAGCAGGAATCGAGTCTGACTCGAGTCAAACCGTACTCGGCACATCGCTAGTAGCTTATATTCCAGTATAACATGTAGGCTACTTTTTATCCCGAGATTCTTACGGGAGCGGGACCTATGCGGCTGTTTACTACGGGTCCCGAAGCGACGCGAGGGCGGTTCTCTAGTCAGATATACAGGAGTAAAGTTGGGTTCGAGGTTGTTAGCTATCGTCGTTTGATTTCAACCTATAAAATGTCCGCTGCAGGCATGGCTTCTTTCCGCCTTCCTGAAGAGGACTAAAGTAAATTCCACCACGCTGCTCTACGACTACGCATTGCGATAGACGATTTCAACAGAATGTTTATAAAAAGTCTCAACTGAGCTCTTTCAGCATTTCAAAATTTCAATTTGTAAAATTTTCAAAAGCGCGCCCGATAATTCTCCCTTATGCTCCAAAAAGGTGTTGAGATCTGAGAACACACACATTGATTTGACTATATCGACTTCTTTACGTCAATGCAGATGTTTATAATATAAGAGTGAAAAAACTTGAGCCGCCGCCCGCAGCCGACCGGCACCGTCCTCCACACGCGCTTTAATACATATTTCAACACGAGCAGTGTCCTACGATATAATATATTGACACATCGACAGTCATACCTCATGCTAAAAACAAAATCAATTTAATGCTTCTAATAATCAGAACCTGTCTGAGACAACGATCATGAAAATCAAGATCACATTCATTCAGAAGAAAGAGGAAAAGCTAATTATAACGAGGACTGCGGTTAACAGCCATTGCGGGCTCACCCATTCATAACTATGATATCGCACCAGGAAACTGTTTCGTAACGACTAACGAGTGACCGCAGAACGGGAAGTGTTTACAAACACGGCGGCGGCGGGTCAAGGAACTGACGCGGGGCGGCGGCGGCGACGAACTCGCCAGGTTGGATCATGCGGGAGGCATTCATACGTCGCCTTTTATTTTCGTAGGCTTCGGCATGCATGCAGCTTCCGGTGCGTCATGCTCTCACGATACGACGGTTCGATATACATTGCGAAATTAAACCCGATCGAAAATGCCCTGCGCAGGTAAAGCTTGCAATAGGTAGCGCCCAGAAAGCGCACCTATGTTCGGCATGTCCGGACTCACAACGAGCTTTTCTACATTTAGAGAGGTCGAGATCGTGCGCGACCGCATCGTTTACACTTCGCTAATTGCAATATACATTGAACTTTTGTTATTGCTTCGTCAATTGTGACTCGATTGACATGCATCGATGTATAAAATGGATGTTGTGTTTCCTTTTGGATGTGACTGGGAAACGTTTCGACATTTGCACATAGTGGTATTAAGATTCGACCCGAATCCGCGGCGAGGGCGACCGCAAGGCGACAGGGCGCGACTGCTGATGACCTTGCAGCCTCAGTACTGGCGACGCTGCTCGTTCACTTCTTCCACGAAACACTTGAATTTGGAGAAACTTTGGGAAACGGTTCAGTCTCACGCTGATGATGCATCATGATATTCGTGATTGACTCATAGCGACTGACATTCCATTTGACAAAGTATGATCCTAGCTTGCAATCCTGTTGCAATGGCACTCACAAATGCTCAAAAGATTGATTAGATTTCTTGTAAGTTTACTGCTTCTGGACCTAGGTAAAGTCTTCTGTTAGTTGCTACATACTAATATTGCTAATGCGATTATAACTATGTCGGATTATCTGTCTTCTACATTTTCATTATTAATCCATTGCGCTGGTTTAGATGCAATTTCCAGTTAAAAACCCTGGAAAGAACATTGAATAGTTTTATCTCGATAATACATTTCTTTTTAATCACTTTAACGGTATTTAGTCGTCTTTCGACTCCCAATTATTGTCATATTATATTCAAATATTAAACCTCAAAACTTGTCATCATTACATTGTATTAAAACAAAGTCGCTTCCCGCTGTCTGTTTCATACGTATGATTAAATCTTCTAAATTACGCACATTGAGGTACCTTAGTACATAGATAGTATCTTAATGATTACGCAACGGATTTTGATGCGATTTTTTAAAATGTTAAAGTGATTCAAGAGGAAGCTTTTTAAGAATAATGCATGCGTAATATAGTAGAGAAATACTGAGAATTTTGAAGTTTCTAATGTGATGTTCTAACAGTTTTCGTGTCAAAAGGACAGGGTTCCCGAAGCAAATCGAGGGCGGGTTTACTAGTTCTTCTATGATTCTCAAAAGTCATTACTCATTACTGAAATATTCTATCGCTGACATCTGAACGACCAGGTCCGGCCGACCCCACGACAACACCAGTTTGACGCACTTCGCTAATGATTCACAATTTGCATTGGAACATTTGTTAAACATCAATATATTGGATTCAAGATCCTGTTATTATAATAATAGTATTGCGCGTTGCGTTGCGTCAATGCAATTAATGGTCCTGGCTTGCACTTTGTGCGCGAACACCAAACAGGACACGGCAACAAGTGTGGCAATGTTTTTCACACCGGATCGCCGTTCAAAGGGTCCTGGTTTCGATTCCCGGCAATGCTGTTTAAATAGAGTTTATTCTCGTTCTTGGTCTGGATGTGCGTTCTTGTCTTGTTTATTGTCCATGCAACCACGGCACAGGAAAACATAGTGTGCAGTTGTAGGTACCTAAGCGTATATCGTTATTTATTTATAACTCTACATAGAGCTCATTATAGAGCCGTGTAGTGGTGGCGAAGCGTTTCATTCTCCTAGCCAACATTTCCAATGCTGAACAATCCGGAACTCCGAGACTGAAAATGCGTCACAGTCACAGCCCTCGCGCTCCTCCCCCTCCCCCCGCAGCGCGGATTGTTGTGACAGGAGTATGTGCGCCACCCGCGAGTACGGAGCTACGCGCGAGTACGTGCATTACAGGGCTGCCTCACCAAACATATTTCTGCTTTATAACCGACTTCAAAAAATGAGTAGGTTCTCAATTCAACTGTTTTTTTCTTATGTGTGTTGTGTGCACAACTTTGCACTGATTGAACCGATTTTTGTAATTCTTTTTTTACTCGAAAGGCTTTTAAGTAGTGCTTTCGTCTATAAAGAGATTTTGAGTCAACATCTGGCAGGTAATTTTTCATGATGATGCGATGTACAAAATACACCTACCAAAACCGTACAATACAATGTAAGTACGCAAAACTATATGCGGCACTATTATTTTTAATAACTTAGATATTTTTAGTGAAAATAGAGTGGATCGTCATGATGTCGTTGTACGGATACGGATTGTAGGTGAGACGAAGACGTAACTAGGGATATCAGCGTCAGCTTATCGTTGAGGCCAAAAGACGAAATTGTCGAGCTAGTTTTCAGAAACCTAAGCCAGTGAGGTTCCTGAAGTTATTAGATAAAAACGAACCCATATCTCAGAGGAGCCGAGTCAGCCCTGCGCATCGGCTTATGTCGGCGTCTTTGCTGCGATCGGTGTATAGATTTCGAGCGAACAGCATGCGTCAGCGAAGCGGGCGCGGCGCGGTGGGCGAGCGGCGCGGCGGCGGCACTCGCCGGGAATGGCAACCACGCGCCCGTGGGACACATCCGCGTTGACTCATGGCCCACACTCCCCCAGACGCTTCGGCGCTGGTCAATACTACTATATCGTCTAACTTTAAATCGAACATAGGGTGATTGCATAGTCAAACTTACTGCCAGCGCGGTTGACCGGCGCGCGGGTCACGAACCACGAGTCTCTTGTACCGTTTTAAAGTGAAAAGGGACCCTCGCCGACGAACCACGCGCGTCGTACGTCACATGACGTAAATTTGTAGCGCGATTCATCGGCGCGAGTCAACCGCGCTGGTGGTAAGCTTGACTATGCAACCACCCATAGATAGTCACGATTAAGCTGCCCCGCAATTATAAAGTACTTACCATAACAATTGACAATCTAATCGGTTGGAACTGGCTAACCTACACGCTGCACCATCCGCCGCCCGACAAGACAAGTGCGTAACGTTTTAAATTATTTAGGCGCCATACGAATGCATTGACACTAACGGAACATTTATGACGTTACTTCAAGCACGTACCATACATTGGTTATGAATGATTATGACGCGCGCGCAGCGTAGCCGGCCAGAGATTGATTCATCAGATAACATTGTACTGACCCAATTAAACCCTGGCGATTCCTGCGGGAACATGAGTCGAGCTCGTGGTCTGCGAGCACCGCTGAGTCACGCCATCGCGCCACCACGTCACGAGGACTTCATCTCTGCGAAGGGAAACCTACTTCTTCAATTAATGATTAATCGCAACTAATTTTTATTAGTATTTATGACACCAGTGAATTGAGTCATGGTAGTCTTCCAACTTCGGCAGACGACTCAAAACACACTTCTGCGGCAATAAGGAATGATTAAATATGACAGTTGTATTTTTCTGAAAGTATTCATTAGGATTAAAATAAATAAATAAACACTACACACTCATAGTCCCACGCTAGGATTCCGTGTGTCGTGGGTGCCATGAACAACACACAAGACAAGGACACACACCCAGAGAATGGAAATTAAAACTCATCATTCAAATTTCCGCGTCGATGGGAATCGAACCCAGGACCTCGGAACAGCGCTCCGGCGTTAACCATTGCGCCATCCGGGTTTTCAAATTAGGATAGGGATAGGGATTAGGTTAACTTTATCTTCATTTCTTTCAAATAAAATAAGAGCAACATTAGTTATGAGTGAACTATTTAAAAAAACACCTGAGACAAGTGTCTAGGTAGACTAGGTACTAACTCCGCCACCATTTCAATCACAGCGTAGTGTTAATTTCTGTCTAACAAAATACTTATCGGTAATTTCCTTAAAACATACATTTCAATAATGTTATTGCTACACTTTTTGGAAAATTTTATTTTTATATATTTTTTTTTGTATTTCATCCTACATTATATCACAAATGCGAAAGCAACTCCGTCTGTCTGTCTGCTACTTTTCACCGTTAATCCACTGCATCGATTTAGTTGCAATTTGGTATAGGTAGTTTTTTGATCGGATTCCGTATAAGGCTGAAAATTGGGTAATCACTATTAGATATTTTTATCAAATTGCAATATGTTTTGGATGCGGATTACCAGTTTTTTTTGTTTTTACAATAAATTAACAGTCATAAAAAATCAACCATACATGGCATCCCGTAATACATCAGCGTCCGCATGCCGGTTGTAATACCTACTTACTATTCACTCATGCTCATATTATGTTTATTTGAACATTTAGCCTCTATCTGAGAAACATTGACGCATTGCCTATTTGCCTCTTCCTTAGAAAGCACTCTCTTATCGAGCCACTCGGTCGTTCAGCTTCGACTCTATGGGAGTGCGATTGGGTTCAGAATGCAGCGCTTCAACCTCCATCAATGAATCAGTGGGGCTTTCCAGTGGCCTCCGTACAGGCATACATGTCTCTACACGCAATTTGGGCACATGTTGCGCACTACGTCACGCCGCCAATTGTATACCGACGCAATTGGTTTAAATGACAATTGAGATAAAATTTTCGTTATTTTTAGTGCCACCACATTAGACGCCACTAGAATGACGTGGAGGTGCCAGCTGGCGCTAGGGCCGCGCTGGCGCCGGGTCCCCCAGGACGTCACTCCTCAGGTTTCAGGACCAGATGCGGCCCGCATCCTGTAATAAATGCGATCCCGACGTCACCTACTACGTAACTATTTTACTTTTCGCGTAATGGGAAAATCTTAATTACTTTGACATTTTAATTATTTACGTCCTTTGAAACGACATCATTTATTATTTTAGATGTAGTAATATAAGTTAGTTAGGTACCCACTGCATGAACCATAGTAGTTGCATGTTCCATACACATATTTTGTTCTTATACGCTGTATGATGCAAAAAGGTCTAAATAAATAAATATAAAATATGACTTCAAATATGGAACATACCACCTATACTAAAGATTTCATCAATTACCTAGCACCTGAAACGTTTCTGCAAAATATTGTTCTGTACGTGGAAAGGGTGTTAGCGACCGTGTTGTCCTGTCATCCTGTCTTGCTTCTGCGCAATGGGAACGGTTTACAGCTAATGAGGCTTTAGGTATTTTTGTTTTTACTGGAGAAGTAAAATGTAACGAGTGCCGCATGAGGATCCTGTAACATCTAATAAATGCACGGTGCCTTCGGTTTGATGCAGAAAATCTACAACTTTTTCAAATTTTCTACATTAATGATCGTCTTCAATAGATTTTCTCTGCAATTCAGCCTTTTTGCTCCAGCACTTAAATGTGGACAAATAAATGATTTTAATATCCTGGCGTAATTTTGACGTGGGTACTTTTATAGATTACTGTGAACCAATTGTTTATGATTGATGGTCCATTTCGTGTTACCATGGATGACAAGATTGTTTGATATGATCACTACTATTGTTACATATTAGTAGATATGTAACACATTCGATCGCCAAGAGCCTTCTTTGATGGTAATGCCTGTTTTTGGAGACACATTAGTACGGGCACTAAATAATCTTTATTGCACAATATTGGAATATCCGTAAACAAGAATGTTTCATCCGGAGCCACGCGCCGTGCGCGTGCGCCGGATGCCTGCGGGCGGCGGCGCGGGCGCGGGCGCGGGCGCGGGCGCTTAACACGTCGTTCGGAAACTAAACCGGTAAACAGTTCTTAAAATTCGATTACTAATACTCCAATATTGCGCAATATAAATCTTGTGACTACGAGTAGTAGACGCCGAGACGCTACAAAACTTTCTAAGAGCTTACGGATACTAAAACTATATAGGAGTCGTAACTAAAACGATAGAACTTATCAAGCCAGCTCCCTGACCCTAAATCTATCTTCATTAGATAATATGCACGATTTTCATTTCTGCAGTTACTTCATACATTAGAAAATTGAACGTACTTTTATGTTAACTACATTTGAAATAAATTTGGATCGGATCTGATAACGCTACACTGTAGATCTGGCCCATTAATGGCCCACTACTGAAGACGGGTTTCTCCTCATTATTGAGGAGGCCTAGAGCATACTCCACCATTGGTGATTGGTGGAGAGGTTAGTGACCAACCCAATGTCGAAAGTTTTCAAGCCGCCTGAAGGCCTCCAACACGACTTAACGACTGCTATCTCACTTTCACCGGCACCCTCACCTAAGCCTTTAGATCACATAAAGGTTACGCTTATTTCTTGACCCATGGCGTTCCAAGTTAATAGTCATTTGGGACAAGTGACTCACATCACGGGTTTCCAATCTAGATTAAATTTTCTATGAAAACTTATTGTACTTGAATACCTTTTATGTATTCATGTTTATATCGCGGAATGGTCGCAGAATTGACAATGGCCTCAAATAATCGACCGTTTAACAAAATGCTCACGTTTTGTTATATGACAGTTGTCGTTTGACCATACCGTTGAATCACGCGCCGCCGTAACGTTTTGTCAACAATGTTCATGATGGAGATTTATTAGCTCTGATCAAAGTTTTTGCCCTTATCATTGTCCTGCAATAGTTCACAGTTGTAGAAAAAGACATCTGGTGCGCATGCCCAAGATAGCACAAGATGAAGAAAGTAGATACTATTTGTCCAGCAAAGTTCTTAGCTGTCGTCGAGAAAACCTTCATGCAGTTGCTACGAGCCAGATCATTCTGTCTCTTTTTTTCATGCCATTCGTGTAAATTTTGTTTAAACATAAGCTACTCATGTATATGTGTGAGTGCGATAGTCTTATCGTGTATTTTGATTACTATTTTATTTTATTTAACTGGAAACGTATTTACAAGACCAAAAACACTGCTAGGCCACACTGGCTGGACCACGGCCGCTCTGTTTGGCAATAGGACTCCACGTATGGATAAAGTTTAGCTTTTAGTTTAGATAAAGTTTAGTAAAATTTAGCTGTGCTTATGCAACTTCACATTAGTTAACTTCAAATAGGAATAACCCTAATTTCATAACAATACTAGTATTACTGCCGCTGCGGCAAAAAACTGTTGGGTCGGTGACTCAGCTGTTACATCATGCTAAACAACAGCGAGATGACGGCGGCCGACGGCAGGGAACTTGCAGCGGACAAATCGCTTCGTGGAACGCATTCTTCCGGCCGGTGCGGCGGTGCGTGTTGCGCAACATCTCACCTTACCGCCGAGGAAATACGGCCGACAATGGCAATATTGCGAGGAAGTAGACCGTAAAATCCAGATCCACGTATCGCGCGTTGCCGTGGCGCATGGCGGCGCGTCAGCCCACGTCGCGCCACGCCGCGTGGTCGAGATCGATGTCGTCCTCGACTCACTTTGATCGATTCATTCATATAAAGTTTCAACTGACTCACGACCGGTACTACGAGCAATTACTGACAATACTGACTAACCCAATTGAAATCGATACCTATCTGTTTTCACTATACGTTTTCGATTAAGTGTTGCATGCAGTTCGTACCTGCTGCATACGGACACGGCCCTGAAACACTTATTTAATGCTGCAAGCTGCAACCAATCAGAGGTACGTAAGTACTTACTTAATGTAAGCCATAATTTTCACTTTAGCCTAATTTAATGTTTAAGCTCCAGTGAAATTTATTTATTTTAAAATCAATTAAGAAAATTACATGAACTTCAAAACCACAGAAAACTAAATAAAATAATTATTAAATAGGTAAATATTGCTTAAGAATCCTTTCTGAAGCAAAGTGATATGCTACTGTGCTACAGATTATAATTATACCTAGGAACTTCATTAATAAAGAAAATGGGTCATACATACGGGCAAGTACTTACTTACTTATACTAAGCATTTCAATTAAATTTTTAAAACAATCAAATATTGAATCTATAATATTTATTTCGCAAAACATGTTGCAAGTCGCAATGTTGATTGAATACATCGAGCGGGCGATGCGGCTTACGCGGCGCGCGGCTCGCGGCTCGCGACTCGTGGCATCGGCAGACAGCGCGGCGCCGCGACGTCACGTGCGGTCGCGGCCAATCTGTAGCGACGCGAGCGGAAAGCGGAGAGCGACTTGCGACGAGCGGGACGGAATCGTTTAAGCCCCGGGCACCGTAGCATCGTTGAACCTCCAAATTATTATTCCGAATATTTATATTACCTTTCACTGAAAAGTAGTAAAAAATCTAGTCAATATAGAATTTACTAGCTTTTTTACAGCTTTTCATTTCAGCTCATCGAACACCAATCAAATACCATTCCACTTACTCTATAGTTTAATCTTTTGGACCGAATATAAATTGTAAACATAGTCTTGTAAAATGTATTGACAAAATCTTTGCATCGCGGACTTTTGGCCTCGTCACTTCGTATGTTACCTAACCGGTTGGCAAAGTGTACGGCGCCTCCGCTACGGAGCACGGGCCACGACGCACGAGCCACGACGCACGGGCCACGCGGCACGGGGCACGGGGCACGGGGCACGGGGCGCGGGGCACGAGCACTGCACCTACACGAGGAAAACTAAATATTTGCAAAGCGCCGAGCCCTAGCGCGTCACTGTTATTTACCACATTATCTTAATGACGGTGGACCTTGGGGGACCACGACGCGGTGGAGAGACAGGTCGGCAACACAACATTATACATAATTGTTGGGTTTACAACAAAAACCATGACGAGGACTGATCAATTAGACTATTTTATTTATCACATCTCTATACATATTGAACTCTACATTAGCTCTACATCTTTATTTTATAACCATTATTGAATGTTTTAAAACTAACTTTTCTATATGAATCGCTGACAATCGCAGAGACGACATAAGTGGTTTCTCTTGCGCGTACAGTAACATTGTGTATTCTTGATGCGTTGCCACTTAAAAAGGAGACTGGCTTTCCGAAACAGCGTTTAAAAGAACAACTATAACTAGCTGAAGGTGGGCAGAAATTCCTAACACCAAGTACTGCCGGGAAATTAACTGGGTGGTATAGAGCCCAACATCCTAACCACCAAGAGGATGGCCAGGCTTTCACTTTTCACGCGTTATTCAGTAAAGTGCACCACGAGCCCGAGATTGTTAGCTTGAGCTTAAGCGTCGTTGAAGGTCCTTGTCCCCCTGCTTTAGCAATTCCTCATTTGCTAATAGGTAGCAAAGTGTTTTTTCGGTCTGGGAAATTTGGGAAAATGATACAGCGATATCTCGTCACGTACCGTCTAGGGTTGATTCATCGCGGAGACAGTAGTTGCATTGTATGTCGGTGTTACTTTTAAAAGTTTCCGTCGATTACTCACGATACTCGCAATTCGTCAGGAGAACTGCAAGTCATGTCGCCGGGGGAGCCCGCCGGGACGTAAAAACGGTGCCTTCTACTTGCTACTTGGACCAAAATGGAATATTATGTTACCTAGTGCGTAAAAGATTATGTACAAAACCATTAAAACTAAAGCTATCTAGGCTATGTAGGCAAAATAAATGATTTTCACCATTATTTTATTAAAGTGTTGGACAGTTAGTGTGATGCCTTGAGCTTGGGCGGTATTGAAGCTGGTGAAGCAACGGCTATAGGTCCGATTTCCGATAAGGAGAGCTGACCTTTGTTCTCGAGTCGTAGATCTATCTGTGATTTCGTCACCATCTGTATCACAAGGAATCCCAGTGCGGGGCATTAGTACCTATGCAAACATGTACTGTTTCAAATATAATATGTATGAATTCATCGGAAGTACTGTGGATGTAATCGAGTGCACGCGCTGCATACAGACCGGTTTGGTCGGCATTATATTCGATGCAGATTTAACGGCATTTACAATCGAAATCATAAGAAGCTAAATATATCTCTGTGCGTCTTAAGCTAGGGACATACCGGATCAGACCTATGTGGAGATAAATCAAGGTTGAATGTGGTAGGCTACCGGTGATAGTCTTCCAAATCTTTGGTTTAATTAGACATCAACGAAGGCACCTCAAGCTTTTATAAGTTAATACTTGACGATAATGCTACCTGATGGTAGGTAACGTAGGTAAATATGCCGATGAAGTGTAAGATGTTTGACGCACCAACTTATAAAAGCATATTTATTCACTCTCGTATTGAAGACTCCCACATTATGAGCAGGAGACCCACCGATGCAAGCATGCTATTCCACTCCTTCGCAGTGTGTCATAATGAACAAAGTTGCAAACCGTGTTGTTCGTGTCAGTGGAATATATCTGAATGTTTTTTTCTTCGTGAATATTGTGAGGCCATCCTCGACGTTAATCACGTCGTTCCATATGTGATGGGATGGGGTGAGTGTTAGGGTGACATTGGGGCCTTAACTAGGAGACCATGAAAACACCTCGAGGAATGATTTCCGCGATAAAAATATTCTTTGTCCTTTCCCGGGTATTAAATCAAGACTTTCTTCCACATTTGTAATATTAGTATGGACGTTCATAACTAAAAGTTTATTAAATTTCTTTAATTTTAACACTGATACAATTACAAAATATCAAAAAGTGCTTACGTATTTCCATCAGAACAACAAATATTAAATTTATAATATCTAATAGTCTGTAGTTTCCTTAATTAACATATTTCATACATACTATTATAGTCGCGGTAAATTAGTCATAGTTACTTGACTTTCGTAACCTACGCCGCCTTTATTACTCGAAGATTCTCCATGGTGACAAAATCGATACCAACAAATAAACAAGGTCGTCCGGTGGACCAGACTCCCCGACAGCACCTGACTAAGAAACTAGCTCAACAGGTCCAATGCCTCGAACTTCTGCTGTATCATAATATGTGACCCGCGTGACGACACCCGGGTAGTTCGTAGGAAACATATTGCAGGAAACAAATCAGTTCCAAATGTTGAGCGATGATGCAAACAGTGAGAGGTGGGTTTTTCGTTGGTTCTTACAGCCGCGCTAACTTACCGATGGCGTGTGCCACAGGTTTCGGAAGGAAGGAAAATTCGTCTGTAATCGGCGGCGTCAGTCCGGCGATTTGATTGGGACGATTTCATAATTTTGAGTTGACGGAAATACGTTTATAACGAGATATGAATCTGGTATAGTATGGTGACCTTTAATTTTTTATTTTTCCCGTATTGGAAATAGTTTAAGCTAGCGTTGACTAATACAACGCATAAATAAAACAATGTGAATCATCAACATTAACCGACTTATATCATCTTTTAAATAATAAAGAAAAAGTAATATTAATTATAAATGTAGAGCCGCTACGGAGAACATCCAAAGGTAACTAAAATCTAAAAGCAAAACTGCCGCGACCGCGACAGAGAGTATCATCAAAAGGGGTGTCGCCGTTAAAGCGACATACACTTCTAACCGTAGACTACTTAAACCGGTGACCTATTGCTGTATTGACGACAGACAACGATGGCAATGATATTGCACTTATTTACATGTAAAAATGTTGAGCAATATTTTGTTAACAGATTTTCCGAGGAAGAGTTAGTCACGCTTTAGCCGATATGAGCATTGAGCATGTCATGTTGGTTACATAGAACTGATGGTGCGCGGCGCCCGCGCGGGAAATACGTTCAGGTCACACCCTCGTCAATCATCAATACCCACTGTGACAAAAAAATCAAAGTTTAAAAACCCAAAACAAAAAAATTGCGCAATAAAAAGTACAAAATGAGGACATATTATTCTCACCTGTAACTATATATCAGATTTTCAATATTAATCGTCTACTATATAAACAATTCAGACACTTAAGCATTTCATTTCACTTATTATGTTTCTTATACATTATCAATCAGCCGTGGTCATATCAATGTCACCTGCCGTAACATTATTATTAAAATGTTTCATGAAACATATTTGCCCTAACATAATATATTTATGACATTATAACAGTAGTAAGCGATATAAGCCTAACATATGGCAAAGTATACATATAACCACAGCGCAGTACCTATATGCACACACGCATAAGCTTCTCGGTCGCGGGTGCCACGGGGTGGCGATTATGCTCTTTTGCGTAATAAAATCATGGTCAGCGAGAAACACCCAAAAAATCTAACAGGCCATTTAAATTTCATTTAATAATAATATAATAATAATAACGTTTATTTCGATAAAATCAAAGAGGTTACAATCTTATTGCCGAAACTTAGGTGGTATACATACAATGTTGGTTGAGAACATGGAACATAGTCGGCAGTATTACCTTCCTCCGTACTAGTTTGCACTGTATGACGGCAGGATGGTTTGACTTGCTCGTTCGCTCGTATTCTTAACAAGATATATTTTAATTGCTATCGGGTAATATAATATAGTTTAAAATAATAAAGAAAACAAAAAAAAAACAAAAAGAATCAAAAAAAATCTTTGCATGGACAAAAAAAAAATTTGGTATGGACATTATTTTTTCTGATGCACATAGGCACACAGTTGTAAAGATTTGAAAAAACATCCTATTTTCTTGTCGGTTGTCTTGTTTTTCGATCATAACCATATTTGGCAGTATCCGCATTTCGTGGTTATTGTTCGGTTTGGTCTTCTATAAGTAGGAGAGCTGGCAACAATTTTGGGTATCTAGTTATTTGAGGCAAGCTGAAAACTTGTCACATAGCTCTCCTATTATTATCCCCAAAAACCCAATTATCCACAAAACAGTATGGTCAGTAACGGGGCTAAACAGACCACGAAATTTATTCCCCAAAAAATTATTTATTTTATTACGGGAATGTTGCTGAGCCTGGAGTCATCAAAAAACCAAAAAGCCCTTGGAAAGATTCGGTGAGCAGCAGTTGTTCATCTGATGTAATTTTCTAGATGATTATCGTGAAGCACGATATTGGAAAGCATCATTGAGTCATGCCGAATCATGCAGAACCGTTAATAGTAGGTTCATTAATACAACAGTGAGTAATCAAGTTAAGGTTACATTCGTGGTAGAGATCTGCGAGTAGGTATTACGAGATAATACTACTATACTAGCGCGACTACGGCGCGGGCGACTCGAACACACTATGGTCACCATCTTACTATGCCGGATCGCCGATCGAGTAGTGCTGGGTTCGATTCCCAGTGAGGCTGAGGTGCCTCATGCTGGTAAGTTTCATTCATAGATGGTTTCACTACTACTTACTTCTCATGTAAGTTTAGTTACAAATTCTTGTGGATTATTATTAAATCAAATGTACAGCACTCCTGCAAGTTGTAAATATTCCTCCTCCTCCTGTAAATTTTCCAATCCAATTTACCCAGTTTACATGTTCATTGACCCATTTAATTACCACGCTCCTGTTTAAATGGACCGTAAGATGTTCCGGTCGTAGAGTCCAGATTATAGAAATTATGCTAGTTTCTCTCATCCTTTGACGTCACCGACAACAGCTATGTCCTTTCAGATGGCTAAGCTGCTCATTTGTGTGCGATGTAATGGATGGTTACAAAATAAATTACGGCGTATAAATAATTTATCAAGCGTATTTAATATGCACGCACGTGCCATGCGTAGGAGTCGCAAATCTCGCAACGGCTCATTGAGACGCACAGCGTCTTCGAAAGGAGGTTGCAGGTTCAATAAAAACGACATCTATGTCAATCTCGCCCCTCTTGACGTCAACTCGGGTCGGGGACTAACCAATAGATGACGTCAGCGGAGACACTTCGCACGAAGTTGATATTTGTTAAACCTAGTTTAGTGGTTGAGCACGAGCTACATCCTCCGTAACGCACGTCATGTACACACGGTGACTAAAGCGGCAAGGATCCCCAGCGATCATACTTCGAAGAATCAACGCACGGTTTGCGTCAAAATAATGTCATCAGATAGATTATAAAACTCATCGCCGTAACAGAATCGTTTCATCATAGAACAATGGGTCACGACTTTTAGAAAGAAACTGGTTAAAGTTCAGGCAGATTAATCAGGGGCACACCCTTTAAACTTTACATTCAACCGTGGCTCTTCTGGTGGTTGCAATATATAACTTATAATGGTTAATCCGTAAAGCAATATTCGATACTAGATGTCCCATCGCGGCTACACTCGCGTGGAAACTTTGTTTTACTTTATCCCCTTTTTTTCCTTTAGGGAGGGAATTTTCAAAAACCATCTGTAATTGCTACCCTACACTTCCCAAGGAACATTCATGCCATTTTAGCTGCTTTCATTTAGTACATAGTATCTCAATGGCTGCTTTTAGCTGTGCGTTGTCTGCCAGTCAGACACTCAGTAATGGAAGAGTTTTATAATATTGATTTCCATATAAGTATGTATGAAAAAACTGTTTATCAGAAACCATTTTGGTAAATAAAAATACAAGTCATCCATAATCCATCGGATTATTAGTTATTCTTAGAATTAGTTAATGCGTTCGATGAGACATCGCGGCTTCGGTGACATCGACGGCGTAATGTATTCATAACCGAACGTAATCAGTAGGTACAATGCGGTTGGTACGAAAGTTCAGTGAGGCTGTTCCATTGTTATCTGCTTACGGCAAGAACGCGTAAGGGGGGAACCACTCAATCCTAGCGAGCCACACGGCCATATAAGTACGGTACGTGCATTATTTGGGATGCCGAGCACGCGCCACTCCACGTCCAACAAAACCCGCTCTGATGTCAATGCGCGGGGCCTACGTGCCGAAACCAGCGCAGCCACTAGAAAAAATAATACATACAGTTTCTCGAACTGACAAAATACAATGAGTCAATGAGGCGTAAAAAATTGTGGTCTGTAGCACAACAGAAAGACAGCGCGGCCGCATTGACGAGGTGAATGATGAACTATCGCCGACGTGCAGCTGTGCATCACGTACGGTATTAATACCACAGTGGTTTATATTTGAACGTCAATCGGTAAAGAGCCTGATGCCAAACTCCCAACTGCGAGCTTCCAGTTACTACAAACTGGATAGCAAAATAGAAAGACATTTAGGTAATTTTGTATTTATATGTCCAGGTAATCCTTATAGACGAGAATCTGGTAGCAACCAGACGCGTTAGTAACTCTCCTTCTGCTAGCTCCCGGTGAGCCATTGCAATCGAAATTAATGAAACATAGTGTTGTGGGTAACCAAGTAGGTAAAATACTCATGTGCACGATTGACTAAATTGGATGCTGCACAGATCAGTGTCCTCCAGTAGGGCCATATTACTGCCACTGCCTCCACCGTTGTTTAATAGTGTACATTACGAGCAAAAGAGTTTGGCTTAGGCTCAAAATATATGAACCTCTTACACCCACGCCTTACAAACCTATATTACCTACCTATTATGATAATTTAATTCATTCAAGTATTGTACTTCTATATTCGCATCCATATTGATGATAGTGTTGGTATTTACCCACTAACATTTACAACCACAACACAACAAATATTGCTTAATGTTTCTCAAATTGAATTCTTGTATATAATTTTATAATCGGAAACAATGCATAATAATTGTTATATTATATTTCCCCGTATGCAGTGTAAATAAACAATTAATTTAATTAATCAATGAATGTTTCGCCGCATGAGGAAGATGTAAGGCACGCGGCGGTAATACGCAACACCTACAACGTAATTATCGCATAACTCGGTGACGCCAGCGGGAGGCGAGGGGAATCTCGCTGCAGGAGGAGCAAGGAAACAACAGAGGAAGGGAAGTGTACCGGAAGAATGTCGCGGCCCTCGCCGTGCGTCCGCGACTCGGTATTTGCTAACCGGTTATTCCTAGTAAATTCCTCCGCGCGGTTTTCATCTATTTCCTTGGCATCATTTATGTTATCATTTCTTCAAATAGAGTAATATTTTCAACGTAATGTGTTATTGAGACTGTAATGCCACTAACCTGCCTGCCACGGCTAGTCGGTTTGCAGCTAGGTAATTCTTCGCATATTTCATTATAGATATCTTTAGATCCAGAATAATTTATAAAAAATAATACGGTCAATTAGACAAAAAAATTATATGAGTAAGCGGCACGAGTGACAGCTCACATCTCAGGTTCAATAATTACGGACGGTCATTGTACGGTTACTGCCAAGTTTAGCAATACGCGCGCAAAGGAAACTTTTATTAGATCTTGAATGGCGCCCTCTTTTTACCACCGTACTTAGACGGGCAGTTGAGGTTCGTTGATGTGCGTCTCGACATGCAAATATAGTTCTCCAGTGGTCACCTGAAGGTTTATACTTGCTAAGAGGATCACCAGAGACCTGAAACCTGATCCATTCCAACGCAGTTAGTCAATGGGAGCTGCCGCGGTGGCGCCGCCGGCCGCTCGAGCTCGAAATAACAACACCGCTGACTCACTCATTCATATTCATTCACCTGCAGCACACCGCAAAGTCGGCACTTCTGTGGTTCTTCGAGATGGGTTCTCGTGATATCGAAGCGTCACGAATTCAAGCTCATTTCTGGCATTTCTGGATATAGAAGAGCGGGTTTTTAAACCAGTTTGTTCAAACTTTGAGGAGACATAGTTTACAGTCTTTATACCTAAATATACATAGGTAGTGGACACAACACCGACTTACATATTATTATATAGTGGGCATCAATAAACTAGAAAAATACAGTCCTATTCTTATTCCACCCTTCTTGAGTCTCGTGTCTGTTACAGCGTCGCAATTTTACATCTTCATATCTCTATTTTCTTTAGTGAACGTTTTGTACGGATGTTAGGATCAGCTGGATCAGTCGTGTGCTTCCCGTGCTGGTTGTCGTGACCTTCAAGCCACGTCGGGGAATCCGAGTCACCGTGACGGTGCAGAAACCTTCACCTGACACAGCGTCACCGCAACGAGAGTGTTTCGGCAGACCCCGGCGGTGTAACGGTGGGCGATGGCCGCAGTAGGCGTATGACTCAAAATATTCAACACATTAGACAACTAATTTAATCGTAACGTAACGTAGCTCTTTAGAGGTACAACCTCGACAGAGTAGATGAGATCATAATCAAGCGCCTACAGGAAATAATTGGAGCTCTGGATGATTTTGGAAATTTGAAATGTAACGCGTAAGGCACTTCTCACACAACGCTATTCATGAGCTACGCGACTGCAACGCAACCCAAAATTTGTATGTATTTGACACTATGTACTGACAGGCATACGCGACTCCTGTCAGTCAAAAGTGTCAGATACATACAAATTTTGGATTGCGTTGCAGTCGCGTATCTAATAAATAGCGTTGTGTGAGAAGTGCCTTAGACAGTTTAATAAATCATATTGATGTAATGAGCTAATGAGCTTACGGAAACAACGGACACTAATGAGATGTTCCGTTAAGTTCGGCGTCTTTTTGACTTACCATATCACAACAGACGACCCGATCCATATCTTCACGATCTAAGCTCTACAATGATTTGAAATGGCGTAAAGTTATCAGCCTATAAAAGAGTGACTATACAAATGTTCTGTTTGTCTATCGGACGCACAGAACTCTGACTAAATTAAAACTAAATAACACTTTATTTATAACCACTGCCACCAAATTAAATTGGACTTAACGAGCCATAATGTGAGTAGTTGAGTACCGTGTAGTGACGATGAGCAGCGCTGGTATGACGTCTGCTCGTGAGGTAATCGTTCTAGGTGCCGCTGCATTCATTGAAGGCACATTTTCCCCGCGTCACGGCCTATCTACCACTTAGCTGAGAGTCACGTTGCCATCACGCACTGTCACACTCTCAAACGAGCTCTCTTCATAATATATTGTTCTCGTTATCTTCTATAAATGGCGTAGTGTTCTATATAGAGTGTTAACACATACGTGCGAAGTCTATCTGTTTTTCTACTTTATTCATACGCTGGTTTGTAATTATTTGGTTTGTCATCAACATTTACTACCTTTGAGTATGTACATTTTTTAAGTAGGAGTATTTTTTAACTTTGATATGGTATTTTGCAAATAGTAAAGAGCTGAGCTTACAGATATCACTCGTTCTAGTAGACTTAATCATAAACGCAAATGGATGCCTGTGCTAGCTGTGGGGAACCTAGTACCTAAACCTTACAATTAATATGAATATAGGTAATACCAATGATGTTTTAAATATCTAGATTGAGCGACGCCCTACAACGAGAACAAAAAAACAAGGCAATATTATCAAGCATGTGTGCATGCAGGCGATGTTTTTCACGTTCATTTATTGTCTATGTGTGCGTAATCTGTGCGTAATGATATAAAAATTGTGGCTAACAGTTAGCCACAAATATTTGACACGTTTTCGCGGATTCGATGTTCCATCTAGATATTTAAAACATCACAGGGTAATACTAATAACGGATAAACAAACTTACTATCACTGACAGTTCCTGCACCCTGAGCTTATACCTACTATAAACATACTATCCAACTTTATTATTAACATCTTCTGCTAACTGGAGTAACCCCCCTAGTCCCAATCTGAGTCTTGTTCTTGGTCACAGTTGTCGCCCCTGTATCTACCTCCATAACAGAGCGGTTTTAAAATAGAATCCGGTAAGCGATTATGTCAGAAGAGTGTTGGATCCGGGCACGTGGCACATGGCGCCCCGCGACGTGTACTAACTTGGCGTGCAGCGTCATGCACTGCGTCCTAGTGAATCACGAATACCGGCAACTGCTCTCGTCGTGTTTACACCAAGTGCTTGGTCGTGTGACGTCGTCGGCACGCTCCGGCGGATGTGCCACGCGTACAGACGTACAGCTGCCTTGAGAGGAGTGATCGGCTAAAAATAATTCAGTAGGCTTCCAGTGACTCCTCTCCATGTATTTTTGTACCGAAGTATCTGAGCAGTGATTAATAAATAAAGTCCAACTTCTGAAGCGTTATTTTTGCGAATGTATGTTCAAAGATCTTGAGCGGGACAGGTTAGAAAGTTTACTGATTTGTTCTCTGATCGAACTTTACGGTCTAATGCTACACGAATGTCCGGGAGTGTGGGGAGAGTTTCGCCGGCCGTTCTGTGACAGTGCAGCAAGGAGGCGCACGGCGCGGCGTCAGGAATTGTGTGACGTCACGGCGGGCGCGTCGCCGCGTCACGTACCCGCGCCGCGTCACGCACACCGTGCGGCTTGTGCGGCCGGCGCGGCGGCCCGCTCGCGTGCCCGCAATTAGCCTTAATAGGGTCACTGCGAGGGCTTTGACCTTGCATTGAATGTAACAACTCCACGAACTGTTCTACCGATCACTGCAGATGAGTAAATGGGACGACCGTGCTCAACGTGAGAATTAGAAGCAGAAGAGGAAAAAAGTAAAGA
Organism: Hesperia comma; assembly: GCA_905404135.1. Lineage (NCBI taxonomy): Eukaryota > Metazoa > Arthropoda > Insecta > Lepidoptera > Hesperiidae > Hesperia > Hesperia comma. The sequence goes on along the minus strand of FR990026.1, from coordinate 317,438 downwards.
ATGAGGAGACAAAATAAAAGCTCGGTTGAGAAAGATATAACAATTGTTTATCTATGTCAGCTTTGATCATGAATTACTTAAGTACAAATAAAACAGAAGGTTACTGATGACGTAGAGCCAATGCTCAATGTTGTACAGCAGACCAAAATCAGGTTTGTTGTGTAATACTTGTTTGTTTGCTTACTAATATAACCAAGATAATCTGATGTTGATGCTAATGATCTTGGACCAGCGCAGCGCTAATGGCAGGCCACTCGGCGCGCGTATTTCCCGGCGTCGCCCGCCTCCGCCCGCCCCTCCCCGCCGCCGGGATAACCCGGGGTCTCGCGCCGTTAATCCGCCGACACCTTCCAGGGCTGCCACTACCTTGGTTTACTAACCATAGAGATTTAACTTAGGCAGTATAAAGTTTAATTATGCTGGTACATGAGTACACCAAAATCATCAGTTGAGTTCCCAAACAACCAAAAAGGGAAGAGAAAGGAAATAAATATTGCCTTACAAGCCGCAAACCGAAACATGATAATTCGGCGGTGCACTCAAGCAAGAGGGTAGAAGCTATCCAGACGAGTTTTATGGAATAATAATAATAATATTTATTCCAGATCTGGTATTTCTGTCAGTACTCAAGTATAACGATAGATGCGCCTACAAAAAACCATCATGAAAACAGTTTTATGTGCTTTGGTTGCAGTATTAAGGAGCCAGTTAAAAGCAATGGCCGTTTAATTTTCTTCAGTTATGTTTGTGGAAAATCACACGCACACGTTTCATACCATTCTGCGTAAAAAATAGCATTGCTGATAAAGAGGCTTAGGGAGATTAGCAGCAGCATCCTAAAAAGCACAGAAATTGCCTTTAGGCACTTTAGACGAAATTGGAAAAAACTGAGACTCATTTGTCTTCTATACGTACCTAGTCATTTTCGGTCCCTTGGAGTGCTTCGCAGGATTATTAAGTTTTATTGTTTAAATTATTATTTTTCTATTCGAATTAGTGTTTTTAGCTTTATCACTAACATTTTTTTTATAACCTGAAGGGCTGTCGAAAAAGCGGACGAGCCACCTGATGGTAAGTGGTCATCGTCGCCTATAGACACCAGCAACACCAGGGGAGTCACCAGTGCAACGCCGGCCCTGAAGGAGAGCTCTTTTTACACCTTTCTTGAAGAACCCCATGTCATAGCGCTCCGAGAATACCTCAGAAGGAAGCTCATTCCACAGCTTGCAAGTTCGCGGCAAAAATGATCGTGAAAATCGAACTCTAGTTGTTCGCCACGGATCCAAGCGTAGTTTTTAATAAGCATAGTTTTTAAGTCTTGCACTAACAAAAAATTGGATCTCGGTCTTCCCAAATAACTAAATTTGAATGTGGATATAAACATTACTTATGTTAATTGTGCATTAGATACAAAATGTAAATCATAACGTTAAATCAAAACCAGAAAAATCTTATTATATAATTATAGTTTTTAACAGTGGGTGTTGCACACCCCTTGTTCGCGTATTTTAATGTCTTCCAGAATAACTCATGAGTGGTTTGGATCGAGTCCGTGGGAGCCGGTCGAGCGGCGTCAGGAGGCGTCAGGCGGGTCGGGTGGCGCCACAGGCCACAGGAGAGAGCGCCCTCGCTGGAAGCTTTTACAGTGACTCACATATGTCACACATATGTATAAGGTCCGTGCGCCTTAATAAACATTCAAATGAATTCTGCACATTTAGTCGCACACTGCAATTGCGCAACAGTTGGCCGGATTCTGCAGCAGTAATTCTTCAGGTGGCCTCGACGCACTGACGTGTCTTGACGTCAGAGGCGCCCAAATTCCCGATGATGTCCGTCATATTGCCAAACCTAGCGAATTCCAGTTACGACCGAGTATATGGAGAGAGGCATTGCACAAGGCTGCGCCCGCGGGCCGTGTGACGTCAAACGACAAGTCGTTGCATAATTCTCATCCGCGATCTTCTCACAATTAAATCTGTTAAACTTTCTGTGCAATCATAAGACGCGTCGAGGGGCCGATCATAATGGAAATCAACCGCAAACGCAAGCCGCAAAACCGCAGGTTCGTTAGCTGTATTCATTGTCATTCAGAATTCTCCACTCGTCAAATATTATTGAAAATGATCGACCCACGCCGCAGTACGAAATTGCTCACTTGCGTGATGTAACACACTCAATATTTTTCATAAGTTTACAAGTAATGTTTGAACCGCAGCCCTCTCGTGACAGACAGAGATGCTTTCTCCAGGCGATGCAGCTTTAGGTCGGATGCGACGACACGAGCCCGTCCCAGCCAATAGAAATTAATTTGAGCCGCGGGCCGAGCGGTAGAAAGCCGCAACCGCTCGTTTGCGGTCAATTATCATCCAGATAACATTTAATTTTAGCAATGTGGAAAGTTTTGCGATGCGACTAAATTTATTTGGTCGTTGCGGTTTTAGAAATTAACAACAACAAATTAATCCTCAGATTCTACTTCCTGTTCGGCAGGTATTTCACTTTTGCACGTGGAAGCTCTGTGGCCACCTCAATATCCTGTCTCGGCTTCCATAGTTCAACATTTTGAAAGTCTAATGTTTAATTGAAAGATGACAAAGTGATTTATTATATTATATCGAAAATGCTTATTTTTAATACGCAAATCGATTTTACATTCAATCAACATGTTGCAGACATGCAATGCAATTTGAACATTTTTGTCAGCCCCAGGACAAAACTCTACCCACACTTACACACTTTATTTCTTACCTGAGCCCATTCTAGTAGGTGTCCACCATATTCCATATACTTAGCTGCGTTCTTTGTTTAAAGAGTTACGAAAAGGGAAAGCATTTAATGACTCAAGGCAGCCTTCTAAAATCCGAATTAGTAACTGAAGTGATTTCATGATCTTGACCACTAGCTACTGCTAAGTCCATAAGTAGCTGTATAACATTATAAAGTAGACATCAAACATCGCAAAAAATATATAATAGATTACTACGTTTCCCGTGGTGCGTGGACTTACCAGCGGTATAGTGAAAAACAATCTGAGCTGGGTTTTAGCGACAGGTCATTGGGCATCTCTGACCGACCGGTGTCCCGCACTGGAATATCCAATATTGTGTTACTGTATAAAGTGTCTTAAGTTAACGCAAACCGCTTGACTTTATTCATTTATACTCTTTGCATTTTAAGTTAACTGCATTTTATAACTTTAACTAATTACTTACATTTTATTATTATGATCAGAGGCGGATTAATGGTTGGGAGGTCGCTAAGCCGATGAGGATCATCGGTACTCTAGGCAAAGAGTCAAAGACCTCATCGGCACCCCTATAGTCTGCTTACCTTTTAGTATTTACCGCCGTCGCAGTCTTGTTGTGAAAACCAACTATAAATAATTGAGTCGAAATGACAATATAAAAAAGCCAAAAACCCAAATAAAAATATTTATTAAGAGCGAAAGAGCAAAAGGGAAGAAAGCTCAATCATACATTCATACGTCACAGTAACGAACTGCTACGGTCGGAATATCATAATAAAATCCGTCATCATTCTGCGAGTAAATTTTGATGATGGTGTATCATATTTTCTTTCAAATAGCAATTCCTCCTCACATATCAATATTTATTTTTCGCCAATCACAGTTCATTTAAATGAATAATAAATGAAATATTAAATAAATTTTATTAATCAATTTTAATCGTAAGCTGCCGTCACCAGTCCAGCCTTCATAGATTTGCACTGCACTCATCAGTACCAGATCCAAAACCGATCAATAAAAAATATTTGGTAATCATGTTCGGTTCTACCATATTATAACTAGCGGTTCCATTTATTGCGAATCTTTGAGTGACGTCGTACAACATCTATACAGTCGCTAGTCACTAGTTATCCTCAACCCAATTCTGACTTACGTATGCACATCTTAAGGTCAATCGCAGCAAAGACAATTTCTTCTAAGTTACCAGCGTTGACCGTACAGGAAACACTCTATTGCAAATACAGATAAGGAAGGAAATATCAAAATCAGAAAACTGTATAGGTCGCGCGCTGCTGAGGTAACGACGTCACATTTTGTTGCTCGCCGTACGGTACCGAGCAATTTTTTACTGGTTCTATGATATATTCGTTTTCCTGTTCGCATCATCATTGTTGTCGTCATCGGGCCAGCGGGCCAGCGTCCAGGCCCGCGGCAGGTCAAGGCCACTGGCTGGTGCTGGCGGCTGGAGAAAGCATAATTATCGCGGCTGCAGCCAGCACCACCATCCGCGGCCGCGTGACGCACTCAACATACTTACTGTCTACAGATTTCTACATTCTTCAATAAAATAATATTTATTTTCATCACTCATAATTATAGTTTTATAAATATGTTATTGGTCTGTAACTTGGAAATTCCATCTTTTGTTATTGAGGTATAATACAATTGTTATCATCCTTAATATAATTAATGTCCTCAAAATTACCACACCATCCTTCTACAAATAAATACATAATAATATGTTACACAAATCTATTTGTACCAACCTACTAGCTAAATTACTGTGTGTTTTATGTGTGAACACTTAACTATGAATATTACGAAATCACGAAATGATTGATATAGAGTAAAAAATGCATGAATAAATCTTCACACATTGCCAAACGCGGTAAACCGGTAGGTGAATGACACGCACACATGACTCTACCAGCTTCTGCATTGTAATTCATGAATCCCTTACCAGACATTGTGTCTAGTGTTCGTCGCCATTTCTTCGACCCTATGTATTATATTGATATAACTGCTATTACAAATTGGTAATTAGTCATACTCGTGTATCGCTTCGAGGAACGGTTCAAGGCCGGCTGTCACTGTCAGCGCGGAAACCAGTGAAAGCACGATACAGTCGGACATGATTCACTTTCTACCGAGTTCCGTTAACTAAAACAATTGCAACATACCTTATGAATTAATGAATATGGAAAATTAATAAACAGTCCCTACATACCTATTATTTTTTTCAAAACCTTATTAAAATCTGTTTTCCTATTCTGGCAAGCCTGTAGGGGCTGTAGGGATTAAACGTGTTCATGATAAATTATTGCAAATCTTTACAAATCTTTATGTATTTTAAAAGTCAAAAGAGCAATTTAATTAGCGATCTTTTTGATCTTTGTTATGCGAAACGTAACGCCTCTTGATATTTTGTTACATAATAATTCAATTAGAGGTTATACAATGAATAGCAAAGATGAGTGTATATTTCCACCTGGGAATCGCCCGTAGCAGCAATTAATAAACGTCCTATAGATAACGCAGCAATATTAGCCCGCGTCGCATACAACTTGGGAATATTTTGTTGTTGTGTACGCCTACACAATACGTACACATACGCACACACATATACGCCTACACAAGTTTACACACGTTGGACCATATTGAACACTATTAGTATATATTTGGTAAGGTTTATGAAGTCACAGTATACATAGTTTCCCGTGTGTGGATTATGACGATCACATAGCTTGTGCTACTTATCATATGATTGTCATATCCATCTTATGCAGTACTTTGTGACCTCCATCGGCTACAGCACGTAATAAGGACATCAATCAATGAGTCAATATTCCGTTAATTCAACCTTATTGCTTTACCTACTGATATTGCATTTATTTGGCTTATTTCACGATTTAAAAAAAAGTAGTAATGGCAAAAAAGTAAAAAAATTTTGATAGTCACGATGTTATAATATATGAGATGATGTATGTACTTCACATACACTTATCTAAATTAAAAGTAAATGAGAACTGGACCCAAGAAAATTAATGGTGAAACAAGCAGTAACATAGCTACAACTTCCAATTTATTCTTCTGGTTCTTAGACTGTAGTACGACCATTTTCGTAAAATTATAGGTATGTAGATAATGTACCTACATATATTGCATAAACAATGTTTATCGGATCCAGCGGGAAGCGGATATAATAATATGAAAGCTCAAGCTTTTAAGCTGAAATTCGCACGAAGCTGCGTCGAGTGAAATCGTGTTTATCGGGCAGATTGTAAACTGGCGTCATGGGGATACCCGCGGCCTGACTCACGCCACGTGCGCTTCACGTGCCCGCCAAATCTTGTGTAATGCTCTCATGATTCTCATGACGGGTGTCCAATGTATTCACATAACTACGTACCTACCTGTAGTAGATTGATCATCAACAATCAATAAAGTATCAACGGTTGACGTGTACCTTTTAAAAAATCTGCCTAAACAATCAGAGTAACTTATCTCTGTGGTTTACAAACTCATGACCCTTGCCCCCCCCCCGGTTCAGGAGCTGGGGACCCCCAAGAATAGATAAGTTACGAACCTAACATAAAATTAACATTTAATTAACTCAACGTCTGATATAATTGACTCGGTTACGAGCCTGAGAATTAACATTGAACGATCAGTCTTTGATGCGACGCCTGCAATTTATTATTATACGCGTACCTAAACGGTGATTTCCCGTCGCGGCGCGCGTCAGACGCGTGCCGCGCGGCCGGCCCGCACAGTGGCTCATGAATATTATATTGTAGGTAGTTAGATGATCGTACCGTATCACATTTAGATATACCTACATATAATTAGTATTACCTATTGTATAATTATTATATTACTTTACCTTAGACCTAACAGGCCTTGTAATAAGGTTAACAATCAATACGAATGAAACTTTCGAGTTCTTATAACAAGTCATATATTACTATAATCAATTATATGTAAGTAATGTTCGCTGCTGCCTACAATAGACTACGACTTAATGACATGAAGAATCACACATTCACACATTCCAACCATATTCCAACTTTGACCCATTCTCGCGCGCCTTAAGTATGGCAAGGTCGAATTAAAATTTAAAGTTCGATTAAAAAACACAAGTTTAATCTATGGCATTTACCGTTCATGAAAATGTGAAATATTTCAGAAATTGCTCACTAATCTCGATCGATCCGATTTTCGCAGAAACTTTCCATTGAGACCTACAGCATTTATTTATTTAGAATGTAGAGCACTCTCTTATTTTAAAAGTTACAGTATTACCACAGATCTACCCATAGACAACGTTTGATGATAAAAACTTTTTAGTTTCAGCTTCATTAGTGGGATTTTTTAAATTTTTGTTCAAAAATCGTCAGCGTGACACAAAAGGAGTCTACCGACCAATATTTCATGTTGTGTAGTCCTGAAAGTTTCGTAATCAAGTGGCTGTGAGTGAGAGACAAACGGAGAGACAGAAAAACATAACGAATCCAAAAAGCTTCCGTTTTTGTCATTCGTCTACAAAACCCAAGAAATCGTAGCTCGCTTTCTTGGGGCAACAGCTGTCAGAGTAGAGATCACTTTTACTTTTATTTGATTTGCATGAAGGCCATTGAGTGTGTACAGGTACAGGCACACGGCCAGTGATATCGGACACACACAACACAACACACATCCTTGTCAATGTCAGAGAGCTGCGCGGGCAAGGTCGCGCGCGGCCGCCGACCCCCGCATGATGCCGCCATCGGAAACGGTAGCGGTATCGTGTCGTTCCCCCTGTAGCGACGTGCGACACAGCGATAGCTACGTACCTACAGTGCACACCTGCGCCAACCTGCGTTGCCATAGCAACAGAGCAGTGCGCGCTACCTAGTTACCGTGCACGTATCTATGCATACCTACATACCTGTTACCTATACAGACCTGTACCTGTACCTGATACCTCGAAACCATACCAAGGAAGGGAAAGGAACATCAATATTAAATAACAACACAACTCAGGATTTAATATAAAAGCAAGCGACTCAATGACGTCCCGCATCATGATAATTTCATCTTGAAAAAGACGCAAGATCATGCCAGAAACATGGTGACGAGACGGAACACTGACGATCTTCAAATCTTCATCTGCAGAACAGGATCAACTACTTCAGTCTTGAATAAAGGAATACTTCTTCATTCTTCATGATCGTCGACAGCGAAAATGGCGCGAAGCCGCGCGCCGAGCAACGCGCGTGTTCCGTCCGCACCGAGAGACCGCGCCGGCCGCAATGAGGCTCCGGCTCGCTATCTTCACTCCACCCTGTCTGGGTGGGTGGAGCCCTCGGGACACTTAGTCCCCTTCGGGGGTGTCTCTCGCGGCCCGTTAAAACGGGCCGGTCCTTGGGTTGGGCCCTAAGGCCCTTGGTTTTCCGTCTTTGGTTAACCAATCAGGTAAATCCGGTGAGGCGGCCCTTTATAGGCCGCAGAGTCGCAATCGGGACGGGGGTTCAACTTCGCGCCGCCCAGGCGATCGAGGCCCTACCGGGTTGATCCCGCTGGTGGGAAGCCCAGCAGGAGCCGATCAGCACCGGGCGACGACTTACGAGCCCCGGTGTCAATCCGTGCCTGGCCCGTCCCGCGCAACCAGCAAGTCGCGCGGGAAGGCCCTGCGGTCCGGTGGGCGGGCGTGGAGCGGCGCAAGGTCCCGCAGGTGCGGGAAGCGCGACGCATCGACACGCCCGAACATATTACGTGCCAGTCTCTCGATGAAGTCGTCCAGGCTCTCGACTCGAAGGTCCCTCTGGATGACGGCGTTCCTCACGTACCTCGGCGCACCAGTGATCCGGCGGAGCGCAATCGCCTGCACCGCGCGCATCCTTTTGCGCTGCGGTTCGCTGGCGAGCGCGTACCACGCCGGTGCCGCGTACGTGAGGCGGGATCGAATGTAGGTCTTGTAGACCCCGAGCTTCAGTCCGAGAGGGAGGCTCGAGGAGAGCACTGGTTTCAGGACTGCCATCGCGCTCCTGGCGTTCGCGACGGCCTTCGAAACCTGTGGCTTCATCGAGAGTCTTGAGTCAATCCTGACCCCCAGGTACGTGGCCTGTGGGGCCCATTGTATGTCAAGTCCGTGAAGCTTCAGAGTAGTGTCCCGCTTACTCTGGTATCCTCCAATGTTCACGGCCTGCGTCTTCCCGACGTTCACCGACAGTCTCCACGCGGCGAGCCATTCGGGGAGGGCATCTAGCGCACGCTGCATTTTGACGATGGCGTGGGTTCTGTTGAGCGACGTGGTGATGTACGCCACGTCATCGGCATACAGGGCAAGCGACGCCCCCCCTGCCGCCGGGATGTCGTCGGTGTAGCGGGCGTAGCAGACCGGGGACAGGCAACTCCCTTGCGGGACGCCGGCTGCGATCGGGCGCTCGGTAGATTCGGCGCCATCGACCACTACTCTGAAGCTTCTGTGTTCGAGGAAACTGGAGATCACCTTTACGGCACGCCGGGGCGCCGACGACTGCGAGATCTTGTAGAGCAAGCCGTCGTGCCAAACACGGTCGAACGCCTTTTCCATGTCGAGGAACACTGCACACGCGCGTTCTCCCTTGTTCAGGGCCGCGGTAACGGTGTGCAGCACCCTCGACAACTGAAGAGTCGTGCTGTGTTCCGGCCGGAACCCGAATTGCTCCGGTCTGGGGGCAATATGCGGCGCTAAGTGTCGCAGCAGGAGCTTTTCAAACACCTTGGATAGGGTGGGAAGCAGGGTGATTGGCCTATAGCTCTCCGGCTTCAGCCTGTTCTTCCCCTGCTTGGGCAGCATCATAACCCTCCCCGATTTCCAGGCCTGCGGGAAGTGCCCGGTGCGAAGGATCCCGTTGAACAGGCGCGCGGCTGCTCCGATCGTCCTCTGTGGGAGGTGCCGCAGCGCTCTGTTCGTGATCCCGTCAGCACCGGGGGCCTTGTTTGGAGGGAGCTTCTTAATGGTGCGCTGCACCAAGCCGGGAGAGACTACGATTGGGTCTTCTTCGGGAGCTATAGGCAGTGCGAAGTACCCTTCCAGGTGTTGCTCGACTGCCGCGACATGTTCCACCTTATCCGTCGGGTTCGGCCGGAACTGGCGTTCGAGGTGTTCGGCGAAGATCTCCGCACGATCTTCCGCCCGGTATCTGATCGTGCCGTCCTCGTGCAACAGCGGTCTTACTGGAGCTGGGGTATTCGTAAAGGTGCGACATATGCGGTGTAGAGCCGCCCAGTCGTCGCACACTTCGTCCAACTGTTCCTCCCAGCTCTCAGTCGCGTGTGCATCTAACTCGGCCTTGAGTCGGGCTGCGGTCCGATTGAGCTGGTTCTTCAGCTGCGGACACCCGGACTCCTGCCAGCGTTTCTGCAGGCTGCGCTTCTTTTCTAGAAGCTTCCGTAGGTGGCGGGGGAGGGGTGGTAACTTCCCCGGAGCTTTCTGCTCGCTGCTTGCAGCCTGCAGTGCATTCTGCACGCTGACAGTGAGCTCGACCGCTAACTGGTCAACGTCCGCATCCGTGCGGACAGGCCGAGTTGGCGTGGTGATCTCCAGTTGCTTCTCGAAGGCTGTCCAGTCCAGTAGACGACGAGGCCTTGGCAAGACTCTGCTGGGTTCCTTCGCCAGGACTAACAGGACAGGAACATGGTCGGACCCCATGCTGTCCTGTAGCGTCTCCACGCGTGGCAGGCAATGGAGGCCTTGGCACACCGCTATGTCCAGAACGTCCGACGAGTGTCCCGTGTAATCCGGGAAGTGCGTCGGGGAATCCGGACCACAGACGGTGTAGCCATGTTGTTCGGCGGCGTCAAAGAGAATCCTTCCACTCCTGTTGGTGGCTAGGCTGTTCCACCCCGGATGTTTACAATTCCAGTCACCCGCGGCCACCACCGGCGTCGGCGAGTCCAGCAAGGTGCGGACATCAGCCAACAGGATATTGCCTGCGGGCGGGCGGTACACTGCGTACAGCCGGAGTGGGGAGTTCTCGAGGCAGAGCTCAATGCCGAGAGCCTGCATTCCTTCCAGTGTTAGGAGTGGAAGGGGTTGGTGGACGATTCTCGTCTTAACCGCCACTGCCAGGCCACGATATGCGCGTCCGGTAGTAGATGAAAATTCGTCCTGGCGGTATACTGTATAACCCGGAATCTTGTATCGGTCCGACGGGGTGAGCAGAGTCTCGCAGAACAAGGCCACGTCGACTTGTTGCTCCCTGAGGAGAATGCAGAGGAGCGCGGTCTTCCCTCTGAGACCGCGGGCGTTCCAAAACATTATTCTTATTTGCCTACTATCCATAGTAGGCAATTATTTTCCTGAGGGCTTTGACAGCGATTTCGAGGGGGTTCTCCCCCCTTCCCACCACCTCTAGGACTTCTAGCACCAACTCCAAGGCCAGCTTTTGCGCTGCGGTGTCTGTAATCCCGGTCTCACCCTTCTCCCGTGGTCGGGAGGGTGCCGGGGCAGGGGCCGCCTGGGGTTGACCAGCAGCTTCCCTGTCTTTTTTCTTTTCCCTTCTGGGAGGCGGTGGTGGAACGCCCGATGAAGCGGGGCGGGGGTGGGACGTTGATCCCTTCTTCCCCCTGCCTCCTCGCCTCGTCTTCCTCCTCCGCATTGGAGCTCCGCGCGGTGTCGGCTCGTTGGCCGCCGCCATGAGGGACTCTGCCTGGTTCGGCTCCTGTCCCTTTCGCGTGGGCTTCGTCCTGGGACCGGCTGAGACCGACCTAGGTCTTGGCCTCTCCGTTATGCCACCCGTCCTCGCCACAGTGCCCGCGCGTTTATTGCGCACCTCCTTCTTAAAAACTGGGCACTGGGCATGATTTGCCGGGTGTGGGCCTCCGCAATTGGCGCATGTCGCCGGCTCTTCCCGTGGTCGGGGGCATTCTTTGGCGGCGTGTTCTCCGCCGCATCTGACACACGCCTGCGGCATGTGGCAGTTGTGGGACGAGTGACGGAATAGTTGACATCGGTGGCATTGCGCCGGTCCCTTTTTCCCTCGCCAGCTCTCTATTTTGACCCCGGGCATGCACATCATTTCATTGACGGCGTAGATGCCCGGGATGAGATTCTCAGTCTTTTTCAGTATGGCCAGGAAGATACATCCTGGCCTGCCCTTCCTGGCTTGTATGTGGCGGACGTACTCCGGGACGAAACCCAGGTCGCGGAGCTCCTGCTCGATCTCCTCAGGAGCGGTGTCGGCAGGCAGCCCCCTGATAGCCACCTTCAGGCTCTTCTCCGATGGTAGCGAGTAGCAGTACCACGGAAGCTTCTCTCGCTTTTCCAGGTCCATCAGGTAGGACTGGATGATTCTATATTCACTCTCCTCTCTGGGGGTGAAACAGAAGCCTTTACCTTGTGGGCGCGCATTTGGCGCTCTGCCCAGCCGTTCCTTTAATGCCCGGAAGTGGGTCGCCCAGTTGGGTAGCTTTTCTGCTATCAACGCAGGGTATTTCTTCTTCCGGGGGGCTGCTGCGGGGGTCGCGGTAGTTGACGCGGCACTCTGCGCAGCGGGCGCGGTGCTCGGCGCGTCAGCGGCGGGCGCGGCAGTCGCAGCGCGGCTCGCGTAAGACGGCGCGGCACTCTGCGTTTGCGAGGTGCTCGGCGCGATCGGGGCGGGCGCGGCGGCTGCGACGCGATTCGCGTATGACAGCGCGGCACTCTGCGCGGCGTGCGCGGTGCTCGGCGCGTCGGACGCGGCGCGGCTGCGAAGTCGCGGATCCCTCTGCGGTAGGGGGGCGGGGGCGGGGGCGGCGGCGGCTGTGCGCTGTCGCTTGGCGTCCTCCTCTTCCTCCTCCGGGCTTCTCATGCGCCGCTGGGGGCGCTCCTGCGGGGTTGACGGCGCCCGGATGCACTGCTCCAGGCGGAATCGCTCCTCGGCAGAGAGCTCCTCTTCGGCGTTGTTGTCGGGTTCTTGTGTGCCCGCCATCGCCCTCTGTTGGTCGGCAAGGTGCACCGACAGGACAGCCAGCGCACTCTCGCTCAACAGGCCGGACTCAGCCAGCCTGTGCGTGATCACCAGGTCACGCTCCAGCAGGGACTTCGGTGAGCACGAAGTCGGTAGTCGGGTGGGTTGCGGCGCTGTGGGGCGTCGCGGTGTCTCTTCCGTGGTTATTGTCTTGTCCGGTATATCGGAGGGGTGGTGCGGGCCGCTCGGCGCACACGGTCGCTGGGCTGATTGCGAGCGCCTCTGCGCATCAGCGAGCGACGTGCCCTCAGTTGAGGCTCCGCTAGGTGGCAGCCTATATTTATAGAGTCTGGAATTTACGTTACTATGCAACGATCGTAGCACGCGTTCATTCATAGACCAATGGTTACTTGTGTATATTTTGTTGTGTATGCTATTTCATCTGTTTTTTAAAACGCAATCCTATTGGATTGCAAAATAATGTAGACTATCTTATTGGATAACAATGTTTGTAAATTTTGTATATAAAGCGTGTATTTTTGGAATCAGCTCAGGACCACTCTGAAGAAAGATCTCTTATTTCAAGAAACCTCTCGACCTTCTGGAAAATCTTCAGCTCCACTGTAAGAGACCTGCCAGGTTAATCTCGACCTGGCAGACCACCTCTTCATTACCTGCGTTGCCATAGCAACAGAGCAGTGCGCGCTACCTAGTTACCGTGCACGTATCTATGCATACCTACATACCTGTTACCTATACAGACCTGTACCTGTACCTGATACCTCGAAACCATACCAAGGAAGGGAAAGGAACATCAATATTAAATAACAACACAACTCAGGATTTAATATAAAAGCAAGCGACTCAATGACGTCCCGCATCATGATAATTTCATCTTGAAAAAGACGCAAGATCATGCCAGAAACATGGTGACGAGACGGAACACTGACGATCTTCAAATCTTCATCTGCAGAACAGGATCAACTACTTCAGTCTTGAATAAAGGAATACTTCTTCATTCTTCATGATCGTCGACAGCGAAAATGGCGCGAAGCCGAGCGCCGAGCAACGCGCGTGTTCCGTCCGCACCGAGAGACCGCGCCGGCCGCAATGAGGCTCCGCTAGGTGGCAGCCTATATTTATAGAGTCTGGAATTTACGTTACTATGCAACGATCGTAGCACGCGTTCATTCATAGACCAATGGTTACTTGTGTATATTTTGTTGTGTATGCTATTTCATCTGTTTTTTAAAACGCAATCCTATTGGATTGCAAAATAATGTAGACTATCTTATTGGATAACAATGTTTGTAAATTTTGTATATAAAGCGTGTATTTTTGGCAATAAATTAATCAGCTCAGGACCACTCTGAAGAAAGATCTCTTATTTCAAGAAACCTCTCGACCTTCTGGAAAATCTTCAGCTCCACTGTAAGAGACCTGCCAGGTTAATCTCGACCTGGCAGACCACCTCTTCATTGGTGACCACCGACGTTCAGGAACCCGTCATCTTCATTGGTGACCGCCGACATTCAAGAGCACGAGTCATCTTCATTGGTGACCCTCGACGCTGAGAACCAACGGGGAACCTCTGCCCCCGAAGCCCTGGACACGGACGACGTCGAAGAAACTCTCCACGGAGAATCCCTGCTCAAGACGCCACTACGGGGAACCCCTGCCCGACGAACCATAGCCACGCAGCTACTCCTCGGCACCAACCCCTGGCCCACGGACCGGAAGCTATCCTCGTCCACCTTCACGAGCAAGATCCATCGACGCCCTCATCCACACGTCCATCAAAATGAACCCGGAGACTGAAGAGACCAAGGCACAGCCACAGCCCCAGCCACAGAAGCCCGCCGAAGTCGCCGGAATAGCGCTGTCCATGCGCATCCCAGCATTCTGGCGTGAGAGATCACGATTATGGTTCTGTCAATTCGAAGCAGCGACCAGCGACCTACACAAGAGCTCAAGCCAGCTAGCTCAGATGGTCATCGCTCAGCTGGAACGACAGGACATTGAACAGATCGCCGACCTCCTGTACAACCCACCAGCTCCTGAGAAATACTACGAGACACTGAAGACCCGCCTCATCTCCGTTTATGAAGATTCCGATGACCGCCAGCTGCAGAAGCTACTCTCGGAAGTCGAACTCGGAGACCAGAAGCCGACCCAATTACTACGGCGCATGAAGAGCTTAGCACGAGAGAAAGTCCCTGAGTCAACTCTCCGACTCATGTGGACGAACCATCTGCCTCCACACGTCCGATCCGTCCTGGCCGTCAGCGAGTCATTTAGCACCAAAACTGTTCTCGACGAACTCGCCCTACTCGCCGATAAGATGATGGAGAATACTACATCAAGCTCACATATATCCGCCGTCGAATCAAAAAATAACAATAATTCACATCAATATCTCGTCGAAGAAATAAAGAAGCTATCACTCGAAGTCGCTGCATTAAAGAAAAATAATTATTACCGCAGAAATTATAATCGAAGTTACAATTCATTCAAATCACCGTACCGCGGACGAAGTCGCTCAATGACGCCACAGCGAGGAATCATACGATCGCAGGCGCCAATGAGCAGCACCGCTGCCTCCGCGCCGTCCTCGCCCCCGCCGCCATATTGCTATTACCATCGCCGCTTCGGGAACAATGCAAGAAAATGCAAGAAAATGCAATGAGGCTCCGCTAGGTGGCAGCCTATATTTATAGTCTGGAATTTACGTTACTATGCAACGATCGTAGCACGCGTTCATTCATAGACCAATGGTTACTTGTGTATATTTTGTTGTGTATGCTATTTCATCTGTTTTTTAAAACGCAATCCTATTGGATTGCAAAATAATGTAGACTATCTTATTGGATAACAATGTTTGTAAATTTTGTATATAAAGCGTGTATTTTTGGCAATAAATTAATCAGCTCAGGACCACTCTGAAGAAAGATCTCTTATTTCAAGAAACCTCTCGACCTTCTGGAAAATCTTCAGCTCCACTGTAAGAGACCTGCCAGGTTAATCTCGACCTGGCAGACCACCTCTTCACCTCGTTCGCTGTTTCAATGTTGTGTCATTTTATTGGTTCGGAGTACTTTGAGAATAAGCCCACAATATTGCCAATACGAAATAATAATATGTCAAATAGAAATTCAAAAGAGACTAGGCTGCATTCAACTAACTCTACCTGACCTAGATATTTTCGACTGTATTACAAACTCTTGTCTTTTATTTGCATAGTAATAAATGATATTTATAACATGTAAACATTTAGTTGCTGATTTTACAGGCTTCAATTAATTAATGGCTTACTATTTAGTACAGGCCTCATCAAGCTCATCATTGAGCAGGCTAAATCATACTCCACCAATCTGCTGCAGGACGGGTTAGAGGAAGGATAAGTGGTCAACCAAAATATCGGAAATTGTATGCCATTTAAAGATCAAACACAGCCCAAGACCGACAGCTTAGCGTGCCCTCCTAAGCACGGAAGCGCTCAAGAAAATTTTGCTACTAATGGTCACCCATCAAACTATCGAGAGCGCCCGTGGTCGCTTTGTCGATTACTTACGTTCATCGTAACTTTACTAAAACTATAAATCTTGTATCGTACCTATACCTGTTGTTTACAATTATGATAATTTATGCAATATAATTTTATAACATCATACGTAACGCAGGCGTCGCGGTCAGTCAGGGTTTGTCTAACGTAAATGCAGGTATGGACTAGAAATAATAAATAATTGATGGAGCCGTTACCCATACGTGGGCTGGTGGTCACGTGGACCGCGGCGTGGCCACCCGGCGGGCAGCGAGACAATCGTGCTATTAAGGGTTATCATCTCTATTATTATGACTTCATGGACGGCTTTTCCAAGTATCTTTGTACTATTGAGTTATGAAATGAAAAGCTAATCGTTCGGGTTTGCGTTCTTTTCATCGTTTTGAATCGTTTAAAAATAAAATATACCTAAGCAGAATAAATAGTAATATTTGTGTGATTTTTATTTGAAGTTACACCAGGGCAACATTCGTTTTTCTTTTTAGTAAAACGTAACTCTTTTAAGTTTTTCTTTTAAGCAGACACCTAACTCTTAAAGGTGTATTAATTATTGGCTGTTGTTTACTGATTACAATAATAAAGTATTCTCGTATGCGCCGCGCGGTAATTCGGCCTGAGGCCGGAGGTCACCGCGCCGGCCGGCCGGTCACGGTACAACACAGTAGGGCATTATATATCGGGAAATCCATAACAATTCATACATAGAATCCAATTAACTTTAAGGTTTGCATTATTACATTATTATCATTGTAGATAATTATGTTTATATTCATTATAAGCAAATAAATTAAAGTTAATCAAGTTAAAATCTCAAGTTAAAAAGCTCAAAAAAAAGCTAAAAAGCTCAAGTTATTATTTTTCACTACATATAAATGTAAGTAGGTACCTAACAAAAAACCTCATCAGGGTGGTACCAGTGTGATATTGTAGTTATCCCACAAAATGGTGCAGTAATAGCAGTTGGCTCAGTCAAGTGAAATATAAAGTAAGCAAAGATCCCAACACGCCGCTCCGCCCACACTTAAATTGGCCGGTTGTTTTCGTTTTGTTATCGTGAAAACCCGGCAAGTAAAAATTAATTCAGAGGCTCGCTGCCATTATTGCTTTTTTATGTTACTTACTTTAGCTACTTATAATGTCACTAGGTGACCCGGCAGAGGCTGTCCTGCAATATGTACTCAAAGTGTGCGTGACGCTGGAGATCACAAGACGGACAGAGGTGTACTACCCCCATTTTTCATATTGTTAGTATGAGTCTTGTTCTAATTCCGTCGCAGATGCGTTGCTACCCCTGAGGACTTATCACAGTATTTGATAACTCATATTGGTCTACGCTCCCTTGGGGATCCCCATTCCCTTGACCGGTAGGTACTGACTAGTGACTTCCTTCAGCATACTAAAGCTAGAGCGGCCAGGTAAGTGGTTAGCTGTTATAAATTCATATTTTGTGAAGTTTGTGTCTCAGGGCCCACTGGTCCCTATTGTACGATACAGAATGATTTTATATTTTTCTATGATCAATAAATGAAATACTCTTGAAGTCTTAATAGATAATATCTGAATTAAATGAGTCGATATGTGTAGGTTCAAACTTGGCTTTCCAGGTGTCATGAAATAAAAAAACGGGTTACTAAGTATAAAATAAAACAATTTAATTCATAATTATAACACTTTTATTTCTTTCATATTTGGTGTTGCGACACTTGCGACCTCTTCCTCAGTTATAAATACTATAATTATAATAAAACAAAGCTTTAATTTGTACAAAACATACGGTATAAGGATACATTGTAAACAATATTAAGTACAATCATAATAATGTAACAAGTCGCGCAACTCCCCATGAGAGATACAAATAGACAAGAAAGCACCAAACGAAATTCAGTGATGTGGTCATCACATCACCATAACATAGGTAACGTACGTACTAACCGATACCTGTACTGATGAATATTATAGTAAGTACACATTACATTAGGCATATTACATACCTACCTACTATTATAAATAAACGGTCTACTATACTCGTATAACATTAAAACTAATAGTTACCTACAAGAAATGCACAAAATAACAATCCATAAAAATTTAATACTCTTAAGATAACCTCTACATGAATACTATGTGGAATTCTTTGGTAGTAGGTATTTACAGAGAAAAAAATGGTTACAAAAAAATAATTAAAACGTTGGCAAACTGAATGATGAGAGTAAAAATGTCATGTGGTGTGACGTGGTGCCCCGGGCCGGTTCCCACGCGCCGGCGCGGCGGTGCCTGCTCTCCTACAATACTCTTTGGTTGCGTCACCAATTATTAAAATGAACTTGCCAAACGACTCCAATGTTATTCTTTATAATCTTTATCTCTGCGCATCGATTGCCCCTTAGCGACACGCTAATAGGTTTGTTAAATCTAATCTAACATAGTTAAACTAAAACAAAATTACAACTTTTAAATGTAAAATAGTTCTGTTATGGTCTTGGACGTCCGCAGGCAGGTCCCCAGTCTTCGGGTAATAACACTGGCTGTTGTTACACTTTAAAAAATCTGTCTCCAAAATCTAATCTGTCCAAAATGTAATCTGTCCACAATGTAATCTGTGTCTCCAAAATTAATCTGTCTCTGGGCCGGCCTTTGGATCAGATGTTCATGACCTTGGAGCATTTGAAATTAGTAAACTTCTTAGGGCCAGGACTTCTTTCACCATCTCCAAGTAAAGCGTTGATTAGTTACTTCCCAAGTAACGGATAACTATCAAGTAAACCCTAATTTGCAGACTATGCTACAATTAACTTACGGTCAGTTTATCTTATGATTAGAGCTACTCGGAAATCGTGAAATTACGGGTGACTTTAACCCACGATTAGCCTACTTGCCACTTTACTTGAATGTGGTAAAAGATGCCCTTAAGGTCCACTTCCCTAATAAGTGACAATAAATAATAAGTGACACGGGTGTGGACATTAATAGCGTGAATAATATAATTTATCACATAGTAAATTACACAACATTGTAATGACATAACAAATAAATAACTCAGACACTTTATAAAGTTATTTACGACAAATACACCTAGGTACCTAATAAGGTATTATTACAATAACAAGTTTATATTTATAAAGAGTTTATCGATCCCCGTCACTGGGTAATATTGGCTACGAGTGCTACGACATACCTATCTACATATCGCGAGTACTACCGTTATAAAAATTATTAGTCATTGATGTCACTTACAAAAAAACAGAAGTTATTATTCTTCTGCTAGTTACATTGTAACATATTATACACATCACAATGTAAATTGCAATTTAAAGTTATGTAAGTAAAAAGAATCTTGTATCTTGTAGAGAAATACGACTGTAGAATAACAAAACCAAAAAATTACCATGTTTGTAATTGATAGAGGTGTTTCCAAATCTGTAACATATATGTCACTTACCTACTGCGGTTAACGATCCTTTCGTCTTTAAATATAGTAATGTGTATATTACGCGAAGTTTGCATTGTAATTTGTTGTATAAAGCGGTTGCTTAGGAACCATAAATAAAGGAGAAACGGAGGGAGTTCTTACTAATCACTGACGGTTACCTTTTTTTTTAACGTGGGGAAATCCTTATGGATACCACTGTACCTCGGGGAATACAGTGGTGATGTCGGACTTGATATCCCACCGACTAAAACCCCACGGTGTTCCACCTCGCTGCTTTACGGCTGAGTCCCGGGAACGCTTTCGCACACATCCGCAAACTGACGGTTACCTGAACCATCTCTCACAATTATGTCGCTCACGACGGGTTATAGCACTACATGCCATTCATTTAAAGATCGAATCCTGGTAGGCTGGTGTAAGTAGCAATATGGATCTTCGTTTGA
This sequence comes from Hesperia comma, assembly GCA_905404135.1. NCBI lineage: Eukaryota > Metazoa > Arthropoda > Insecta > Lepidoptera > Hesperiidae > Hesperia > Hesperia comma. The sequence goes on along the minus strand of FR990026.1, from coordinate 297,340 downwards.
AAAAATCTACTTTGTTTATTTCCAATACAAAACGGTATGGAAGAGATTTTTTATTGCAGCATCTTTTTTTGTTAGTTTACTACAACATATATTATTAAGTACTGAGAATCATTTCTGAGATTAACGAGAAAAAACGCACCGACAAATTATATTATCCATGTACATACTTCGATTCGATTACTGTTGGCTTATATTTTTAATGTAACATAACGTTATTACTTTTTATGTAACATCCCTGGTATACTTGGCACCAACAGATGTTTAATTTTCATTACACTCAAGTTTAAGAAAAAAAAGACTCCTTGGGAGTTTCTTGCCGCTTCTTCTTCCAAGACCACTCACCGTAGGGATTTGTTGAAGCGATGGCGTAAAGTAACTTTCAAAATGCGTTTATAAAAACCTACTTCGAAGAAATAAATATTTGAATTTGATTTTGAATTTGAATAAGGGGACGCTGTGCCAGGAGGGATGAGTTGGGTGGGATGTCCCACTGTCCATGGGATCCATTGAATACCGTTCCAAGTTTAACTCTTGATTGACGCAGATTATCCCAATATTTCACTAACCTTCGTAACCAGTACTTTTATCTGGAAGTACTGTAAAAACAGACTATACCGATCTGTACAATATTTTACCCAGATTTTGAAGATTACAAAAAAAATGTTGCTCCCCAATTTAAAAACCTGACTCCCGTTCATTTGAATCTACTGTTTCGTAAACTGCTTAGACATGTGTACGTAAAAGATGCCGTAATATAGTATGTAAACAAATACGCGTTGTATATAAACATTGCTACGCGGCGGCTACGCGGCGCCGCTACGACCGGCCGGCCGGCGGCCGCGGGTCAACGCTCGCTGGCCCAACGTATTATATGGAACATGACCCTGACCCACTGCGGCCCGCCGCGGCCCGCTGCGCTAACGTTGTGTACGGAAACCGCTGCCAAACTCACACTCACGCTCTCAAGTACGCGTATATTCCTCACTCACCCCACATTTACGTATTTCGAATATATTAATATTGTTACAATTGATCCAATATTAAGGAAAAGTACTAACAGTAGTAGTGACCGCACTTAACCGCATCGTCAACTGTACAGAGATAGCAAATAATCAATATGAAACTATCAATGGAGCGGTATTGAATTGTTCACGGGAGTTTCCTGTTGAGAGCCCGACCAGGAAGGTCGGAAGGAAGGAAACTACAGTGTTGGTGTATTACACGCTATCTGCTACATACCTCTTGTAATGTCTATGTGTGTAAAGACGATTGTGTAATAGGTTTAGGGATTTGTTAATGATACAGTCATATTAATATGGTTGAAGCGTATGGAGTGCACGCGTTAATGTGTCAAACTGTGTCGTTCTGTGTTGTGTGGGTCTTTTCACTGTGTGTCAAAGTCATAGTCAAAGTCATTTATTTCATGTAGATATTTTGTCAATACATTTATGCAGGTAATTTTTTTTTAACTAATATTAAGTACCTAACTAATTGCTCCAAATCATGAAATATAAAAAAGAATAATGGGCTTCCTCCCAATTAATTAACTTAAGTTCCTATGATATTAACTTTGACATCGTTCGACCGTTCACCGCTGAGCTTATGAGTTTAAACATTGAGGAGTTTTTATCCTGACTCCTCAATAGTTCGCCACTGGGCGCCGCTGGTACTAATCGTTATTAATCACCATTAATAATTATTATCGTTCTTAACTATGGCCTAAGTCCGTGAAATGCGCCGTCCTTGTCGACGCCCGCCCTCAGCAAAGCCGGCGCTGGGCGGGCGGCCGCGCCGCGCCGGGCGCCAATCCTGCGCACGTCGATATCGTCCCTCGACCATGGGTTAATAAATATTGTGATCGATGTCATAATTCGTCACCCACAATCGGTGCTCATTATCGTCCGCCGACCATCGGGTGATAATTTTTTATCGGAGGCAAATTATGTTACAATTTCCCAACCGCAATCAGCTTTTCATTTACGGAGGTACGCGTTCAGTTCGCCGCCCGCCCCGATCGGTTCCGCTTTTCCAATAGCGGCGTTCCTGCGATGCCGCACTCGAGGATCTATCTCACATCACCACAGCACCAACAATTCACCGTCACGATTCACACGCGAAGTTCGAACACAGTTTTCCGTAGCGGAGACCAAGTCGCGCGGAATAATCGTCCGGCGAGAGACGCGTGCGCGGCGCGCGGCGGCCGGCGCGCCTCTGCGGCCGGCGGCGCGGCGCGCGGCCGTGGGGAGACGCGGAGCCGCCTACCTCCCGGCTGGACGACGTCTCGCATAAAAGCACCTCCGTCCAGACACACCTGCTATTCACAATTGAGCCTTATCGAGAGCGCCCGCGACCCGGAGCGATGTTCGACCTCAGATATCTGCTGTTGGCGATGGCGGCGGCGGCGGTGCTGCCCGGCAGCAGCGGCCGCTCCATCGAGCTGGCGGCGATGATCAACCGCACCGTGTGCGCCATCGAGGTGCGCTACGACGTGGACCCCGACCGCATCCCGCAGCGGATCAAGACGATCACGTGCGCGGCGCGGACCGACCAGGCGTGCGTGGCCAACCGCATCGGCCACCGGCACTGCTGCCACCACGACAACAAGATGGAGTGCGTGGAGATGAGCGACACGGTGCTGGTGTTCAACAAGAAGAAGAACGCGTCGGAGAGCATCGAGGTGGCGGTGGGCTGCGCCTGCATGATCCGCGGCGCGCACCCCGCGCTGGACGCGCTGGACGCGCTGCAGCAGCGCGGCAGGTGACCGGCCGCCGCGCGTGTCGCCGCTGCCCCGCTGCCCCGCTGCCCCGCCTCCAGCCCCAAGCTGCCAGTGAATACATTCCCTGATCGATTCCAGAGAGTGCCGGCGTGCTCCGCCCGTTGTTGTTATTTATTGAAATCGGTTGTGAAAAGTTACTGTTGTAAATATAGGATAGGTATTTATTATTTTTGTGAATAGTTCCTAGATAGTAAGGTAAAAGCTTTAATTTATTTAAATACAATTGTTTTTTAAAAAACCATGAATCCTCGACTTTCTTTATTCGTGTCCCAGTGAGTAACCCAGTTAACCAACGGCGGTACTTCAGAGCCAACTGATAGAGGTTCTAGTTCTAGTCACAAGTGATAAGCTTCTTTGAAGTCTTAAATCGCAAATGGTCTAAGTCAAGTCTAGTCTAGTCGTTGAGGTTTGTCTGATTTCGTCGGCAATAGCTGAACGATAAGGACGGTAGTGGTTAATATAGGTAAACGTCTAAGCTAAGCTCAAAGAACCTTTCAACGATGCCGTCGGCCTTCTGAAAAGCTTAATCTGCCGTGCGAAGACCTACGGGCTATGCAGATTAATAGATTGTTATCAGGCCGCGGGCAGGCCATCGACCCGGTACAAGGTCACGTCTAGTCAAGTTCAACCTAGTTTTCAGGCGGGTTGACCGAGTACTTATGCATACACCCGATAAATAGCAAGAATCTTTCAGCATATTTTCACGAGCGATGCAGTATGAATTAAACAGGTCCACGCTCCACACGTCAGTGAGCCCGAGTGTTGCGTCACGGGATTGATGCGGCGCTCCGGATTCCGTGACACGTACGAACATTGATAATATATAATTGTAGCGGTGCGTGCGTGGACTTCCCCACGCGGACACCCGGCAGCCGGCTACGGCCGCAACCTATCCCATCCCTGTGACGTAGCTAACTAACATTACGACCGGGATAATTTGATCATGACGTTGTTAGCAATATGATGTGAATGACCAAATAGATACGTTAGTTTAATTATTTAGCTTATTTTGCTAATGTGTAAGCTTGACAATGATAAAATTATTTATTACAACTTTTAAGAGAGCCTAAGAGAGGTACGTGATGTGGAACTTAATTATGTTGGTACACGACTTTAAAAGCTTTTCACCAGTTTTATTGGTAAGTACCAACCCCCTTTCCACTGTTCGATGGTGTGATGTTATAGAGTTGGTCTGATGATGGAGCCGGGAGTGGTTATGGGAATTCCGCAATAATACGACCCAACACTATCGTGTTTGGACTCGTTTTATTTCCCTTAAAAAGTCCTTGAATAGTAGAAACCAGAGGGTGGAGGTCTGTTTTAGATCACTGGTGAAGATGACCCGCGATGGTGATTTCACCCTCTGTCTAACTAGTCACCCCGACTATAACTACATACCATCATGTAGGTACCTCTTTTGCCTTTTCAAGTGAATATAATGTATTTTATAAGACATTTGGAAGAAGTAATTTTACTTTCCACATAATATGCGGAACAAGGAGGAATTTAAGAGGAGGTGTCTAGAAACTACCCTTGCAAGTAGACAAGTGGAGGATGAGTCACGGCCGCGGCCGCCGTGAGTCAGCCACGGCCGCCGCACATGTAGCCGCCGCTGGCTATACGACCACCATATTATACACACTACATTCTCAACACCGGCTAAATCGATGCAAACTTGGGTCACACACGATTAGGTTCCTAGATTGCTGATTTAGAAAATGACACAGAATACACTCCATCATTGAACTAGTAGCTACTTCGCTGGTAGCTACGCAATGATGTATCGCTACACAACTCTCTACAGCACCGAGCTCTACGTATCGGCGAAAGCGCCGCGACGTTCTGTGACAGGTGTTATCTGTCAATTAATACTTACTCGAGTCTCTGGACCAACGGTTTTCACACATTTCTAGCCATGGACCGCACAAGGGCCCTGTATACATACAGGACCATCAGGGCCACCGCTAGTTGCGTCCGCGTGCAATATCATTTTGCATACCCTCCCCTGGACCCCCGTCGCTTTAAAGATACCGCGGACCATACATAAACCGAAGTTTCACCACCACAGCCCTAAACGGCAAAAATGCCCAGGAATCCCAGGAGAGTACCAAACACTACGTGTAGTTTACAAAAACAATAAATGAATACGTAGCCGTAATCATAATTATCATACGAGTAAGTTGAAGTCGATGCGTTTGAAGGTATCTTTCTTGATGAGATTATGCTATTAATTGTGTCGTGTAAGTTAACATCGTGATTTACATACGACGCCTTCTTTTGATTTAAAAATCTTCACATTTTGTAAATCTTTGTTGTACAATGTCAATAAGGTTTTGAGATCGGAAAGCAACACGATGGTTTACGAAACGCACCCCGCTGCGCTAATTTCGAACAGCAGCCCCTACTACTAACCCTCACAGGAATCAAGTAGGTATTGAAGTACCTACGTAATAATGAAGTGTTAGGCCAGACTGAAAATCAGCGCTGTGCTCACGCGCGGCTCATGCTGAGTCTGGGCCTTTTCAGGAATTATGCTGCAGCACAGTTACCTAAGATGCCGTTCGGAAGTTAACGTCTAGTTGTAACGTTTAGTGTTAAGTGTAATTGTTATTGTTTTTTTTGTTTAATATTGTATGTGTTGTAGTATGTCCTGAATAAATGTTTTACTTACTAATAATGAGGTGCCCGTAGCCGTAGCCCGTAGGTAGACCTACGTCGATCCTAAGTAATCGACAAAGTTAAGCAACTGCGGGCTCGGTCGGTACTTGGATGGGTGACTGCTAGTGGCAAAATTTTTTTAGGTGGCTTCCGTGTTTTGGAGGGCACATAAAGCCGTCGGTCGCGGTTGTTATCGATAGATAGAAGTCGTTAAGCCATGTCGGAGGTCTTGGTGCGACATGCAAACTAAACTTCCTATACTGGTTGGCCACCAACCCTTCCACCAATCCGCACTGGAGCAGCGCGCCTGGTGGAGTAGGTATGCCCTAGACCTCTTCAATAATGAGAAGAGATCCGTGCTCAGTAGTGGTCCATTAATACGTTGCAGACAGCCAGACACTTAATAATGTTATTGGCATTAAGTACCTACCTATAATGTCTAGATTTACGAAATCTGCCAACTGCAGCCTGACAGCCAGACAAATAGACAGGACACCCTGTACCTACAGTGTTCTCTATCCCAAATAGTATCGTACACGTACCGTAACCTGGTAGTTGGCGCCGATTTCTAGCGCGTCTTGCGACGTCCTGGTTTGCCAATACGAGTGGCTACGTGCAGGTAACATACGTAGAACTGTTAGATAGTTCTATTGTTTTCACATGTAGGTCGAACAGTTAGGACGATGAAACAAGAAGTAGTGGTAAGTGGTGGTAGTACGTACCCTCTGTTTGTGCGGAGTGGCGACCGCGCGGAGCCAGCGAGGCGGCGGGGGCGGCGGGGGCGGCGGGCGGCGGGGGGGCCGTCGCCGCGACCTCCGCGCTCGTAGTAACACACTGAAGTACAGGTGATGACAACTTACTATGTAAATTATGTCTTTCATACTTTACTAATATTATAATGCAGGATTCGCCGGTGGGGCATTCTCCGTTCTACTCCCTGCCCATGTTTAACCTGCTGAGACTTGTTGGTCACCGTCCGAAACCGCAGATGATACTGTATCAAACGCGAGGCGGTGGGCGTTGTGACTTTAGATTTTCTTTGATAAGCTCTTTATCCAGAACATTAGTTCGAGTTTAGCAGACCTCGTAAGTCGTACCTAACTATGATTTCCAGCTCTCGGTATTTTGTCTCAGATCTCGAGTACCTTCTACCTTTCACCAACACGTTACCCATTTCTGCAAATTTAGTGCAAAAGTAAAGTACTTATTTGTCAAAAAAAATTGAAGATATTAAGAACGTAAGACCCTGATAAGATTCTGCAACCGGGTTTCATTCCGAGTAGCTCTCGCGAAAGAATGCGTTTATTGGCTTAGTGCCCTACAGACACAATGTAAAAGTAATCGAACATTGTCGAAGGTTCCTGAGGTTTGTCGTTGTCGGCGACTGTACGGTAAGTTCAAGGGCGAGCGGGAGCGCGGCGGCCGACCTACCCTACCACGACCCCGGCCGCGGCGACCCCGCCCCAACCACTCTTATTTACTACTTGATTGTGTAAACAATTGTGCACTCCCCGCGGCGCGAAAGATAGCGTTCCTTGAAATGTGCCTATTCAAATTGCCTATCATTAGGACGTGAAACTTGTGATTTGTGTCAACATAGAATAAGTATTGGGTTTTTGTAAGTAGGTAGGTACCACTAGATGGATAGGTACGGCAGGTGTTGGTGGAACGTTCAGGTCGTTCTGCCGGAGCCGTCGGCTAGGATAACATAAAGCACGACAGAATCCCATTGTCATTACAACACAATAATTAAAAGCAGCCGGACATTTCACAGCGTGCTACGTAGTACGTTCCCAGCGTAGCCGAAATATGAAAGTGCATAAGTCTCGGTAGGCGTGTGCGCCGGTGGGCGGGCCGGGCGGCGCTCGCCTGCCTGCCCCCTGCCTACACGCTCACGGCTCACCTAATGACTCAGTTACACTCGCGCCCCGCGTCAAATACTTGGTCCATTTCTGGACCAGTCTCTTACATGTAGGTACGAGGTTTAAATCCCGAATCCTACCTAATCCTCGAACAGTCGCACCAGTATTTCGGTTAATGACGACCTAACGGTGATAACATGCAAGATAATGAATTCTCTATCTTCAAGTATGATACACGGTACCCTTATGTAAAAGGCAACTTGACCGTTGATCGACAGAGTGCATCACAAGCGCGGGCATTCAAAAGCCTACCGAATATCTAATTATCATTTGCCTATTAAAATTTCCTGCTATCATGCCATGACCGAGGGCTGGCAATTGGCGCGGTGTGAAAGCCAGACGTCAATACGGGTGCACGGGCCATAATATTAGTTTATTATGCTTTATTAGTTAAAATCCAACATCAACGTCAGTGCTGACGTCTTTAATTGTGTAACCACCGGTGATAACAAAGTAAACAAAACTTACCTTATTCAATATTGCAACTATTTATTCCGGAATTTACTTTCAGGAAACTGAAGCGCGTCTTAGGAAATATAGCTCAACAGGTCGATCTCATTCAGGCCTTCCTTGTTTGTTTGATTCCGCCGTGAGCAGTTAGAACAAGTAGAAACTAGAATAGTTAGTCCGGTCAGCAGACCACCGCGACGGTGTTAGAACATACCTACTTAGTTGATGTTGGTATGTTTGATGTAGAAGATTGAAGATTGACGCAGGGCCAAGGACAGTGATAATTAGTCCTGTAACTTAATATTGTACCTAATAATTTGTAATTATTAGTAAGATTCTCGATCTAATTCCTTCACAGATCAATTGCTACCATTGAGGACTGATGAGGTAGGCATAGGTATTATGATCGTGATCGCCTCTAAAACTAAAAAGTTTAATCAGTGCCCGCCTTTCTAATCAGAATACAATACAGCTGCTGTTAAGGCAACGATTAGGTACACGGTGTAAATCGTACAAAGATACCATGGCAGACGTCGCTACCTACTATCTGGACGAATTCAGGCAGATTTTTTAGGGGCACAACAACCGCAGGTACCTACTTTATCCGAAGTTGAGGAGGGGACAGCTGCCGTCCATGTCATGCTCTACCGCTTGTGTAACAGTAGTCTGGATGTGGATTTGTATGACGATAAATATCGAGACATATGTAGGTACAGTGGACTTGCGTGGCTCTCGCTGGCTGACTGCTGCGTGTTCTGGCTAACCAGGCTAACCCAACAAATGCACGGGTACACTATACCTACCTTTAGTACGAACCCACTCTTACTTTTTTATAGGCGACCATTTTTGTAGTCAGGGGTAGCAACGCATCAGTGACTGTAGTACAACAAGACTTAATTAATTAATACCAGTAGATAACGCCAAAATAGTTATTACCGTAGCGTTTTCAGTCAATACCTAAACTTTCTAAACTTTCGGTAGGAACATGTAAATTTTCCTTAACCCTATAGTATTTCAATTTTAATTATTTCCTTATTCCAGATTCATGATCAATTAGAAATAAAATAGGAGACATTTTACATGCTTCTCCTAACAAAAATATCAAAATCATGACAATAAACAAAGATCAATAAAATAAAAAAATGTAGCCAGGACTAATTATCACTAACATACCCTGTCCTCGCACTTATTAACAAACTAACCAACTAATATTCTAACACCGTCTACTAACTAGACTAACCATCCTAGTCCCTTTGAGTCTAGTTCTAGGTCGGTCACAATTGTTATGGGCGGCAGCGCAAGGGTGGTGCTGCATGTTCGTTTGCTATCTTAATTCCATAAAAAAGAAAAAAATATATTTAAGTGGGGAGTTAGGGTGCAGACAAACTTGGACACTTTAAAACCTAGCCAGGTCGGTTAAAATAATAATTCTTGTTTTTATTACATTTTTCGTGACGAATTAAGATTTCGCAACATTTATAATATGCACATAATGAGTCAATATATTTCCCGACGACGTGGATTTTCCTACATCATATTTTTTGCTCGTACAGATCCCACGTCACCTTTCTCAACATAAGATCGCATCAGGTAAACAAACAAACAACATAACATCGGCTCTATGTCACGGGTTTCATAACCTAGTTAGTGGTTCTACGTAACAGCGGTCCGTTGGGTTGATGTTTTTAATTACAGGAGCAGATACTTACCTACTATTATAAAGAAAAATGTTTTTTTAATCAAAAGAAAGTTCTTGTGGTGAGTCGTACCTATATTTTAAGGACATCCGGCGGGTAGTTTCTGAGATGTCCTTAATAATGTAAATTTAATTATCTAATAGTCATTACCTCATAACTTTCTACTGAGTGTTCTGATTTTTGTGAACTTTTTTATTCGAAAACTGGTGCTTGTCGCGTGGTCCCATATAATTTGAGCGACATCGAACGAGTAGTTTTTGACTTATCTGTACTTGAAGTTGAAGTTGGTTATTTATTTTTTGTAAAAAGTTAATTTATAGTTATGGTAAAATTTCTGAAAGGCTTGTTGTTAGCACACCTCACCCAAAGTCAAAGTCAAACATATTTATTGTTATTAAACCTTATAGTTTTAAAGCATTTCGGTGTGAATTGGTAGTTTCAGCAAAATAAAAAGCAATTCGCCGATGGCTCATCGCCGCTTGTTCCTCAATAACACCCTACTGTCAAGTAGTTTAAGTAGCTTGTTATATACTAAGAGATTAACATTATTAATTATTTTCGGGTCTGGCCGGGTCGGGTGGCTTAAAACTTCCGCAACTTGGGTAAACCAGCTTGCGCCTCCAAAAAACCCATAATTTATTATTATTCAGTTGATGTTGCACACCCTTCTACTATCAAGTGAAAATAAAAAACTTTATAACAATCAGTAAAATTTATTGTATCATCAATTAAATTTGTAATACAGAGGGGCTTACATAACATTTATGTAACCGACAGTAAGTAGTAATAAATATTTCTAAAAATAAATGCCTAACAGTTATCACTGAAAATTAACAACAATAAGCGAGCACCAAAGTTGAGCTCTCGCATGTTATTTACAGTTTTAAATTTTGTTCAATAATACTGAAACTAAACCGAGGGGACGGACCGCGGACTGCCACTGCTTCTGAAAGAAAACAGAACATATTTATATTTATATAGTATTAGTATTCATATTTGGTACAGGCAGTACCAACATGTTATATTTCTAAAACTATAAGGAAATAAAACAAATTGCAATGTTGATGTGGTAGCACCATTGTAGGTTCAATGTCCGCTTTGCACCCCCCATGAACCAAACCAAAGCTCTGTGAACCGTGAGCTAACTCCTCGCTCATAAAATAAAATTTGCTGAAGCGACTTGCTTTACTTGGGGATGGGTCTGAATCGTTGGGCATAGTAGATAGTACCTACGGACAGGTAATTCACAAACTGACTGAAATTTTCACCAGACTTTTGGCGCCATCTGTTGTACAGTGGAGCCACATGCTTGCCTATACATACTTTTAATTTAATCATCGGTATGACAATGCTGTCCTAACGAAACTGTACTTACTGCAAATAGTACTGAATAAAGAATAATTTAAGTAAATTAGTAATTGAGTAGTAAATAAATATTAGCCGCGCGCGGCACGCAACACATGTGACGCCATCTATTGTCGAATAGCAGAAGCTCGACTGTGCTCGATTATTCAATGTAACGATGTCAGAGAATACACAATAACCGTAACCTCCGTATTTATAAGAAAAACTAAACTCAATTTTTTCTTATATTTCTTCACAAAATTTAAAAAATTGATCGTTCATCCTACAATTTGTCTTGATTGAATGCCTTTATAATTAATTCCGTCTTTCGAATTTTCTCAGGTATTCTGTGATTATTATTCGTCTAAACATTTCTAGTGGTAAATGGCGGAGTGTATGTGAGGGTGAGGGGTGAGGGGTGAGGGGGTAGATCCAAGGCAGTTACCGCGTGTCCCGGCGGTGCACGTCGGCCCGCACGGCGCGCACGCCGCCCGCGCCGCCCGCGCCGCCCGCCGAGCTCGGGGACGACCTGGCAATCACCGTTATTATTCCTAGTCGTATTCGTAATTTGTACTATTAACAATCCGACATTAGTTATTAATCGTAATTATTAAATCGATGTGCATGCGGGTAGGAAATGTAGCCGTCTCTAGTATGCCCCCGGACCTCAGATGCCTACGGTTATTGTGCCCTTTAAAAATGGTTCATTCCCATCTGTTCTACTGAACAGTTCTACCGTAGGACTAATGGGACTTTTTTCCCCGCTAGTTCTACTTATAAATGTTCTATCGAATAGTGGAAAATGTGCCTAAAAATTCGATTTTCCTACTATATCTAGACATCTTCGCTCTCCCCTTGATCAGGAGCTGGGTGTCACCAGGAATAGCCTATAAACGTACATGTGCTTGATTGTAAAAAGGATCTTGCCGGCCAGCGACGAACGCTAAAGTACTATTATGACGTGGCGATCACCTAACCAATTACAAAACCGGGTGCGATACATACGTAGAAGAGTCCAGGTATCGTTCTGCATCCGAGGAGGGGGCGCGCAGTCGCCCGAAGCGCCGCCGGCGGGCCGCGCGCGTCTCGGCCGGCCGCGCGCGCTTGGCGTCGGGCTCCGCGGAGCGCTCCCGCGAGCGCTTGCCCCCCGCCCGCCGCGCCCGCCTGCGCACGGACACGCCCGTTACCCACAACCGATATTTGCCACACACATATCGTTGCTAAAGGAAGACAGGAGACGCAGGATGCGCAATGCAATCCTCTGTTCGTCCATCGCTTTGCACGACCAGAGGCCGATATAATGAGTCAAACTGCTCTGTCCAACGACTAGTTGGACCATGGGTTATTTACTTTACTGGGGGCAGTTGTCCGACTTAAAAAATAGTTGGACCACAACACCATGTAGGTTACTTTAACTATTCATTAGATCAGCCACTGGGAGTTGATGGTCGCTTATTCACAGAAGCAATTTAGAACACATTATTTTTCAGCATAGTAATTTAGAATTATTGAAAAAGAAAATATGTAAGTAAATTACATTCATTTATAATTAGTAAAATATGTAAATATTATAATGTACTTACGAGATTTACTCCCGGCGGCCGCTGCGAGATCATTTGGAATAAAATCATTGTATTTCACATAGAGATAACATAATTATTACTATACTACTACACTGACAACTCTACGATACCTATAGCCAGTTACAACACAACACGATCAAAGGTTTCCTTTACTTTTACCACCCTTCGGATCGTCCCTCCCATACAACATATCTATCTATCATATCTATCTACGTGCCTTGTGCCCTTAACCCTTCATATTTATGTAATATAAGTTACATGCCTACACGGTTATCTATCTACCTACTATCTTGGCTTAGAAATATATACGGACTAAACATTAAAATCTTCGAGTAAAGTTGTTTCCTGCTGCAAAGGTAGTGGGGCCCTTTGCGTCTTCCTGGGGTCGCGTTACATCCTGCAGCACACAGACGGGCGAGTAGCGAGTAAGTACATATTCACCCCGCACCTTATGCATCGTGGCGCAGTTCCGGTCCACAGCACTCCAATAGGTGCCCTCGCGTTCATCAACTTACAGGTACATTTATTACGCTACACAAAGGCTATCTACATCGATCTTCGGTCAACAATACCTACTAGATGACTTACAAAATCGAAACATAAACAATTTTCGTAAAAATCATTTCATTCATCTTACCTATTTCACAGCTTTATCTATTTACCAACGAAGTAAGACTAAAGTTAGATTTCGATTATAACCATGTTACCTGGCTATAAACTCGCAAATATTTAAACATTAACTCAAACTTAAGATCATTCGTCACTCGTTACTAAAAATAAGACCTGTAGCCGTATTATAAACTCTTATAGTAGAAACGCGCTCGGTATGCGTTCCTGAAGTCTGTCATTCGACTGGGCGATGTAACTTTGAACTGGCGTACAATTAATTGTAAATTTTTTAATATCTTTTAATTGCCTTATTAACGAGTGATAACATTAAAATCAAACATTAAATCGAATAATTATGCCAACTTACAATAGTTGTATTAATCTTGGGCTAAAAGTATTACAATTACTTAAATAACAAATATAAAAACAATACCTTTTAAAAGAAAACCACGTCAAACGGCGCTCGTTCAAGGTTATATCCATGTCATATCAACTTTTTGTTTTTGTAGTGAAGTGACATAATGAGGCTTTGGGCAAAACGTCCCACTCGGAAAACGTCCCACGGGACGTTTTTGTCCTTTGATTTAATTTAATTTTTTTCTTTGGGCTAAACGGACCACTTATAAGTATATACAGAAATTCTATTGTTCGCTGTAAAATATTGTACAGTCTGCAAGAAAACAACTAAATACATAGTATAAAATTAAACAGAATATTCTTGAATAGAAAAAATATCTATTATTACTTAATATAGACATATATGTATATAATTATAGTATTTTTTTTTACCGTATACATTTATATCAACATTTGATTTTAAAAAAATCACAACAGAATAATTTTCCTCAAGATCAAAGATTGCTTGGACATACTCAAACTGAAATGGTCGATAGCTTGGAGAGAGACCTACCAGATGTCAAAAAATCGTTTTTATTAAAAGTGTCACCGTTTTCGAGATTTTGACCTTTGTTTGATTTTTCAGAAATCAAGCTCTCTTACCCTACTTTTACTTGCTGGCTACACAAATGAGCACATGTTTTAATTTTTTTTTCACGTACTTTCAGATAGTTGGTCTACAATCCCAAGCTATGACTGAGTTCAAATTATTACGTGATTCCTAGAAATTCGTGTCTATTTAGGTCTTTTTATGTTTTCGATTGTTTCTTTGATTCAAGTTTGACGGTGGCTGGTGGAAAAAAATATCCAGTTAACTAATTATAGTGCAGATAATTTCAAAATGTTGTTTGGTAAATGGAGATTTTAAAACCATAAAACACTGACTACTTTAAAAGGAAAGGAGATGGTCCATTTTGGGCCTGATCTTGTACACTAAACCATGAAAAACCAAAAAATACAGAAAGTTCATTAAAAATATAATAAATTCACAAATCGCAATAAATGACTTGCAAAAATAAAATTAATTTCGACTTATTCGGTAGGTACTACTTGCAACACTTGCAAGATGGCGTCCTTCACTCTGAGTTCAAGCCATTGTTCAAGCATAGAGAAGGCATATTGACAGCTAACGTCATACGTCAAAAATTATGAATCCTCTGGTCTACTGCCCGCCATTATGTAGAATAATTGCGTCACGTGGATTTGATTAGTCAAAAATGGTTCATTTTTCTTTTTTATTTTATTTTATCACTGGTACAAAAACCAGACCCAGACTCCATACAATTGCGGACCGTCTCCTTTACAAGTTATTGGCATTTTAGTGTCGAGGGATGTTAATTTGAAGCTAAAGTGGTACTATGTATTAATGTGTTTGTAAGCATAAAAATGACCAAAATCATTTATTACGTCATACTTAAAAGGTGTTCAAGTAGTGCCAAAATACTTGGATGGTGGTTGAATACACAAATTATATATTAAAAAAAGGATTTTAAAGATATTATGTTCATTTCCTTAGATTGCCTGTGTTAATTATGGCATTCGCTTTAATCACAGGTAGTTTAAGTCATGGTGCCAGGTAACAATTTTTGTATTATTAATGAATATTAAATAAAAAATAAAGATTTAAGGCTTGTCTCATCATTTTTACATAAAGCTAAATTCTAATTAAAAACAGATATTATGGCATTTGTATTAGTCATTGTATAATTATTTAAAAATAATTTATATTAAGTACTGTATTTCAATTTCTTTTTATTATCAAATAGAAGCTAACCTTAATATTTATAGTGAAAATATCTCACACACGTATGTAGACTTTTCTGCCGACTATATAATTTCATTTTGGATTTCTGAGACCAATCGACCCAGTCAAAAAATGATGGGGCGAAACGTCCCATGGGACGTTTTCCGAGTGTGACGTTTTGCCCAAAGCCTCTTTATTGTACATCACTAGTCATGACGAATTGACATGTGTCAGGAACGCATACCTAGCGCGTTTTTACTATAATTCCAGACAGTTCACGTTTCACGTTCACAACACAACGTGTGGGTGATAGAGACAGTGCCTGGTATATGAAGTGGGATCTTATTTTTGTAGATAGTTTTCTATCACTGCGCCGACATTTGGTTGGTATTGTTGACCGAAGACATCGACCCCCACTAACTGGCCTACGCTACAACACCCAACACCAACTGTACAAACCATCGCTCCTCCAGCTGCTGCTAACACAATAGTATATTACAGTTACGGGCACTCTCTCCTCGATCCGCTGAACAGAATGTTAACTACGTATCCGTCTGCGACGTCTTCAAATTCCCAGTTGCGTCTAACACCATCTTCACAGTTTTTTCAAACCGTACCGAGCAGTTTTATTCAGTCAGTTCTATTCATAAGGGAGTTTCTCTCGGCCGACGAAGCGGTGGTCGGGGGTAGGGGGGGTGGGGGGCGGTCGAGACCGGACAGTCGGACCCTCGGCGCCGAGAGGACGAGGAAGAAATAAAACGCTACGCTCAGTAATAAATATCGTTTATTACAAAAATATGTCCTTAAACACGTACAAATGTTCGATAACAATAGGTTAACACTCAACTGAAGCACGCGCGTGCAGCCCCCCGCCCGACTGACTTCGAGCAGTCAAGCCCCACTTTGCCCCTTTGATGACTTTGCCCCCGCAGGTGACCGCGGGGACGTTAGCGATTCAAATACAATCAATCATAGTGATTTAAGTAAAACAGTCATAAAGTGAGCAGTCATTTTAGCCTATTAAAAATTGCGTCTCCATAAAAATAGAAACGATGTCTCTGGCCGACCTATCTGTTACGAGCTAACGTCCATTTGATGGAAGATAGAGGTGAGGACTATCTACGTGTTATACAGTGTCCATCAAAATGTATTGAAGTAAGGAAGTCATGAAAAGTCGAGGTCGCAAGACCTCATTATGCAAATAAAGCATGTTAGGTGCCTCAGTCATCAATATTGTCTTTCTAACTCAGAGCATACTTCACTCCGCGTCTTCTACTACTTCTACTGCTTGGCTCCACGACACGTCGATATCGTAGCGCCGTTTTGGTGATTTTTGAACTGTTAAGTACTTTCTGCTTACCGACTATCCTTAAATATCTCCTATAATGACACTCCTAGATCTCCTCATCTATACTACGCGGCCCACCCGTGTCTGCACGCGCGCGTCGCACCGTTGCGCGCTCCTCTCTTACTTAACTAAGTTTTTTAGTAACAATGATTTTAGCGTCTCGTTCATTACCAGCTACATTTCTAATAAGTCTACATTACTAGGACGGCGTCCTTCCCGCCGTCCAGTTACCCTACCGGCGCGTCCTCTCTTAATATACAGTTACACAAACAAATTATGTGTGGCGTGGCCCCGGGGCCCGCGGCAAAACAAATTATGTGTGGCGTGGCCCCGGGGCCTGCGGCAAAACAAATTATGTGTGGCGTGGCCCCGGGGCCTGCGGCAAAACAAATTATGTGTGGCGTGGCCCCGGGGCCTGCGGCAAAACAAATTATGTGTGGCGTGGCCCCGGGGCCTGCGGCAAAACAAATTATGTGTGGCGTGGCCCCGGGGCCTGCGGCAAAACAAATTATGTGTGGCGTGGCCCCGGGGCCTGCGACACAGCCGATACAAACTTTGTTTCGATGTAAAAATTATTGAAGGCACTTTGATAGCAATATTTCACCTGAGATGCCCTGCCCTGACCGGCCGATGGCCGGGCGCGGGGCACCGAGTCTTTTTAAAACGATGGAATTTTATAACCTGTTGCATGAAAATTGCAAGTGATGACAACCTTGATATAATAATATGTAATGTTAACCTGAAAGCAGTCTCTGTAAACAACATAATGATAAGGTGTGTGTTGTGGCGGCGAGTGGCGAGTGGCGAGTGGTGGCGAGTGGCACCCTTACCCGGGCGGCTCCTGGTCGGAGTCGGCGTTGTCGTCGCCCTCCTCGTCCTCCGTCTGCCCGCCTGCAACACAACGTCGCGTCACGATACGGCGCACAGAACACACGGTACAATAATAATTATGGTTATAGTTATCGTTTATAAAGCTTCTTGTAATTTGCCTTTGCAAAATTTTTATATGCAATTGTCAAAATATTTCACATTCGAATAAATTGTATTTTATTCTGTAACTATTCAACTGTCTAAATTAAACACGGTAACATTGACACAATGCTCCCATCAGTATTGTAATTAATGAGGCACGCTTGTCAGTGTAACTAATAGACATCGGTCACAACAAAGGCAAAGCGAGGCAAGAAAGAAAATACTGGCTGTCTAGTCTCCAGCCCGTATACGATGAGTGAGAATGCGATAGCTAGCCAATCGGGCTTCAACCCTTCCACCGACCACGGGGAAGATACATCGGTTCTTCCGACGCCCTGGTGGCAGTATACAGAGGCAGTGCGGAGGTATAGGCGTTAGAGGCGGTAGGGGGCGGTACGTACGGTTGCGGCGCGCGTAGCGGCGCGCGGGCGGCGGGCGGTCGTCGGGCGCGTCCGTGAGCAGCGAGGCGCGGTACGCCGTCAGCGGCGCCCACTCCTCGCCCCACTGCAGCGACGGGTTGAACTTCGACTCCAGGAACTGCAACACCAGTACACAGTTACTCGTACACACTCGATACAATACCGACACAACACAAATACTAACTAAATGTATATTATGGAACAATCGTCTATATTGTCATTTGTATCGAGGGTAACGTCTCTATGTTATAAATTAAGATCCATGGCAAAATTTAAAGACTTTGTGGCGACATCGCACTCGCGTCACACGGTGACGTCACCGAAGCCTAAATCGCGCTATCGAAGAATTGTGGATCGCCGGCATATATACAACGCCCTGAGAGCATTCACTTGGGGCCTTGGCCGCCCTCCAGGCATGTCATCTCGCCTGGCGGGAGATCTCCCTATTGCCAAAATTTCAAATGTATTTTCAAGCAAAAACTTTAAAATGAATTTTAAAGTAAATGTTGTTGAGTAGTATTGTATACTATGTTGTATGTATGAGCATGCCGTCGCGGCGGCGGTACCTTGAGCACGTGCCGCTTGTCCTGGCGCAGCAGCTTGTTGGAGAACTCGGCGAGCGGCTCGAGGAAGGGCAGGTTGCGCGGCGGCGCGTGCGGCGCGTGCGGCGAGCCGTCCAGCGCCGCGAACGCCACGCCCGCGCGGTGCAGCGCCGTCAGCGCCTCGCGGTTCTTCACCGCGTCCAGCCCGAACATCACCGAGAACCGCTTCGCCAGCTCCTGCCGCCGCACCGCCCACCACAGACAGTCAACTTATCCATCTTACGGGTGCCACTTACACGTATTGTGGAGGAAAAGGGGGGATCTCGCAGTTGATACATAGATACAAAGGTGCCTTTTAGTTTTTTTTTCACCAATATCTCGGAAATACGTTAGCAAAACAATTTTATGAGGAAATTAAAAGTTTTTCTACCACTTCGGTTCTTTATACTTTTTCAATATTAAAAACTGTTTTTGAAGTACATGCTGAATTTTATTTGCGATACTCGTTGATCGGGCTACTTCATTCATAAATTGATAATTAAAAAGTACCTCCGATTTTCATTGATGTAATATTTAATAAGTAGGAACCGACCTTGAGCTCGAGCAGGTCTGGCGGTCTCGCTGGTGCGGTGGGCGCGGCGGGCGAGGCGGCGGCGCGCGCCAGCAGGTCGGTGAAGAGCGCCTGCATGGCCAGCTGCATGGTGAGCGCGCAGTTCAGCTTGTTGATCTCGCGCGCCTTGCTCAGCGTCGCCTTGATGATGTCGCCGTAGTCGTTGTAGCACTGCAACACCACCCCCCACCCCCCACACACACACCGTTACGTCTCTACCGTCACACAGCTACACACAATGTTCGCTACCCCACATTGTGATCAGATCAGACACAATACAGTAAGGTCATTATAACTCGGCTGATGTGAACTTCGTTTTCCGAGATGTTTGCGCAGGTACAGTAACTGACCAATCAAGACACGATTGCATTGGCTATGGACGTATGTACGTCCATGGTATAGGTTTAATTATCCAACCGCCCGCACTCCCCGCCTCCTACCACCATTTTGGCCTTAAAATTTACATCTGCGCAGCCACTCTTTAACTATGTGCAGATCGGCCGAGTTATAATTAATGACCTTACTGTACTTTCCCGACGTTATTAAAAGGTAACAAGTAATAGTGATGATTCAAATGCTCTTCAGAGCGGTTCAAATGTTGTTACGCCTAATTAAGAAGCCAATCCTAATAGCTTTTCGAATATATCTTCCAGACACCCGGATCAATCACAGACTGTTTCATCTACATCTACATTATGTACAGCGATAAGGATTGTAGTACCTTGACATAATGTTTGAAGACGTCGGCGGCGCGGCGGATGGGCGCCACGTTGTACACGATGAGCTTGCAGTAGGCCGCCAGGAAGTTGCGCCGCTTGTGCAGCTCCTCGATGCGTCTCTCGTCTTGACCGTCTGAAACACGACGCACGTCACTCGTGGTCCCCCGCCCGCCGACTTACGAACGAACCATGCATCACTCTAAATAAAAATCTACGAGTCCCAAAAATAAGAAGCACGATCGAATGACGACGCGGATTAGTAGCGGAAGGATCGCCGGAGTGAGTAGCGTGATCGGCGCGGGCCGAGATGGAGTTTAGTAAAGCCGCTGCGTCAGTTCCGACCCAAGCGAGGCCGCCCGGCAGCGCCGCGGCCGGGCGGCCTCAGCGCGATGTTAACGAACGCAACAAAATAATACGAGTCCATTGAACAAAACATGCTCCAAATCACAAAACCTCTCAAGTGTTAATAAATAAAAATGCGATCCGAGACCGCCAGCGACGAGGCGCGCCGGCGAGGCGGAGCCCCCCGGGCGGCGGCGCGGGCGGGGGGCGCGGGGCGCGGGGCGCGGGCGGCCGCCGGGATCGCCGTCGGTTTCGGATCGGGAAGCGGGCGCGACAATTTTCCCTTAGTAATGTTAGGTGAGGTGAGTTCGCGCCCGTCGCGCGGCTGAGACAAAAATATGCATTATCTAGGCGGCGGCCCACCGAGCCACCGACGCCGGCCGGCCGCTCCGCTCGCACCGGCCGGCGCGGGGGGCTCAGCATTACTAAGGTAAAATACGCCGGCGGGTGTCGACTAGTGCGAGCGAGAGCAATGGCTTACCGGCGTCGGCGCCACCACGCGACACGCGACACGCGACGGCCGCCGCACGCACCGGGCGTGACATGCAACCAAACACACCGCACGTTATGCGCCGGTACTACGGTACTACGCTCGGGACGGCGCGGTGGGTCAGTTCGGCTCATCGGGTTCGTCGAAAATAATGCATATTTTTTCTCATCGTCCCCGTTCCCCAAGCGAGGGATCGGCCGGGGCCGGCGGGGCGGCGGGGCGGCGGCGACCATGAGACGTGTACCCCACCCCGGAACTACATACGCCCGTCCGGAACGAACACATATCCCAATTTAGACAATCCCAAAAACCATAAACCCATTCTGCCCACCCAGACCGCGTTCGGTCGTGTTTCAATTTACAATATTCACATTTAACAAACACCATTTTGGAGTACAACCAGCAGCCCGGGATCCCTCTTTCAAACAAATCATGAAAATTTACAAAAAACAAAGTAATTAAACATCTCTATTGCGATTTATATACACAACTCTCCTATAACTGTAATGAACAGAATTTTTTCAGGTTATGCCGGTCAAATAATTTTCCCGGTGCCTCCTCGTCCAACCTCTTTACTTCAACTTGAGATACAAATAAATCGAGATTTATTTAAAACACAACGCCAAAGGGGCGTCCGATCGAAGACACGTTTAATATCGGGCGAGGAGGCACGACGCCATCGTAACATGCGGGGGCGGAGGGGAGGGGTTACCGTAGTTCTGCTGCACGAAGACGAACTCCTGGATGAAGTCGTTGAGCAGGTCGCAGAGCTCGTTGTCGGGCTCCAGCACCAGCTGGCGCACGGCGGGCTCGCCGGGGTGGTGCAGCGTGGCCAGGTGCTCCGCGAACAGGATCAGCAGGTCGCAGATGCTCGTGTACGCCTGCGCCCGACACACGCGTTAAACACTGCGCACTTTACAACGACTTGCGAACCGACTATTTAAAACCAAAGCATTTAATTATTATCTTTATGTCTTGGTACTTACGGTTACCTATAGACTTAGAAGACGTACTACTCGCCGGCTAATCCTGACCAACTTCGAACCGACACCAAGGATGCAATCGAAATTGAACCGTAACAACTAAGACATAAAGACCATAATCGAATCGCTTTCAGTTTTTGTCGGTTGTTTGTCGGTTACTAGGTTGTTATGTTAGGGCGTATTCAAGTAGAACGCTGGTTACCGGCGCCGATCTGCCAGCGCTTATCGGTACTGGTCCGTTGTCATAATCTCAGGTCGGAACTGGTCGGCAACGTTCGACGTTTATCGGCGCTTATCGGCGCTGGTTCGGCACAAAGTATAGAGACTACCTGCGCCGACTGCGTTGATCGATTTCGATAAGCGCTGGCAGAGGCGCCGGTAACCAGCGTTCTAGTTGAATACGCCCTTATGTGCGCAGTTGTGTATGTTGTCGTTAGTCGTGGGGCCAGCACTACACCGACCTCCTCGCGCAGCTGCGGCGCGTGGCCGTGCGCCACGATGTCGCGGCAGACGGCGCAGTAGGCGTGCAGGCGGTCGGGGGGAGGGGGCAGGCGGGGGGAGAGCACTGACCTCCTCGCGCAGCTGCGGCGCGTGGCCGTGCGCCACGATGTCGCGGCAGACGGCGCAGTAGGCGTGCAGGCGGTCGGGGGGAGGGGGCAGGCGGGGGGAGAGCACTGACCTCCTCGCGCAGCTGCGGCGCGTGGCCGTGCGCCACGATGTCGCGGCAGACGGCGCAGTAGGCGTGCAGGCGGTCGGGGGGAGGGGGCAGGCGGGGGGAGAGCACTGACCTCCTCGCGCAGCTGCGGCGCGTGGCCGTGCGCCACGATGTCGCGGCAGACGGCGCAGTAGGCGTGCAGGCGGTCGGGGGGAGGGGGCAGGCGGGGGGAGAGCACTGACCTCCTCGCGCAGCTGCGGCGCGTGGCCGTGCGCCACGATGTCGCGGCAGACGGCGCAGTAGGCGTGCAGGCGGTCGGGGGGAGGGGGCAGGCGGGGGGAGAGCACTGACCTCCTCGCGCAGCTGCGGCGCGTGGCCGTGCGCCACGATGTCGCGGCAGACGGCGCAGTAGGCGTGCAGGCGGTCGGGGGGAGGGGGCAGGCGGGGGGAGAGCACTGACCTCCTCGCGCAGCTGCGGCGCGTGGCCGTGCGCCACGATGTCGCGGCAGACGGCGCAGTAGGCGTGCAGGCGGTCGCGCAGCGCGGCCACGCCCGCCGCCGGCACGCCGCGCTCCTCCAGCTCGTGCAGCGACCACACCAGCGAGTAGAACAGCGCGCGCACCACGTACACCAGCGCCTAAAACCACACACCACCAACATTGCATTAATATGGCATCTTTTACTACGAGTACAATCCGTTTACAAAGAAAGCTTTCGAAAATAAAATATAAAAGTGTCATGAAGAAAGTTTGTTTAAAAATTACTACATTTCATTTTTCTTATAAGTTAATGCTTGACAATGACTCCACCCGATAATAAGTGGTGATGTGATCAAGAATAATAGAACACATTAACTTGGTAACTATATTTGTTTGAAATGAATGTCCCTATTTCTATTTTATAATTAATACATAATTTAAAAAAAAAACAATAGTGGTTAACTTGAAAGAGATTAAAATAAGGTATTTTTGGATCAGTTTGTTACCTGCACAGGCATCTGCGTCTCGTTCTGCTTGAGGCACTTGGGCAGGTCTTCGAACATGGAGTCCCAGATGTTGGTGTCGTTCATGTTGTGGCAGGTGTACAGGATGGAGATCTTGCGCAGCGAGTTGGTCACGTCGAACACCTCGTCGGCGTCCGGCGTCTCGCCGCCCTCGAGCAGGCTGCGGTACTCGTCGACCGCCTCCTTGTACCGGTTGACGCACATGTCGGTGACGGTGGCGCGCGCCACGTTGCAGCGCGTGTACACCGGGCCCGTGTGCGCGCACAGCGCGTCCAGCGTGCGCGCGCACGTCTCCAGCACCTCCGCCTCCGTCTGCACGCTCACGATGTCGCGCAGCTTGTTCAGCAGCAGCGTCAGATTCTGGACACGTTATTCGTAGTTCTTATGACGTATTCAATTGATGAATAAAATTGTAACAAGCCTTCAAGTTATGAAGCTCAGCTGCTATAACCATAATAATATATAACAAACTAGCTTCCGCCCACAGCTTCGCCCGCGTAGAATTTATTTAAACTTCACCCTCCCCCCTATTTCACTCCCATAGGGGATGAGTTTTGAAAAATCCTTTCTTAGTGGATCATCATAGTCACTATGATTGTGGCTATCTGCATTTTTTTTTTTTATGGAATTAAGGTAGCAAACGAGCATGCAGCACCACCCTTCCGCTGCCGCCCATGGCAATTGTGACCGACATAGAACAAGACCCAATTTAGGGACTAGGGTGGTTAGTCCAGTTAGTAGATGGTGTTAGAATGTTAGTTGGTTAGTTTGTTAATAAGTGTGAGGACAGGGACTGTTAGGGATAGGTTAGTCCTGTTAGTTAATTTAATATTAGTATTGTCCAGTTAGTAATGATTAGTAGAAGTCTTGTTCCAATTCGGTCACAGATGCGTTGCTACCCCAGAGGACAGATGGTCGCCTCTAAAAAAGATCGGTCCAGTAATTTGGGCTGTGCATTGATAGAACACTATGTCAGTCAGTCATCTTTAAGTTATTTTAGATTGTTTAACATCTGACTGAAACAAGTGCTGGATATATTATAATGTTAAGTGGTTTGTCATATTACGGCTGTGATGTTACAGGCCTGCACTTTCTTACTTACGACAATTGTTTTGGTGTTAATGATATCAAAGGACGACGGACACCTTATCATTAGGTAGCCTGTCATGTATCTACATAAAAATATCGCGGTACTAACGGCCTCCTGGCGCTGCGTGGTGTAGAGGTCGAGGTCGAAGTACTGCGGGATGGAGATGAGGTTGGTGAGCTTCTCGGGGTCGGCGCCGAACTTGTCCAGCAGCGCCGGCAGCGTGGCCATGAAGTGCGCCGTCATGCGCGCGCGGTCATCGCTCACCACCTGCCAGACAGTTTAATTCGTAGAGGAACTGTTGATGTGATCCGCTCACAGCAAACTGTGGCGGGTCAGGGCTCCGGACCGGGTGACACTCTCAAGCTAGTTATACCATTGAATGTGTTATTATTATACAATTTTTTAACATTGTGAAACACACTGAGTACTGTTGCTGAAGTTTCTCATAGAGCAGTAAGCTGGATGTTAGATTAGAAGTGAGGTACCTTGGCCTGCTCCTTGGAGAGCATGTGGTGGTGCTTGCGGGAGGCGCCGCGGCCCACGGGCGGCTCGCCCGTGCTGGCCTGCCGCACGCAGCACACCATCAGCTCGATCAGCGACGACTCCTGCGCATCGCACACCCACACGTTAACGTCTTTCTCTTCACGAGTGTGAAGACAAATGAAAAAAATAAAAGGCTGTCGTGCCAGATTCTTTCTGGTGGAGGTTTCTGAGGTATGAATGCATGAAATAGCATACCGGCATTACAAATATTATGTACATGTTGCATGTTGGTATGACTAATTAGATCTACTAAAAGCGACTGAATAATTTTAACTACATATTTCGGTCAATTTTTTTGGCAAGTCATGAGAATAGTGATATATTATTCTCATGACTTGAAAGTAGTGGCTTTATTATGAGAATTTTTCTTTTTTTTTTCATGTTATTATAACAATGTTAGCAGTGTACCTGTCGGTTGTCGAGCGCCTCCTCGCCGGGGCCGGCCTCCTCCAGCAGCAGGTCGGTCATGCACTCCCAGTCCTTCATCATGGGGTTGGACTCGATCAGCGAGTCCACCAGGTACGCGCCGTGCTCGTGCAGCTGCACAGACACATACACACCCTTGGCAACACTTCGCTCATTTTACATTCAATGTAAACTTGTTAGATAAATCTGTTTTCTTTATTCACAAAATGATGTTTTGCACAATATAAAACACAAAATAATTAAGAGAAAATGAACCCTTGGTGCCATTGTTATATTGTGAAATAGACTGCGGTTTCTTTGACCATAGCCAATTTACAATAGTTGTTGTAGTGACACACAGAACAACATAATATTTTAGATACTCGACTAACTCAGTACCAAGTTGACTTTGACTTACTGTTTGACTAACTATTTTTATGGAAAGTATCAGAATATTGATTCAAAAAAAGGAGAGTCCATGGTTGACATATCTATAGCCACTTCGGCTCAATTAAATATTTATCCTTTGTTGACACTAGGACTTTAAATTCACTTACTGTAAGTTCATTAGATCAAAGTAAAAATATCACTTATTCCAACATAGAAAAGTGCGTCACCTCGGACTCGATGAAGAACTGCACGAGGTCCCTGACGAGCGGCGCGTTGGGCGGGCGCAGCTTGCCGCGGCGGGAGCGCGCGCGCTCGGCGGGCGGCGCGTCCGCGCGGAACAGCCGCACGTTGAGGAACTCGCCCGCCGCCGCCGCCACCGCGCGCCACGACGAGTACACCAGCTCGTACACCATCTCGCAGTCCTTGTCCGTCAGCACGTCCGGGTGCATCCTGACACCACACACACACACACTTTAACTTATACCTATGTATTTAACTTTAAACTTTGAATAATATACAGGACTTAATACATACAATATAACAATAACATGGTCGAAAGAAATGTACGTCATTTTTTCTACATAAAACTGTTTGCATGCCGACAAGGTAAAATAAGAGAACTTTATAATAACTTTGTACCGACCATCCACATGTAATAAGGAACCTTATGAACGCAAATAAAGAATTTGAATTCTAATAGCTCTCATTCATAACCAAGTATGAACATCTTTAAAAATATGGAACACTTGGGTACTACAGATGAAGATTGTAAAAATCCTACACATTTGTATTTCATTTAACATACTCGTACCATATTCATAAAACATTTTGCTTCATAATTTATGCAGAATCAAATAGATACAGAAACAATGACCAGTTTTAATTAGTTACTAGCGAACCGCCCTCGCTTCGCTTCGGGACCCGTAAGTATCAACCGCGTAGGTCCCGTTCCCGTAGGAATTTCGGGAAGATAATAAACTATCACCAAAATTAATTCAGGTTAAATTAAATTAAACTTAGAAATAAAGCTTACGACAAAATAATAGCAAAGTAGCAAAGGATCACAGCAAGATTAATTCAGATTAAACTTGGAAACGCGGCAAGTTTGGTATGGCAGTGGGTTCGACCAAATTTGATTACCATAAAAACGGTTCTAGTGTGTTAATCTTAAAAGATAGACATATACTGTCGTGGACATTTTTTTAGATCATTTCAAGAGGAATAATTCTTTCATACATATATTTTTGGTATCTTGAATCGTTTTCGCAACGCATGCAACAAAAGCCCTTGAGAATGAATAATTTTCCCCGTTTTTTCCACATTTTCCATTATTTCTTCCCTCCTAATTGTTGCAGCGTGATTTTATATAGCCTAAAGCCTTCCTCGATAAAAGGTCTATTCAACACAAAAAAAAAATTTCAATTCGAACCAGTAGTTCCTGAGATTAGCGCGTTCAACCAAACAAACAAACAAACAAACTCTTCAGCTTTATAATATTAGTATAGATTTTTTACAAAGGTATGAATGTATGAATATGAAATGTATGAATAGAATGGACGAGGGCTACTAGCTAGTACTAACTTGAGGATGGCGATGACGAGCTTGACGGCGTGCACGGCCACGTCGGTCTCCTTGTCGAGCGCCATGGACACGATGCGGTCCTTGAACTTGGACGTGAACAGCTCCAGCTTGCCCTTCAGCTCCTCGCACTGGTACAGCGGCTGCAGCGCCTGCAGGCAGCGCAGCCGCACCTCGCCCACCTGCGCCACACCACCACACCATCACACCACCACACCATCACACCATACACCATACATCATACACCACTATCATTCCAAGGTACCTACTTGGGCTTCATTCCCAGAGAAGCGGTTTAAATAACGAATGTAGTCTGTCCCCATGGTCTGTCCTCAGTTTAGATGTTGATGTTCTCGTGCATTTAACGCACAAAGAATCCTGCTGTGGAGCTATAAGTTAATGTTTGTGCACATTACAACTGCAATTTACTCATAAGGAAAGTATCAAAATGTAATCTTTATTCGTCTCTGTGTTTTTCAAGTAATGTTGAGATTACCAGTTTGTTTAGAGCTCATATTTTAAGTTTCCTTTGAATTGAACTGAAGTAAAGTAAATTGACATCATATTATGTGCGTGACCTTTTTTACTAGGATTAAAAGATAATAATGGTCAGCTAGAAAAAGGAGCATTATGAATGTAATATCAGTAGCGGGGAGCAACCAGGTTACCTTGTCGTGCAGCGTCCAGCCGATGTACTTGAGGTAGAGGTCGTCGAGGAAGTGCGCGGGGAACTTCTCCATCCAGATGCCGATCTCCGCCATGGTGATGGCGCGGATGTCCGGCAGCGTGTCCCTGCCGCAAACAACACGCACCCTTCATTACACTCTACACTATGCATTAGCTTACACTATACTTATTTATACATACAAGATAGTTGAAAAAAACCTACTAATCATAATCATTTATTTGCTGAATTTAGGTACAAAAAACATGTTACAATTCATTATAATGTATCTTCCGCTAAATTCTGCCTATTGGCGTGCAAATATTTTAAAGTCAGAATTATTCATTTTTACAATTTTATAAATTTTAAATATATTATTAAGAATCTTAATTAATTACAATAATGTCAGTTTATGCCTATGTAAAGTAAATGTCAAATATAAATACAATAATTATGAAAATATTCCAATAATTCCATTTCTAACATTTCTAAAATACAGCCATATTTAATAGTAGATATATTATTACTTTATCCAGTCATTTGAATTAATCGGTACCTTATCTACTTTATACATACTATTCAGGTATTTATTTATGCAACAGTTACGATAATTATAAAATGTACATTTTTTTGGTTATTTTTGGTTTGTTTTTATATTTAGTGTTACTTTACATAGTAATTTTATTAGTAGGTACTAATAGGCCTTACAACCGTTGGCTTTAGGCCATATAAGTTTTATATTCTTGTGTAACCCAAGTTCACTTTGACATGAGTGGAAACAGCATCCAAATTGGTTAAGTCATTTAAGAAATCTGTTAGAACGAAAGCATAGACAAAGAAGTAAAGTACCTAAAGGTAAAGGTAAGTAGCTAAGTGTAAGTGTGTGTGAGCCAGACCTGTATCGGTGCACGAAGACGGACTTGAACATGTAGGAGAGCATGTTCTTGATCTCCTCCATGTTCTCCTCCAGCTCCTGCCGCTTGGCCACCAGCACCTCCAGCCGCTCGCTGGCGCGCTTGTCCCGCGCCTTCAGCCGCTCCGCCTCGTACTGCCGCAGGCAGTTGTCGCAGTTCACGCTCGTCAGCAGCGCCACGTCCACCAGCGCCGTCATCAGCTTCATCACTGGGACAGTGGCATCCGTTAGTAGGCTCCGCGCAAATTGCTCACTTACCACAGTCACCGCGGATCAGCTGGGCAATTTGCACAGAACATTAATGTGATTTTATGTCAAGTTAAGTTCTCAATTCCCAACCACTACAATCAAAGTAAATCTATTGTAAACAAATACTGTGTTATGTATGTAAAATTTTAAGTCCTTTTGAAGCACTATTACATACATACATACCCCCAAATCAAATTATGGTCTACTTTACACTTACATGACAAAGACTATTTGAAAGACTACTTCAGCTACCAGTTGTTTAAAGCCATTTGCAGGTTTAGCAAAATATTTAAAACATAACATATTCCAAACTCTCACCTGCTAATGTAGCTGTATGCCTAAAAGCTCTGACTTGTGAATCGGAGAGGCCAGTTAACAATGATATGATGTTGTCCATGAGGTACTGATCGTAGATGATGGAGTACTGGCACATCTTCACCAGGGTCTGAATGAACTCACAGAAGTTGGAGCGGAACTTCTTCCATGTCTGCCCCGTCATGATGAGAGGGTATTCACCACTCTCCTGTAAGTTGTCATGTTTAGTTACACATACGATTTTTAAAAACACTGAAATATACATATGTAATAAGTTTGATTTTTAATAGTGAAAAATGAGCTACCAAGCAAGTTATTCCACTATAGCAATGATAAGTGTTGTTAGTGATTGAAAAATTTAGGTGAACTTAAGAAGTAAGTTAATGTTTCTGAATTGTATACTATTTCAAGTTTCTCAAGAAAGAAGATAAAACTCATCTACCAAGTTAAGTAATAATAGGAGTGATCAGTGGTTGGATGGGTGAAGGGCATGTAGAAGGGTCCCAACTGTTATTGTTCCTTCAGTCTTTAATCTTTAAGCCGTGACTTTATAAACTTGGTAATCAATCTCCTACAATGCAAAATACAGCATTGTGATGGAGAAGATAGATTTAGATAAACCAACTTAAGGGTCAATAAAAAAGACTTGGAAACCATCATGCTAGAACTTGATTGATACAAACCTCATCAAATTCTTGAGTCATTTTCTTGATAATAAGTGTATGATCCATTTGCGCCATGTCAGGGCTGACCTTGCCGCGGCAGCCCGAGGAGTTGATGAAAAATTGCATTAGTTGAACCAGGGCACTCTCCCGGTTGGTCTTGTACTCTTCTATCCACATATCTACCACTTGCTGTATAACCCAAATGACAACATTGTTGAGTGAAAACGATACAAAAAAAGCTATTGAAACAATCATAAAATATCCTGTACAACTTACGTTTATCGCAGTTTTGTTAAACCTAAGAATGTTGTAAAGACTGTTCTCGTCGTCCCCTGGAAGTAGCACCGGCGGGGGCGAGTACGCCGGCGGAGGCGCCGCCCCGCGGCCGCGGCCCCGGCCTCGCCCGCCGCCCCGTCGTCGCCTCAGCGGCGGTGGCGGCGGCGACTCCGCGAGCCGCCCGACATAGCCGCCGTCTCCACCTCGGCCTCTGCTCCGCGTTATTCGTTTGGTGGGCGCGGGCGAAGGGGATCTCGGCTCCTCCTCCGCGGGCTCCGCAGACTCGTCATGCTCCTCTCGAGGTACGTCCGTCGCCGTCGAATTCGCTACCGCTCCGACATTGAAACCAGAGTAACTTGGAGTTTCAGGTTCGTGAACTGATTGTCCGCCATAATCCGTCATAGGTGTGGCCGGCGTCATAGGATTTACATACTCCGGAGGAGGATCATCCATCCGAATGCGTTTCCCGCCACGACGATGCATTTTGCTGGCTCTTTATTTCTCAGCATGAAACATTCTCACTTTTATGTCACATATCTCAGAGCATCTGGGCTAATGGCTTTCATTCGAAGCTCAGAAATGGAATCAGAGTCAGACTCAAGAAACGGAGAAAAGGGACCAAATCAATAATTTGTGATTCTAATGCGTCGACGCCATACCGTAGTCTATGTCTATGCTATGCTCTATGGTATGGTTGACAATGTTGACATGACTCACATGACAATATGACAAAAACCATAGAGAAAATACGATCAATATCCCACGGAACACAGACAATATCCAATATCCATAGAGACATAGAGATCACAATGAGATCACAGACGAGTTAGTTATAGAGATTCTCAATTTTACGCATAGAGTTTGGGGGCTTTACAATATTATTATACAATTTGCAGAGCGCTAACTCAGTGCATTAAGTAGTATATATATAGTAGTAGTATAACGCTGCACTAGTTGCTGTATAACTGCCTTTACACAATGCGATTTTAGCACTCTAGCTCAGTTAGCGCTCTGCAAATTGTAATAAAGCCCCCATTAGAGATCACAAATCTGATTGTGTCTGATTTGTATGCAAAAAGAAATAATACGTATTATACAAAATAATAAGTTCTTTGTATGATGATCTTTGTATGACTTGTTTTGTTTGTTTGATTTGTGAATTGCTAAGGACAGAGTATTCGGACTTTGTTATGCTGTGCTCTTGCCGTTGTACTCTGTGGTTTAAGTTTGACTCGAATGACTGGCAACCACCTGCCTGTAGCCTGTAGCTGTCATTTTTTGGATCAGGAAATCAGGATTGTCGTATCGTATGATTTTGGTTTTAGTTTGTGCATAAAAAGAATACTAAAATGGCCAAGAAAACCTACGATTTATTGTTCAAACTGCTTCTTATTGGTGACTCCGGTGTGGGAAAAACCTGCATATTGTTTAGATTTTCAGACAACCACTTCACGACTACATTTATATCAACTATTGGTATGAGACTTAATCATCTTTATAATTTTTGTGTTCTGCTGTTCAAGCTTCTGTCGTTTCATTTAATCATGCAATATATGCAAAAAATATATAACTATTGGTTCTGTACACGTTACGTACTCACACATTCACACAGTTTACGCTCTATTTCATTTGGGAAACTGTGATAAAAAGTTCAAATGTTTTGGTAACTTTAATCATTCCACTATAATAATAATTACAATAACATTCTCTTTCGAGAACGATAACACAGTCCATAAGTAAGTAAAGTCTGTTTATGTTATTTTTATAATCATAATTTGTTTTTAGGTATTGATTTCAAAATCAAAACTGTTGAACTGAGGGGCAAAAAAATAAAGTTACAAATATGGGACACGGCGGGCCAGGAGCGCTTCCACACCATCACCACCTCGTACTACCGGGGGGCCATGGGCATCATGTTAGTGTACGATATAACTAATGAAAAGACATTTGATGATATTGTCAAGTGGCTAAGAAATATAGACGAGGTGAGTTGATTACTTTGGTTTCAAGGTGTGTAGTCTGTGCTAATTATTTATATCAAGCAACCTACACTCTGGTGATTCAAATTGTGAAAATGTTCTTTAAAATGGCAATAAGTAGTCTCTAAATGGTTGCTATCTTAGCCTAATTTTGAATTAAATGAGAAGAGGAATTTTGTTTTGATAAGGTTTTTAAGTATGATAGCATAAAAATGATAGTGACTATGTACCATTATAGACTTTGTCGCAAGAAGTAATGTAATGTTCAGGAAGTCCAAGCTGTTGAATGCAGTTTACCAAAACCTATTTAGGTTCTTTTATTCTTTAAAGACTCTTTTCTCTTTTCTTTATAGACTTCCACATTTTTTTCCTTTTTCTGAATAAAAAAAGTTGAAGCTAAACAACTTTCCCCCCATTTAACATATTTATTGTTTTTTCCTGCCCCCCTATTTCCACAAAGTTATTTAATGATATGTCTATTAACTTTGAAGATAAACATCAAATAACATTATTTTCTTGGGATAATTGATATTTTATTTGCCTATAATTTTCACACAACTTGGAAATAGTATCTAAAATCAATGTTGGTAAATATTTTGCAGCACGCCAATGAAGATGTGGAGAAAATGATACTGGGCAACAAGTGTGACATGGAGGAGAAACGTGTGGTCAGCAAGGAGCGCGGGGAAGCCGTAAGTATCGCTGTACTGCACAGCTTCATGTTTTTTATTGTATGGTTTAGCATGTATAATTTGTTTATCTATACTATAATAAAACTGTAGGAGCACGTGTTCTGTACATTGAATATTTTTTTGAAATTTCGACTAAGGGGCACTTACATATCGAGATAGAACTCAAAATTATATTTTTTTTATTTATTGTCTGTCTGTCTGTCTGTCTGTCTGACCGATCATCACGCTTAAACCACTGGATGGATTTCATTGAAACTTGGTAAAGTTATTACCTATATACTGGTGTCTATTATAGGCTACTTTCTTTTTCGAATAATATTTAGGTTCCCTAGGGATAGGTGACTAAAGTTTGTATGGAATTTTTTTATAACGTCGTCCGATTTACTTCAAATTTGCAACAAAGGGTTATCACTTAAATTAATAGAATACGTGTTTCTCAGTTTTTCGATATTTTGTAAGGAAAAGAAAAAAAACACAAAAGAATGCGGGAATTTGTAAATTTTTAAGGTAACTTTCTGACTAAACTGAAAATGATTTTAACCCCATGTTTAAAAATTATTACAGTGAAATAAGTAATTTTCAATGTAAAATCAGTATTTAAAAAATAGCCAGCAAAGGATGCAAAAATGGGGATAAAGTTGGTACAATTAGAGGTGCAGTGTTTATTCGAGTTGACTTAAGTTTTGTCATTTTTGTTGCGGGCTTAGATTTTTGTGAGACTTTCACTGAGAGATAGAGAAGGTTCTGGAGCAAAACATAGGCCACTTATTATCCTGGAATTCCAGCGGAATCAGGATTCACGCTGGAAAAACTACTATGCGCGAAGGTGCGAGTTTCATTTTTATAGGACTTTCACTGGGAGATAGAGGCAGTTTTGGAGCAATATGCAGGATAATTTTATCCCGGAATTCCGTGGAATCCTTATTCACGCGGGAAAAACTCATATTCGGGAAATAGGTCGCGGGTTCAGATATTTATGGGACTTTCAGTGGAAGGTAGAGAAGGTTATGGAGCAGTATATAGGCTACTTTTTGTTCCGGACTTCCCGCGAGATCGAGATTTACACGGGAAAAACTCCCTCCACTCAACTGCTCTGTAGAAGTTGTGAAAAAATTCATTAAACATTTTCGCGCGCCAAAAATACTCGCACAATGCGAATTCTGTGGCATCCTACTAATATTATAAATGTGAAGATTTGTATGTTTGGTCCTCAATCACGAAAAAACGGATGAATGGCTTTGGATGAAATTTGGTACACGGATAGTTTATAACCCAGAATAACACAGGACACTTTTTATCCCGGAAATCCCGCGGGATCCGATTTTACGCGGGAAAAACTTCGACGAGTATGGGTATAGCTTCATAACAAACATATTAATATAAAAGTAACAAGGCTGTCTTTCCGAAAATCCCGCGGGATCGGGAGCTTATCCCGAAATTCCTACGGGAGCGAGACCTACGCGGCTGATACTTACGGGTCCCGAAGCGAAGCGAGGGCGGTTCGCTAGTATAATATATACTCAATGAGATCCACAGCACATAGAGAATTGTTGTTAACAATATATTACTATATCATCACTGTCATTATTTGTGAAACAATAGAGAGAATTTAAAGCATTTCAGTATCCTCAATGATAGATGGAATAAATAGCAAAGAAACAGTGAGCATTGTACAGAATTCCGTGTTAATTACAAGAAAAACATTGTGTAGAGGCAAGCTATAGATAGTAAGTTCTTTCATGGGCGCGCATCAATTATGTATGAGTCACTTCACTGCCTCTCTGCCTCACGCAGGGCTCCCCCGCCCGCCGCCCCCGCGCACGCGTTATTGTGTTCATTACATTTACCTAATTCAGGATGATATCATTTTGTGCTGTTTCCTCCTGGAAATGACTGAAACTACAGTATAATAGATTAATGTATTATCAGTTAATCAGTACCTATATATTGCAATAATAATATTGCAGTGGAGATTCATGAAGTAATGGTTATTTTAACAAACACGAAATTTCTTAGTATACGCAGAAAATTAGTTTTTAGGGTCATAGTGCTCAGTAATACAAAAATTTTGTGTAGGTAGTTACTTGCATGACAATAACAAAAGGTTATTTTAACTTTTCTCTTTACTCTTCCACCCTGCTTCTTTACTCTGCCACCTATAAATTTTTGAAGTGAATGTACTTTAACTACATACTTGCGAAAAATTTCATAGATTTCGTTACTTGTTTGAAATGGAAGTTGTGTAACAAGTTTCCTTAAACAGGAAGTTTTGTATTGAGTATAATAATATGTTTTGTAGATTGGTTATGGAATGGTTTAAAGTGAAATTTGTAAACAGAGTCATCGGAGTGGTAGGGAAAGATAAGAAAGAAAGTGAAACAGCTTTAAGTCATGACAACAAAAAAATATGGCGTAAAAAAAATTCATTTCGTATAAACGCACACTGTTTTTATGATTATTTGACTAGCGTCTTGTTATCTCTGGTCGCATCCTTATGTATGTAGAATGTAGGTAATACTGAGAGATAACACTCGAGTTGGGTAACTTGCACGTGCACTGACACTGCACTGACAATGCCGAGAATGTATGAAAGATTTGCCGGAACTGTGACGGAACGGTGACTTCACTGATATGTCTGAATCGACCCTTAGGGACTTAACAAGTGGAGCCGCCGGCGCCAGATCGAACGTACATATTGAACAGATTGTAATTATTGTTGTCGGGCAGATCGCGCGCGAGCACGGCATCCGCTTCATGGAGACGTCGGCCAAGTCCAACATCAACATCGACCGCGCGTTCTCGGAGCTGGCCGAGGCCATCCTGGACAAGACGGCGGGCCGCGAGGCCGACGCGGACCTGGCGCGCATCGCCGTGGAGCGCCGGCCCAGCCGCGCGCCGCCCGCCCGCGCCTGCTGCTCCTAGGCCGCTCCACTACCTCCCCCCCCCCCTACACCCCACACCGCCCCGCCCCGCCCAGCAAACATCCCGTGCAGTCCCCGAGCGTAAACATCAAATTCTCCCGCTGTGTAATCGCCAGTAACGCTGTCTCGGCCCCCACTTGCGGGACGAACTTAGCGCATATCAATGTAGTCATATAGTTTGGAAGGAAGTGCCGCGGTATCCGCTTTCGGAATTGTTAACGCATTGTACGCATCATCTCACGATGATAGTGCACCGCCCGCGCGCGTCCCTCAGCCGCGCCGATCCGAAGAGCGAGCCGCTGACCATGCACTATTCTATTACATTTCGTATGTATGCAATAATTAATAGAATCGTGCAGCGCAGGTTTATGCCCACGCCATGTACCTACCGTTAGCGGCAGCGGCGAGCATCCACTCGCAGTTTACTATACCACCCCACGCATCGCCTCCTTACTTATGTAGGGACCTGCCCGCCGCCGCCTCAGTTCCTCCCCACTCACTCAGTGTCGCTTCAACGGTGATGTTTCATTTTGTGAAGTCTCAAAGTGTATATCGTAGTCGTATTACCATGATTATTATTCTCGTCTTAGTTAGGTTTTTACTAGAGTGCTTTCGACCTTCTAGGGGTACAATATATCGCTTACCTGTCCTTGCGCCCTCTTCCGCGAGCGTCTAAGTAGAGTTCGGTGAAGATTTCCACTTTTCTATAGCTATATATTATTTCATCTAGTATATTTAAATGTTGTTAATGTAGCTTTAAGTGTAATACTTGTGCAATAAGGCAACGATACTATAATTTACGCGTGGCTTCGCTTGACGTGTATGTGAGATGTTCCAATTCGTTTTGTTCCCTGTGAACGCTGCGTCGTCACGGAACACATTATTGTTATATTATTGGTGGGAACTGTATTTGAATAATTATCCTCCCATACTTATCGAAGCTGAATCGGCTCGAGCCGACCGCGCATCGAAACACTGCTGGCGTATAGCCCGGGGGCAGGTGTCGATTGTATTGTAACACCTAATCCGACGACGACATTCAATTTTATTATTGTCTCTGCGTGGATGCGACCAGCGAACTGACGATACCCGAACCGAAGCGGGCGACGTCGCTCCTTGTAATGCTCCAGCCGATTTCGCGTCGCTATGTATGAGAATACCTCCAATGGGTCGCGCTACATTGGCATTTTGTACAAAGTGAAATGGCAAAAACTCGTTATGTTGGACATCTGTATTTAATGTTACGTAAGGTGTGATAAGTCTTCGAGTGCACATTAGAACTGGTACGGTGAAATTTTGCAATTTATTTATATTTTTAAGACAGAAATATATAGTTACTATAGTTGATCTATCTATGTACGTAAAAAAGTAAACTGTGACAACCTCTGTCATTTGCCGGTCTGTGCGCCGCGCGTCGCCGCCAGGCCGTCCCTCGGCGGGTGTCGTAGTCATTTTATGTTAATGATTAGCGAGTTGTTTACGTTATTCGATTGTAGTCAGTTATAATAATGGAGTCGGTGATGTCGACGGTTGCTTGAATCAGTTTATGAGATATACTTATATCAATACGATCTGTGTAACGATCTAATGTCGTGTGGCGCGAGGTCCCGCGGCCGCCGGCCGCCGGGCGCTCCGCCTCCCTTCTGTACTTACTGTGAACCCGCATTTGCGTCCCTTTTGTAACGTTTTGTATTTTTATATTATACCTAAAAATGTTTGTCTCCGCGTGTATCGCCTCATGCGACTCCCGCTTCATGAGAATTAAATGTCCCGAATACATTTCATTATTCATTGCGTATTATAGTGGGCTGCGACGAAACATCGAAGGGATGCGGGTCCTTCGGCGACCGCTTGCCGCCGGAGATCTCACCCGCTCTTTGTTGGCTATTTACTCTTAAAAATATTTAACACTTACGTTTATTTGTATGCTAGTTGTGTCGGTGTATCGTGGAGCGGCCCACACGTTTAGGTAATAGTTAAGATACTCGTGTGTTTCGATCAATAAAATAAGTATATCACTATTTTATCGTACGGTGTACCTACGTCTCGTCGGTTTTTACCCGCTTTTATAAATAAACATCGGCATTGTATATTATGTTCATAATAAACGACCTATCCTAAGTTAGTTTGTTATTTAACCCCATACCACCTACTGAACATGAACGGTGTTACCGACCGGACCGAGGCTAATATAGGCGGTCGGAAGGGTGATCAGTCATATCCAAGGGATGGATAACGATGCTCTGCGCTATGTACCTACTTAATAATCAATAATAATAGGTCAGTTGTGTTTACTCCGAAAATAATATTTATAATGGATAATTGTTGTCGGTGTTATCGCTAGGGCCGCTAACTTCAACAAGAGTATGGTACACATTACATTACGATTCTAGTAATAAAAAAGAGTATGATGTTGTTTTGAAGCATTTACTTATTTTAGGTAAAAAACCTATTTAATAGAGAATTATTAATACAAAAATCTATCAATTTCATTAGTTACATGTTGAATTATAAATTAAATTTTACATCTCTACCTGAAAGGCCATGGCGGCGCCCATCGCACTGGGATTCTAGGATAATACAAAGTGTAGCGTTATTAAATTAGGTTTGAGTTCATAAGCCCTCGCTCGTACTTTAGTGGATACGTAAATATAAAAGTAAGGTGGACAACCCTAGCGCACATGACCCTCGGCCCCGCTATCGGGCGGTCAGGGCCCGGGGCCGGCCACTATCGGCCTGGCAGTCCACTCCGCACAGTAGCGCGAGTGTACGAGTGTGCGAGTGCACAGTGTGCTGCAAGCAAAGGTTCGGTGGCTCAGTACCGAGCTCGCTAGTACTTTGACAATTATTCGTATCAGTTGTTGCTCTTCGACATGGGGCCCCTGCTGCGGGCTGCGCTGCTCCTCTGTTGCGTCACATCGGCTGCCTTCACCCAACGTAAGTATCTGTACCATATTTTAACGACACCATCCCTTTAAATTGCAGTACAATAACGCGTACTATCATGGTTTCGATCATTTTGATCAGACAGATATGTTTATTTCAAAGGCGGAGTTATAAAGATTTTAGGGGTTTAAGCTCGGTATTTTTCTACGCGATTCAGGAATTTTAGATCCGTAGACGAACGAGCGTAACCGACATAACTCGTGAATTAGCCGGCTATAGTGGCAACGAGCTGACAATGTAGGTCGAACGACCCATAACCGTTGGGGAACGAAGGTTCTCGAATAGAGGCCTGTCTCGGAAATAGGAGCATAGAAAGTTCCCGGACTAGGTGCAGGTCAAGCAGGTCACCTGAAGAAGATAGTGGGCGTCTGCTGGATTCAGAGTGGCCCTAATTAGGGGAGGACTATATCCAGCAGTGGGGACACCCAAAAGCTGATGGAGGAGTGGATGGACGTTGCGCCCAGGCCAGCGCTCACATCTCATTTTAATTTCAGCGGAGGGTACAGAGGATTGCGTGATCGAGCTGGAATGCGAGGAGTGCATCCCGGAGCACATGCCGCTGGTGACGTCGCACCGCGCGGCCAACGGCAGCGTGCGCGTGCGCGCGGGCGAGCGCGTGCGCCTGGCGTGCGGCGCGGGCCGCCTGGCCGCCTACCCGCTGCTGGCCGCGCTGGACGCCGCCTGCGAGGCGGGCCGCTTCCGCGTCGCCGACGACCTGCGCCTGCGCCACCTACTAGAACTCGGCTGCCAAGAGAGCGTGTTCGAGGACGTGCTGCACGAGGTATGCAGGATGCTCCCGTCTACCCGGATGGACAAATCCAATTAGACCCTAGTTGAAGGAGTTTTTACATTATAATTTATAGGACGATACTTTTCCATTATTTCGTCTGCCTATTCTGAGTGACTATCCTTCCTCGACGACTCCCAACAACTGTTATTCTTTGCGTTTGTCGCCGTCCCTTTCAATTCGTGCTATTTTATAACCAAAGTAGGTTTTGCAACCGAAATTGAAAAAACGAAAATTTGCGATTCACGTAATTATAGACGCCCGCTAATACATTCCAGGTGGAGGACTGCTCGCCGCCGCTGCAGGGGCGCGTGTACCGCGCGGCGGGCGCGGGCGGGCGGCA
The DNA here is from genome assembly GCA_905404135.1 of Hesperia comma. Taxonomy (NCBI): domain Eukaryota; kingdom Metazoa; phylum Arthropoda; class Insecta; order Lepidoptera; family Hesperiidae; genus Hesperia; species Hesperia comma. Next base: position 257,322 of record FR990026.1, on the reverse strand, counting down.
CCTGGCGGCCGTGTGCTACGACGCGGACCGCGGGCTGGCCGTGCGCGCGCAGTGCGGCGCCCGGCGCGCGCTGCGGCTACCACCGCATGAAGAACGCGGCGCCGGCTCGCCGCTGTCGCTGTTCGGCAACTTCAACCACATGTTCGACGCGGCGACGCGCGCGGCCGCCGAGCGCCTGTACGCGGACGACGCGCGCACCAACCGCCGCCTGCGCGAGCTGTTCCGCCCCGACGACGTCGCGTTCGGCGACCAGACGCTGACCGCCGCGCGCCTGCTCAGCCCGCACTACTTCGACGACCAGGACATGCGCGTGGCCGACTTCGTCTCCAACAAGGTGCGATTTCTCGCTATAGACCTAGAGACGAGGAAGCGCCTATCTCGACGGACGGTATCGATTATAACTGATAGACCGAGTTGAGCAGCTTCAGACGGAGTCAGGAGTCTGATGTGCGACTGCTGGGTTCGAATTTCACAGGCCCATGCTTCTGAGGATGCGATAACCCTTTTTATAGCACTAGATAATAATATGATATGATGACATGGTATGGCTTGCAGGTGGCGGCGTGGCGCAGCGTGGCGGCGGGCAACCTGCGGCACGTGCAGCGCGACGTGGCGCGGCTGCTGGCGCGCGCGCCGCACCTGCGCGTGCACGCCGGCACGCACGGCGTGGCCACGCTGCGCACCGACCACAACGCCACCGAGATCTTTCTCAAAGTTCGTGCTACTTATTTTTTTGGTCTTAAAATTTTCTTTAAAACCATGAGGCGGCGGAAAGTGACGGGCATTGAATCGCAGGGCGAGCGCTTCCCGGTCCCCAAGTACATCTGGACGGTGGTGCAGGAGGGGGGGCCGGGCGGGCGCGCGCTGGCCGTGTTCGTGCTGAACGAGCCGCTGGTGGCGGTGAGCGAGGTGCGCGCGGCCGTGCTGTGCGCCAGCGCGTGCGCGCGCGTGCCGTGGCTGCGGGCCACGCGGCGCGCGCGCCGCTACGAGACGCCGCTGCTCGGCCTCACCTTCTGCTGCGGCGCGCGCGACGCGGCCGCCGCCGCGCCCTCGCTGCCCGCCGCGCTGCGCGACACGCCGCCCGGCGACGCCGGTATGCTACTCGATCTATAGGATCCGTTCACACACACTGGCAACAGAGAAGGCAAATATTTTGTCACGATGGAAACAGTTTTGATTTAAGGTTTATTTTTGTACTAGCGGCCCGCCCGCGGTTTCACCCGCGTGGATCCCGTTCTCGTGGGAATATATGCATGTATTATACACAAAAACCTTCCTCTTGAATCACTCTACCTATTACAAAAAACCGTATCAAAATCCGTTGCGTAATTTTAAAGATATAAGCATACAGACAAACAGACAAACAAACAGACGGACAAAAATAGCGACTTTGTTTTATACTATGTAGTGATGTGCACTTTTGTCATTAGAATTGCGTACTCTTTCTAGCTCGCTCCGCTTTCAGATCTTTAGCAGCCGGTTTATGTAAAATAGTTAGCGGCTCCGCTCCGGCCAATTCCAAGCGTATCCAATCCAGTCTGTGTGAAAAAAAATGCGAGCCGATACTCTCTGAGCCGGTCTGTGTGAATGTGAACGGACTCCTAGTCGCAGGAACCTCGCCGTCGGTCTCCGACCGATCCAACCGTCCAATTCAGTGTGCGGGTTTATACGCGCGGATTAATTTCTTTCCTATATGTAAATTGTTTTTTTCGTCATATTTATTAAACATGTCTTATTTTTATTTTATTTTGTATGTTTTTATTTTTATTTATATTATTTTTTAAATATTAACTCTGTCTCTACCTACTGATTCCGGCCCCTTCATTTTACTTTGTCATTATTATTATTATGGTATCATAATGGTTCATGCAAAAAAGTTGTCTAAAGGAGAACTGCCATTTTTGACCCAGACCCGACATGAAAGAGACATATCCCAGTTTTTTTGTTATGTTGAGTATAATAAATATCTATTGTTGTTATATTCGAAATAAGTGGCTAACAACAAAATATTTCACTTTAAACTTTTGAATTTTTTCATACTAAAAAGAAATGTTTGATATTTATTTGCACAAAAAACGTGTAAAATAAAATAATGTTTGGATTATCCAGATGGCCTAAAGTTCTAGTAAATAATAATACGTAACTATTACGGTAGAACTCGCGGAATTTTTCCGCGACCGCCGCGGAAACGGAATTGCGTTACGGCGCACGTCGCGGAGCTAAAACGCGTCGTGAGTTTTTAGGTTGCTTTTATTTTATAACCATATATTTAAACTTCAAGTAAGTTATATCGATCGAGTTAAGGTTCATTTAATCTTCGAAGGTAAAGAATAAAGGTATCTACCATTAAAAATCTGGGAGCTTGATAGTGGAATACAATATTGATTGCTCTAATGGAGGTAAAAGTTTGTTCACTCTCTATGTTTCCTATTTTTATTAACTTTGGTCATTCTAAATTGATACAATTGCTATTAAGTGAAAAATAAATGGTTTTCAAATATTTCACCTTAGTAAAGTCAAATAGCTATAAATAGTTGTTAGCCACTGTTATTTAAAATACTGTTACTATATTTTTGTTGTATGTAATATAACAAAAAAACTGAGGTACTTTTCATTACTGTCGGGCCTGGGTAAATTTTCTATGGGCCATGGCAGTTCTCCTTTAAAAGAGTAATTTCCCTGTAAAAATATTTACTAGAACGCATTAACTCTAATGAAATGAGTATGATACCTTACATATACTGTACTATAGAATATTATACTTTAGGACACTAACACTACAAGTGCAATAATTTTGAATGAACCAACTAGTTCTAACTACTCCTGTAGTTCAGAATGTATTGTAAGATTGTGATGTATTGTAAAATAAAACAAACATAAAAAATGATACCGTATATTAAAGATAATATTGATTTTGCCTCTCCCCTTAATCCTTCTCAGCAATTGCCGTCAAGTGTCTGTCTATCTCACTCTCTGATAATACCCTGAAAATAGAAAAAAAATATAGATACTTTTGTAATCTGTATTCTTTCAATAACAATGACACATGTGACAGTCGAGGGAGTTCGCCCTCAAATGCGCGGGCTGATGTCAGCTTAGTTACAAAATTATGTGAGCTAAACTTGAACACAACATCCGTAGTTCCATACCTATTTATTATTTTCAAGGTAAGAAATACTAGTACTACTGAAAGCAGTCCCCCTGCCAGCGCCGAGCGGGCTGTCGGTGCCAGCCGCGGGTCCTACCAGTATAATATAGTAATACCAGTATATATAATGAACCAAACTAACCGGAACTTGGGGTCATCCTTGCTGACGACGCCCACCTCGATCTCCGACGACTTAAAGTCCACAGAGAGTACCTACAAATGAATGTTACATAGATTTTAGTTTCTTAATGTTTGTGGGTATATTTATTTTTAATTTTCTTATTACAGTTACTAGCTTCCGCCCGCAGGCTTCGCCCGCGTGGAATTCGTTTAAACCTCACCTACCTATTTCACTCCCTTCGGAGTGGAATTTCCAAAAATCCTCTCTTTTTGCTCCCCTACACTCCAAGGAACATACATGCCAAACTTCAGCTTCTTCCGTTCAGTACTTTTGCTTGTGCGTTGTCTGTCTGTCAGTCAGGTCAGTCACTCAGTAATGCAAGAGTTTTATATATATAGACTTAAAAAGACGATTGATCTCCCATTTCCCTAAAAGTGTCTGGTTACAAGAGACAAGAGTGGGTGCGTCACCTGCGAGAGGCAGGAGATGGCGAGCTGCACGGCGTCGTCGGGCGCGAGGTCGGCGCGCTTCTTGAGCTTCTTCTCCAGGTAGGCGTTGGCGTCCGTGGCCTTGGCGCCCGCCGCCGCCGCCGCGTACGAGCAGTAGTAGCCCGACGGGTCCGTCTTGTACACGCACGGGCCCGACTCCTCGTCGTACGCGATCAGCATCATGCCTGCACACCAGCACACCACCGTGTCTAATTCAAATATTTATTTCTTCCAAGTAGGTTTTTACAAACTCTTATCAAACGTCAAGTTACGCCATCGCTTCAACAAATCCCTACGGTGAGTGGTCTTGGAAGAAGAAGTGGCAAGAAACTCCCAAGGAGTCTTTTTTTTCTCTTTCTCCACTCACAGTTACAGTTGCACTTACTACTAAAATGTGTTGTGTGTGGTTCAAATGGATGCCAGTAACAAGCTCGGTTGACTCGCAAACAAGGATAGGTTACAACAAAACAAACAGATATTGTTTCTCTCGGTATGCCTACTTAGAAGTCACAATAACGATCTGCGTACATTTCATCAACACAACTCTGTTGAACTCATAGGAAGTGTAACCTAATACATTTAACTATTTGCTCAGTTGTGATTCGGCCAAAATTAAAATGAAAATAAATCTAAAGTTCGATCTTCAATATGAATTGAATCTGAGGAGAGTTAGAGTAGAATTGATACAGCATATCGTTGGTAGTGGATGGTATCGGTAATGGTACTCACTGCAGCCGAGCGGGCGCATCTCGGCGTTCTGCGTGTACACCTGCGAGATGTCGGCGATGCGGCGGCACAGCACGTGCGCCGGCACCTCGCTGCCGTACTTGTACTGCCAGTTGGCCGCCTCGTAGCGCGCGCGCTGCACCTGCGACTTGCTGTCCGCTGCAACATGGTTTACATGGTCTAAACTGAGATATTTGTACGGGATCATAAAGTGGATCAAATAGATTTGTGGCCCAGCAACGATGATAGCAATACTAATAGTTTGCTACTCATAAGTATTAATTACTACCTGTTGCCTGTAGCTTGGCCTAAGTGGTAGTACTATTAACTGATTTTCAAACAAACATACCTCTTAAGGATTGATTTACCACTATAGTTGAAACAGTCACACACAATACCACAAAACAACAATTTGTAATTGGCAGAATTTGATAATTACAAACTTCCAACCTTCGTTTTATAACATTGAAGAGGAGAAATATGACAAAATAATCTCTCTTCGCAAACATCTACTGACTGTGAAGTTCTTCCTTGCCAATTTTCATCAAAGTCAAGTAAAATTAAATTAAGCTATATGATAAGTGCTGTAGGTTGGTAGTTTGACATAGACTAACCAATCATGCCCGTCATGACGCAGCCAATGCGGGTTGTGAGAGGGAAGAGGTGTGTGACGGAGGCAGGGTCCAGCAGGCGGTCGGGCACCTTGCGCTGCGCCGCCACCACCGCGCTCTCCGCGCCGCGCAGCGCCACCGACGTCAGCCCTCCCTGGTTGATCGCCTTCAGCGCATACTCTGTGCAACCATTCATTAACTTAGGTTATTGTATTCTAATAATGATGATCGCTTATTGGCAGACACACTGCCGTTGTTATGACGAGTCTCATTTATAATAACAGATTCTTTCAATGGTATAACAATGATCAAGCCTCATCAGTCACCTATGTGTAAACTGAAACATTCTATGCCAATACTGAAGTAATAAAGAAAAAAAAATTATACGAATATACATACAATACAAATAACTGTTATAAACGAATAAACAATGTAACTACAACGTAAGCTGTTAAAAAATCTATGTGAACGAACAGACAAGGTTAAGTGAATTCTTGAATGTATTCCTATGATTTTAAAAGTATCAATTCAAGACCATGGAAATTTACTAGCAAAATAAGTTATTGAACAATATCATTACATTTATCATCAAGAAAGCCAGAAATACAAGGATAGTAAAAAAAATTGTGAAGTTTTTGAGCAACTTACCGACTTGATAAAGTCTGCCTTCGGGAGAAAAAATTGTAATATGCCTATCGAAACCAGCACTGCTTTCGCGAGCCATTTTATTTTAAATTGCTGAGTTGCTAAATAAATACAAATTCACTATTCAGTCCTTTTAGATAGAAATAGAATGCAAGTACCAATATTCCTAACTTATTTATTGTGAGAATGACAGACAAAAACCGGGTTTTTAATTTTTAACAATGTCATGTCATGCATGAGTTAGTTTCCATTTCCCTATTTCATGTATTTTCTTTCTATTTTAGGTCCAAAATATATTTAGCCAATGAACTACGTTGAGTCGACTTTAATAACCAATCAGCAACAAGAGTTTTTATGATTTTGTATTCACCATAGACAAAAACATGTTTTCTTTGGCTTATCTTTAAAAATCACTGATTATGAATAAAACAATAAAAACAGTATTAAAAATATAATTTTTATTCAATTTTTATAATTAAATTATATTAAAACTTGTATTGAACATTGACATAAATACACTATCTTGTCTATGCCTTACTAATATTTATTCCAGCTGGTTAATTATCTGTTTATCAGTAGTTGTCTGTGTGGTGTAGCGAGAGGTTGTGTGATTTTGACTTTTGAGTTTGATTTGAATTTATTTTAACGTTCAGTTGTGTTTCTTTTTATTTTAAATTAAAAGTTAGTGTACATAGAGAGATTTATAACAAAATAATAGAAATTTGTCAGAATTATTTATACAACAAGCTAATTTTAGTATTAACAACAATGCAAGAAACCGTTACGAATACAAACGAGAGGAAATCCCTGTTTTCCTCGTTCCTGGAGGTGTTGGAGGCACGGGAGAAGCAGGTTCAAGCTGACCGCCAGCTGCAGGAGGAGAGGTATCAGCGGAGGGCCCAGAGGATCTATGACTTCCACGGTAAGCCCGCTAATTAAATTGTAAATAAACATAAACAGCACTAAGTCGGTCGCGCAGTAGGTCTCTTGAATCTTGAACTAAATCACAGTATCAAACAATGATAATTATTAGCAAGTTAGTGACGGTAATTAAATTAAGCTTATTTTATTCTGCACTGTGACAACTGTGATTGTGTTCACAGCTTAAATACATATAAATGTTGTGTTTAATTTGTTAAGAATACAACAGAAAAAAGCAGAGAAAGTTCCAAATAATTTCGTTATTAATTATTTTTGATATGGATGCCATGACTGAAAATTATGATAAAGATTGCTGAGGGGGTGCATTTACATTTATCACAATTTATTAATTACTATGTACCTAGGTATATTGTATAAAGTGAGGACACAAATTATAAGAAATACTAAATTTATAATTACTGCAAAATTATATATTATTATGATGATTCAAAAAATTCTACTGTAGAAAAAGTAGTACTGTAGTAAATTTCCGCTTTATTATTATTGTTTATTTATTGTATTGCATACAGTGCTATATTCTTACTACGAATCTACTCATGTATTTCTGCACAGATGCATTTTAATGGTCTACGAAGGTATATTATGGTGTCTGCATAATGACACTATTATGATGATGACCGGACATTTGATGGTTTGCTTATAGTTACTCCAGTATTCCTGTTAAGTGCATGATTATGTTTCTCGGTTCTGTAAGTACTATAATTGTTAAGTGTATTGAAAAAATACCCACATAAATAAAATTATTTTTCTTTGGATTACCAATTTAAATGGAACTGTGGCTGTCTTTGTAATTTAATTTTTTGGGGAATCATAGCCTAGTTGTTGGCTTACTGTGACATAAAATATTTAATCAATTCAAACAGATGGTCGTGCTCCAAGTGTTTATGAAGGCTGCATGGTAGGGCTGGTTCTGAAGGTCAGCGGGGTTCCTCAGATCGGCAGCAGCGGGAGGCGGTGGAGCTGCGGCGCTGCCTGGACTACGTGTCGCAGCACGCGCACGTGCTGGAGAGCGTGCTGCGCGGCGCGGGCGGCGCGGGGGGCGCGGGCGGGGGCGAGGTCCCGCTGAGCGCCGCGCTGGTGCGCCAGGCCGCCGCGCTGCAGCGCTGCATGGCGCAGTGCGTGGCCAACGCCGCGCGCATCCGCACCCTGCTCACCGCCGCGCACCAGCCGCAGATGGACACCATGCTTGCCAAAATGGTAAGTCTTGTATGTATGTGCTGATTCTGTAGCTGCCGACCTCGTCCACGTGGAGAGGGTCAACTGCAAACTAAATGACAGTCTATCCTAATTTGTCCACTGACCACACTCATCATTGTACGAGTATGTCTCCCCAACACCAACTACAAGCGTACAAGCGTACGTCAGGTGTAACTTGTGTAATAGCCTAATAGCACGAAGGTTGTCAGTAGTCGCCACAAAGGCACGAGCGAACGACACTCAAAATGGGGTGTTTGCCAATCTTTACACGTCTGCGTCGATAGCTACCATTGATGGAGAGGTTACAAGAACCTCAATAATAATAAATGACTTATGACTTGTCACCTCGTCGTGGTACTTTGACGTTGAGGAAGCCATGGTCGGCGGTGACGCCCCTACGCTTGATCCCTCCGAGAGTCATCTTCCTAAATAATACTCGTCCAGACAGTTAATTCAATTGAAGTGACAAGTACTGTAATTATTTCAATTATGTACTTGCACAATTGAGTCTGATTAAAACATTTTTGCAACTCCTCGATGTTATACTAACGAATTTCATTACTTTTTGTAATGTGGTGAAAGACGAATCGTGCCGTTATGATTACTTTACATATTTACGTAAACCCGTATTGTCGAGTATACTTGCATCATGCGTGCTTGGCTAGGTCTCCCTAATGGAAATGGATGTGTACCGCTCACTTCCACGGTAGTGACGGTGGCTCGTTCTCATTAGTTCAACTGATTGTTCCACCTTTGACCTAGTCGATACCTATGATGTTAAAATTCCAAGCTATTAAGCATTGTATGTTTGTTGATATGCTCGTCGAAGGGCGGCAGTAATCACGCTTCATTTGCTTTCACGACTGACATATTTATAAACGTCTGTTATCGATAGAATCAAAATACACAACTGAATAATAACGAAGTTTACGAGCTATTAATATTATCGCCGTTCAATCACATCGCGAACTGATATTTACATAGGAATTGACACACATTGCTGTGTAATCTGATTGTGTCGTAGTCGATAGCGCGGCGCCGGCGCCGCACCGGTATGTATCATGCTGGCGCTGCACACACTGCGGCCCTCCGATCTTCCGACGCTGCTTATTCAGCTGATCAATTTGCTATTATTATTATTACGCATTCGTATCGCCTATATAATGTCTTTTATGAATTTTATACGTTCAGCTGGTAATATAACAGGCCGCGGTTTTTGCCGTGCGTTACATCATGTTCGGTGCGGTTGGTGCCTGGTTTTATTTGTCGCTTCTGGCTCCAGCGCATATCTTGCATAACGGTAGTCTTCAATGAGATGACAATAGTCTCCGCAGAATAGTTCTTACATTTGACAACTTTCTCAGAATGTTTTATGTAGATAGGTACTAAAAACTTAAATTTTGTAGGCATTATGATTTACTATTGTTTTGGCAGACTGGTCGGTGAAGTATGAAACTATCGCGGCACTCATTATATCTTTTCAAAGTTATCCTATCAGTAGCAGAAATATAAAAATAAATAAGAAATCTGCTACAGTGGACCACGTTATTGAAATAGGTGCCAAGCATTAGATCGTGTTGCCTAGCCCAGTGACGATCTCTATTTGTACGGTAGGTAGAGCGATCCATTTAATTTGAACAGTTTGACACCAACGTTTCAAATTAAATTTATGTCAGCTAAAGTAAAGCTAAAGTACCTACCTACAAAGGAAGTTAAATCGTGTATATTGGATTCACGTTTGTATTAAGTTCTTAGGCTACAGGTGCGTAGGCAATAATTCAAAATAATAACTATTCGACAGAACTATACAGGTATCTACCTAAATTTAACAGAGCTTCGACAGAGGTTTGACATAATATAAATACGAGTATGTAGGTACTCAACCACTGGACTAGCACACCGCTCCCTGTAAGTCTGCGAGCGTATTAGTTATTTATAAAATGTTACAATGCAAAGAGTTTCATTGTTATAAAAAGACTACTTAAGATTGAGAGTACTCCGAGACAAGGTTAAATAGATCGCCGATGACCTTCACTCTTCAGAAGCTGTCTAATTAAGAGTCGTATGGGTTTGACGCATCCAGCCTTACGTAACACCAGCGTGCATAACGACCGATCCGATAGCCAGAAGCCGGTTGGTCTGGTTTATATGCATGAGTATCAAGTCCCGGAGTCGTGCACTCCACGCTCTGGCGTTATTCAGCGCGGGAACTGTGCAGTTGCTAGCGCTTCGCGTGCTCGGCCTAATTGCCGGCCCAACTTGACCAATTTACACACCCACCACTTTCAGTTTCCAGCTAAAACACCTACTCGATGTCGTCGACCGATTAATGACTCGTTATGGTCGAGCATTGTCCGCGCCGATGTTTGATTTAGTGCGCAACGCTCGATTCTAGGCTACGCGTTAAATCGGGCCGAGCGTAACCGACCCCCATTATGTTTAATTGAAACGAGGAGGCCGAAACTTAAAAATGATGTTCTTCTAACGTTTATAAGCGGTCGTCGCTGTAAGCATAAGGATACGAAGAGACTTCTTATTTGGCACGTACTCAAACGTCGCCCGCAGCCAGGACTCTTTCTTACAAACGAACTGCGTTTAATTCCCTTTTAACGAATAAAGTTATATTGTAATCACTTATATTGTTTGTTGACTAATCAACAAAGAAATCTTTGAACGGTTGCGAACATTATTTGCGTTATTTAGATGGAGTTATCAGTTCTCACGAGTGCAGTGAGGCAAGCGAGAGTCCATAGAATTAACTTTTTGCTCATAATAACTATTGTACTGAGCCGCAATTGTTCGATGTTCTCACTATTCTTTTGGTATTTGTTAATACCTCTATTAATAAGATATTTCCTCAATTGAACGTATACCCATTGAAATCAATTTCTAACGTTACATCACTAAACTTTAGTTCTTTTTAAAACCTGTCTGCGAAGAGTTCTTCTGCTACAAATGAATGGCACATAGGCATAGGTACTTAATAATTTTTACGACTGCTTTAGTCGACGTCTCGGTTTGGTCGGTGGTTACATCGAGCGAATCGCCTTTTGTGTGCCCGGCAATCTTATTCGTCGAGTGCGATTCTACTGTTCACTGCCATTGGTGCTGGCTGTCGTATCTTAGCGTCATTTATGGACTACGATAGGAATATACATTTACTTACAATATGTACGTATATCAACGATTTCGCTTCTACTCAAGCGATATATCTGGTTATGGTACGTGGTACCCGCTAGCTCGTTGCAAACATCGAATGTTAGGTTTGGATGACACCTACTTGGCATGTTTATAATTGATATGGGCGCGAAATAAGTACATTTTTTCCCCTCACGGTATGAGTGAAACTTATAGAAGTTCAATGAAAAGGTTGTGAAATGAAACCATTACAATAAATAAAAAACTTTGTTGACCAAATTTGTCCCCTTAAGCGAGTTACATCTGAATAAGCCTTTACAGATATAAAGATCTGTCGGTCCGCCCGGCTATTGTTATAAGTTGCAGCGGCTACGCATAATATAATGATGTAGTCGATGTCAAGTTTTTCGTAATAAGTGGTTCTTGACCACCTCCAGGAGTATTTCACGTGCCTGGTTCCACTGCCGCCCCGTCGTGAGCCGCGGCTCGCACGACGTTCGTGATGATGAAATCGAAGTGTAAAAGCTTCCACTGAATATTACTTGACGTTTTTTATTTATTATAGCTTGGAGCGGATAACCTTGCCGAAGGTTGACTCCTATAGTGTTGTAAAGTTCATCAAACTCGGTGGCCTCGCCCCCGAGCCAGCGCTACTACACTGTGAATACCTACGTTACGAGCTTACGAGACAAATAAATTAAAATTTAATACATAAGTAATGCCTTGGAAAATGTCCGACGGTTTCTCTCATGAAAAAAATGTTATTATCGTTGATCGTTTAAAATGTAATGATAGGCGGCTTCTTTTCCGTGTTGAAAATCGTGACAGACACAAACGATGTTGTTTTTCGAGCGTTGTGCTGACGCGAATGAACAGCCAACACGAAAACCTATAAACATGTGCGTATTGAGTGAATTTAATGTAAGCAGTTGTGCATCATGTTGTCCAAAGTATGTCAAGTGTGGCGACTGTTTTTACACGACGTGTGACCGGGCCGCCGCGGCTGGCACCCGCCCAGCGACCCGGCCCGCCGAGGGCACTGTCATTACTATGCGCCCTAATGAGGACGTAGTGCTTTAAGTGCTGATTGTCTTTGTGACAAACTCATTACAAGTTGCAAAATCACTCCTGGAATCATTGGGACTTTGTAAAGAACACGAACGTCCGGCTTGCTCTGAGTAGGTACGTGTTAAAATATTGTATGCGGAGGTTGTTAGCTGCTTAGATAGGCAAAAAACTGCCGAGCACGGCCAAGCCGTCGGGTTACGTAGTTACGACGTTATTGATGTGCGCTGATAAGGCTGATGGTTCCAAATCAACCGCGAAATGTATTTCTTGTAAACGCATCGATCGTTCTTTGTCCATTATTTCTTGTTAGTTTGCCGTGTTGAAAATTTTGTTGTCTTCGGGCGTGTCAACTATTAAGTCTTCATGTCGACGGAAAAATGTAGAGTACCTGTACATACAACACAACGTCTCTTCAGTGTTACAAATTCGTTGTTCGTCAAAGGCCGCACAGTATCTAGGAGCTCTCTTCCCCAAAGAGTACCGTACGTGTGGGGCGGGATGCAGCGAAGTAGGCCGCCGGCCGCTAAGTAGACCACGCTCTAATGGACATTTGTAAAGATTCGCTGCCTTTATTAGTGGTCAGCACGTCAGTCCGGGGAGGCAGTGTTTTAGGACCGTCTGCAATCATGTCACCTCGTGTAATTTGGTCATTTGAAGACCGTGTTAGCTTAGCAGATCTCAAAATGAGTGTGTTACACTCTCTCTTAGTTAGATGTTCAGGAACAACTCAGATAATCTTACTCATTATCTACGGATCAAGATTAGAACTAAATGGAAGTTTCAGATTCGGATATTCGTGTTGGCCACTAATTTGCACGAGTTTTTTGGTCAATCATACTGTTGAACTGGAATCAGCCAATATGTGGGTTAGGTACCTACCGTGGTCAGTAGGTACTACATAGGTACTACCTAGGTACTCGTACATTGCTAGCAAGTTGAAAGCTGGTATAGTGGTTGCGATAGCTACAATTTGTGACAATTAAAGCCATCATTATGTGGATACACGCAGTTTTGCGTAGCTAACTTTCTTGTCACTGAACCTAGCTCGGCTATAGCTGCGTCGTAATATCACGGCGCGCGGCCAGCTTAGAGTTCAACTCCCGAGCCGAGAAACCGCCGAGAAACCCGTTTACAAACGATACGCCTATATAACTTCTAAGCAGCTTTTACTCGGCTGGCTGCGCTCCGACGGGCTCGGGTTACCGTAGTCCGCGCTACTACGCCGTACATTGCGCGCGCTACTGGGATGCGGGCGGCGAACGCCCGTGGTCGGCGGGCGATGGACTGCCTGCTCTACGAGGCGGGCTACGTGTCGCGCCGCAGCCGCGGGTCGTCTGTCACCGATGCTGGTATATTAAGTTAGCTGTTTACCGGTTACTTCCTGGCCGCGTAAAGGCTCGTGCCGGTGATTACGGCTAGGGCTGCGGCGAACGGCACGTTAAATGTCTTCAGTTAGAGAAACCCGCTTTCTAATTTTATAATATCTATATCGGTATGTACCCAACCTCATACACCACTCTACCAATATCAGCTATAAGCTGTATTAACCAGCACATATGGGCCTCCAATACCAACATATCCATAAAAAGCATCGATATAACCAAAAACTGATAGAACGATTAGTGCAAAATGGTATTTTTATGGCAGATTAAGAGCATCCATAAAGTACGTCCCTACTTCACTACATTACGCTTTGTGATGAACTATTTCAATCATGACGCGTTGCACATAAGCGTGTTAACGCAAGATCTCTCCGAATTATAGAACTGGGGCTTAGAAAGGTTTTCGTCCACAAACCTGCTTCCCTCAGTTCTCTGTAACATTCTCGCAAAGAACAGTAATTAGGATTTTTGGTTTTTCAAAATCGCATCAATTATTCCATTTGAATATAAAATATTTCTCAATTCTTCGTCTGTTGTGTTGTGACCCTCTGTGGCAATCGCTGCACAGTCGGGTGCAAATTTAAAAGAGTTCCGCAATGGTAAATACAATAAATGCGGTACACAGTGACACAGTAACTAAAAATAATTACCAGCAGGAGGTGGGAGGGTAGGAGGTAGCGAGGGCGAGAAATCGCTCGCTAATTGCCGCCCTCGACCTGCTCGCTGCTCACTCCACTACACCTCGAATCGGTTAATTACATTCAATAATTGACTAAAACATTAACTACGCGTTCTTGTTAGTATTGGTTATAATAATTATATGTCGTTGTGTTTGTACATAGCGAAAATAAATCGGTTCGAATGGTTTAAAGCTCGACAGAACAGCCGGCCGATACCGAGCGGCGAAGGTTTGTGTGTTATTGTTACGGAAGTGCATTTCCTCCACAAACGAGTACAAAAAGTACTTACCTATGATCTCCAATATCAGCAAGTGTGTGGTTGTGATGTGGGACACTAGGATTTTAGTTAATTTTCATCGGCTCCAATTACAACACGATGTGCTAAATTCGGTATTATTGCACAGTCGGTCGGCCCGAGCCTCAAACGGTCAAAGTCAAATTGCCTTACTACTAGGTAGGTACTTACTAGACTAGCTCCCGTAGAAAATAAAATATTACTACAACTGAGCACAAGAAAAATTGAGCCATAAAAATGTAACACCGTAAATATATCAGTGTTGTAATGCTTAGAAAAAATTAGTAGAAATGTTTCGGAATCTTGTACATAGTTGTAACTGCACGTGTCTATCGAAGCGAGGCGAGGACGGATTACTGGTTATTAATGATTTTACAGTAGGATACCCAGTAGCCACCCATCCGAGAAGTCTACCTTCGAGTTACCTAAACAGCGTAAAGTAACGTGATACAGACACCACGAAGCAATAACCGTTTCTGTCATACCTAGCTAACAGGAATCGGAAGTATTATAAGTACTCGTATAATCATCAAGAATTGACATTGCAGTTATGAAGATCGGTAACTATGGCTACATAGGTCAGCGGCGGCTAATGGGTGGTTTGGCGGATACACTTCTTAACCCATTTCTTACACGAGGAAAGTAGTAAATTGCTGAGCTGTATCATCCATCACAATTTGCACGCCCGGGTCGTGACGCCGCGGAGCCGCCGCGCCGGCAGAGTATGATAGGTAGGCAGTGCCGACTGCCGGCACTGCTGATAATACTTAATAACACACAATCTAGCAAATGAGACGCGGTCCGGCTCCGAACAATTTTGGAGTTGATTGATACCATAAAATAATTAACAAAAAACTATTTTGACCTTCCTGCGTTTTTCTCAGCAATAAAAAATGACAATTATCGTTACGGAGGTTGTGCGGCGGAGGCTCGCGGAGGACCATTAGCCGTGAATCGGTCGTGAGTGGTGACCTCGATCAGCGGACAATGCAATGAATCATGTGTGCGATCTTACAATGATATTATTAAGCGAAATAAAATTTCAATAGAGGAAGTAACTAATGATCCATCCTTTTCCGCTTCTACGATTTCTCCTATTCTTGTTGATCAGTTAGTCGCCGATGATTTCTTTATAGACTTTTATGAATAGACTTTTAGACTCGGAAGTTATCTCTTGAGCAGAGAGTTCCCTTCAGTTTCGAGGACATGCTTGTCGGTAGAGCCTAACTAGATCCGCAGGAGAGTTACGTTATGGTGGAAGGCCTGCAGGCTCTCCGTACAACCTATCAGACGACCTGGCGACGGCGACCGGGCGGGCGAGCGGCGATCACGTCGCGTTGAATAGCCTCGTTCGGGTTTCAGCGCGGGTTCGCCGCGGCCCGTATCGATGTCTGCGGTCGGCGGCCGGGGGCGGCGCGCCGCACGACGGATCGTGTTATCCTCTCGGCGTTTAGCTATCGAGAACGCATTAGCCGTTCAATCGCCATACTTCTCTCACTATCTATATCCATATTTTACTTGCGATCACATATGCCTTGGCGGCACCTGATAACTACGTAACGTAATAGATGTAAGCGATGACGTTACATTCTAGTTCTACTGACATAATTATCTTATCGACGGCAACAATAAAATGTTCAATGAAAGGTGCGCGTGCGCCGAGTCCGCTGACCTACAATGATTGCGGTGATTGAGGCTAATCGGAGAGTAATGTTTTGGCGACGGCGCGGGCGACGGTGATCCGCCCGGCTTAATAGAGCACGATTGAAAAGAGAATCTAGGCAAGCTCGCAGGTCACGGTGACCCGGGCGGGTGGACGATGAAATCACACGCCGGCTCCATTAAGCGAGATGGCCAATTGAGCCGGGGGCAATTATGGCGTTAACGTATTAATGTATTTACCGGCGCGACCAAGTAGGGCGTCGGCGGGGCGCGGGACGCGGGGGGCGGCGCGGCGCTGATTGATCGTTGACAGCCGCGACATGTGATAGGGTGACAGGGGTCACCGAGGAAGTGCATATAATTGCGCTTGGCGGGCCGACTGGGGGGTCAGCCGTGATCTCCGCCAATCGAAGGGGGCACTGATTGAATCGACAGACGGACGTTGTAGATTGACGTGACTCACGTACGAAGTGTACGTGTATGTCACTGTGAGGACTTATTCATTATGAAATATAGACAAGACGTCACAATTGACAAGGATTTGGAAAAAGGAACCGAAGGTAGATAGACTAAGTTGAATTAGAATGTGTCGTCGGGCGTTTTATTACTTAATTTACGCAATATCCATTCAACTTATTGAAATCTTTAAAATAACTGGAATAGCCGGTTTTCGTCGACACTTCAAGGTCGCCTATCGCACATTGTGCGCGTAGTAACAAGAGAATCGTGCATAGAAAATTAGGCGAACAAACGAATTCCGAATTAAGTACCTTTGATGAATTAGTAATTGAACAAGAAGATCATCAGTGTGCATAGGGCGGCGCCGGGCGCCTGCACCCGCGCGGCGCGGCGCGGCGTCGCTACAGTACCGACGACTGTAATAATATTATTACGGTTACACTGTTTTTTAATATCAAATTGATGCTATACCTATCAATCTTAGCGTAATACACAAGTTTAAACTGATATCATATATCAATATTAACATAAATTCTACTTTTCAAATGGTGTCGATGTTCGCGAATGACTCAAACAAAGATCGCAACATTCACAACGGCTAATGAATAAAGTATGCGTCAAAGTAGGTGTGGGAAAATAATATAACTTAATTCAAATCTAAAAATACTTTGGTACCTCCGCGCTTCCATTTGGATGAGGAGAGCATTGTATTATTTTTTATTCGCCGCGATACATTTCGCGGAAATTCAAGAAGGAGAAAGGAGACCTAAATTATTTTGCGGCCGCTTGTCTGCGCGGTCGCATGTGTGGTATTCTGGTATTACGTTCACGCTCGTGTGGATCCATTCTATAAATTACTCATTCGAATAGTTGATCCTTTGAGCCAACTGTAAATCTCGTCGCTATTTTTCAGATAATACGTCATTTTAAGTGGCTTCAAAAAAGAAGGAGGTTCTCAATTCGACCGCCTATTACTACATGCTTTTTGTGTGAGCGTCTTCTCGGATTTTTTCGCCTTTTATTACCTACTACTACTAGTGGACCCGGCAGACGTCGTGATGCAACATAATATATTATTAAGTAGACGACCTCCCTTCGCTTTCGGAGACTTATGCTCGTAGCGTGATGTTATATTATAGCCTATAGCCTTCCTCAATAAATGGACTATTAAAAAAAAATTTTCAAATCGGATCAATTCTGTACCGTCAGTGAAAAACAGTATAAGTCTAAAATATGAAATGTTGGGAAATTCAAAAAGAAGTTTTAAAATTTTCGAAAAATTATTACTTCGTCAGTATTTCATGTAGAGTGTTGAATGAAAGCTCAATAGTTAGTGTTTATCAAACAGTTTTTCAATATTTAATTATTTTTTATCCATCTTGGTTTTTGAAATTTGAAATTAAAAAAAAATGCGAGTTGTATC
Organism: Hesperia comma; assembly: GCA_905404135.1. Classification (NCBI taxonomy): domain Eukaryota; kingdom Metazoa; phylum Arthropoda; class Insecta; order Lepidoptera; family Hesperiidae; genus Hesperia; species Hesperia comma. The sequence goes on along the minus strand of FR990026.1, from coordinate 239,337 downwards.
ACTAGACACGAATTTTACTTTTGTGTTTAATGATGTAAATTGATTTGTATCAATTTACACGTGGCTTCTATATGGAGATTAAGAATACAAGTCGCGAATAAAAACGATTTTTTGAACAATTAAAAGACACAATCAAAATTATGTAAAACAAATTTTGTAAAAAATTATGCCATACAAAGGATGTTTACATAATTTTTTAGATAACAGAGACTTTTTTAAAGTTATATTGGTTTACACCAAAATATTTATGTATTTTTCTGTGTAAAATGTGCAGATTGGCAACAAAAACTGAAAATTTTTAATTATCAAACAAAAATGAACTCCCCGTCTCAAAGAGTAGGTACATAAAGTGAGTCATGCTCATGCCTACAAAATAAAAAGAGAGCCTTTTTTCTTTCGCATAGTAGGTATACTATAGTATACTAGGTTTCGTATAGTAGGTACACTATCATGAGACCTGTCGTAATGTATCATGGATCAGAAAGTTGGGCTGCAAAGAGGACGGATGAGGGACGATTGCATGTGGCGGAGATGAGAATGTTAAGGTGGATGTGTGGAGTGACGCGAATAGTAAGAAATTAATATATTAGAGGAAGTCTGAGAGTAGCACTAATAACCGAAAAGTTGAAAGGGAACAGAATGTCGTGGTATGGGGCATGTCACGAAGCGAATGGATACTTATGTGACGAGAAGAGAGATGGATATGAATGTACATGGACGGAGGGGACGAGAAAGATCAAAAAAAAGATGGATCGATTGTGTGAAAGAAGATGGAAAACAAGAGAGTTAGGGCTTGTTTCACCACTTCCTGATAAAGTCCCTAATAGTTAATTAGGAACTTATTTTCCATATAAATTACAACTTTCGTTCCACTAGTTTCGGATAGAACTATCTGGCAGATTAACTGTCGGATAAGTTATCAGCGCTTCAAATGACTGATAAAGACGTTATTTGGCAGATATCACTGGCGTTTAGTTTCTCTGAATGGATCGATATTCAAAAATGAAGCAAAGGTTACAAATCTTACATATTTCGATTTACATGGTCAAAATATACTTGCAAATATATAAAAAGAGTTAACTTGAATTATTTTTAACTAAAAGTATTTGATTACTTAAGTTTTTATAATTTTTCTCAAGTGACGAAAGTTTACGTAGTAGTAACGAAAGGCAATGTGGTGGATAGTGGTAACTGCCATATAACTATCTCACACTTTATCAGGAAGTGGTGAAACAAGTTCTTAATGTCTAGATGACGACTGATAAGGCAGAGTAAAAGAAAAGAACATGTTGCGCCGACCAAAAATAAAATAGGCATAATGAGCACGAGAAAGAAGAAATCAAATTAGCCTTTATAAGAGCAGTAGGATATAGCAAAACGAAATCACTCTTAATAGTCACTACTCATTATATTATTATGTAACAGACTATATAATAATCTTCATTAAACTAATACAAGTAGGTAGAGTTGTATTAGTTTACACAATCTTAATAGTCACAAACTAAGTAATAATCTACAGACTTAAAACTAATACAAGTACAGTTGTATTAGTTAACACAAACTTAATTGTTAAACTAATTTTGTGAATTAAAATAAAACATAATTTATATCAGTTTACACGTTTATAAGGTAGCGAAGAAATATTTTATAATAATATAAGTAAAGTTATGTGACAGCCCTGGCGTATCACCTCGCAAAACAATAAACAATAGGGGCCATAAACATGTCGAGTCAACAATAGAACAATAGCGCGCTTGCCCGTACGCACGACGCTTCGACCATTACGGCAATAGTCATACGGGCGAAACTCGGTTGCAAGGAACGTTCTCGAATTTTATACGAATCGGGTCCGTCCGGAATTAGCGAGAAAGTTCTGGATTGGCGTGAATGGTGCGTGAGTGGTATAAAAAGGGGCGATCGATCAAGTGCGGACATTCTAGTTTCGGAAGCGAAACCAGGAAGATACCAGCGATACCTACGAGCGATACCAGTGAAAAGTGAAGTGATTTCTACGGGCGATACAGTGTTCGACGAGTGTGTTTACGAGTACCTACGTGCATAGTGTTGTGGTGTGTACTGTGTACAGTGTGTAATTTGTGTATCTACGAGTTCAATAAAGTCTTTGTGGTACATTGTGGCATTTTCTCGAACCCATTACTCCTGACACGTAACAATTGGTGTCAGAAGTGGGATGCCTGTAGTACCGCAGAGTGAAGAAGGGATTCGGACGCGACGGCAGACGGCATTGGATGCCGCGCGGATGGAGTCGCCGGGTCGTGACCGCACAGAAACGGAGGCCACCGCTGAACCTTCGGCTAGATCAGCTGCATCAGCACCTACACCGAGTGCATTTGATATGGCCTCCTTACTAGCCGCCATACAGCGGAGCCAGTGCGAAGCAATGGAGCGCCTGGAAAATAAACTATTGGGGAGCCAACGCGAAGCAATGGACAGCCTGCGCGAAGACATAAAGAGCCAGCGCAAAACCATGGAGGCAATCGACGCAAAGCTGGATGGTTTCCAGGGAGATTTGAACGTCGTGAAGGAGGACCTGGAATTGGTAAAGGTGCGTACATCCGAGCACGACCAAGCCCTCAAAAGCCATGACGCATCAATCAACAGCCTCAGTGCGTCGGTAAACTTCCACGAAACTAGGCTCGTGGATTTGGACAACAAGCTGCAAAAAATAAGGATTATGGGCACGGCAGCAACCACTTCATGCTCTGGGGCGCCGAAATTTAAGGTCCCAAGTTTCGACGGCACGACCTCATGGACGGCGTTCAGGCACCAGTTCGAGGTAGTTGCAAGTGGGAATGGCTGGGAAGACGAGCACTCGTTGGCGGCACTCACCCTAGCTCTACGAGGAGAGGCACTGCTGGTGCTTGAGAACCTACCCGCCGAGCGACGCACCTTGGAGTCGCTATTTAAGGCCTTGGAAGCTCGATACGGGGAAAAGCACCTCGAACACGTGTACCGCGCTCAGCTTAAAGACCGAGTACAGAAGTCGAGTGAAGGACTGCAGCAGTGGGCCACGGAGATCGAGCGCCTCGTACGCCGAGCCTACGCGTCGAGTTCCACTCCGGTCGAAGACAAAGTATTAGAGGCGTTCGTCAGCGGAATACGGGATCCCGAAGTGAGAGCAACGGTGCGCTTAGGTCATCACGCCACATTGGAAGCAGCTTTAGCGCATGCCCTTGAAGTTGAAGCGGTACGAAGCGACTGTAAAGGTTATAAGGTGCGCGAAGTCGTAGCGACGATTCAACCTCATACTGGGCCTATCTGCTACGGATGCGGTGAACGAGGTCATATTAGGCTTAGCTGCCGGACACGGAAACAACCGAAATCGGTGTGGAGGGCTACGCAAGTGCAAGAGCTAGAAGCCGCCGCCGCCGCTAAGAAGACTGCCAAGCCTCCTACGAAGACCTCGACGGCTACCCAAGTTGACACCCAGGAGCTGCTAAAATTAAAAGGCGTCAGCGCCACGGGACGGGCAGCGGCTGGACTTCATCGAGCCCCTACTGTTATAGTGTCACAAGCTTGTGACGGGAACAGCCTGGTAGCTACTGGTGAGATAAATGGCATACCTTGTCGATTTACGATTGACACAGGAGCATCGAGGTCCATCGTTAGACCGGAACTACTCAAGAGGACTATCATGTGGGAAAATGGACGACCATCATGCAATCTGCAGACAGCGACAGGCCAGCCGGTGACCATCCTAGGAGTTACGGAAGCAAGACTGAAACTCGGAAGTGACATTTATACGCAGTCTGTGTTGGTAGCAAATATAACTGACGACTGCATTATCGGACTGGACTTCCTACGAACACATCACTGTATAGTTAACATAGCGAAAGGAGTGTTAAGCTTCCAGGATCAAGAAGTCTTCTTGGAAGGTTCACCTTCAGGAGCAGTGTACTGTTTGAAGACAGTGAAGCTGGCACCCAGATCGGAAACCTTGGTCCAGATTAGGTTTCCAGAAGAGATAAAGCTGGATCGATGTGTCGTAGTAGAAGACTACGGAGATCATCCTAGTTGGATCACGGCAAGGACACTGCTCATGACCAAACGTGACGCCAAGTTAAAGGTCATCAATCTTAGTAGCACGCCGATACATCTCGTGAAGAATACGGTTATCGGCCGATGTGAAGCCGTGGACAGCTTGAGGAAGGTCCAAGAATACTCGGACAAACCTGGATCAACGGATCACATGACATCTTTGCTGGAGGCGACAAGGAGGAATTTGAGCTCCGAAGAATATACTCAGGCAGCAAAGTTGTTAATGGACTACAAGGACATCTTTACCAGAGGAGATAGCGACCTTGGAAGAACAAATCTTGTCACTCACCCAATAGATACCGGCAATACTTCACCGATCAAGCAAAGACCGAGACGAGTACCATTGGCAAAGGAACACGAAGTTGCAGAAATGATCAAGGACATGGTGCGCAGCAAGGTGATCGAGCCGTCAACTAGCCCTTGGTGTTCACCTGTGGTACTCGTGAAGAAGAAGGATGGCAGTACTAGATTCTGTGTCGACTACAGGATGCTTAACACCGTTACCAAGAAGGACAGCTACCCTCTGCCTCGGATTGACGACACGTTGGATATGCTTGGTGGAATGAAGTGGTTTTCGACGGTCGACCTGAAGAGTGGTTACTGGCAAGTAGAAGTCCGGCCAGAAGACAAAGAGAAGACCGCCTTTACCACCGGAACCGGAAATGGCTTGTGGCAGTTTCGCGTAATGCCTTTTGGATTATGTAACGCTCCTGCCACTTTTGAGCGTCTCATGGAGCGAGTGTTGGTGGGACTTTTGGGGGACGCTTGTCTGGTATACCTCGATGACGTCATAGTCATGGGACGAAACTTCGTGGAACACAAGCGAAATCTGGAGAAGGTATTCAGACGATTCCGTGAGTCCAACCTAAAGCTCAATCCGAAGAAATGTGACTTCTTCAAGAAGGAAGTATCATTTTTGGGACACATCATATCGGACGAAGGTGTTCGAACTGATCCAGATAAGATAAGAGCTGTTCAAGAATGGCCGACCCCAAAGAACAAGACCGATGTAAGAGCGTTCTTGGGACTATGCGCCTATTACCGTCGGTTTGTGAAGAACTTCTCCGAGATAGCCAAGCCGTTACATCGTCTCACGGAGGACAAGAGAATCTTCAGTTGGGATTCCGATTGCGAAGATGCGTTTGTTCGCTTAAAGGAACGTCTGTGCTCGGCTCCGATTCTTGGCTACCCCAGAAGAGAAGGGAGATTCACAGTAGACACGGACGCTAGCAATACTGGCATCGGAGGGGTGTTATCGCAAGAACAGGACGGCCAGCAGGTGGTCATTGCGTACTTTAGCAAGACCCTTTCGAAACCGGAAAGGAATTATTGTGTGACTCGGCGAGAATTACTGGCTGTTGTGAAGACCCTTCAGCATTTCAACAAGTATTTGCTGGGACGCGAGTTCACAATAAGGACGGACCACGCCGCTCTGAGGTGGCTTCTGCAATTCAAGAACCCAGAAGGCCAGGTTGCGAGGTGGATCGAACAGCTTCAAGAGTTCAACTTCGTAATAGAGCATCGTAACGGAAGAGCTCATTCGAATGCCGACGCCCTTTCACGACGCCCATGCTCCGAAGAATGTCGACATTGCATCAAGCATGAGGCTAAAGAAGAGGTCAGGGTGATAAGGATGCAGGACCTAGACGAGTCTTGGGGAACGGAGCAAGTAAGCCAAGCACAGAAGGAAGACAAAGACCTCAGTCTGATCATGGAATGGAAAGCCAAAGGACAAAGGCCCCTGTGGAGTGATGTGTCAGCATCAAGCGCGACGACTAAGGCATACTGGGCTCAGTGGGACAGCCTTACATTAGAGAATGGCGTGCTTTACCGGATCTGGGAGTCACTCAATGGAAGGGAACGAACCCTGCAAATGGTTATCCCTAGAAGTAAAGTGGCTGATTTGCTGAAGCTCGTACACGATGGCACTTCCGGCGGGCACCTCGGCATCAAGAAGACCCTCGTGAAGATACGAGAACGCTTTTATTGGGTGCGATGTCGAGAGGACGTTGAAGATTGGTGCAGAAAGTGTACTGTGTGCGCTTCAGTAAAAGGGCCCCGCACTAGATCCAAGGGGAAACTACAGCTGTACAACGTCGGAGCCCCTTGGGAAAGAATCGCCATAGACGTTGCTGGGCCATTCCCTCAGACGGAAGACGGGAATAGATTCATCATCGTGGTTCAAGACTACTTCAGCAAATGGCCGGAAGCGTTTGCAACTCCGAACCAAGAGGCGAAGACCGTGGCCAAGAAACTTGTCCAGGAGGTAGTATGCCGCTTTGGTGTACCATTGGAGTTACACAGCGACCAAGGCAGGAACTTCGAGTCGACGTTATTCCAGGAGATGTGTGATCTTTTGGGAATAAATAAGACACGTACCACACCGGCGCATCCTCAATCTGACGGCATGGTGGAGAGATTCAACCAAACGTTGGAAAATCACTTGGCCAAGGTCGTCGAGGAACATCAGCGAGACTGGGATCGGTACATTCCTCTGTTCCTGATGTCATATCGCTCTGCCATACACGAGTCTACGGGATTTACACCGGCTAAAGTTAACTTCGGAAGAGAAATGCGTCTGCCATTGGATTTGCTTACCGGAACACCGCCAGATGCCCCGAAACCAACCGTTGAATACATCGAGGACTTACGGAAACAATTGGACGAGACACATGATCTTGTAAGGGAGCAATGTTTGAAGACCAGCGAAAAGATGAAAACCCGGTACGATCGCGATGCTCGGAAACATGGTTTCAAGGAGGGAGATTCTGTATGGTTGCACAATCCACTGCGGAAGAAAGGGAAGTCTCCGAAGCTACAAGCACGATGGGAAGGCCCTTACACAGTTGTCACGAAGATTAACGACGTGACCTACCGGATCAGACAGGGGGACAGAAGAAAGCCGAAGATCGTGCACGTGGACAGATTGGCACCATTTCATGGATCGAATAATGCTCGGGACGAGCATGTCTAAGAGGGGGGCAATGTGACAGCCCTGGCGTATCACCTCGCAAAACAATAAACAATAGGGGCCATAAACATGTCGAGTCAACAATAGAACAATAGCGCGCTTGCCCGTACGCACGACGCTTCGACCATTACGGCAATAGTCATACGGGCGAAACTCGGTTGCAAGGAACGTTCTCGAATTTTATACGAATCGGGTCCGTCCGGAATTAGCGAGAAAGTTCTGGATTGGCGTGAATGGTGCGTGAGTGGTATAAAAAGGGGCGATCGATCAAGTGCGGACATTCTAGTTTCGGAAGCGAAACCAGGAAGATACCAGCGATACCTACGAGCGATACCAGTGAAAAGTGAAGTGATTTCTACGGGCGATACAGTGTTCGACGAGTGTGTTTACGAGTACCTACGTGCATAGTGTTGTGGTGTGTACTGTGTACAGTGTGTAATTTGTGTATCTACGAGTTCAATAAAGTCTTTGTGGTACATTGTGGCATTTTCTCGAACCCATTACTCCTGACACGTAACAGTTATATGGATAAACACGAAAAAACTCTTACTTATACCACTATCCACAAAAAATATCTCCGTTTCTATTTGGCGTAGGACTAATCTGAATATACAGAACGGTAGGTAATTTTTTTTGTAATTTTATTACGTAAAAAAATAAAAAATCGTATAAGTCGAGTTATACTACTTTTCACTGACGGTACAGAATTGTTCTTGAGATTAGCGCGCTCAAACGAACGAACAAACAAACTCTTCCGCTTTATATTATTAGTATAGATTTTGGTATTTCTTCTTTGTTGGAAAGTATATATCCCACATCCCACGACATGGATACCAAGATCTGATGACATCCTAGAGAATTCGAGGGGGATCTGTCGAAAATTGTAGGGGTGACTAGTACGTTAGTTAATGTTCATTGAGTAGGTAGCATTTAATGATGCTATGGAGTCGATCTGATGAAGCCGAAAGACAGTCGAGGGAACTCCTCAGCGATTTTCAGCAGTTACCTTGTGTTTGGGCTTGATTAATTTGTAGTGACGAGAACTTTACACTTAGATGGGGTGAATTCAGGCCATTTGGCGAGAAGTTTTTGAGTTATCTTTGCTTATAAATGTTGGTCTTTTTTTTTGTAAAAAGCAATTGTGTCATGCTACCTTGACTATTGCATTTCTTATAACGTTGTCGTCGAATATAGCATAAGCATCCCTTGCGGAATGTTCTTATGTGGATAACCGACTGAAGCCTGACGCTGGCATAGTTGTAGCAGTCGTATTAAGTGCCGCTATTGTCCAAACATCGTTTGAATTCGCCAACCGTATATTTCCGTTTCTTTGTTTTTCACTCATATCGTATTTCTAAAGATGAGGTCGCGAGATAATTGGCGTCCGTTATTTTTTCGAATGCTGACCCGTAACGGATTTTATTATTTTCCTTCGGTTGATGTGTAACTCGTCGCTTTGTGCGTCGACCGTTAATTAAAAAATAAAAAGTGTGAAGTGGGTACTACTGGTTTTGGTGTTTTTGCCGTTGTGCGCGGCGTAGAGTTCCGCGGAGCGCTGTTATACAATAGGCGTCGGCGGAACATCGTGTTGGTACTTACTGCAAAAAGTCAATCGTACGAGCACCGGAAAAAAGTTGTCTATTGTGTTCGAGCACTTGGAAGTGAGCAACAAGCCATTCGGCGTAAATAATGTAATCGACAACTGATAAGTTGATAACGCGTTGAGTCGCGGCGGGCGGCGGCGCTGGCTGCAAGCGCTGCAATCAAGCCGAAGCCGAATGTATTCATTGGCATTGTCTTGTTTCGCTGGCTATTAGCGCAACAGGTCGCCGACCCCGCCCTCCCCCCCGGCCCCGCCTTCCCCGCCGCACAGCTGTTGCTCCGGTCTCTTTGTTGTTTTAACTTTAATTGTTCTGATCCTACTTAATTAAGGCTATTTCTGCGACCGACTTCCCAATTTCGTAAATCTCCAAGTCTGCGACAATCTTTTGCATTGTCCAAATGCATTTATAAAACTACACCAACCATACCTAACTTTATGTAGCTTCGTTGAAAATATCTATTGAAAATTGCAGCGTTTCGTCGCATTAATCTTCAAATCCAGTACCGTAGGGTACGATGACCTAGAGTTAAAGAGATACTTTTTAAGCAGTAGATACCTAGCCATGCCGATAGATTCCATCCGAGCCAGTAGGTACTCGGGATTAGCTTCGCTCGCGTCTGCCGGGGATTCAATGTTGAACCGCGTCAGCATCTCGCTTTAAAGATTTCTGTCGAGACTCGAGACAGTCTGAGGACGACGCTCTCGGCTGTCGTCTCGATGCGCTAATTTTGAGATGCACTTTCCAACTACCTTTTGTGCGGGCTCGCCACTCGGGGCTCGGGGCGGCGGGCGGGGAGACGCCGGTCCATACAGAGCTCCCGGTCTGCGGCGATGTAAACAATTCATTTTTTTAGTGCCATTATAAGTCTTTTTATGTTTATACTAAACAGAGATTAGCGAAATTAAATCACGATTACGGATTTCGATTTCATCTGGAGCCACCGAAAATGCCCCGGCCAAGTCCGCATTACCTAGGTAGATACCTTTTACAAAACAACACACATCAACATGTATTGTTATAATCACTTCACACCGTTTACTTTTTGCTGGATAGTCAATTGAGAACTTCTAATTAGCACTCAGTTCCTACATAAGCAACCGGAGAACTCCTGCAAGGCTAGGCGACACTTTTACAGCATTAGGTTCATATCACGTCGGAGTCTCGATCAGCTAAGGGAGAACGGCCACCAGGGTCGGAGCTAATTGCCCGAATTTTAGGCAGGTATGGCGGCGTTGAAAACTTGGATAGCGAGATTGAAGGTTAAAATGATGTCATAAATATAACAATGGAAGCACAATGTGGTAGAACTACGGTGAGAAAATACGAGTAGGTACTAGGTACATATCTAAATGACACAACTTTGGTCAGCTTGTCGTGATCATCTTAACACGCTATTATTTAGTAGGTATCTATAGCGGCGGATACTAATTATTTTGATTACTTATTTGTCTTGTTTAGGGCAATGTAGAGGAAAATGGATCGGAGTGATCGAACCATCAAACTGTAAAGTCATCCAAGTACGGCAGACGTAAAAAACCGCGCTGATCGAGATCGGCTGATCGGGTCCGGTCGCGTTACGGACACGCTTAAAATGTTTGTTAAAGAAAATACTCCCGCGGTAATCCCCGGTCGCGCGGTAGCCACGTGCCCGTCGCACCCGTGCCCACGGAGTAACGGTAAAAGTGAGGTGAGCCGGGCGCCGGGCAATCATTGTAATATCGCGTACATGAGATTTGCATGTAAATGGAAATTCGCTTTCTAATGTCGCGTGGGCGCGCGCGCATTGTTCGGCGCGCTAATAGCGGTAATGGCAGTGACCAGTGAAAGCGCAGGACGCCGCTCGTTACCGCCGCGCGGCCCGCCGGCGTAGGGCTCCGGCCGCCGGCGCGGCGCCTCCGGCCACCCGCCTGCCGCCCGTCTACCGCCCGTCAGCCGCCCGTCGGCCGCCCGACAGCCGCCACGTTAATTGCAGGCTAGTGTTTATGTGACTATATGCATGGGTAGTGAAGGTAAATTTATTACTCTACTGGACAGGCTGTAGGTATCGTCATTAATGATATTGCGAAAAGGTTAGAGGTTCCATTCCAGATAATCAAGAGCTTTTGATTTCATTATGCATCGTTAGGCAATAATAACAATTGAGTCAATTTTAGACATCTATTTATGTAAAAATTAAAGCGACACGGTAAGCCCAGGGAAGTTAGTAACTGCCTACTGAGACGGTCCTAAGGTAGAGTCTCAATAATCAGGTGCAGTGTCTATTCTCACAGTCTACCCTCTACGTACTTCGAAGATGTCAAAACAAGTTCTAAATATTCATATCTATATCTCTCATAGAAATTTAGACGACACGGGAGGAGCATCGCTGACATTATTTTAACATAATGTGTCCCGTTTCGCAAGCGGTCTGCCGTCCCACGGCGCAGCATTTCGTCACTTGTTACATATCCGCCATTAATTTCACCGTAATATACGATCGATTTTACTTTTATCTTTAGAAAGCGTTTCCTGTGCTCTCATATTTTATGAACGAAGTGTTTCAACAGCCAGTCATTAACGTGCTCTCGTAATATTCCCTGAGCGAAGACGCATTCGTTGTGAGAATTTACTGTGGCAGCGGGAACGAGGGATTTATGAAAAATGATGGCACAGCCACGGCATTGTTTGTGCGGAATCACTGAGAATGGGTGTCGCTCTTTGTTTACATACATGTATGAACAACTCGGGGAAGGTTTGCGGGCGAGGGAAACCTGAATACATATCGTATGTGTGGCACCTAAGCGTCTCCTAGTTTACGAACATCTTACTCGTACTTTGCAATTAATTGCAATTAATTGCTTTAACAATGCGTTACTGCTTGGTATATTTTCATTTGAAACATATTTTCTGGTTACATATTACATTTAAAAAACAAAGAAACGCGTAAAAACCTAACCTAAAAAGAGGGGTGTTATAAGTTCGATCTGTCTATCTGTATGTCCGTCTGTGGCGCCCGCGCCGTAGCTCGTGAATGAGTAAACCGCTTTGAGTGCCTTTTTTATCGAAAGCCAGTTTACTTGCGGTGGTTTTTTCCTTTGTTTGGTAGAAATCGGTCCAGCAGCTGGAAGATTATCAGCTCTTTTCCAAAATAGTGTAAGGCATTTTGTGGCATAAAATTATTAGCTAAATAATATCTTCAATGTATACATATATTGAGTGTGTCATACTTATTACTATAATTAAATAAGTATTTTTAAGTGAATTTCTCTGAATTTTCCAATGAATTTTGAACCTCTTGGATCCCTGGTATTAAACACCGATGTCTAAACCTTTTCGTTAGCTTTAGAATCGATTTCCTCCTCGAGAGCCCTGGTTTCGATTCCCAGCGAGGCGGAAATTTGAATGATGAGTTTAAATTTCTGTTCTCGATATCTCTGCCTCGATCTGTTCTGGTGTTTGATGATTATTGATTAGCTAATTAGAGGATTTTCTTAGTCGGGGGTTTTCAAATTTTAAATTCACAGTTTCATTCCTTTGTTATTCTAGAAGTTAGCCTGCTCGCTCGCCAGTATCATTTTTGGATAACTGGCCAGGAACACTTATGAGCCTCGCCGGTTTGTCACACACACCTCGCCTCACTTCACAACAGTTCATCTCAGCAGTTCTTGTTGGTCGTCCTGCTCATGCTATCGGTAGACATATAAAATTCCTCCGTTACCAATTATGCGTATTATGTTCCAAGAAGTAATAAAATTTAAATCATTACATCGTTTCATGTTAAAGGCGTACATTAGTCGCGTGACGTACGAGCGGCGCTCTCGGTGTGGTCGACATATCGATCACTACTCACTACGCACACGTGACGTGGGTACATAGTGTTGTCGCTATGAACACATTAAGATGGAATATGTACCTTCATGGAATATGTACCTAAGTACGGAGGTATCGCGTGCGCGTGATTGAGGTGTTGCTGTTGCTACGCTATAAATTATTAAATTTATTAAGCGGGGTAGGTTTTCGCTGAGCTCGGGAGGTATCCGGTGGACGGGTGGTGCGGTGGTGGGAGCCGGACTCTTTATCGTTGTCAAATTATGTTAATTGTAGTCACTTGTGATTTTGATAAGTAAAATCGCAAGTGGCAGTCGTGCTACGTGTCGCACGATTTATTTTACCACCAAAATCAGCATGATCTTCGAAAACCATTGATTAGATTAACTGTTTTTATTTTGAGCTCTGCCTAAAGCTTCTCTTGCTCGTATCAGCAAATCTGCCGACCGTATTTTTTGTTTTAAATTTATAGGATATCAATTATACTTTTATACAAAAACCAAACAACATAATAACGCCGGAAGATATTCAAATTCAAAATCATTAATTCATATACACTTACGCACGTCAATTTTTTGATTCTAATACCGATTTGCTTGGTGTTTTATAATGCTTTGTGATGGAGAAGAAAAAACGAGGAAAAAACTCCTCAGTGTACATCTTCTAAAACAAAACAATACCATACAATGGTTACAAACACACAAAAAATTATTGTAGTGTAAACGGAACTGGTTGCAACTTCTAATTCCCAAGAAAGATCACAGCGCCTTCCGCAGGCGAAATGAAGACGTAAATAAGACTTTCTTGTTAGATGGTACTAGTTATAAATAAATCACACAAACAAGGAGACGAGCCACTTGGAAAACAGTTGCTGTCAACTATTCACATCAGTGACAAAGGCATCACCGTCGTCCCTGACTGTTTCGTCACCTATGGTAAAGGAAGCGCGGAGCGGCATGCAGCACCCGCATACTGGTTCATGGTTACATAATGTTTCCCGGTCCAGAGCGGTAGCTCAACCCAAGCCAAGAATAGGCATCATTTTTAACCAACATGCAAGTATACCGTCTAGTCGGAATCGAACTTTAGGGTGCAGAGCCCCAACTATCTAATAGGAGTACATGAAAAACGTGACGCGACATTCTTGATCTACGTTACGCAGGGTTTACCACGAGCAGGGAAAGTTGACTTGGAATCAAGAAGGATCAGGGTGCGGTTCCACTAAGGCGGAGCGGAGCGGAGCAGTGCGCGATTCACCAATCACATGGCTTGAAATTCGCACGAGGCGCAAGGAGCTGGGATTTCAAGCCATGTGATTGGTGAATCGCGCACTGCTACGCTCCGCTCCGCCTCAGTGGAACCGCACCCTTACGCGCGCCACCCTTCTTTAATAATCTATATTTTAATGTATCATGTACCAAAGTAAACGTACTATGTAACTTTATTGAATCTGTTGTTTCCAACGGCGATCAGGGTCAAGGCTAATTATTTAAAAGCTAATGAAGGTCCGCGTGGGTGGCCCTGGCCGCTCATTCGCCATTTAATTGGCTCTAATGTATAAAACGTACAAAAAATTGTAATCAATCGTGTATGCCAATTAACGCCAGGGTTTGCATTGATGTGAGAAAAAATCATAGACAATTTGGGAGTTTCCTAAGTTAGTAGATTTGTGTATCAGGCTACGATAGAAGTAGGGAGCTATGTTTCTGTGGAGGGATCCTGTGGCAAGCAAGGAGGCGGGTGCAGCGGGCGCCGGCTTCGATCGGGCGGCGGCGCGGGGCGCGGGGCGCGGGGCGCGGCGTGCTCCCTAACCTTGCCCCGCGCAATGACCCAATTCCATCCGCTGATGTGTGTGTCCCCGAAATCGGCGCTGCAGCCTGCACCGCGGACCGAGCTATCTGCTTATTTTAGTAGAAAGGAGTCAATTATTACCGAGGCATTTTATTTAAAGTTCGAGTGGCTGATCCGCGGGCGACAGACGGCAGGACTAAACAGCATCCGGAGGGAAATATTACGGACGTTGAAGACTTGCAACGCTTTTTCCATTCTTCCTCGAGCTTAATAATAACACCACCCTGACTACCGGTGGGCTCCGAAAACTTTCATTTATGGACCTCCCTTTACATGGACAACAGCGCAGTCCTCTTTTGAAAATACCAACTTTAATTTGTTCGGTTTGTGACACACGTCATGTTATGTTAACATAGCTCCTTATGCTCCGTAGATCTCATATACCTACGAAAAAAATTCGTGTGCATATAAATTATATGCCTACAATTTTTGCATGCAAATCAAGTTACTATAAACTTGTTTATTGCAGAGAGCTATAGCGTGAAGCCATTGGAAGTCTACTTGTTTCTAAGAATTTTGTACGCAGTGACTCGCGTGTTCCGTACTCGCGTATTCCGTAAACGTCTAATATCATTCAAAAAGTGTAGATGGTTATGATTTTGGCTGAGACATGGTGATTGGCTTGCCTGGCTTTGGCTGGACGGGTCATCATCATCAGTATGGCGGGCTTGGCTTTGGATATACTATGGCGCCGACGCGTTGGCAGGCGACGCGGTAGCTAGCGGTGCATCGGCTTATGTTTCGTCCGTTACAATAGTGAATAATTTTTCATATTGTTATGTTTTTCATATCGTTAATGTTTATTCCATTTCGAGTTCAGTAAGTTAAGTCTTGTAACACTCACGCTTTCAAACTTTTAAGGCTTCACAGTTAGAACTTATGAGTTTCATAACAATGTATCCGCGAATACATAATAGACTATACGGCTCTTGTTTGGTTCAGCTAAGCCGCACAGCAGTACAATTGCTGATGCAATCCCTACTTAATAGCTCTCAGTAGGTACGAAGTGTGGCGGTACCATTTTTCACAATCTGGCCATGACGGGGCTTGTCTGCTCATTTGTTGGCTATTAATATTAAGCATAAATTGAATAAGTTGCGGAGAGATAAT
Source organism: Hesperia comma (assembly GCA_905404135.1). NCBI lineage: Eukaryota > Metazoa > Arthropoda > Insecta > Lepidoptera > Hesperiidae > Hesperia > Hesperia comma. The sequence goes on along the minus strand of FR990026.1, from coordinate 223,935 downwards.
GTTTTCCATACACATATTTTACTTTGATAGTTACATTTGATTTTGTTGGATATAGTGCCTCCGCGATGTGGAGTAATTGAGTAAGTCGTTATCCACAACAGTTGAATATATTTGAATAGTAAGTAGCCATTTTCCTATCAACCGGTTAGTTTGTTTCTGTCGCGAAGGAGAGGTGAGCTTTCGTATATGTACCTACGCTAATTAAGTGCCTATTACCTATTATTATTTTATATCATTCTGAAAATTTTTCGTGGCGTTAATCCTAAGGGCGCTTTTAGTGTCACGCGGATTTGCTCACGCACGCGGGATTGGCCCGCATGCGTGGCACCCGCAAAGAACAATTTCATATTATATGTATTTATTATAAAGCGTGATAAACGCACGCGGGACGCGGGGCGCTGTGCGGGGCGTCATCCTGCAGCGGGGCATCCGCATGCGTGAGCGTCCCTACAACTTTACTGCCCATTTTAGTGTCGGACGGGGCGCACGTACCGTATTGTACTAATCGTCTACGCAACCCGCAGAAGACTGAAACTTAGGGCGTTTTTAGTCTCATGCGGATTTGGTCACGCACGCGGGATTGCTCCGCATGCGTGAAATTTCACGCTGCGGATCATACGCACTATAAGTTTCAGTCTTCTGCGAGTTGACGTGCGGGTTGCGTAGACGATTAGTACAACACGGTGCATGCGCCCCGCACGACTCTAAAATGGGTACTGAAGTTGTATGGATAGGCCACGCATGCGGATGCCCCGCTGCGGGATGACGCCCCGCACAGCGTCCCGCATCCCGCGTGCGTGTTTCACGCTTTACAGTGAATTCATATATGAAATTGTTCTTTGCGGGTGCTACGCATGCGGGCCAATCCCGCGTGCGTGAGCAAATCCGCGTGACACTAAAAGCGCCCTTAGGCTTTGGTTGGAGGAAATCCTCATGGATACCAAATGTTCCACCACTTGGCACGCCGGAGTTTACTAAGTGTCTCAGTGGCCTACGGACTAAAATCTCCCATCCATTTCTCCACTTTGCCTTTCCGGGACCGCCATAGCATTACTTCGGATAGAAAGTTGTTTTGTATAGGCAAGTTTGATGTCTGTCTCCTTTTCATTGCCTCCTTCTTAGGTATATTCCTCACACGAGTATTCTGGAAATGAGAAACTGTACCCGCTCGTTTAGTGGGCGCACAGGCAGGCTCACCTCCCGCCGGCGCGGTGGCGGGGACCCGGCAACAGCGACGTGTCGTTGTCAGGACGTCGGCCGACACGGGCACGACACGTGGGCGACACGTGCACGGCGCACCTCCTGGATCAAACACGCGTCGTATCTCATTTTCCCTTAGTTAATGTCCTAGGTAAACTTAGCCGCGTCTTCGGGCTGTAAGCGCTTTAAATAGTGCATACAGAATATGAATTTACGTAACTACTGATTGATGAATGAGACGAAGGACTAACTAGTGCGCCAGACGGCGCGCGGTGGCGGCGCGGCGGCGACCCGTGACGTCACGCGCGCAGCTGACGGCCGGTGCAGCGACCGCCGCCACCGCCCGCCGCCGCCCCTGACCACGACCGTCCGCGCTATTTTTACGCGTGCGTAATTACGTATATGCCCCCTAGAGCAGGTAGAGCAGGCCGCGAATGCTGTGCGCTCGCTTCTGTACCTACAGATAGACATTTGAGCACCTACTGTTTGTAAACCATATGACGGAATTTTAGTATACATAGTTCATTGTTGACTAATTATCCGCCCCGGCTTCGCCCGGTACTAGGTATACAATACTGAGCAGTAGAAGCGCAGGCGCAACGTGTGAATGGTCGCATCCAGCAAAAGAAAAAGGCACCAAAATGCGCGAGACTGGTAAATTGATAATAATTAGGTTGGTTTTAACTAAAGTGTATCTTCACAGTAGAGAGTTATTTCTGCGAAGGCTGGTAAAAATATACATTTAAATATTATTGTGTATGTAAAGTTGTCCTGCGCAGTGTTCCATTAAACCGGCTACATAATAATTTCATTAGACATTCGATACGTTCGGTTGTGATTGAGTGCGCGCTGCGAGCGTTTGCCGTGCTCGACACTGCTCGAGTGGCCGACCGACTAGACTACTGACGCAGACGCACGCCGTTTTAATCCATCGCTCATATCTCGATCAGTGATGTAACAGGAGTTTACAGGAGTCACTCAGCAGTAACAGAATATATTAGATGAGTTTGTGTATCAGGGCTTCAAGTATCTCCGTGCCAAAAATACACTTTCGCATTTTTTATTCTAAGTAAAATAGATTAAATGAAATGCATCAGTGACGATGACTTTAATGTTCACCCTCAGTTTGTTACAATTACAACCCGCAATTATACCTAGCGTTTACAAAAATGAAATGTTAAGTTATCGCCGGGAATACGGTAGGTATCCCAATTCCCAGTCCTAGTCTATGTATATAGACTAAACATGTAAAATATGATGACTTTTATTCCCCTTCCACTTCTATTTTTACCTTGATAAGGGAATGATTTCCGGGAAAGTTCAAGTAAGAATATTTTTTCCAATATCATACAACATTTTTTTTAATCGGTCATTAAGATGCCTATTATATTGTTTGACGTCTGCTTAAGAACCTCGCCAGCTAAATAAGTATGAGTAGCTAATAGGAGTACCTATGACATTTACTGTACCTAGTTTAAAATAATGGATGACCTTTGAAGGAAGACAAGAAGTGCAAATTAACGCAGTAGTAAATTCCTCATTTAATTCCTCTCGTTAACCGTCTAAAGTCTAAACCAAATGATCTGGGCGAAGTTAAGAATATGTGATGGAAGATATCCTGCGCGGCTTCGTGGGGAGCGATCGCGACTTTACCGGGAACAAGGAAACGTAGTGGGCAGGTGTGGGGCGAGGGCGCGAGGGCCGCTCGTACGGCTTCGGGCCGCGGTAATCGCGTCCGGGCCCGGTACGATGCGGTATCGAACGCCGTGCGCGGCCCCGGCCCGTCATCGCCGCGCCATAACGAACGGACGCCGCAACGGGCGACGCGACGACTGTACTAACGACTCTCCGCAGTACTACGAGTAGTATTCGCAAAAACAACCTCGTAAATTATTACAAAATATATTTTGTATAAACATTCCGTATGTATGATGTTTTCGATTCTTATACCATTGTTTAAGTATTGAGACACGAAACATACGTTTGTGACTTGCGTAAATAACTTTTTATATCTATTCTGCCGTTGACAGGAGCGGGATATCCATAAGAATGATTACAACTTATTAATAGCCCACTTCTGAGCACGGGGCTCTCCTAATTATTTAAGAGGCCTAGAGCATAGATACCTATCATTTTATGTGGTCATCGTCGCTTTTGAACAGCAGTAACACCCAAGGCAACACTCGACTTGTCGACCAAAAAAATAGAGAGAGGACAGAAAAAGATCACTGAAGTTAGTGAAGCACTGATCCCTAAGAGCATGAGACGATTTATGCATGAGTTATTACGAGCATGTCAGAAAACAGATCGATGTTATTGGGTGACTATGGAAATTGGAATAAGTGTCGCAAAGCGGATCTTGTTCATGTACTTAGTTGGTTACAGAAAACCGACGTGACATGAGGCGGGTCATGTACTCCCATTTCATGACATCCGAGCGATACAAGATCAAGGTGTCTCGCGGCGCGCGCGCCTGCCCATTGGAGCACATGTCATGTCTTATTTTTGGCGCGTTGCCGGCCAGTCTCGCGGCGCAGCCCATTGATTGAGAAATTGAGATCAACACGGTAACTGGTGTAGCGTAATAGCTCGCGCCGGTCAGTGACGTGATGCGGTGACGGCTATTACTGTAACGATATTGTTAATGAGCACCAAACTAATATACTTTGGTACCAGCCCCATGTGAGCACAACAGTTATAGACGGTTTCGATTGTAACTAAACGAAACGTAACATTTCAGAGCTATAACATTTCAGACTAGCGGTTCCTTTGCGTCTTTGAATTCTTAGGTATTCCCGGAGCGTTATTACATGTTCTTCAAGGTGTAAAAAGAGCTCTTACAGGGCCGGCATTGCACTGGGGACTTCCCTGGTGTTGGTCCTGTCTATAGGCGACGATGACCACTTGCCATCAGGTTGCTCGTCTGTTTTTATGTCCGCCTTTTAACCTATAAAAGTGTTTTGTGAATATAACTTAATGTTTTTTTTTATTATTGTGGGATCACAGGAGGCAGAGCTGAGCACGTGGACGGCGTTCCTGCAGCGCGCCGTGGACGCCACCTGCAACACCGAGGTGGTCATCGACAACCTCCACAACATGATCGGTAACGCAGCTTTTCTGTCACGTAACCCACACCGCCTCTGCTCCCGTCTAGGATAGGGAGCACCACGAGAAGGGGCTTATCAGTCGGAGTCAGGACGGATGGAGCTTCTTATATCATACCTACTGGCTGTATGGAGAGTAACAGGAACATCTAAAGGAGAAGTTATAGTAGATTGATGTAGTAGTGTCGCTCCACACGGGAGGGCCACGGGAACATTAAGGAATTATTCTGTTGTTCTACCGGGACGACGGACGCCCACGTCCAAGTCCTTTTTTAAACGAGCGCTAAAACTGAGTCATCTTATCTAAATAGCACCCTGTCATATCCAATTGATGGTATTATGTCACTCCCGGGGATAGCCGGCGGAGCGTGGAGCGCGTAGTGCGTGGAGCGCCACAGGACCTCGCGCGACGCCCACGTCGCGAGTTCAATTTTCCACTGCTTCAGCGTTTCGGTTCCTGATTATATTAATATGATGATGATGATACGCCGCGAGCCACGGACCTCGGCGCCGGCCGGTGGGCAGATATTATGTTCATGGTTTGATTGTTTTTGCCCGCGTGAGAGACGAGCAACTTAAACGCGCCATTGTATGAAAAGATCGAACATCCGATTAGACGGTGCCCCTACAGCAGGTTCTTTATTTTAATAACAACTAAAAATGTTAATAAAGTTGAGGGTAGATGTTCCCCTTTTCATCGCTTATATTATTTTCTAAGGTAGAGTCTACATCTGTTTAAAATTTCCTTAAAATTGGTTTGTTGGCTCAACAGTTAGTCAGACAACAGAGACTTACTTTCGCAATTACCTATAGTAAGAATTAGTAGGGATAATTCGACGGGATTCCGGTCGCTCGCAGTTGAATGTCGAGCTCGTCGTTGAAGCGACCACCTAACGCTAAGGTTCTCGTCGTTCCGCAGCGGAGCAGCGGCGCTGCGTGCGCGAGGTGTCCTCCAGCAGCGTGTTCACGTCGCTGTGCGGCGCGGCGGACGGCGCGGCGGGCGGCGCGGGGAGTGCGGGGGGCGCCGACGACTCGCCCCTGGAGCGGCGCGCGCCCTCCGCCGCCTGCAGCACGCCCATCGCGCGCGACTAGCCCCGCGCCCCCCGCGCGCCGCGCGCGGCCCCCCTCGCCCCGCTCGCCCGCCTGCTGTGCTGCGCGCCGCCGCCGCCGCCGCCGGCTCGCCTGTGAACGCCGACACCCGCAACTTTCCCGATCTCTCCGAGTACCTTAGCGGTGGCATCCAAACTATAAGAGCGGTTGCCGTTTTATAAAAGTGCGAATCAGTGTCGAAGTGCGTATTAATGTGGCAGAATCATTGAATTTTCTATATTTTTCGTGGTCGATGCCCCGTTCCTGGAACGAAAGGGTCTCGATAAACTCATGTCGGTCTCATTAATTATCATTCATAGGATAAGCATATTCATTCATAGGATAAGCCCGAAGGAGGCCTTTGGAGGTTAATTGCCGAATTTTTATAAGACGAGATCCTTAAAAATGGAGCAGGGTCGAGATAATCTTCCATACACTTATTCTCTCTGCCGAAACATGGCATGGCATGGCATGGGAGGGAGGCTCTTTTGTTCCTACGAACGTGGTCTAGTTGTAAAACGATACGAATGATTTCGAAGAACGGTTGGAGGGAGGTCGCTCCAGCGGCGCCCCCCCGACTGCATCACTGCCTTAAGCGTGTGTTCAATCGCGTACACTGCCGACCGAGCCGCGGCGAGCGCGCGCTCCCGACGTGCTCGGAGGCGCGTCACCTTGGGAAAAATATTCCAACTTTTCATGTACCTCGTCCCCTAAATTACGACCGCGTTGCAAGTTGAAGACAGGGGCGGGGAGCCAGCCGACGCGCTTCGGGCGCGCGCCCGCTCGCCTCCGAAGAAGCTAATATGTATGTTGTGAAACAATGTTGTATTAATACTTCAAGTGTCTTAAATTGTTAAGTGTTTCAAATTCTTTACGAAGTTACATAGTAATGTTTTGTAAATTGTCATTGGCGGTACGACTGCCCGCGAGTCGGCTCGCCAGCTTTATGTAGTGCGTCGGTCCGTAGTGGCGGATTTAATGTGGGGCATGCCTTCGGTCTGGCGGAGCTCCGGGCTCCAGGGAGCCGTGGATGGGCTCCGCGCCGTTTATAGCGCTACCAGTATTCCAGCTTCGGTTTAATTTTAGTGTAGATCAAAAATGTAAGGGAACATACTCATACCACGTAACCTCTCCAGGGGGAGAGAGAGGGGGTCTTCCGAAATACCACGCTTGATTAGGATTGCCTGAGATTTTTTTCACGTAATTGTATACTTTAGAGAGCTTAGAGAAATACAGCGGTTCTTCGAATTATAGAATATATTTTTTAAACTTTCTGATTGCAAAATATGATTTAAAACCGTATTTTTGATACTAGGTGATCACTCGACGAAGATGTCTTACGGTGTTACGGGTGGTCACGCAGGAGCGGAGGGGGGCAGATAATTTAAATAAAGGGCACGTTGTATGTGTATGTTTCCTTACATGGAATGGCAAGTGGTTCAAACTTTCGAAGTTGTTTCTTAAATAATGGATTTAATTTTCTATATTTATGATATACTACCTGCCGCAACTACCAAAAGTGTTGAATATTGCCACAGTCCGAAACACCTCTCTCTTCAGTTTATATCCCCTGATATGAACGACTGGTCTTGCGAGGCCAACTCGAGCCATCGAATGGAACGCAGGGAACTTTTGAACTAAGGTTTTGCTATAAACGGTGGGACGGCGCCCCCTGCCGCGAGCGCAGCGGGACTAGCGTAAGTTTTTGATCTTTTACACGGTGGCCCCCGGCCCACTCTTGATATTTATCTTTATTCAGTATTACTATGTCTATGTCTGTGTCGAGTCGTGTCTGCGATGTGAACGTACAACGTAGTGTAGCGGGACACGAGTCGCTGTGGCCAAATTTTTATTAGTGTATCGTTGCGTGTCCGCCTGTCTATTGCTGCATTTACCGAGCGCAGGCATGTCGTAGGCAGCCGTCGGTGTATTTTTGTATGTCTTAGTGGGCTGTTGATGTGCTAGGGCTAATCTGTCGTGTAAGCGGCCGCGCTGCAACCCCTGGTGGTTTCATCAACTAGAGTAGCAGCGCGGGCGCCTCTCGCTAGGCGCCGCCTGCGAGTTGTTACCCCCAGCCAGCGCTACACTTCACGGGGTCTCTGAACTCAAAACTCGCGAAGTGAAATTGTGACAGAGGTGAGGATGCACAGTGCACTGTGCGATTCGCCCACCCAAATTACGTTTGATGCAACACGCAGAGCGCGTTCCAGTAACCGATCACAACCGTACCGTTCCACTAGCCCAGCAACGACCGAGTCGGCGCTATCAAATTTAGCGCTTTTTTCAAACATGTAAGATGGCGAGGTGATAGATAAATTGGTTTCTGAAGCGTTATAGCGGAAAAAAATATTGTGTTGATGTAATGATGCATGCGAAGTTAACCAATAGTTTTGAAGGTTTATCGTTAAGTATTATAAATTGTAACCTAAACTCTTAAGTTCCCGCCTTATTTTTTCAAGCCCGACATTTGTAATATTTGTAATTTTCACTAGGGTTCAAAATTGCATCTTAAATGGCTAGTGGAACACGAAACAGACGTCGAGTGCGTGATCGTTATAAGCGGTTAGTAAAACGCATCAGTAAGAGTGTTGATACTTCGGAGACGCCGTAAAGATGGCGTGGGCTGCGGGGGGCAGGCAGGCGCCAGCGCCGGTCGCCGCGTGATAATTATGTCAACGAAGCTGCAGTTGTTGTGTACTCGTATATTTTACATATTTTTAAATAATTAGTCGCGTGCTCCGTGGGACCCTAACGTTGCTCTTGTTGTACTAGAATGTTTATCTGCGTGGTGATAGCTCTTTATATGAAATTAATATTAAATGATCTAAAGTTGTCTTTGCATTTCTAAATATACTGTTGTTACATTTAAACGAGAGAAGTTAGTATATTTAATGTAGTTATTAAAATGTAATTATAATTTAACTTGCGATGTTTTTATTACTATCTACTGTATCTTCACATATTTATGTACCTAATATTATAATGTAATGACATTTGTAATTAAATGAATTTGTGGATTTTATTGCACGTTCGATTGCGGAGCGCAGCGGGGGGCGGGGCGGGGCGGGGCGGGGCGGCGGGGGCAGGCGGACTGCACTCACAGTTACTACTGAATGTAGTAAAACGTGTGGGGCGTCGGTCGTCTATTTCCGTCGCGGGCCATAACCGTGCCCTCCCGATATAGCTGCAGCGCAGCAGCGGCCTGCCCGCTCCCCCCGCGCCCCGCGCATTCCGGACCTGTTGTGTGATGATGGAAGTAAAAAACTATTTCAAAATATACTCTTTATTTTGTACCTTACGTCGCTAACGTTTAATAAAACTTTTCGAATACATAAAGGTATCAGACTCATGTTGGCAAGACGGCGGGGGCGGGCGCGGGGCGCGGGGCGCGGGCCGCCCCGGGGCTGCGCTAGAGGAATGGCTCACTAAACTTTACTCTAATTAAAGTTTATGCATATCTATCGCATAGCGACTGGTAACAGGAAGCATCGGCCGGGGCCGCGGGCCGCCCGCCGGTTTTATGGCCGAACCGATATCGCTTATCGGGCCGAGTTGGCCTTCAGCCATCTCTCCGGTGATCGCTTTTGTAATAGCACCGTTTCGGATTGCGATGAATATATTCGTTTTGACGATGGAATTATACACATAAAATTATATCAAAGTATTGCGATATTTGCGATGAATGATAGTGCGGCGGCGGGCGGTCCCTGTCCCGCGCTCCGATCAACAATTACTACAGTGCCGGCGGGATTTGGCCCGACTACTACGAAATAAAATTGATTCACTATCACATTGACAGCATATACATTATGCTGCCTCTACACATAGGCCAGCGCATTCGCCAACGCGCTGGCGGTGCGCTTGCCAACGTGCTTGTGAGTTAATCCACACATTGGAAGGTCGTTCAGTATGCTTTGGTTCGGGCCAATGTGCGGACGGATCAAAAAATGGATGTTGAGTTGGTAACAGCTGCAGCTGTATATTTATTCACAGCTTATAATTACTACGTAAAAGTATACAAGAAAAGGGTGATACTTTCATATTTATAATATTAAAATAATAATAAAGTATGATGCTCTTACTTTGAAGTAAAATATCGTAAGGAAAACGGAATGTCCAAGAACCTTATTTATTTAGCATTTTTAATACTTACAACATTTTTATTTTTATGGTACTTATTTTTTGGATTCCATAGGCAATTTTCACTCTGATAGAGCTCAATAAATTTAAAAGTTTCATCATTACTCATATTATACGCCATTTTGTTACGTTAGGTGTTAATACGCCGCAAGAAGAAAATATGCACTCTTGATCGCTGCTCCGGGCAGACTGATCGCGCGGCCAATGTGTGGATGGTGCGCCAAGCTTGCGACAAGTGTTCTTTGATGATACCGACACCGCGCGGCAAGCTCGCAAGCGCGCCGGCCAACGTTCAAATGCCTACCGCCAACGTTCCAACGCCCGTTCTACACATTGGGAGCCAACGCACTTGCCAACGTGTTGGCCTATGTGTAGAGGCAGCATTACAAATTGTTACGTAAGATGTGACCGTAAGTGCCCCCGTGCATTAGGCGGCCAGGGCCTCTATTTTTGAAATGGCGTCAGACGGCGAACACTCGTTCGGAGTCATTTTCATGCGACAGCAAAATTTGGCATTTTTAATCATTCGTCTCCTACGACGAGTGGTCATAACGAACGATCGTATACGTCGACACCCGAACGCTCGTCGCCAGACACCATTTGAAAAATAGAGCCCCAGGCGCGGCCGTCGTCGACCAGTGCGCGCACACCAAGTAATTTCATACAAGTTGGCGTATCTCGTTGGCCGCGCGGCCGCTGGTCGCGTAATTCGCACATTTACATAATATATCATGGAAGAATTAGTTGGCCACAGCGACGTTTCCGCGCGGCCTAACCGCCTTATGCGCGGGGGCACTAAGCGGTTATTTATTCATACATTTTTGGTCACTGAAACACCAATGTATCAATCAACATTATTAAAAAAATACCTATTGGTACAGAACATTACTTCAGTCAAATGCGAATAGAGAATGAAACATACAAAATGTCGCTTGCCTCTACGGGGTACACATTACAAAGTATCCACATTCAAGAAAATTAAGAGTTTAAATTATTGTAATGTCAAAAATAATCGCTCAATCATGACTGGGCTCCTCGCCACCGGAGACCCATGGAAAAAATATTCCAACTTCTCGTGTACCTCGTCCCCTAAATTATGACCGCGTTGCAAGTTGAAGACAGGGGCGGGAAGCCAGCGACGCGCTTCGGGCGCGCGCTCGCTCGCCTCCGAAGACCCATGGGTCTCCGGTGGCGAGCCGCGCCTGCCGCGAGCACCGCCAGGGTACCTCCACGTATTATGTACTAGTGATGTAACGAATATTCGCATTCGCATTCGCGACTCGCCGCGCCTGCCGCGAGCACCGCCAGGGGACCTCCACGTATTATGTACTAGTGATGTAACGAATATTCGCATTCGCGAATATTCGCATGTTTTTTCGATATTCGCATTCGCATTCGCAAAATGTATGCGAATGTTTTGCGAATATTTGCTCCAGAAAAAATAAATAAAATTGAAAATATTTTTACTTTCTGCTTCATCAGATCGACTCCAGACCTTCATTAAATTGTAGTGCTTTAAAATACTTAATGAAAATATTAACAAACACTCAAGTCGCCCCTACAATTTTCGAAAGATCCCTTCGATTTTTCTGGAATGCCGTCATCAGATCCTGGTGTCCTTATAACGGGACTACTATGGAAATATCTACTTTCGAGCAAAAAAAGAATCATCAAAATCAACTCATAAACGACGAAAAAATCGCTGAACAAACATAAAAAAGCATATAGACGGTCGAATTGAGAACCTCCTTTTTTGAAATCGGGTAACAATTAGTAACAGGATGAAACCCATTGGGAAAGGAAGAGAATATGTCAAAAATAAAAGGAAAAATGAAATGAAAAATAATTTACGGATGGTCTGAGGTCAGGAAGGGGTATTAGTTAAAGGTAAAATACCGTTTATATCAATTTCTAAAGAAGTCTTACGAAAAAAAGCTTAAACACCAAAGTTTTGTGTAATAATTAGATCTATAACTTTTGTATCCACACGTTTTTTTACATAACCTCAAATTTATGCGAAAAATTCAAATAACTGAGTTTTTTATATTTATCTTCCACAAAAACTATATTACTTTCACGAAATTTAGTGAAAACTGACCTTTTTATGTCCCAAATACACTGAAATATTTGTAATTGAAAAATAAATTTTCGTTCGAAAAATCATGTCAAAATACCTGTGTTTTCAAAAAATTTGATGTGCGTATTGTTCGCTGAAATCTCTACTTTCTGGTGGTGTAAAAATATACATTACGATGGCAAAATTTCACAAAAAACTGGATATTTGATTTTGATCGACTCAGTAATTTTTATTAAATCCAAAAAATTCGGGGTGCCACTTTTGTCAGGTGAGTTCCAATGAACTCTGTAGTTTTCGGAGAAAGATGCAAATGGATCACGCGTAGAAAATTGAGTTCAAATTTAAAAAAACTGAATATTCGCATTCGCATTCGCATTCGCGAATATCGGAAGCAGATATTCGCATTCGCATTCGCGAATGTTCAAAAAATGACATTCGTTACATCACTATTATGTACAACGTTATGTACAAATACTAAACTGTATTGGTAGTCTACAATAAATCAACATCAAAAGTTTTTTATCAGGTGAAAAAGCGGTGGGGCTGTGAGTCCCTCTAAACAATATTTGGGAAGGTCCGGATCAGCATCGAGATAAAACCCCGCATGAAAGTCAGGTTACGTTAGGATTCGCTCTTTATTGACGTGGACAGAGTACTCGTAAATCTAACGGTTAATGACACACAATATAGATACAAATGGAACTCCGCATGCACTTGCCTTGCGGACTAACATTATTATTTTTCTGTCACATAAAAGTCTGGTAGGAAGTCGATTCCTCCCTTGATAGGTAGGGTGGCTACCTGGCTACCGTTTGAAGCATAAACGTAGAAGAGAACTTATTCTATGTTCTATCTCGTTTTGTGTGGCGATTTTTTTCAAGGATAGTAAAGAATTATAAAGGACAAATTGTTCTTACAAGAACAATTTCTAATAAGAACAATTTGTGCCACATTCAGTGCTACTACCTGGTCTACTTTCTCATACTAGGTAGCTCATGTTGGCCACGCCGACGGCCCAGGTGTATACTTTTCTTCTACGTGTATGGTTGAAGATTTCATTTTCTTTTATCATATTGACAACATTTGTATAGAAAAATCTGTGTTGACACAAAACGAATACAATTTAAACAAAATACACTCCTGGCGTCTTGACCATTTAACCTTATCACTACTCTGCCGGACACCTCAATTGTATTGTCATAATTTTGAATGTTTATAGATTTTCAAACTTAATGAAAACTATGACCTATGAAAATATATTTACAGCTTCGTGATATCTTTTCAACTATATATTTTTTGAGTATTTACAATTATGCCATTATGATGTACTTAACTGTTGATCGGAGCTACACCGTGCGACGACTGGGTCGGTCACTGCCAGTACATATTGCTACATTAAATATAACTTTCTTTTAATACTTTGATCATATTAAATAATTATATTATTCGGGAAAATATCCTACGGCTTTAAAATATTATCAGCACCAACGGTCAAATGGAGCTCGAACTTATCAGGTAATGTTGGCAATGGGGACTTATCGTACAGTAATACTGGTCGCAGAGCACTGCCGCGACTCCGCCACATAAATACTTAACGCTAATATTTACACTTAACGAGTATAAGGCACCAATAGTCGCATCGTCGGGTCGTGTCGGCCGGCTAGGGCGGGGGCGGCGGCGGCGGCGGTCAGGCGGGCGCGGGCGGCGGCGGCGGCGCGGCGCGCGGGGCGGGCGGCGCGGCGCGCGGGGCGGGCGGCGCGCGCGGCGGCGCCAGCACGGCGTGCGGCACGGGCACAGTGCGCCCGCACACCTGCGCACGGCAGAACAAGCTCACCACGCTGCAGCGTCAACCCCTCTTCAGATACACGCGGTATCTATCTGTCACCGCCGTCGGTAAGGGTGGTTGCATACTCAAGCTTACCAGCAGCGCGGTTGACCCGCGGCGAAGAATCGCGCTACAGATGTACATTAGATCTACGCGGTTCATCCGCGCGGGTCTCTTTTCACTATAAAACGATACAAGAGACTTGTAAGCGCGCGCCGGCTAACCGCGATGGCGGTAAGCTTGACTATGCAATGACCCTAACGGTATCCGAGTGGGTATGCGGTTTTACTATGCTGGGTCAACCGCCGTCAACCCCACACAGCACAACTTCGCAATCAACTTCTTACTGACTTCAAATAAGACTAAGGCACTTCTCACACAACGCTATTCATGAGCTACGCGACTGCAACGCAATCCAAAATTTGTATATATCTGACACTTTTCACTGACAGGAGACTCATCATACATAGCAGTCGCGTAGCTCATGAATAGCGTTGTGTGAGAAGTGCCTTAGAATACTAGTAATGTGGACAGCGTCTGATACGAGATACGATACGAGAGAACGGTACGTCACGAAGAAACCCCCTACCCGAACATTCAATAAAAATTGATAGCCAAAATTAAGGACAGACACCTATACTGCCAAAGGCGCCAAGGCATATCGCTTACCCACTCGGATACCACTACTTACAGCAACAGCGAATATCTCGCATAATTGAAAGGACCCAACGAGCCCCTATTTACTCTTTCATCTGGCACCACTCTAATAGTGTGGTAGGTATATGATGCTATTCGGATTTATGGGGGAAAACCGCGGGAGGCCGCGTATCAATCTATAAGGTATCGGACATTATCGTTCGTTCGTTACAAGGTTGTATGTTAAAATCGGGAGGGGGGTGGTGGGTGGTGGGCGGTACCTGCACGGCGACGTGTCCGCGGCGCGCGGCGCCCAGCGCCAGCACGGAGTCGCCGGCGCGCAGGCGCACGCCGGGCGGGCCCTCGTCCCAGTCCGCCGCCACGCGCCGCAGCTGCGGGTACGCCAGCTTCACGCCGTGCGCCACCGTGTACGCGCGCGACGGCGGCAGCGGCGGCGGCCGCTCCTGCGCACGCGCACGCTACACTCGCACAATGTTCTCGTCCGGAACGCTTAAGTAACAACAATTTTGGCCCGGACGGTTTAAGTACGTGATATTTTAGCGACTGATTCCCGCCCTTCGATTGACTCCGCCTGTCATAAAAACTTCCGACACTTCGGTTCACGGCTAACCCGTTCGCCAATCAGCCCAGAAGCGATGTAACCAAGAGGAAGGTGTCAGTCCCAAAATCCCTAACATACTCACCAAATCGAGGCCGAACAGCGAACAGGTACGTTTGACGAGCGCCGGGTCACACTTGTCCGCGGGGTCGGGCGGCGGCGTGCCGGCGATGGGCGCGGGGCGCGGGCGCGCGGGCGGCGCGGGGGGCGCGGGTGGCGCGGCGCACGGCGGGCCCCCCCCGCGCGCCGCGCCGCCGCCCCCGCCGCCCCGCGCGCGGTGCAGCCGCCACGCCGTCTGGATGCGCTCGGCCGCCGCCTGCCGCCGCGCGCGTCGCATTCTTTCCAGCACCTAAAAAAATTACAGGCGACGAGATTATTTTTTTTAGTTAAATACCAACATTATGTTTCTACATTACAACTTATGAAAATAGAACAGAGCAGATAGACAAAAGCATAGATTTCTAATCTATTAAAATTCATTTAGGTCATAATTTCCTATCAGTTGTGTTAAAACTCGTCGATCATATCAATAATGAAGGACGGATGTGTAGCGCGGGGTGGGGAGTGGGCTGCTTACCTGGCGCATGCCCTCGCTGAGGAAGACGTGCCGCTTGCCGAGCGCCCAGCGCACGGCGGCGGGCGAGGCGGGCGCGGGCGGCGCGGCGGCCGCCTCCACGGCGCGCAGCACGCGCGCGCACGCCGCGCCCGACTCGCGCTCGATACTGCCCGCGCCCCCCGCTCCCCCCGCACCTGCCCCCGCGCCCCCCGCGCCCGCCGCGCCCGCGCGCCGGTACAGCGCGCGGTACCGGCCGCTGAACGCCTTGAACCGCATGCGGTGCGGGTACCCGTTCGCCATCAGTTGCACCGTCTCCAGGATTTGCAACGCGCGAACCTGCAACGTTCAATATAATACTATGAGGAACAGCAAGACGCTTATTTATACGATGGAACATTATGTTTATGTGTACCTCTGTATTTTAAAGTATACGTATCTCCGGGCTTGTTTTGATGTTTTAACAATAAGTTGTTGTAAGTGGATTGTCGATGCGAACGATTTTCGAAACATTTGCATTAACACGTGCTGTACGGGCCTATTACGTGTGTGTTGTCAATGTCATTAAAACGCGTGTGTCATGGAAGATTCCTTTAATTGCACTGAATATTAAAGTGTACAAAAATGCTGATCTGTATAATGCAATGCAATGTACGAGTAGCTCGTACATACTGCCAGTCTCACAAGAAAATATGTCAAATTAATCTAATGTAACAAATAATGCATTTAAAATTGTTTCAAAAGCAAATACTTGACAGAAAAGTGTAAAATAATTATTAATTGCACGAAATTATGCTTAAAACTTTTAGCATACAAATCATATTGTAATCACTAAAAGCAATGAACAATTGAAGCAATATTTAAAAATATTAAATAGACGTTAGCTTAAAACACTATTCACTTGCAGTTCAAAATTAAGGTCAAAAATGTATTTTAAATGAAAATACACTGCACTCATATGATTTCATGAACACGAATTTAATGTCACACGCATAAACACAACACTAAGGTTCAGGTAAATTTTCAAAACGAATGGTTCTGGCTAACGTAGGAGACGTCGCTCTGTCAATGCTGAGAACCGAGCCTCCGCTGGGGAGGGCCTGCATCGGGACGGAGTCAGCGGGCGTCGCGCCGGGCGCGCCCTGCGGCCTCCACACACCACATGTCCAGTGTTTTCTGCATCGGAATGCTATGAATCCCGTTAGAACTACTATCGCTGCAGATAGTATTGAATAGAATACTATGTGATGTGATTCTATTCTTGGCTGTAATTCTTGCCTTTTGAGCACATCTATTTGCTCTGATATATGCTTATAGGCCTCATCGTGGCTTTCTATATTGCTTAAAACTACTTGAGGCAAGCTCGAGTTAAGAATATTATTCAACACCGATGTCTCATATGGTCTATACGGCGTTGCAATACTATCTGTCAAAGACATTTGATTTTTGTAATCATATAGTGCATGGATCGTAAACTTTTCTCCCTTAATCATGCAACCTGTTGGGATATTGAGAATGCCATTTCCCTTTAATTGCTTGACAACAAAGCCAGATGTGCATAAAATGCGCACCGTGCATTCCTGGCAACACGAGTAGATCCATGCGCCGCGCTGCTGCAACTTGATCCAGGTGTCGGCGCATTTTCTTATCTCCGGCCGACAATAGCGTTCATTGGCAATGTTTATTTTATTTAATTGCAATTCACATATTGAATTATGCATATTTATGTGGTAAATGGGATGGCTTTCATAACAAAATATCATGTCAGCTCTAAATTTTGAGCAAGATTGAATGTCAGTCGTTGTCAAAGGCATATAACTGTCCTTTTTAACGTTAAATGCGATATATTCCGTAGCAGGTATATTATAAATGGATTTGTTACCATTTACCCATGGCAATGATATAATTCTGTCCAATTCAAATGAGTCTCTGTATAGGAGAGGTATTTTAATTTCCATAATTAAATACTTGGTTGTTATTTTGGCTTGTATTGAGAGTAACTTGTATAAATCCTTAACATCATCTACAGGAATCATAAGTTCTTCATGGAGCTGACTGGATATAATATTTAGTTGATTTTGTAATTGATTAGGAGAAAGTAAATGTATGTTAATTTGTCCATGATATATGTCAGTTACAGTATTAATTAGTGTTTCTTGAATTCTCCTTAAATGCGACATAATTATATTTGCCGACAGTGCAGTTGTCAACACGTAATAGGAGTTAAGTACAAAATCTGTTGCATTTTTGATCTGATTTACTTCTTGTGAAATGTTGTTTAAGTGTTCATTAATAAAGTTGAATTGCTTAACCATAATAGCTTCGTTACGTTTTAAAATGTTATTTTCTGCTTCTAATATCGTTGTTTGATTTTTGAACATCTCTAATAGGTGTTTTTCGTTGTTTTGGATCATGTCTATGTCACTTTCATACTTTTGTGCAAATCTATCGTCAAGTACACCAAATAATGAGTTAGCAATGTATCCTATTCCGTTTATAAGGCCTCTTTTCATTCGCTTATGTTGTTTAAGTAACATGAGGTCATTATAATGCTGTAGTTCGTTTAATTCGTTGCTCAATTGAGATGTTATAGGTGTAAACATTTTTTCTTTGTCACATAGCGCTGTCAGATGATTTATATATTGCTCAATGCTGTTTATGTTTTGCCAATACGTTGTTAAATTGTAGTATATTACTAATTTCCAATCATCTTGCACTATACGAAGATCCGATACTTTATCAAAGTAAAGAGTATTGTTAGTAGGTAGGGTTGTCACTTCAACAGTTGCATTTATGGGAGTAATGATTGAAAATAATAAAAGCAAGAATGTAAACAAACAGTTTGGTCGCTTTCGTCGTATTGTTCTACGATCGCTTGTTTTGTGTTCGGTCTTAGGTTCTGTCAATAAAGGTGTCAGTTTGGTAATTGGTCGTTTAAAATATCCTTGAGATGTTTTCACTGTCACTACTCTGACGTGTCCATCTTTTCCTGGATGTAGTTCATCCACTTTTGCAAGTGCCCACTTCGATGGAGGCATATGATCTTCATTTACTAAGACAATGTCATTTATTTGCATATTTCTAGTAGGGTGATTCCATTTATATCTGGCTTGCAAATGGTGTAAATATTCCTTGGACCACCTCTTCCAAAATACTCTGTGCATCCTTTCAACTAGCTGCCAGCGTGCCGTCAAGGTTATGTGTTGATTATTGTCAGATAAAGGTGTTGATAGTAATGGTGCTCCAATTAAAAAATGCCCTGGCGTAATATATCCATCTTCAATGTTCTCCGTCAATCTATATAAAGGCCTTGAGTTAAGGCAGGCCTCAATTTGTGTCAGTAATGTATAAAACTCCTCATATGTTAGCTTTTGCTCTCCAATTATGCGTTTCAGATGGTGTTTGACACTTTTAACTGCAGCTTCCCATAATCCTCCTGCGCTTGGCCATAAAGGTGCATTGAACGTCCAACTGACGCCCATGCTGTTAATGTCATCAAGAAAATCTTTGTTATTTGTCAATAATCCTAATTCAAATTCTCTTTTCAAGTGTCTGGAGGCTCCAACAAAATTTGTACCATTGTCTGAATAGACATACTTTGGCATTCCTCTTCGAGCGCATAGTCGTTTGAATGCAGCCAAAAATGAGGGTGTGGAGAGGTCAGAGACCAGCTCTAAGTGGACAGCTTTGGTGCTGAAGCAGATGAATACAGCTATATAGCCTTTTGTCATTTTAACTCCCCTTCCTGTGCTAGCTTTGATGTCAACATATCCTGTGAAGTCCACCCCTGTGTGGGTAAATGGCCTTGAAGGTGTCACTCTAACTTCAGGCAAATTTGCCATTAGCTGGGCGTGTTGCTGAGTGTTAAATCTGCGACAGATAGTGCATTCACGTATTATCTTTTTAACCACTCTCATCCCTCCGACGATCCAATATTTTTCCCGTAGGTATGTCAAGGTCAGTGATGGTCCGCCGTGTAGAGTTGCTTTATGAGCGTTGTCAATTAAAAGATTTGTTAGGTGTGAATTACGTGGAATTAATACCGGGTGTTTACGGTTGTATGTCAAGTTTGAATCTTGTAGTCTCCCTCCTACTCGAAGTACATTTTCATCGTCCATAAATGGATTCAAGGATAGTATGTTGCTTTTTGAACTAATTCGGTTGCTTTGATTTAATTTTAAGATTTCATTTTGAAAATGTTCATGTTGCACTGCTCTAATAAATGAATATCTCGCGGAAGTAATTTCTTTGTTTGTTAAATAATTGCATTTGATGGCTTTGGCATTACGGCGGGCGTTGGCTATGAAACGTGAAACCCATGATAAAACCCTTGTTGCGCGAGTCCAGCTGCTGTATTTATTTAATAATTCAAGTAAATAATCGGATTTTATATGTACTACGTTAACTTTTTTGACATTTTTCATTTCTAACGTCGGAATGCTTATATGTTTACTTTGAGGCTTCAAATCGTTATCCTTGAGCCACTCCGGGCCCTGCCACCATATTGTATTATTTTTAACTTGTTGTATACTTAATCCTCTGGTTGCGCAATCTGCAGGATTGTCTTCAGATTTGATATAATTCCAACACGATGAAGGTATACTTTCTGTCACCATCCGGACTCTGTTAGCAACGAATGCTTTCCAACGAGTGCTCTCTCCCTGTAGCCATCCAAGTGTTATCATCGAATCAGTCCATCCAAATATTTTAACATTTTGTTGGGGTAATGACTGTAATACATTCCTCATAAGTTTCGTCAATAATACTGTGGCACACAATTCCAATTTTGGCAGGCTGATATTATGTTTATTTAATGGGGCTAATTTTGTCTTCGCCGTAATTAATGTAACGGTGTTTTGACTGTCGTTTTGTGCTTTTAGATATATAGCGCACGCGTATGCCTTTTCCGAGGCATCGGCGAATCCATGCAGTTCAATAGAATTGTTTGAACTACCTAACCATCGGGGTATCTCAATAGTGTCAATATGTTTTAGTTCTTCTAGCAATTGCATTAATTCTTTGTGCATGTTAGGGGGTATAGTGTCATTCCAATTAATGCCAGTAGACCAAACACGTTGAAATTGTAATTTTGCTCTTATCGAAATCGGTGATAGAAATCCTAGGGGGTCATATATTTTAGAAATATGAGATAACATTTCTCTCTTTGTCATACAATCTTCCTTAATGCCAATATCAACTTTACTTTGAAACTTGAATGTGTCAGATTTTGCATCCCATCTTAACCCTAAGGTTTTCGTTGAATTTTCATATCTGAAGTCAATAAATGCTGGATCGACTTGATCTTCACTTAAGTCATTCAACAGTTCTGGCGTGTTACTGCACCATTTTCGCAAATTAAATCCTGCGCTCCGTAACATCTCAATCAATTGCTTTTGGACTTGCTTGGCCTCTGCAATGCTGTGGCTGCCTGCTAACAGATCATCGACGTAAAAATTATTTTCCAAAATATTTGCTGCCACTGGGTCCTGAGCAGCTTGATCACGTGCTACTTGCTTCATTGTCCGCATCGCAAGGAACGGCGCAGCTTTCATACCGTAAGTGAGTGTACACAGCTGATATTCTTTCACTATTTCGTCGCTACTATTTCTCCAAACTATTTTTTGCAATTGTTGATCGTTGTCATTTAATAAAATCATCCGATACATTTTTTCACAATCTGCAGAGTACACATATTTAAAAGAACGCCATTGTATTAATAGTTGTTGTATGTCTTGTTGCAACTTAGGTCCAGTTTCCATCAAATCATTTAGGCTGTAACCACTAGAGGTTTTTGCTGACGCATTGAAAACAATTCGAAATTTTGTTGTTGATGAGTCATGTTTATGTATATCGTGGTATGGTAAGTAACAGCTAATCGACTGCTTATTGTTGTCACATTCCTTCATATGCCCTAATTCTTTATATTCGTCCATAAACTTCCGATAGTCTTGGTGTAATTCATGATTTTTTGAAAATTTTTGTTCTAACGTTTTAAATTGTGCAAGAGCTTTAATTTTCGATGTTCCCAAATATTTTTGAAAGTTAGGTTTCATTGGCAGGCTGACTTCATACCTTCCGTCAGGTAATCTTCGTGTTGTTTTCATGTAATAGTCTTCACAATATTTTTCACTTTCTGTCATGTTGTCATCTTGTTCACTTATGTCTTCCATCTCCCAAAACCTACTTATATCTTCCTGATGGTTGAGAACCACATGACAGTTAACATTTTTTGTAACACTACCTGATAATATCCAACCTAATCTAGTTTGCTGTGCAATAGGTTGCTCCGGTAATCCTCTCAAAATTCCATCCATTATAATTGTCGAATATATTTTAGCGTCAAATAAGATGTCAATTGGTAAAGAAATGTTGTAGCAAGTGTCGGCGAGTTGGATGTTCTGTAAATGAACATAATTTTTCTTTGCAAAAGAATGCGTAGGTAGGTTATGTATAAGTTTAGGCATAATTAATGCTTCTGTACTGAAAGTAAAATTATCATATGTCGATTTGCATGTCAATTGAACCTTTCCTCTGCATTTATTGGATAGGGTGCCTACCCCACATACGTTTGCATTGTAATGTTGTCGATGCAAAGACAATCGTTGTACTGCATTTTCCGTGATCAAGGTAGATTGGGAACCTTGATCCAAAAGACCCCTTAATGTCACATATGTACCATCATTGGCACGAACATGCACTTGTACTGTTGTCAACAATATTTCGTCATCGCTTTGCACGTGGCTCACCGTTGTTTGTGCATTTTGCTGTTGCTGGGGACGATGAGTTGCATTGGAAAATAAGTCGTGTATCAAAGTATTATGAGCTTGAAAACACTTTTTGCATCGCTTTTGCGAGTTACATACATTATGTTCATGAACATAAAGACAGTTATTGCATATCTTATGTTTTAATAAAATGCTTCGTTTCTCCATATTTGTCATATTTTCGAACCTTTTACATTGAAACAATGCATGCGTCGTATTACTGCAGACGGGGCATTTTGACGCGGCTACGTTTGTATGATATGCACGATTATAAGACGATTTAGAAAACCTTGTATTTAATGGTTTATTACATTCTTTCTTTACAGGGATTATTGAGTTTATAGGCTTATATGATGATGGTTCATATTTTTTATACAACGGCTCAAGGGCTGTGAATTTGTTTTCCAAAAATGACATAATTTCGTTAAAGGTAGCCAAAGTTCTAGGTGCTTTCCTTGATTCCCGGTAGTCTCTAAGGGTTTCATAATCCAATTTCTTTGTTATAAGATGAACCAATAACGGACCCCAAGAAGAGGTGTCTATTCCTAAGTTCTGGATAGCGTTAATGCATTCGGTGCTGGTGTCATGTAATCTTTTTAATTC
Organism: Hesperia comma; assembly: GCA_905404135.1. NCBI lineage: Eukaryota > Metazoa > Arthropoda > Insecta > Lepidoptera > Hesperiidae > Hesperia > Hesperia comma. The sequence goes on along the minus strand of FR990026.1, from coordinate 201,325 downwards.
CAATGAAGTTTGTTTTTGAATAGAAGGTTGATTGAGAAATACTTCTATCTGTTTTGTAAATAAAGCCTGCTCGTTGTTATAGCGTTGATTAATAATGCTCCATGCGGTGTCATAATTATCAGAAGAGATGTTTAAATGTTGTACAAGCCGTTCTGGCTCTCCACGTAGCTTTCCTTTCAGATGTTGCATTTTTTGCGCTTTTGATAAACAGTTATTATTATGTATAGCTTCCGTAAATAAATCAAGAAATGTTGGCCATTGAATATAATTTCCAGAAAATACGGGTATGTCAATTTGCGGAGTCGAATTTTGCGTATGTACTACAGACAAAAGTTTTTTATTGAGTGTCTTTTTGCAATTTTCGTATATAGTTTCGTGTGTCGTGTATTCGAGCTCATATGCTTCATCCGAACCCTCTAAAATGTTGTCAATTTGCCAGTGCAAGCTATCGATGTTATTCCAACGGGCTTGTATATTACGCAGCTTATCCTCTATCTCCCACTTGTCAGTAGTATCCTCTACCTTGCAGCTCTGTACTGATCTCTTAAAAGCTCTAAAGTTAGTTCTTTGCATTTGTATTAGTTCCATAACCTTTCCATTAGTTTGAACCTCCTTAGAAACCTCAACTGGTCGCGAGTGTAAATTAGATTGCGATGTACCCGGTTCAGTTACGATAGAGTAATTAGCGATCATTTCCCTTGTACTGTCATAAAAACCTTTTAATTGGCTATACATGTCCTTCAAAAAATATTCATGCGATTTATCAGGAAACGTTTGCAATTGTTCATGATTAAATGTAAAATCTTCAAAAAGTTTGTCAAGGCAATACAATTTGTTTTTGATGTAGTCTGGTGTTTTCCTACTTTTAGAATCTTTTTTAAAATTGATGTTTAACTGCTTAACGCCGTCAATGATTTCTTGCTGACGTTGAATGATTGCTTCCATTGTGAAGAATAAAATGAAACGATCTTACTTGTTTTACTGCTACCACCTCTGAAGATGTTGGTGTTCACTGTTTCTAAACTCCAGCCAAATTTAAAGTACAAATGCCACAAAATCAAATTTTAGTACGTAGGTAGGATTAAACAAATTAAAATGTCAAGAATGTCAGAATGATTGCTTAACTGTAATTCGTTAAACTTTCACTAAACTAAACACTGCAATACTGTCACAAAAAAATGTCACAAAACTGTCACTTTCTGGCACTGTAATCTCCGCGAGGGTCGCGAGGTCCAGAAATTCTCGAAGGACCAATATGTACGGGCCTATTACGTGTGTGTTGTCAATGTCATTAAAACGCGTGTGTCATGGAAGATTCCTTTAATTGCACTGAATATTAAAGTGTACAAAAATGCTGATCTGTATAATGCAATGCAATGTACGAGTAGCTCGTACACGTGCGGAAACGTGTTTATCGTTATGATGTGCCCGTGCAATCGGCTGGGTAGGGGCAATCGTCTTATAATTTCCTCACTATCACTAAGTTAAGCAACTTCATTTTAAACTGAAGACAAACTTGAACTGAATGTTGCGGTGGCCAACGTAATCGTTGCAAGAACATGTGACGTCGGGTCCCACCTGTCGTGCGACGGTGGCGCGGTCGAAGAGCATGGGCGTCTCGGTGGCGTTGGCGCGCACGCAGCGCACGAAGTGCGGGCGCGCGTGCACCAGCGTGCGCAGCAGGTTGTCGAGCCGCGTGTGGAAGTCCTGCGTGAGCGTGGAGCCGCCGCCGCCGCCGCCGCCGCCCGCCGCGCCCGCCGCCGTCGGCGACGCGCGGAACACGCCGCCCGCCGGCCCGCCCGCCGCCGCCAGCGCCTGCGCCACATCACCACACCCACGTTATACTGTACACTGTTTATCGCATGCGCATCTAACGAGTCCATATGACCAGGTACTTCAAAGAGACCGGACGTCATCTAGTTTTGAATTAAAGATAACGTTCATTGAGGAAAATATTAAATTTTGCGATAGGGATGTACTCGGATGGATGGGGCAGGAAGGATGACGTCGCGCGGGTGGAGAGAGCGGAGAGACGGTCACCTTGAGCTCGGTGCCGAAGAGGTGCGTGGCGAAGCCGAACTCGCAGGCGCGCGTGTCGAAGGCGGCCAGCAGCTCGTCGGGCACGGCGTCGCGGTTGGCGTCCAGGAACTCGCTGGCGTCGTACGTCACCTCGCCCGCGTAGTGCCGCACCGCGAAGCGCCGCGCGTGCGGCGGCCGCGCTTCCGCCAGCCGCGGGTGGCCCCTGCGACCCCAACCGACACACACAGTTATATTTTTATCGAGTTATCGTATCACCGCAGCTTCACCTTCGTCAGTAAATCCATAACGGCACGTTCGGTACCTGTGCGCGGCCTTGATCCGGGCGACGTACTGCTCGGGCGAGCCGCGCGCGGCGCACTCGGCGTCGAGCGCGGCCAGCAGGCCGGCGCGCAGCGAGGACACCAGGTCGATGCACGGCACGTTGTCCACGTACTCCACCTCCAGCGCGCCCGCCACGCCCTCCTCGCGACACGACTCCGCCGACGACTGCAACGAAGTCTCACGGTTAAATCACTGGGCTTCGATTTTATGGCCTACCTAAAGTTCAGCGAACGCTAGGCAGAATCGCTTTTGGAAGCGAGACAATTTTGTTTCAGTTAAAATTTTGGAAGGAGACAGATAGATAAGTCGGTTTTCTATGTTCTTATTGAGCGGGAAGGAGTCGATTATGTATCTGAGTTGTAAATATTCACGGACGGCGAGGACCACTTACTGTCAGGCAAACGCCTGCCGGGGTCCCCGCCGGCTGCCACGAGGGCCTGCCGGGCTCACCTTGAAGACGTGCGTGTTGTAGAAGTGCTGCATGGTCTCGGCGCAGAGGTTGGCGCACAGGTGCTCGAGGCGCGCGGGCGCGGCGTCCTCGAAGCCGAACATGTCGAGGATGCCCACGAAGCCGTCGGTGGCGTGCCGCACGGCGTCGTTGAGCGCCGCCATGCGCCCGCGCGCGCCCGCCGCGCCCTCGCGCGCGCTCGTCGAGCGGCGCGCCGCGTCCGCGTGCACCGACTCGTTGGAGTCGGAGGAGAGCGTGCCGAGCGTGGAGCCGAGCCGCTTGAGCGAGTTGGCGCGGCGCACGATGGTGGCCACGGTGCGGCAGTACAGCGCCTTGGCCAGCGCGTCGCGCGCGCGCGCGGCGGCCGCGGCGCTGGCGGGCGCGCGCACGCGGCGGCCACGCGCGCCCAGCCCGCGCAGCAGCGCCGCGCGCCCCACGCCCAGCAGCGCGCCCGCCGCCGCCAGCTCCCGCTGCCCGCACATACATTATCTTACAGTGCCACTAACTTCTCTGACCCGGTAAGGGGGGCGTTACTGTCACATTTGCATTAATTGCAATTTTGGCCCCCGGGCCCGATAAGTTTGTGGCACTACGGGATCACTTCCACAGATTATAAAACCTGCGATTATTATATCTAGCTATGATTGTTATTAACCAACTTCGAATGTAGATAATTATTCACCCAGTGTGATTTACTTTTAAGGTTCAATAAAGAGTGAAAAATAAATCCTCTCAAATATGAGACGAATTTTGGGTCATCGTAATCCTACTTCTCGTAATCTTGGGAGATACAATACAATGCTCTTTATTGTACACCAGATCAAGAAAATAACAGACAGTGACATTTACATTGAAGTTGTACAAAGGTGGTCTTATCGCTAAAGAGCGATCTCTTCCAGACAACCAGGGGTTGAGAAGTTGTGATTTAAGGAAGGAAAATTTTAAAAAATATTATTAATATTAGGTATTGTCTCCCGCACACTTAACACTATGCAATGGTCGAAATGAGCTAAAGGTACCTCGGTGGTGGGCTCGGCGGCGCCGTCGGGCCCGTCGGCGAAGGCCACGTTGCCGAGCAGCAGCACGGCGGCCAGCACGCGCACCACGTCCAGGAACGGGATGCCCAGCACGCCCAGGCAGCTCTTCCACGCCAGGAAGCGCGCCGCGTCCTCCGCCTCCGCGCGCCGCCCCGCGCCCCCGCCGCCCCCGCCGCCCCCACCGCCGCTGTTCAGGTACCTGCAAACGCACCAGTTGGTCATAGCTCCTGAAGCGAGCACTTCAACGATTGATCTAAAACCTTTATGATGCGAGTTATGAGAATTTTCACGGGTGACCGCGAAACAAAATAAAATGTTATGGCAAATTTTGTAAATAAATGTCACAGGTCGTCTTAGTAACATCACGAGGGCTCAGCGAGTATCTCGGAACCTTGGGCATCGAAGCCAGCCGAACAAAGCCCTGCTCTTTCCTCCCATTGTCCTAAGGTTGACTGGCAGAGTACGCTTCAATTAAGGTTCTAGTTGTAGGTGCCAAGTAAAGTTCTATAAAGTATAAAGAAGTAAGAAGCGCACCGTAGATCGTTGGGCGAGTAGCCGTCGAGGTGCAGCATGGCGCGCTCGTCGGGCGCCAGGCCGGCCAGCAGCTGGTAGAAGATGTGGTAGTTGCGCTCGGCGGGCGGCGGGCGCACCACGCGCGTCTGCTCCAGGAAGTAGCAGTGGATCTTGGTGCGGTACAGCGCGCCGTCCGTCACCTGCACCTCGATGAAGTGCCCCTGCAATGTTGTGAAACTCGTCAGCATGTCGCGCCGGCCCGCAGATCCGCGGTTAAATAAATACCTACCTTCTTAAAATCCTAGTTGCACTGTATGTGTGTACGTCTGTCTGAATAGGTATATCCTTTAAATTAATGACCAGCCCTGGCTTCTCGAGATATAACATTATGCATTTAAATTATATTTATAGCATGTACAAAGGTTTTTATCATAATATGCTTGAAATACTTGAAGTGACTAATACATATTAGTCGATAAGGATTAATAGGCCTATACTTTCCTCATGAATGAAAATTTGAAAGGGACAGACAGACGCGACGGCTGGTTTTGTACCTTAAGATGTCGAAGTATTTAACAAGTTTTAGTCGTCCATCCGTATCAATGTCTATGTTGAGTGTAGTGTGGTGTAGGGCAGTGTGTGGTATGTGCGGTACTGACGATGCGGCTGGAGTGCGAGTTGTGTTGCGTGGCGGCGGTGCCGAGCGAGCGCAGCAAGGTGAAGGCGGCGGCCAGGTGCTTGAAGGCGTCCGTCTATGTTGCGTGTAGTGCAGTGAGTGTAGTGTGGTGTAGTGTGGTGTAGTGTGTGGTATGTGCGGTACTGACGATGCGGCTGGAGTGCGAGTTGTGTTGCGTGGCGGCGGTGCCGAGCGAGCGCAGCAAGGTGAAGGCGGCGGCCAGGTGCTTGAAGGCGTCCGTCTATGTTGCGTGTAGTGCAGTGAGTGTGGTGTAGTGTGGTGTAGGGCAGTGTGTGGTATGTGCGGTACTGACGATGCGGCTGGAGTGCGAGTTGTGTTGCGTGGCGGCGGTGCCGAGCGAGCGCAGCACGGTGAAGGCGGCGGCCAGGTGCTTGAAGGCGTCCGTCTATGTTGCGTGTAGTGCAGTGAGTGTGGTGTAGTGTGGTGTAGGGCAGTGTGTGGTATGTGCGGTACTGACGATGCGGCTGGAGTGCGAGTTGTGTTGCGTGGCGGCGGTGCCGAGCGAGCGCAGCACGGTGAAGGCGGCGGCCAGGTGCTTGAAGGCGTCCGTCTATGTTGCGTGTAGTGCAGTGAGTGTAGTGTGGTGTAGTGTGGTGTGTGGTGTGGTAGGTACTGACGATGCGGCTGGAGTGCGAGTTGTGTTGCGTGGCGGCGGTGCCGAGCGAGCGCAGCACGGTGAAGGCGGCGGCCAGGTGCTTGAAGGCGTCCGTCTATGTTGCGTGTAGTGCAGTGAGTGTAGTGTGGTGTAGTGTGGTGTAGTGTGTGGTATGTGCGGTACTGACGATGCGGCTGGAGTGCGAGTTGTGTTGCGTGGCGGCGGTGCCGAGCGAGCGCAGCACGGTGAAGGCGGCGGCCAGGTGCTTGAAGGCGTCCGTCTATGTTGCGTGTAGTGCAGTGAGTGTGGTGTGTGGTATGTGCGGTACTGACGATGCGGCTGGAGTGCGAGTTGTGTTGCGTGGCGGCGGTGCCGAGCGAGCGCAGCACGGTGAAGGCGGCGGCCAGGTGCTTGAAGGCGTCCGTCTATGTTGCGTGTAGTGCAGTGAGTGTGGTGTAGTGTGGTGTGTGGTGAGGTGCGGTACTGACGATGCGGCTGGAGTGCGAGTTGTGTTGCGTGGCGGCGGTGCCGAGCGAGCGCAGTACGGTGAAGGCGGCGGCCAGGTGCTTGAAGGCGTCCGTCTATGTTGCGTGTAGTGCAGTGAGTGTGGTGTAGTGTGGTGTGTGGTGTGGTAGGTACTGACGATGCGGCTGGAGTGCGAGTTGTGTTGCGTGGCGGCGGTGCCGAGCGAGCGCAGCACGGTGAAGGCGGCGGCCAGGTGCTTGAAGGCGTCCGTCTATGTTGCGTGTAGTGCAGTGAGTGTAGTGTGGTGTAGTGTGGTGTGTGGTGTGGTAGGTACTGACGATGCGGCTGGAGTGCGAGTTGTGTTGCGTGGCGGCGGTGCCGAGCGAGCGCAGCACGGTGAAGGCGGCGGCCAGGTGCTTGAAGGCGTCCGTCTATGTTGCGTGTAGTGCAGTGAGTGTAGTGTGGTGTAGTGTGGTGTGGGGTATGTGCGGTACTGACGATGCGGCTGGAGTGCGAGTTGTGTTGCGTGGCGGCGGTGCCGAGCGAGCGCAGCACGGTGAAGGCGGCGGCCAGGTGCTTGAAGGCGTCCGTCTATGTTGCGTGTAGTGCAGTGAGTGTAGTGTGGTGTAGTGTGGTGTGGGGTATGTGCGGTACTGACGATGCGGCTGGAGTGCGAGTTGTGTTGCGTGGCGGCGGTGCCGAGCGAGCGCAGCACGGTGAAGGCGGCGGCCAGGTGCTTGAAGGCGTCCGTCTATGTTGCGTGTAGTGCAGTAAGTGTAGTGTGGTGTAGTGTGGTGTAGTGTGTGGTATGTGCGGTACTGACGATGCGGCTGGAGTGCGAGTTGTGTTGCGTGGCGGCGGTGCCGAGCGAGCGCAGCACGGTGAAGGCGGCGGCCAGGTGCTTGAAGGCGTCCGTCTATGTTGCGTGTAGTGCAGTGAGTGTAGTGTGGTGTAGGGCAGTGTGTGGTATGTGCGGTACTGACGATGCGGCTGGAGTGCGAGTTGTGTTGCGTGGCGGCGGTGCCGAGCGAGCGCAGCACGGTGAAGGCGGCGGCCAGGTGCTTGAAGGCGTCCGTCTATGTTGCGTGTAGTGCAGTGAGTGTAGTGTGGTGTAGTGTGGTGTAGTGTGTGGTATGTGCGGTACTGACGATGCGGCTGGAGTGCGAGTTGTGTTGCGTGGCGGCGGTGCCGAGCGAGCGCAGCACGGTGAAGGCGGCGGCCAGGTGCTTGAAGGCGTCCGTCTATGTTGCGTGTAGTGCAGTGAGTGTAGTGTGGTGTAGTGTGGTGTAGTGTGTGGTATGTGCGGTACTGACGATGCGGCTGGAGTGCGAGTTGTGTTGCGTGGCGGCGGTGCCGAGCGAGCGCAGCACGGTGAAGGCGGCGGCCAGGTGCTTGAAGGCGTCCGTCTCGGGCCCGCCGCCCGCCACCTCGAACAGCCGCCGCAGCAGCACCATGGACGCGTGCGTCTTGCCCGACCCCGACACGCCTGCGACACACACACACACGGCTCGTTGCCACCTAGTCTGATCGCTCGGGGGATTTTGTGCTACCGACATTCATCTACACATACTCATCTAAATATTGATAGCGCCGATTGCGTTTAATATAAGTCATTTGAGTCTCCTAAAAGAAGGGATCGATTCACGGTTCCACACATTATTTACCTGCTTTGATTCGGTTCGGTTACTCTGAGGACGGATCGACAAAGGATCATGCGACCCATAGATATTGTAGTATTTAAACGGTTCCTATCGCTCGAGAACATCCAGAACATCGCTTGGCAAATCTGGATGTAATCTATGTATGTTTCGATGCATGTGGGACTGGGAAGTACCTAATATTTGATCATACTTAGAGCGACTTGGACGTGCAGGGAGGGTGGTCGCATAGTCGAGCTTACCCTGAGTGCGGTCGACCGACGCGGGAGTCGCGAGCTTGCGAGTCTCTCGTACCGTTTTATAGTTAAAAGAACCCCGCGCGGATCAACTGCGCAGATGTAACGTACAATCGTAGCGTGGGACATCGGCGCGGGTCAACTGCGCTGGCAGTGAGCTCGACTATGCAAACACCCTAACTTCATCCAACAATATAAGCCTAGTAGAGGCGCTCGTAGTCCGGCGGCTTGCGTCGATCCTAAGTGATCGACAAAGTTAAGCAACAGCGGGCGCGGGCGGTAGTCGGATGGGTGACCGCTAGTGGCAAAATATCTTGAGCGCTTCCGTGCTTCGGAGGGCACGTAAAGCTGTCGGTCCCGGTTGTTATCGATTGATAGCAGTCGTTACGCAATGTCGGAGGCTTTCGGGCGGCTTGAAAACTTTCGACACTGGGTTGGCCACTAACCCCTCCACCAATCCGCATATGCTCTAGGCCTCTTCAGTAATGAGGAGAGACCCGTGCTCAGTAGTGGGCCATTAGTGGGTTGTAGGTTAGCTTAGGTTACCGGAGAGGATGATGGCCTGCGGGCAGCCGGTGTCGGCCTGGTGGCGCACGGCGTCGCGCACGAGGCGCGCGAGGTCGGGGCGCGGCGCGCGCGCGGCCGCCGCCGCCGGCGTGTGCGCGCCGCCCGCCTCCGTGTACGCGTTCAGCGCCACCAGGATCGGGCCCACCGACGTCTGCCGACAACACACTCCAGTTATTATTTTCACCTCATTTTTAAAGGTTGTAGCACTTGTAGCTACATTTTCTCAGTCTCATAATACCTACTGCTGTACCAAACATGACAGGTGGCCGGCGTTATAATTCAAAAAAGTATAATTAGTCTAACCAGTTTTGACAAAAAAATTGTTGTTAAAACCGACTATGTCGTTGTCGTTAATGTCGATAAGAAAATTTTTAAAACTGCTTTCAAAACTACGGCTTAATGACCTTTCTGCGCTATTCACGCGGCGTGGCGTTAAGAGGTATTTTTAAATATAATCACTTTATCTAACTATAGTAAATACTTCCAAGGTTTTACACAAACAATGTCGGGCGATTTAATTTTTTCTGGCCTTTACATTGTTCGGGATATAATACCGCGTCGGCCAGTTCTCGGCGAAACAATCCGTAAGCGCCGAGTGACGACACAGCTACACGGACAACAACTTGACATTTTTTATTTCGTATTTACAAGACAAACAAAAGTAACAGCCACAAAACAGTATGAATTTTTATGCTTCATTTGTGTTCGATCTCGATCTGATTCATGCGATATAATTACATGGTACACTAATACTTGTGCGATTAAGGTACATTTCAGATTCACGACAGAATCTAAAAATGCCCTTAGTAAATTTTGCTCGCAAACTAAATTGAACATTCCATATGCTTGGCAACTCGAGCACAGGATACACATAAAGTAACATTTAATTTGACCTGTTTTATAATATTGTACGCTCATTGTTGTAAGAACTTGCCCCTGATTTCTCCGCGGTATCCAGGGAGGTTCAGAATTCTCCATAATTGTCAAACTGATCTGTGTCTGTGGCCAGCAGCGGACGAAATGATTCTGGTCGAGGCGGTGAACTTACGTAGCACTTGTTTTGGTAGAAGCGCGCCTGCAACGTGCGCACCACCGCGTCCTCCGTGAGCGGCCCGCGCAGGTGGATGAGGTCGTCGACGTCGGCGCCCGCGCCGCTCGCCGCGCCGCTCACCGCGCCGCTCGCCGCGCCGCTCACCGCGCCGCTCGCCGCCCCGCCGCCCGTGCCGTTCCGCCAACGCGGTTCCGCAGAGCAAACGCTGTCATATGCTGAACAAACAACAATAAACTAAGTACGTAATAATTATTTGTTTCGTTATTTGTTTCATTGTGTAACTTATCTCCGGGTAATAAGTAGATACACATAATCACGTTACCCATACGTGTGTACGGACAGCGTTCTTATCACGATAACAACATCACGCTCACGACATCATACAATTTACTGCGAGCTAGTGCTTAGAGCCTACAGTTCACCCAGGGAAGTACCACCGCCTTCTACAGTATTAGTACCATTTCTACTGCCATAATTGCTTCGACATAAATTGTGTATAGAAAAATGGAAGGAATTGAGGGTCGAGCCGGTTAGACTATTAGAGGTGATCATCTCAGTCCTCAAGGGTAGCAACGCATCTGCGACTGACTTAGCACGACACTGATACTAACACTACTAACTGGACTATTACTTAAACTAACTAACAGGACCAACTATCACTACCTAATAGTAATAATACCTTTCCTCTTCCTTTTGTGCCGCCGAGGTGAGCGGACGTGTCTCGCATACAAAAAACTATTACGGTACGGTTTTAAGATCAAAAATCCAATACTACGGGCTGTCGCTCAGATTGCCTGACAGTTCGCGGACAACACATGCGGTGAGGAAAGAAGACAGGATCTATAGTGCTATCTCAATCAGTATCCAACGGAATATTCCACTGCAAGTTGTGCTGCCGCGCTGTAGCAGATATCTTCGGCCGCTACGAAACAGTGCTACGCGCTACGATACTAGGTAGGAGCTACGCTGCGAGCGAAACTATCGGCTACAACGTATGTACCTATAATATTACTTCATCTTGATAGTGGCCAGCGCTCTCTTTGCTACGTACGATCATCACTAAACATCGTAACAATGGTGACGCGCTCTCCAAACACCTCAACTTCTGTCCCGAACATCTCAAGCATGGGCTTAGACGACACAACTCCACTTAACTATATCAGTGACCGAAGCAAGAGGAAGAGAATCTTTGAATGAGACACCTCTCAAGATCGGGACGCTATAATGTTGGAACTTAGAAATGAAATAAAAGACCTAATGAAGAAAACGAACACAATACTGGATACATTACAAGATATCCAACAAACCAACAACGTTATGCAAAACACCTTAGCGTTCCTTATGGAAGAAAATGCGGAGTTAAAGACTAAAATTAATAAATTAGAGGCACAAGGTAAGAAGGACACAGAGCAAATAATTATATTGGAGAAGAAAATGGAAGAAAAGGACAGAATAGATAGGAAAGCTAACATAGAAATAAAAAATGTGCCCTTGAAGGGACAGGAAAATAAAAGGGATCTACTGCATATGATAATAAAACTATGCGATAGCATCGATGTTAAAATTGATAAGTCGCAAATTAAGGACATCATAAAAACTAAAAAGAAGAACCAGGAAAGAAGTACACTTATTGTAGAATTCACTAATACACTAGCCAAAATGGATATTCTGAAAGCCTCAAAAACCTACAACTACAAAAATAAAACAAACAAATTAAGTGCGAAACACCTAGGACTAAATTTTCAACCTGATACACCTATTTTTGTCTCAGAAAGCTTAACTGCACAGGCATCAAGGTTGTATTTCTTGGCGAGGGATTTTAGAAACGCAAATAATTATAAATATTGCTGGACAAATTATGGGAAAGTTTATCTTCGATTCAATGAAAACTCTCCAATAATAAATATAACTCGAGAAGCACAACTTCAAGAATTATTGTTGAAGAAATGACTAGTGGTAAAATTAAAAACTGTTAATTACTACATTATATATACGCTAAAACACAATCATTACATTTCATACACAAAAAAACATGATTGTTTCATAAGCATTAATATTCGATCTCAATCTTCAATTTACCTACAATTCATATGTAATTTTCTCACACTATTTACATACTTTCTCACTATCTCACACTCATACTAAAAACATGTTCCTATATCTTTCATTAATAATGGATAGTAAACTACTAACATTGAATGAATTAGATCAAACAGAAATATGTAATTCAATAAGTTGCGATATAGAAGAAATAAATAAATATATAATAATAAATAAGAATGACTTAACTATAATTACACAGAATATTCGTAGTATATACAAAAACTTTGATGATTTGCAAATCACATTATCCAACTTGAAACATGACGTTGATATAATTATTTTAACTGAATGTAGATTAGATAGCACCAAACCGATACCTAAACTAAACGATTACACTTCATTTGCAACAAAAAGTCACCTTAATCAGAATGACGGGGTAGTCACTTACATAAAATCTAAACTTAAGCCATCGATCAAAGAGATTAAATTAGATGAAGCATCATGCTTACAAATAGACATCTTAAATTGCGTTGTGCTTGGTGTATATAGATCTCCTTCAAACACAAACATAGATAAATTCCTGGAATCTCTCCAAACTCACCTTGAAACCATACAAAAAAGTCATAATATTATACTAACTGGAGATATAAACATTAATCTAATTTCAAAAATTAATGAAAGTACTACGGATACTAAAAACAGAAATAACTATTTAAATATGTTACTTAATTATGGTCTATTTCCTGGTCACTTGATAGCTACAAGAGAGAAAAGTTGTCTAGATCATTTCGTACTTAAAATAAACAAACAGAAGCAAACTGCTAATATAGCTGTCTTGAATACAACCATTACTGACCACAAAATGGTCTTTCTAAGCTTAGCTAAAATAAAAAAATCTAATATATGTCCTAAAACAAAAACTTTTATCGATTTTAATGAAGCACTTATAAGTCTCGCTAACAAAAACCTGCCCTCTTTACTCTACTGTGAAGATCCTAATATTTTAACTGAGAAACTAATCGACAAGATATCCAGTTCTATACGTGAAAACACGCGCATAGCACCCCTACCTAAAAGTAAACGCACGATTAAACCATGGATAACCACTGGTATTCTGAGATGTATACGAAACAGAAACAATATGCAAAAACAATTAAGATGTAACCCTGACGATGAAATTTTAAAAATTACGTATAAAAGATACCGAAACTATTGTAATAATCTTATTAAGAAGTTAAAACGTTCATATGACAGAAAACTGCTCTTAGTTAAAAATCCCAAAGTTCTATGGAATAATATTAAAAGTATTACAAACATAAAGGAAACGAAACAACCTAATATCGAATTGTTACAGATAGAATCCTGTCCCATTAAATCTGTAAACAAGGTAAACGCCTATTTTGCTAATATTGGTCGAAATCTTGCTGAAGATTTAACACAAAACATTAATAATTTAGCCTCTAATAATAATACGCCAAAAATAACGATTCCCGCACAATCATCTTCTTTTGTGATTTTTGATACTGACTGTGACGAAATAAAATCAATTCTTATGAGTTTAAAATCAGATAGCGCACCCGGAATTGATGGCATACCTACTAAGTTCCTCAAAATGTCCAAAGATTTAATATCGCCAATCATATGTCATTTGGCTAATCTGTGTTTCACTAAAGGTACCTTTCCTTCTTTACTTAAAGAAGCCATTATTACACCCGTATACAAGAGTGGGGATCGATCAGAAGTTAATAATTACAGGCCTATCTCGGTCTTGTCAGGAATTTCAAAAGTATTAGAAAAAATAATAAACAATAGACTTTTAAAATATCTTAACAAACATAATATTTTGTCAGACACACAGTACGGATTTAGGCAAGGGAAAAGTACAGAAGATGCAATTTTGGATTTAACAACAAGTATTGTGGGACAATTAGACTGTAAAAATAAGTGTTTATCTGTCTTTTTGGACTTAAAAAAAGCATTTGACACTGTATCGATCCCCACTCTAGTTCAAAAACTAGAAAAAATAGGCATAAGAGGCTTACAGTTAGAGTTAATAAAGAGTTATCTTACTGGGCGGACTCAAAGAGTTAAGATTGGAGAATACATTAGTACTGACCTTCAAATAACCTTTGGAGTGCCGCAAGGTAGTGTCTTAGGACCTACCCTCTTCCTGATATACATAAATGACTTATGCAAACATAAAATAAAAAATGGACACCTAATTGCCTATGCAGATGATACTGCAATTGTATATTATGGTCAAACATGGGATGAAGTTTATAGCACGGCTGAAACTAACCTGAAAGACATTGCAAAATGGCTAAATCTAAATTCGTTATCCTTAAACACGGCCAAAACTAGTTTCATGTGTTTTTCAATAAACAAGAAAACTCAGCCGAATAAAAATTATATAACGATCCACAACTGTGACACCAACCAATCTAAATGCGCTTGTCCGAAAATTGGGAAAACTGAAAGTATAAAATATTTAGGTATTATTATTGACCAGAGACTCTCCTGGCATGCTCAGTTAGATTTGTTAACCGTAAGAACTAGAAAACTGATTTGGCTCTTTAGGAGCCTAAAACATGTAGCAACAATTAAACTGATAAATGAAATCTATTTTGCACTAGCGCAGTCGATATTGACGTATTGTATTCCCATATGGGGGGGAGCTTCAAAAATGAAATTTTTGGGGTTAGAGCGCAGCCAAAGACTACTATTAAAAGTAATGTATAATTTGCCCTTTAGATTTCCTACTGAGCAACTATATGCTACTTCGAACGTACTGAGTGTGAGAAAACTATACATTTTAAATTTAATTCTGAAAAAACATAGGCATGTAAAAATAGATCAAAATGCCTACTCAAAAAGAAGGATACAAATTGAAACTATACATGTTAAAACTAACTTCGCCAGACAACATTATGCTAAGCAATCTGTACATGTATATAAAAATATAAATAGGGTATTAAACATAATTAATATGAATTCTTATCAACTTAAAAAGAACTTGACCAAATGGCTTATGAAACTTAATTATGATGACACTGAAGCTTTGTTACAAGTAATAAATTAATGTCCAGTAACAAACTAACACACACACACACACACACACACACACACACATACACACACACACACTCACACACACACACACACACACACACTCACACACACTCACTCACACACACACACTCACACACACTCTCTCTCACACACACAAACACACACACATGCACGCATAAAATTTAATTTTACGTTTTAGTAGCTTAATCTATTGTAAAGTTATAGTTCTATGTTTTAGTCCAATCTCGTTGTACAAAATGGAGGAGCGGGACCCCCTAACACAGGCATTGCTGATGCTTAAAAGGTGGGTCCCAACAACATGTAATTATGTAACATTTTCTGGACAAATAAAAATTCCTTAAATTCCTTAAATAGTCACCGTCCTCACGATTATTTACAAACTATCTGACTAATATTCTAACGCCATATACTAACTGGACTAACGATCCTATTTGAGTCTGTTTTATTTTGGTCACAGTTGTTTCGCGGTCATCCGCATCTATCTACAATGTAAAGTAGCCCTTACCGCGCTCATACACAGCCACATTATGGTAGTAAATTGTCCTGTGTTGTGTGTGAAAGGGAGTGAGTGTGTGCTGCTTGGCCCGACCCGCTTTCCTCGCGGCCTACAGGTACCTACAATTATTACCGGCCCCACGAGCAGGCCTTGCGTGCAACGATCTAATACCTACTTCATTCTAATTTTCAATACTCCAAATATATTATATTTTACGTTTATTACTGGTTAATCTGCCTTCGGTTCAGGAAATATTAAATATTTTCCAATTTTTACAACATTTTTCATTGATTCGAACGTGATGTTTTATTATAAAAGCCTCCCTCGATAAATACACTTTACACCACAAAAATATTAGAACCAATACCTTATTCCTAAGATTCAAAGGAACAGATAAAAAACTTCAGCTTCAGAATAATTCTAAATATGTAACAAGTAGCCACATTTGGAAATTGTTAGGCATAATTCTTTAAAGCTTCCCATATTATACTTAGTTATAATCAGTGCTCCACATCGGTCCAATGGCCCACAGCGCACTCAAATCTGTTAAGCCGTTTCTGAGATTTACTCAAACAAAGCCACGGACAAAAATTCTAATAATCATTGTTTTGGGATTCGTTGCGTGTAGGTTCATACAATTTCCGTCGACAGACAGTGATCATAATCTTACAGTTACAGTTTTTGTGCATGAATTTCTAAAGCTTTTTATTATGCCTAAGTGGGCAAGTAGGTGCACCCGCCTCGCTAGCTCACGGCCGCGTTCATCGGAAATACAACGCATTCATTCCTAAAGTGATTCATCATGCGAATTCCAGTAGATTGAGGCAAACTTAATTTGACGAAGATGTGGCTGTAGACCTGTGGGGTCAGAAACCTGATTCTGAGTATGTGTTTTCTTCCATTCGGATGCATCCTTCGATTCGGACCTAAAGATCGGCCTTGGGGCAGGAGGTCCCGACTGAGACGAGGCGTGGATATAAAATAAAGAGTCTCACCGAGCGGCGCGGGCGGCGGCGGCGGCGCGGGCGCAGGCGCGGGCGGCGGTGGCAGCGGCGCGCGCGGCGGCACGGCGGGCTG
Source organism: Hesperia comma (assembly GCA_905404135.1). NCBI lineage: Eukaryota > Metazoa > Arthropoda > Insecta > Lepidoptera > Hesperiidae > Hesperia > Hesperia comma. The sequence continues at coordinate 184,991 of FR990026.1, read as the reverse complement.
GCCGGCCCCCCCCGCGCCCGCCGCACCCCCCGCACCCGCCCCGCCCACGTGCAGGTGGTTGCGGAGCGTCACCAGCTCCGAGCTGAGGCTGAGCAGCCGCCGCTGCAGGTGCACCGCTTCGTTGGACGACGAGGCGTCTGCGGACAGAGGAGGAACGCCCGCTGATTTACAATTGGCGATGCAATTCCTTACTTGCTACGAAAGATATTATTATAAACTGTTAGCTTCGTGCGCGCTCGTACGTGAACTCGATCATCGTGCAATTGGTCACCGGTGCTATCGTAACGGTGACCAACGGCTCAGCGGCCAGTGCTGTACACAGAGCGCGGCGGGCGACGCGACTTACCACCAAGTGGAAGGCTACTCCGTCGCTTAATGCCCGAATAAACTACGTATATTAAATAGTAATTTGACAATACTTTGATATCAAGCCTAGGCGAGGCCTAGGCCCCTGCTTACACGTACGAAACTTGTGCAGTCATAAGGGTTCTGTGACTTCTGTTTAATTAAGAGTTGAGGGGAGAACGAGAGCGCTAAGGGTCGATTCAGACATATCAGTGAAGTCTCAGTTCCGTCACAGTTCCGGCAAATCTTTCATACATTCTCGGCATTGTCAGTGCTGACACTGCACTGACAATGCCGAGAATGTATGAAAGATTTGCCGGAACTGTGACGGAACGGTGACTTCACTGATATGTGTGAATCAGCCCTTACTCTAGTTAGATATATAAAATACAATAGTTTATTTTATATGCAAAAAAACCTTTCAGCTACTTATCCCACTGTTACTCTGCTATATCTACGACTACAGTACAGATACAATGTAATAATAATGCATTTTATTGTATGTTGTGTTGGTGTGTTCTTTTATCCCTTACAAAATAGGGGTAAAGTATTTAACAGAAGTGTAAGGGGTTCGTTAACACCCTTAGAATGATAGTGAATAAAACTATGATATTTGATATTGATGAAATATATTAAATTGATACTTATTGATACTGATATTGATATTTATGCTATGATGGGGATGATATAGTGAGTGCGCGCGCGATGATGATTGATTGCGGACTAACTATGAAGATGTGATCTAACTATACATTATGCTTTCGTTAAAGGAACTAATTGCGATGTTCTAAATAAACTGTTATGTTTGCTTATAAATCTATGCTAGTGTTATGTATGTTAATAAATCTGTGTCGTGATATTGCTGATATTCAATATTATAATTTGTGTCACGATGTGACTTGTACGTGCTTAGCCCGTACATGCTCCCGGGCGCGAAAGATGGGGTCAGTAATGATGAGATGCAACCATGATCTTAAGACTAAACAAGGTGATAGTACAAACTTAACCTAACATGCACCCGAAAATGTTTGATGTTAGTACATGTAGGTATGATATTACAAGGTGAAGGGCATTTATATTATTATGATCTAATTATGCTAATGATAATTGTTATTGTCTGCTACAGTAAATACCGAACGAAATACTGTAGGCGATGTACTTTGATTTTGATTGGACACTCCCGCACTTTCCACTTTATCACAATCACTTTCACTCACACTAAAAGACCTTTTACACTTTTTTATTTCACTTAATCTACACTGATCACTAAACACTGTCGGGTGCGATCTGGAAGCCGCAACTGGAGTCGCCGGCCGTCGCACCGCGACCTCCGCCCGCGCCGCTGTCGCCGCCGCCGCCGCCGCTGCCGCCGTCGACGCTGCTGACGCTCCTCCTTCTAGGTGTACTGTTGCTGATGAAGATGCTTGTTGCCTTATATAACGTAGATGTTTGCACACGAAGAAGATGATAATTATGCCCATTATCACCACGATGACGTATATCGCAGCGTAGTGATGGACATCGTGCCAGGAGACTTGATTGTGGAGAGGTTCCTCTTGCTTCATTAACTCAATCTTATTTTGTATAGCTTGTAGTTGTTTATATTGATATGTTTGTTCCGACGAGTTGAAATTAAGTTCAGGAAGGCTGGGAATGGTGATGTTAACTATATGATTGATCGGTGGAATCACAGGTATGACTGCCGTCGAGCTGATGTTGAGTTTATTAGAAAAACTTTCGCTCTGGGAATACATAAAGAAGTCAGCTGATTTTATTATGCAACCTTCAATGATAGTGAAAAGACCTGCTCCGGTCATTTGCACGGCAGTAATATGATCCCCGCAAAGCTTTAGTACATAATATCTCAATGCTGCAAAGTAGTTTTAGCTGACACTGATCGCAGCAATAAAAGAAATAATTATTTAAGTTATGTAATGGAATCCATCTGTTTTGACATAGTTTGATATTTGTTTTACATTTTCTTGATTTTAATTCTGTTTCACACATGTTTTGATCGTCCTTGATATGATAAATAGGTTTGTTTATGTGGCATAGAATAGTTTCAAAGGTCTGTGGTACACATAGTTTTAAGTCATTTTCTGTCACAGTAATTAATATATCTTTGTGTAGGTTTACAGCAGCGTAATCCGACACTGGTACCACGGTAATGATGTTGCTTTCAGAACGGTGCGGTATTGGGATGAGTTTTAATATTTCGTAACGGTCTCTTCCAATTAATGGTATTTTAACCTCAAATATTAAATAATTTTGTAGCATTCTTGACTTTATTTCCAATAGATTATAAACAGCTGGTAGGTTCATATTTTCAATTGGTAATGATAAATCTTTAGGTATCTGTCCGGCTATGATATTCAACTCCTGCCTCAATTGATCGGGATTAATAAGGTGGAAATTTATCTTTCCGTTGTAAAGATTAGTCAAGGTGTCCATTAAAACATCTTGAGTATTTCTCAGACTAAACATAATGTTGTTTGCTATCATAGCGGATGCAAAAAATTCACTAAATAAAGAAATGTTTTGTAGATTGCTCTTAAATATGTTCATCGTGTTTTCAATGCTGGTTAACTTCTGGTTAATGAGTTTGTGATGTTTATCCATTGTGCTTTCTGTCCGTTTTAAAATATTCAATTCTGCTTCTACGATAGTCGTCTGATTCTTCCATAATAATGATAAATGATTTTGATTTTCTTTGATCAGGTTAATATCGTTTTCATATTTTTCAGCAAAGCGTTCATCTAAGACACCGAATAGGCTATTTGCTAGATATCCAACTCCGTTGATTAGGCCACGGCGCCTACGGGTGCGCGTGCGCGTGCCGACATGCTGATGCATTAGAATGTCATTGTTATGCTTAAACTCTGAGAACTCGTGCCGCAATTGTAATAGGATTCCATCGCAATTTAATTGTTTTCTTATTTCTGAACATATGGTTTCTAAGTATTTGATATATTGTGAGACAGCGGTGTTTCCCTGTTGATATGGATACATGTCATAATAAACAATGAGTTTCCAGTTGTCTCTGATTAAATGCATGTTTGTAATGCTATCAAAATAAATGCTACTATTCTCTGGCAGCTGCTTGATGTTATAATATGTTGCATGCGAGGTTGATATTAAGTTCATAAAAAATAGTAGGACTGCCATACTCAATGATAAGAAACTATATTTCTTCTTAGAACGACGTCTCTCTCTCGGTGTATCTTGTTCATTAGATGATGATATGGGTACTGATTTTGATTCATTTTGATCCACTGATACATTCTGATCCATTTCGTTCTCAAGTAAAGGAGAAAGTTTGACTATGGGACGTTTAATCAAACCGCTCTTGGTTTTAAGCGTGACAACCCTCACGAAGCCATCTGCTCCGGGGTGAAGTTCCACAACTCGACCTAACGCCCACTTGTCAGGCGGTAGGTTTGCATCCTGAATTATGACGACGTCGTTGATCTTGATATTGTGTCGTTGTTGCTTCTACTTACTTCTCGATGATAACTGGGGCAGATATTCAGAATGCCACCTTTTCCAAATATCGTTAAATATCTTTTGAGTAAGTTGCCATCTTGTTCTCAGATCTCTTTCAGTGTCATATAATGTTAATGATGAGCCACTTGATAGAAAATGTGAAGGAGTAAGAAAATCTAAGTCCTCAGGATCTTCTGTCATCGGACAGAGGGGTCTTGAGTTTAGACATGCTTCCAATTGGGCTAGAAGAGTGCTGTATTCTTCGTAGGTCAGGTGTTGTTCTCCGATTACTCTTTTTAAATGATATTTAAGGCTCTTTACGGCGGCCTCCCACAACCACCGGCTGAAGGCCATGATAGTGCGTTATGATGCCACGTGATCCCCATTTCTGTAATTTCCGTCGTAAATTCTTGATTAGTTATATTTTGTAACTCAGTTAGCACTTGCTGTAACACGTTGCTTGCACCTATGAAATTCGATCCTTGATCGCTGTAGATGTGACCTGATGGTGACCTTCTAGCAGCCATCCTTCGTAGAGCCGCCATAAATGTTGATGTTGATAAGCCCGTGTGATAGAAAGTTTTAGAAGGGTTTGCTCTGGATGAAGGTATAATTATTGGGTGTTTCATTTCCGTGCTGATATTAGCGTGTCTCAATCTACCCCCGACGCGAAGTATTCCATCTTCTGATAATTTAGGAAATAAATTTAAAATACTGCTTTTCTTATCTACGCTTTTGCTTTCTTTTAACTTGCATATTTCATCTGTAAATTCTACTTGCTGTACTTGCTTTATAATTATTAATCTTGCTTTATTTTGATATGATATGATAAATAATATAATTTTTTGTAACTAATCGTAGCGCCCATGCTAACACTCTCACTGCTTTTGATAACGAACTATACCAATAGTTGCTTGATAACATCTTGATCGCTTGATACTTAATTCTATGATAATTAAAGATATAATTAATTGATAATTAAAGCTATGTTAACCTGCTTTCTTCTTCTTGTTTCTTGATCTGCTTGCTTGATATGCTAGGTTTATACGTTAGTAGCCATGGCGGCCCTTGCCACCACATAACGTGTTCTGTCAACTGAACAGCTGTTAGACCACGAATGGCGCAGTCTGCTGGATTCTCTTTTGATTTTATTTAACGCCATGTCTTTGACGGCATAACTTCTACTATCTGTTTCTCTTCTGTATCTGAATCTTCTTCTGTATCTGATTCCGTTTTCTGATTGATAAAATTGTGCAAATGCTTTATTTTTTGATACACCTAGTTTTTCCTCGGTTCTTGATTTCAACGGCAATCGAACCTGATATAACCCATCATCTCGTCTAGTTGTAGTTTCTTGATAAAAATTGATACGTTTCTGATCTTCTGATGATAATTGTTCTGATAAATCTGTTATATCCTCAACTTCCCGAAACCTCTGAATGTCTTCCATGTTATTCAATATGACGTTGCATTGATATGATTTAACATTGCCACATAGAATCCATCCGAGTCGAGTTTGTTGTGCTGTCGGTAGGGTTGAGCCGTCTCTACATATTCCGTCCATTATGATATCTGAGTAAATGTCTGCACCTAATAGTATATCGACTGGGCGACTGATATAAAACTCAGGATCTGCTAATTTAATTTGATTTAAAAATGACCAATTCGGTTGTGGAAATGTATTATTTGGCAAATTGTTGATAAGATTTTTCATGATTAAAAGATTTGTTGTGAAACTGTAATCATTAGTTGTAGATTGACAAGTAACATTAATCATCCCATTACAGTTGCTTTCTTTTGCTCCGACACCTGATATGATACCTTTACACCTCAGTCGTGGCAACCCTAACAACTGAGCTGCACTCTCTGATATTAAGGAAACTTGCGATCCTTGATCTAATAACGCACGCATCGTAAGATATTTACCATTCGCTGCTTGTATCTTAATAATTGCTGTTGCTAATAAAATTTCAGGTGAGTTATTTTGCAACGACACATGATTGTAGCCTTGAAGTTGTTGATGACCCAGTTGAGTTAGGTCATGCTGACGCGACGTCCTAGTGCCCTCCGCGGATGTCCGCGTTTCTTGTGCAATTCGTCCGTCGTCAAATGCTTCGTGCAAAATCGTGTTATGATTTTTATGACATTTTCGACACCGCTTATCTGATATGCAAGGTTTTCCATGATGATTGTATAAACAATTGGGACAAAGACTTAATTTTGATACTGTTGTAGATTTTTGGAAAGCGGGCATCGCTAAAAACTTCGGACAGCTAAATATGGCATGATTGTTTCCATGACAATGAACGCACTTGATGTTAACTTTTTTCGTGAAACTGGAGACTGCTCGCGGAGTTGGCGTGTGCGAATTTTTATAAATATTTGATGGTTTGCGAACGGAGTTATTAGTATTTGGATATCTGTATGATGTTGATGGATTCGATTGTAAATTTGATTTTGATAAAGTATTGTGTTCTTGCTTCTTACGGGACGTCTCCAATGTTGTAAATTTTGTTTCTAGATAATCCAGGAATTCCTTTAAAATTGGCAAATCGCGTGGTTGCTTTATCGACGACATGTAATCATTGTATGTGTCGGTGTCCAATTTTTGTGATAGAATATGGACAAGTAGCGGGTCCCATGAACTAATATCAACCCCTAGATTTTTGATAGCATTCAAACATTCTAATGTGGTGTCATGAACGCGTTTTATATGATTCAGTGATTGCTGTTGTACAATGGGGAGGCTTAATAGAATATTAACATGAGCGTTAAAAATAAGTTTTTTATTATTGAATCTGTTATTTAAAATTTCCCAGCACACAAGATAATTTTCTGTACTAATAAGAAGGTGTTGAATTAATCGCTCCGCCTCTCCCTTTACCTTGCTCTTAAGAAATTGCATTTTTTGCGCATTGGAGAGTGAAGGATTAGAGTGAATTGATTCCGTAAAAAGGTCTTTAAATGATGGCCACTGCTGAATAGCTACCATGGAAAGTAGGGATTTCCATGGTAGGTGTCGTTTTTTCTTTGTGCACAAATGAGAACATTTTCTTATTGAGGGCTTTTTTCATAATTTGATATGATGATTCTATTTCTGAAAATTGTGCTTCATACTCGAGATTAGAGCCTCCAATCTCGGCATCGATCTCCCAGTGCAACGCATCGATGGCTGCCCAGCGAGATTGTATGCTACATAATAAATCCTTAAACTCCCACTGCTCCTCTACCGAGTCAAGGTTTATGTTTGCTACCGTTCTTCTGAAAGCTTTGAAATTACTGGACTGCTTCCGCAGCATGTCCTCTGATTTACTGCTAGTGGCCCGTGATTGATACTGCTGCCCGGAGGGGGTGTCATGTGACCCACCGGGTTGCGGGTTGAATGTCGGCGCTTTCAATAAAACAGGTGTCCGCGGTTTGTCCTTACATTCATAACTTTGAATTGCCGATCTAATATTTTCATACCTGCTTTTTGCATTCTCATACACTTTACTGGTGAAATAAGTATGGGAATACACACCGAAATCATAAAGCTTAACGTGATTTTCATGAAGCTCTTGCCAATGCTGGTCAAGAGTATCCAGCCTTCGCTGAATGTAATCAGCTGTCTTCCTCTCACCGCTGTCCTTTTTAAAATTAGTATAAATCTGCTCTATTGCGGAGATGATCTGCTTTTGGGTGGCCACTAAATCTTCCATGATGATGATAAGATTGATAAGTCCCTCCATGATGATGATAAGATTGATAAGTCCGTCCCTCGATCGTTTCCTGTGCCGGTAACCCGTCGGTAAGATTTTATACTTACCTAATAGGCACTCGTGGGTGAAACATTTAATACGGGGACAGCTCACCTTTCTACCTAAGTACAAACATACAATTCTCGCAAATACCGGTTGTAACATAGACTGATATAGGTACTTGTGTGTCCCGCTGAGGTGGAATGTTTGGGATCCCAAAGTGATCATCTGAGTGCGGTAACTACAGCGAGCGGCGCGGGGCGGCGGCGGCGGCCACAACCGGTTGGCCGAGCCGCGGACGTGTTCCGGACTCTCGCGCTCGCCAATTACGATCTTCCGCCTCTAGGCTTAGGGTCCAATTTAAACATTACTCCGATTCGAGGCCAGCGTCAAAAATCTTTTTATTGGTGCACTATCGAAGGACACCAGCTGCCCCCCCCCCCCTCGCTTCGCCCGCCGCTCTCCAAATATTTAGAAGTGGCCTTTGACGCCGCGAAACAACTCCTAATCCGTGAAAGTTAGCGCTGTACCGTCAGCGGCCGCCGCGCCGCGCCGCCGCGCCGCCGACCCTTCACCAGGACAACCAACACCGATGTTACCTGTTACGTATGGCTGCAAAACGCTAGTGACTCATCGTTAATATAAATGTCGTAGGCATATAATATTAATCTATTGCTATTTACTTGTTTCATTATTTTTCCGTGCAGCTCTTCCATTACTAGCGGAACCGATGACTTTAGGTGATGGTCAGTTGGCCCGGCTGCTCGTGTGACGGTTAGTGAAAATTACAATTAACAAAAACGAAACTTTGAAACGATAGAACGTGCTAAGTCGAGGTATTTTTACACATAAACCCGACGGCTTGTTTTTCTATAAAATAAAATCTATAAAACTAAAACCAAACAAATAAAAAGGAAGTGGCGGTTTTTGCAAGATAGTGGTGCGAGTAACGACTACAGCGCACGGCGCGGCGGCCGCGTGGAGCCGGCCAACGCTACCAGGAAAATGATTCTACACAAAAACAGCAAACGGTACATAGTAAAAAGTGGTTTTGGACCCTAAAATCTAACAGCAACTTCTGAAGCATTCTTGGCGCGCAACTTTGGCGAATCAAGGAAAGCAAAACTAGCCTCACTAGCGGTTTTTTCCCTAAGATCGATGATGATATTTTACTATGGGGCAAAGCAGCTGACATAGATGCCATATCTGTGCTGCAAAAACAAGCTGTTAGGGCTATCTATAGATTAAAGACGCGCGATTCTTTGCGTGAAAAGTTCAAAGAAATAGGTATTTTAACAGTAGCCTCTCAATACATCTATAGATTATATAGTAACTTAATATTCATAAGAAAAAATTTGGGTATGTTCAAAATGAATAGTGATACACACAATCACCTAACAAGAAATAGACATAATTTAGTTACGACTGCATATCGCCAACGTAAGGTGCAACGATCTTTTATGGGGCTTGGTGTTCAATTCATCGAGCAGGCCACCTTCGAGAATTGATAAATAATCAATTACAGAGCGCCCAGCTTATCTCTGAAATGGCAAAAATTGGAACTAATGCCGCCATGTTAAAAAGTCATTCATATTTCATAAGCATTTAGTACATAGTATCTCAATGTTCATAAGTAGGTACGTTGTGGTCATTCATATGTCAAATTACTTTACTAGTGTGCAATGATTGGTCAAATGAATGTCAAATGCGTCCGACAGCGCCTCTTTCGTTTCAATCTTAAGTTGGGTTTACTATACTATATACTTGACGTATAAAGCCCACGTGACGTGCAAGTGCTATTAGAATTCCAGCGCGCGTCTAGTTTCCGGTGCGGCGTGCGTCGTGCGGCAGCGGCACGCGGCGCGTGGGAGCATCCGCGGCGGCCGAGCGCGCAAAAAGCGGCGAGCGGCGACCCATCGAGCTTTTACTTTCCGGCCGCACGCGCCACCTGCGACTCGTCGCTGCGTCGCTGCTTCATCTCACTTTGCACATTCATTTTAATTAAGCGCAGCGAAAAAACGTATCGCACATACAGCTTCGTAGCGATATCGGGGCGAGCGCGAGGGCTCGCTCCCGGGAGATGTGCGAGCGTGAGAAAGTCGGGTTAATGAAGCGTGCCGCGCTGCAAAAACCACGGCCGCGGCCACGTGACGCCCTCCGCGTCCACGCACCGCGCCGCGCGCGACGCACGCGCACTGCGATCAGGTTTTCATTGGACACAGTGGCTTTTAATTTTTCATTATGATGTGTAGTTTTGCACATACACTTTTATCACACAGCAATATGCAATTAAGAAATTCTTGTCGCGGACACATAGTATATTTCGGTAGGAGACCTGGCTGGTGTCTACTCTACACTAAGCCTCAGCCTATATCTCATTACACTGGGGCCGGAATATTGTTCACCGCGAGTCCTTTAGCTTCCGCGCGCAGTGAGTGCAGGGGATACCCTTGTGGTTTACACGTTATAGGCTTATTTTTATGATCATTAGTTGCTTCTCTTCATCGTCAGCTGTCATACTTCTGGGCATGATTGTGGCACAAATGTCACAATGGTTGTAAGGTGAGGCAGACTTCATGCCGATTAAGGGCTCATTTACATGATGCCAGTTTCTTGCCTGTTGCATGCAATAAAATTGAAGCTATAAACTACAATCCGTTTCATGTTGAACTGTAAGGTGTGCCGGTGGTTCACCGTTGTTTTCCTTCACCAAAGTGACAGTTACAGTTACACACAACAAAGTGCATGCGGGATGCGGACCCGGCCTGGGTTGAAGAGTCCAGCGTTCAAACTGGTCTATCACTGCTTCCGGAATCCGGTTGAGAACGATATTGTGGCCATGTCGGGATGGCCGCAGATATACAAGCCGCCCCTGCGCTGGCAGCGCGCCGTCTTGCTGGGCGGTAGGAACTATCTTCTATGTACTGGTGCAGTGGTCACGTTTACACCTTACACCAGCGGGTGACACACGTCACTCGCTCGACGCCTGGGACGGAACCCGCGCATTGTTACAATATCCGATTTAGTGTTCATTATCTACGGTAATGTAGATTCTTGACATTTAATTTCATGTGAGTAATATCGGGAAACAGTTGCGTTCGAATGTGGATAAAAATATTGTGCATTATCGACGTAACCTTTTCGAATTTGTTGCTTTCTAATGTGAATTAATTGACGATCATTTGATGTTGCTCGCTTGTACTGGTTTTTTATGTGTTTGATTATATTATTCGTTTTTAATGATTATTATGACACGCGTAAGCAGGTAATACTTGTTTGAAAGGTATTAAAATATTCCCGCAATTTACCATCACCCGCACGTTTCTCTACACCGCGAATCTGCGATTTCCTTGTTCAATGAATTATATACATCTTTATCTTTTGATATAGCTGCAGAAACACATTCATATTTGTTGCTACGTTACGATTACCTAAATGTTACGTCTATGTATTCTTATAGGTACCAAATAAAATTTTTAAGTTTACTTGATCTGCTGTCTCTGTGTTCGGATTTAACCCACACACAGTTATTTATTTATTTATTTATTTATTTATTCTTTATTGTACCTTACAAAAGTAAACCAAAAGGCGGACTTAATGCTAAAAGCATTCTCTACCAGTCAACCTTAGGGCAGTGGGAGAACGAAGAGGCGGTGGCAACAAAGAGAAAAAGAAATAGGAGAAGCGGTATAAGTACATAAATAACTAATGTGAATTTACTACGTTACTATAATTATAGTGTACTGATACGCGTGAAATGCGCGTACCTTTGCCCCTGAACAAACTACAACGTTGTGGAAACAAGTAAATGGCGAAACATGTTTACACATATTTCTTGTTATCTTTATGGACCTTAATGTTTTTATGTTCCCTCATATTTTTCTTCACGTACAAGTTTTTATACATGTGACAAAATAGATTCTGAGATTAAACATTGGACAAGTGGGTCAGAGACTCAGGCCCAGTGGGCAATTGGTCATCCACTCAGCACGGGGCCAGGTGCGGGATGCAGAGCCTGCAGCTAGGCCGAGAAATTATCACATCCATACATACTGTGTGCTTGTTGGATGGAAGCCCAATTCTGATTGAATCAGGTATCTGGGTTCCTGGGAAGTTCTACGGTACCGCCCGGGGACTAGCTATAGCTAGCCGGGACCTGGCTATAACGGATCCAATGTTGGACATGGGAAGGTAAGGCACCGAAGCCGCGTGTCCAATGTGAGTAAATCGCGCATTCGCCCCGCGCCGCCGCGCCGCCGCGCCGCGGTGTAAAGCCGCGCACGCGCCGCCGCGCCGGCCGCAGGAATGCTCCATTAGCGCCGCCGCTACGCGCGCGGGCGGCGCAGGACTAGAATGCCGGCGGCTCGTGGAATCTCCGCAATTGAGCAAAAACGCGTCGACCCGACCGTATCTCTAACGATAATGACCACGATAGATGCCGCGCTCTGTACATCTTATATTCGTTGAGCAACATTTTTGAGATATCTCATTTTTTTCAACGACATTGGTCGCCGAGATTGCGCCGGTTCGCGGGCGGCGGGAAACAGCATCACGACTCGAAACGTCCATAGACCGTTCAGGAGGCCGACACACTCCGAGCACCAATTCAGCACATGTGACGCAAGGATAACACTAGACATCAAAGCAATGTAAACACCAAAGCTATCTGTGCTTTTTGCCGGTAACAATTCCCACTGAGAGGCGGCCGCCCTCAGTGCGTTGTGTTCGTCCGGACATATACACTGCTCCAGTGTGGATTGGTGGAGGCTACCGACATGACGCGTGCCCTCCGAAACTCGGAAACCGTTAACAATTTTGTGCCTGAAACAGACTGAGAACGGTTTAAACTTATCATTCAAATTTTCATTTCGCTGTAAATCCATTACGAAATTCGGATCGCCAAGTATAGACATATTCCACATATTTTTCATTTTAAACAATATCACTGCTTTAAACAAGTACTACACTTATAATCCTTTTCCAGGAGCTGAATTCTTAATTCCAGACAGTTTACATTCACGTTGTGGGTGACCAGGTAATAAGGCGCTGTCTCTGTCACCCTCACGTTGTGAACGTAAACTGTCTGGAATTAAGAGTTCATAATATGGGGGTAGTTTTAGAGAACAATACGCACAAAATTGATTATGGCCTGAAAATTCTTACAGATCACACAATATACAATTAAAGACCAGGCATCACTCTTGTAGACAAACACAGTAACCAAATAACCAAGTATGTATAATAGATATAGCGGTCGCAAACACAAATAAATTACGAACGATAACAATGGAGAAGATAAGAAAGTATACTGAACTGCAAGAAAAAGTTTGTTATTCCCGTTCAGCTCCCACCCCGATTTTCGTCCGTCCAACCAGATTCCAAAATCGATCAATTTGATTTATAGCTTTTGGTATTTTTCATTTAGTACCATCAACATAATAACTAACGTCTTACAAAAAAATTACAGTAATCAATGTCGAGATAACTCAAAATCCACTCGCCAGCTGTCGCTCAAATTTATAAGGGACCACAGGACAAGCACTACCTTATGAACAAAAAAGAATCATCAAAATTGTAACACCCAATCAAAAGTTATGAGGTGATGAGCATAAATTAAGTTGACATTATTGAGAATAACTCAAAATACTGACCGCAGATGTTGCTCAAATTTGAATGGGACCAAACAGCAGTCATTACCTACCTTTCGAATTGCAAAAGAATTATCGAACTTGGTTCATCCGATACGGAGTTCGTAGATAACGCACATAGGAAAAAATACATATAGACGAATTGAGAACCTCCTTCTTGTTTTGAAGTCGTTTAAAAATGCTTTAAAGAGTGATCATGTTTTTGTTATTGCTGGCACAAATTATTTTGTTTATTGGTTTGTTACTTTCCAACAGGTACATGATACCTAAATGGCTATTTCAAAGCTTAAATATATTAAATCTCCCTAAATTTAGTTATATCACTCTCCAAAAACCGCAATACATTCGTCCGTAAATTTCTTTAATTACATACAGGTAATATTACACCTATCAATGTTACATCCTAAAATACATAGTGCTCTAAACTAAGTAACCTTTGGCATTTGCCCGGGGTATTTTAGAATACCCGGTAGATGCAGAGAATGTGTATACGCAAATATAAAAATAATAATAATGAAATTTATTTTTAATCTGTAACTCATTTAGATCAAAAAGAAATACTTGTGACTTGTGACGTAAACAGTGAGAGACCCCCGTCCACCACGTTTAGTAAATTTCTGATAGTTTTGTAAATATTTCGTCAAGTGTAAGATTTTTTAAGCGACTTAGCAACTTCTTACTATGGGTACGGTATGGTATAGGTACTTCACTGTAAAGTGAAGAGACGCGAGCGGGACTCGGACCGGGTGTAGCGAGCGGGGCCGTGTTATTGATTGTATAAGATTCGAATAGCGGCCGGACGGACGGGGCGAGCGCGTTGATGTCTTTTGTGCGGAATACAACGCGGCTCTACATCTTTCCGACTTGGCTGTTGCATTTCATATTTTTATGCGCTCCATAGTTTTATTAGGATTATGATATATTAATTAATTAATAAATTTAATATTTTTAAAATTTCATATTTTTTTTACTAAAGGTAGTCTCACACTTGCTATTTTAACCCCCGACGCAAAAAGAGGGGTGTTATAAGTTTGACCTGTCTGTCTGTGATTCATTTATACGCAATAGGCTAGCTACACCTGTTGTAATGTTAGTGTTTCTTTGCGTTAGTTCTATCTATGTTTGATAAAAATCGGCTCACCAGTTTGAAAATATCAGCTGTTTTCCAATATGATTATTCAGCGCTTTCTCGCTAGTACACAGTGAACAATTATGGATGGAGGAAAGCTAATTGGCAATAATGAAATTGTAATAGTACGTTCACTCGCAGTACTCTGGTTTGGGGCGGTAGAAAACGTCGGGGGTTTATATATTCAATTTACAGTTATATGTCTACAATTTTGTTTAACGATATGTTCAAATAACCCTGGAAGATCTCCCGGAATGTGAATGTTTCCTGGTCGTACGCAATGGCCCCGCGAAACGGACTGTGGCAAGGACGGGGAAGGGGTCAAAAAATTCGTGTGACGTAATTTATGGATGACTCCTAATCATCTCTACCGCCTCTAACAAAGCACGTATATAATGTACACACTTGTGGACATAATATACAGTACCTACAATTGCTATAATGCTTCTTGCAACCTATTCCACTGGTTTGCACATACAACAAAAGTAAAAAATCTGATGTATCGCAAGCGCTATCGGCGGGACGGTAGGCGCAAGTTCCAGAAGAACCAAAACACTTCATATTACGATTACCTTTTTTATATGATAATATTTGAATTATTGACTGAAAAATATGATTAATAATTCCGTATATCTTAATCTCTTGACAAAATGTTGGACCTTCGGTGATACCCGGCACAAGAGAGTGTTACTGAGGACGGCGGGCCCGGCCTCGGCGCACACATGAGGAACCGAATAAGTATGTGGACAGTCAGGCGGCGCTCGGGGCCCGCACGTGGACCGCTCGGGGAGCTCAATAAAGGTCGAATGCGAACCGTTCGTGGAACTAATCAACGTTATGAGTCTCATGAGCGACTTCGAACGACCCATCGACACGTTTCAGAGTAACCTGTGGCCCCTGGCCACTTTTCCGCCGGCGCCGGAGATGTGAAGATTGGAACGAACACGAGAAGATTCAAATATCTCGTGGCTAGCTTCGTTAGATTCAATGTTAGGCGCGGGGGGCGGCGGGCGGGGGCGGGGGGCGGGGGGCGCGGGGCAAGGGCCGAATTTACCAGATACCTGTATCCCCCCCCCCCTGCCCGCGCCGCCCCCCGCGCCCGCGCTAGCTGCAGCGCGCCGTTACCCGCCTCAGCCTAATATGCAGTTTTGCATAACATTGCCTAGGTACTTATATCCAAGACGCTCGTTCGATAACCTTTCGAGCTGCGCCGGCGCAGGGTGGCCTCTCCTACTCGATAATGAATCAACTTCGGCCGAAGCTCGATAAGCTTTCGAACAAAATCATCGTCCAAGAGAATCGTGCAGGGACGGTCAACTGATGGCGCTATCCGAATAATTAGCTGAAGTAACGACACTAAATGAATACAAAATCCCCGCCTGGCGGCTGCCCGCTACGGAGGCGAGGGCGCCGGGTTGTAGCAGAAGTTCTAGTTGCTGAAAATACTGAGTTTCATATTTTAAAAATCCTTAGTAAATAATCACATCACTTAGTTGCTACATAAAGTGCCTCGTCCCCGGCCGTCGCGGGCCCGGCTGGTCGCGCGGCAGCGCGGAGGCAACGTTCGGTGTTTACACGGGAAAAGGTAGAGCTTTCGACAATCGAGCGCAACACAAAAAGTAATAAAACATAAAACCATCACAATCTCGTCCTCGGCGTCCGCGCGGCGCGGGCGGGGGCGGGGGGCGCCGCGGGGCGGGGGGAGGGCGCACGCTCACCTTGCAGCTTCTTCTCCGTCTCCCAGAATTTTTGTAGCTCAGTGAAGTACTTGTCCAGAATGAACACCTTGGAGAGGCCGAGCGTGGCCATGGCGGGCGGCGCGCTCGCATCACAGTCCGCGGCCGCGCCGCTCCCAGCCGATAGCGGCGACCACTCGCGCGCGCGTCTCGTCGCGAACTGCCGCCGCCGCCCGCGCCGCCGCGCCCCGCCCCGCGCCCCCGCCCGCACCCCGCCCGCACCCCGCCCGCCTGCCCTACAGCCTGCCGCTCGCTACTTTGGGATTAGTCAGATCAGATCACCAGATCATAATTGGGTCCGGAGTCCCATCACCCCCATAGTTTAATTGAGAAAAGTATTCCACGAATGACGATGACGCTGTAACACATCATTTTCGTTGCAGTTTTCAGCAAAGACGAACAGTAACATTGGAATGGAGTCGCCGCGTGGCCGAGGCGATCTAGACCTGCAAGCGATGGTGGCCGCTCGGCGCTGGTATTCGGTGGAACCTAATTCAAGAGCAGCGCTGGAGCCGGCGCGGCCGCCGACCGCGGAGCATAGGGCGCCGCCGCTAAAGGTTCATTTCATGCTTTAAGCGGGTAATATACGCGGCCGCGGCAGGTGAGGCGGGCTGCGCGGGCGCGGGGCGGCGCGGGGCGGGGCGGGGAACTGGTTTGTTTATGTGTAAGCTCGCGCGCCAAAAGCTGCGCGCGCGCCCCCCGCCCCAGCCCCCGCGCTTTCCGATTTTGGTCTGAATCTCAAAAAGCATCATTCGCCTCCTCAGGCGCACAGTCGGTATGCCTCACTATATCCGCAGTGGTCCACGATGCCCCACGCGGAGCTCGCCTCCAGGCCGAGGCGATACCGTTACCGGCGCACGCTCGAGCCTAATATTTTGATGGTGTGGTGTATAATTAAACCAGTCCGCACCCGCACACCGCTACACACTACACACTACACCGCATACTACGATACAATCACTATGTTACTAACACTCTTGTGTGAAAACTTACTGTTCCATATTCGAATAATAATATGAATGAAATCTAAATAGGCATGTAGAGTATAATATAATTATTAAGTATATAGTATATAAAAATGACGCCCTGACTAATTGACTGACTGACGTGCCAAAGCACATCCATAACTACATACCTACTACGATTAAAAACTAGAAATTTTGCACTACGCTTATTTTTGTAGGTAATTGAACTACATAATTATATGTACAGTCCGTTTTTTTAGAATAGAGTTAACTACAAAACAAATATGGCCGATAATTATCAAAGTCACAGTAGTCAATAAGACACTGACATTACACATGTACAGTAAAACCAACTTAACCTTGAAATGAAGAGAGGCGCTGTCGGAAGCATTGGACCAATCATTGAGAGGTAGTAACTGACTGATGAATGGCCACAATGTACTTATGAATGACATTTTAACATGGCGGCGTTAGTTCCAATTTTTGCCATTTAAGAGATAAGTTGGTGGCAATTATCGAAAAAAATGTCAAACATGTCAAGTTCTTGTTGAAATGCATGTTGAAATTATTCATCTGTGAAAAGTGAAGTTGATGGATTTGCACAATGTATGAAATTTATTCATTATTATTGTAAATTTTTTTGTAATTTTTTCATTTTATTGTAATTTTTGGTGTAAAACACAGCGCGATATACCGAGTGAACCGATTGAATTGTTTGTAAGTTGTTTCACGCGTGTAACATTGTGGAAACTTGATGTTTCGGAAACTCAGTGATTTGTTTTGTAGTTAACTCTATTCTAAAAAAACGGACTGTAGGTGCGCCATAAGCCCCTTAAGGGGGTAAAAAAGGGTTGGGGAGATTCTATAGAACTCTAAGAACTCTAAGCTGAAGATGCGGTAAAAAGGATAACAGAACAAGTTTAAAAAAAATAACCGACTTCAAAGTCGACATAACTCAAAAACTATTCGCCAGATGTAGCTCCAATTTATAAGGGACCACACTACAAAAAGCTCTACCTTAGGAACAAAATTCCTGACACCGGCACGACACGACATTCCCACCATGAGGAAAACTGCGAGCGGCCGCAGGCACGGGCAAGGGGGAATCAGCACCACGTTGCATCGCATCGCAACCGAGCGCGGCACGCCACGGCACGGCACCGCGCACCGCTTCCGATACCAGTATGGCAAGTTACATGTTACACCTACACCCAAACATAAAATTAGAGATGTATGTACTTATGTTTGAATATGAGCAGAAGCTAATAACAGAGTGACCAGCGACCAACCAGCCACTGTCAACCATCTTTACACGTCGCGATGTATGTCCGCTGTATCAATGGACTATGAAATAGAAAACATTCTGAGTAAAGAGCTGAACGCTCCGGTAACGCGTCGGTGACGTTTCAAATGTGTTTAGCAACGGCGACCACACTATGTCAGATGAGTTCTCTGGCCGTCGTCGGTTGTTCACATAAACCCAAGAATGACAAAGATAATAAAAACAACAAACTACGTACTTAATGTGCGTGAGAATAGTTTCAACGAGCGAGTGCATCAGTATTAAATAACTTTCCTGAGACATACATTGTACAGCGTTTCACCGGTGGTTTCTCCATAATATACATATGACGTCAAATTAAATCATATTTCGGACCCTTGCTTGTCATCGTGGCCATAAATAAATGACCTGGCCACGTTGTGACGGCACATATCTTACAACTTCAACAGTTTTAGCGCGAGGCCGCACCACGGTTTTTTCCCGCGGCGGTAACCGCATAACTGCTCGATTCGCATACATTATCAGAAACCGCAAGTGCGGCCGCTTGTATGGCTTTCCTTGAGTTACAAAATTTACGCGGCAAGAAACCTCGGCGGTTTAGCCGTAGTGCGGTCTCGGCCTTAAACTTAAAGCTTTTGTTTAAAGTTTAAGAATTTAAAATTAAATTTATAGATGTCATGACGAACGTTATGACACACGACACGTCCACACACTCACACCTCGTGGACCGCACCCCCAAACATGTACACTTTGAAATAGCATTTGATCCAATAAATAGAGCAATTATACTTCTTGAAATGTCTACACTTCAGGCAAATTCAAAATATTATATTCATACATACAGATAACATTGATACATACCTACACTTGTGTGTGTCAATGTTTCAATTCAACAGAAACATCGATAAAAATGATTCCCTCCTTGTGTCCAAAAGTTCACGTGGTCCGTGCGTATGTACGTATGTAAGAATCATGGACGTGAACAGCGAGACAGAGAGACCAATGCGTTTATCCTTCCTTCCATCAGCCTTGGACATAGGCCTCCCCTAATTTGCGCCACTCTGACTCTGACCGGTCCTGCGCCTTCTGAAGCCAGCGGATGCCCGCTGTCTTCTTCAGGTCGTTAGACCATCTGGACGGGGGGCGTTCTACGCTCCTTTTCCCGAGACGGGGCCTCCACTCGAGGACCTTTCTTCCCCGACGGTTATCGGTCCTTCGATCTATATGGCCGGCCCATTACCTCTTCAGCCGGCTAATTCTTTGAGCTACGTCAGTTACCCTCGTTCGTCTACGGATCTCAGTTCTGATTCGATCACGTAGAGAAATACCAAGCATAGATCTCTCCATAGCCCGCTCAGCGACTTTGAGCTTGTGAATCAGCCAATCGTACAGCACCACGACTCGGAGCCGTATGTCATCACTGGCAACACACACTGCTCGAACATCTTCGACTTCAGGCAATGAGGTATTTTGGACGACAAGATGTGACGTAATTTCCCGAACGCAGCCCATCCGCGTTGGATCCTACGAGTGACTTCTTTCTCGAAGTTGGACTTACCCATTTGGATCACTTGTCCCAGGTAAATGTACTCGTCAACAACTTCGAGAGCAGCGCCATCAACAACAACCGGTACAGGTGTGACATGGACATACGACATGATTTTCGTCTTGTCCATGTTCGTCTTAAGAACCACCCGTCGTGAGGCATTGTTCAAGTCTCCGAGCATTGTACTAAGTTTATCCAAAGGACAACTTTCCAGCATTACCCGCTCGGAGTTCCCTCATACTTCAGAGAGTAATTGCACCAAGACTGTGCTTTTTTTTTTTTTTTTTTTTTTTTATTGGTTCCCAAACTGGACATAACACATATTTTTTATGAAACAGGTTACAATAAGCATGTTATAAGTGTCTAAGTGTTAGGTCCTTCTAGAGGTGAACACTGCATGCACTAAATATATTACACTTCAATATTAAAGACTTAAAGTTAACAATTTTTCATAACGGTGAACACAAATTCAGATAATGTTTTATACACAAAGTTGATGTACCAAATATGTCAATATCATTACAAATTTTATTGTATGATGAATACATGCGATATAAGGGCGAGTGATGCCCATAGTTTGTGCGGTAAAAAGGAAGATCGAAAGTTACTCTATTACGGAGACGGCTATTTGGACGTGGAACAGATATATTTATTTTACTTAGCAGGTCAGGACTGTCAATGCTCCCAGTAATTAGCTTGTGCAAATACACAATATCAGCGATATATCGTCTATGCTCCAGTGACATAATTTTAAAATGTGCAAGTCTTGACTCATAAGATTTTAAAGTATGACAAAGTTTATTAGCGTAGGAAAGATTATAAAGAAATTGTTTTTGAAGTCTTTCTAGTCGGTGAGTGTGCACCGCATATGATGGGCTCCAAACAGGACTACAATATTCCAACAGAGATCTTACATAACTATTAAAAAGCAGAATAGGAATTTCAAAATCTTTAAATAATTTAGTTTGGCGTAAAACGAAACCAGCCAGACGTGCTCCTTTTTTTGTAATTGAATCGATGTGCTCGCGGAAATCAAGCTTAGAGTCAACGATGACGCCAAGGTCGCGTATACTAGACACCTCGCCTATAAGTGAATTATCTATGTAATAATTAGTAACCATGGGTATTTTTTTTCTATAAAATTTTAAATGGTAACATTTTGAAATATTAATTTTCATTTTATTACGTTGGCACCAGCTACTTATAGCGTTGATATCATTTTGCAAAGATCGTATATCGTCAGGGTTGCGAATAGTTCTATATAATTTGAGGTCATCAGCAAATATTTGAAATTTAGATGTTATGAATGGACACAAATCATTAATAAAGATTAGAAAGAACAACGGTCCCAAATGCGAGCCCTGAGGGACTCTAGAGGTCACTTCCTTAGGCGCGGATTCGAAACCCCTGACTTTAACTAATTGTGAACGGTTTTGAAGGTAAGATTCACACCATCTTAACAGTGACCCACAAATACCCGCATGGCCTAGTTTTTTTATAAGTAAATTGTGATCAACCACATCAAACGCCTTGGAGAAATCTGTGTAGATCGCGTGCACTTCAAGCCTATCATTTAGAGCATCGTTGATGTCACTAACGTAACCTAAAAGATTAGATGTGGTTGATCTGCCAGGTAAGAATCCATGTTGATGGTTATCAATTAACGGTTTCATGAGGTAGAAAATTCTTTTTTGGACAAGGGCTTCGAACAGCTTACCAAAAGCAGACAAAATTGAAATTGGCCTGTAGTTTGAAATATTATTACAATCACCATGTTTATGAATAGGAATAATGTAGGCTAGTTTCCATTGTTTAGGAAAGAAACCATCGGAAAGAGATTTGTTGAAAATGTATTGTAATGGTTTAGACAGCTGTGATGAACAATTTTTCAAAAATAATGGAGGAATTGAGTCAGGTCCTGGTCCTTTATTTGTGTCAAGTTTTTCCAGAGATTGAAGAATTTCCGGTTCAGAAAGAAAGCATGATGACATCACTCTGTTGAAATTCGATAGATGGTCAGTTTCTATTTCGGAGGTTGAAGTGCAGTCAATCCTGCAAGTCGATTGGAAGTAATCCGAAAATAATTCGCATATTTCTTGACCACCTTGTGCAATTTTCGAATTCAGAAACATTTCATCAGGGATTGTGTTGCTATTGGACCTTAAAGTATTTATAAAACTCCAGAACTTTTTTGGATTATTTTTAATTTGCTTTTTTGCCTCCGCTTTGAAATTATTAAAACAATCGTATAACATTTTGTCACAACGTTCTCTTAGCAATTGATAGGTTAATAAGTCTCTGGGATTTTTATATTTCTTATATTTACAATGAAATTTAGCTTTTTCTTTGAGAGTCTTTTGGAGAGAACGAGTAAACCAAACAGGATAATTATTGTTATTTTTGTTACTTCTTGGTGTATATTTAAGTATAATCGAGTTGAGTACATCATAAAAGATATCTACAACGTCATCAATGTTTTCAATCGACGAGAAGTGTTGTTCCCAATTAATTGAGGCTAATTCTTTTTTAATCATGTCATAGTTAGATTTTGTAAAATTTAAAAACGGCGTTTTATTAACTTTAAGTATCTTATGAGAATAAGATTTTACAGAAATTGATAAAGCAGGATGATGTGCATCTTCCTCAACCAACGGACTATTACTTTTGGCAACAGATATAGAGTTGTTCATATTTGTAAATAATAAATCTAGTGTACGCCCAGAAGTATTACTTACTCCATTGATTTGATGAAGGCCTGCTAGAGACATTGTGTCGGTTAGTAAGCTATCTCTGAAGTTAAGGACATTGGCTGGGAGAAATGCATTATGTTTTGAGTCAAACTTCCATTCTACACCGGGAAGATTAAAATCTCCAGCTAATAAGAATAAGGAATTCGTAGGTAGTTTATGTTGTACTGTGTCAGCTATATTTGATACTAAATTATTTAAGACATCTAATGTAACTGGGGGAGGAAGGTATACTAAACAGATGCAGAAGATTGTACTTTGGTTAGGTTTCATCATTATCCAGAGATCTTCATACTCTGATTGCCAATTAGTTTTACGTACGGGTTGATATTTATTCGAAACTGCTGCCAAGACGCCGCCACCATCGGTTTTATTTGAAGATGTAGACGAGCGATCGCGCCTGTAAATATTATATCTGTTATCTAATATTTCATGATCAAATACCGAATCATTTAGCCAAGTCTCCGTCAAAAGAATAACATCCAAATTCTGTTTAAGAGCATTGATTAAGATATTATTAGTTTTAGTCCTAAGACCTCTGACATTTTGGTATAAAATAGAAAGGTTATTATCTGTTAAATTTTTTTGTAATGTACACATATATCTGATACACAATTAAATTACAGAGAGTTAAGAGAATCCAAATCCTTAACAAAAAAGCTTTTAGAATTAATGTCCTTTCTCAAAAATATACGACCGTTGCGAACCCAGACGAATTGAAAGTTTTTATCCTTTGCGATTTTGCGAGCAGCAGCATGCAGTTGCTTATTTGCAGGTGACAGGTTTAATAAGAAACTCGTGGTGACGTGGTGGCAGGCAAAATTGAGAGCAAGAAACCTAGAAGTCGAAGCCATATAAGATGGTGGATGATGGATCTATATTATAGAGATAATAATATTCACCGGCACTCCACTAAGCCACAATCGATAGCGACAGGGGATCCGAAAAGACTTAGCAGCGGAATCACGGTCCTCAGTGACGAGGCACGACTGAAGACAGAAGTTACAGCTGTTATATCTAGACCCGCCCTCACTTCTCTGTGGCAACGATTACATAGCAACGTAAAGCGACACACTTGTTTGTTAATGTTTTCATAAGTACATTAAAGCGCTACAATTTCATGAAGGTCTGGAGTCGATCTGATGAAGCCGAAAGACAGTCGAGGGAACTCCTCAACGATTTACTGCATTTATCTAGTGTTTGGGTTGCAGTGACGAGAACTTACACCTACATATTGTGTTGAATTGAGCGCCATCTGGCGAGAAGTTTTCGAGTTACGTCTGTTTATCGAATATGAAGTCGGTTATTTTTTTGTAAAAAGCAACAATTGATACATAGGTTAATAAAATCTGTGGCATTTATGAGTTTAATTTCACATTATTAGGTAGGGTTGATCTCGCTACCGGCGAGTGTCGCCATCTGTCGTGTGTGTGCCACAACTGGCGCGGGCCGCCCGCAGCGCGCTCCGCCGCCGGCCGCTAGAGCACGCTGCCTGCCTGCCCGCTCGCTGACCTGACACTACTTATTATTAATTTAATATTGAAGAAGTAAACTATTCCATGTGTAAGAACAGATTAATTGATACTCAAGACAAAACTGAAAAATAAGTCTCAAATTTATTTAAACGCAGGGATAAATTGAAATGTATACCATCTGCTCAATATCATAACTAACGCCGGCAGCAAAGAAGACACCGGAATCTAGTTAATATTTTGTAAATTAACGAAAAAGTATATACTTATTTGACAAATTGTTGCCTATTGTTTAAAAACAAAATATAAAAATCATGTAGAGTCTACACTCTACACAATGAGGGTCGCCGTTTTTGTGCTCACCAGTTGGCGCCACCGTCGAGGTGAGGTCTTGCTGTCAAAGCCCGCCCATACATAAACAGTGATAAATGAAATTCAGACAAGCGAAAAGTGACAGACAGACCTCCCTTTTCACTAGCGCCTCTAGCGGAAAATTCACACGCGGTTACCCTCATTACTATAACATGTCACTATCCCACCACTGGACATTTGCCTAATTAATTAATGGCAGGGATAATTAACATTATAAATATAAATACATTAGCAATGTTCGCTAGTCCAAATCTCCAGGTCATACACCGCATCGCTGCGACGCAACCGGAGTAGCGACGTTGTTCTACCACCACTTTGACATTCCTCCTCTACAACACTATTTAAAGGTCGCGTGTAGATGAGTGTGTGAACAAGCCAACTGAGTAGAGACTAAACCGCGTGGAAAAAGAACACGGACCTCTCTGGCCTCACGCGGCCTGCACCCCACGGCATACACTCCTGAAGGTAAGTCTGGGCCAGCTCAGCAGGTGTACCAGCGACCAGTAATAACTGTTACTG
The DNA here is from genome assembly GCA_905404135.1 of Hesperia comma. Classification (NCBI taxonomy): domain Eukaryota; kingdom Metazoa; phylum Arthropoda; class Insecta; order Lepidoptera; family Hesperiidae; genus Hesperia; species Hesperia comma. Next base: position 160,010 of record FR990026.1, on the reverse strand, counting down.
CGTCGTACTGTTAGTACCTGTCTTCTGCAGCTACCGTTGCAAACGATTTATGAATGTACTTAATTAATCATAACTATCGTTTAAATTAGAAGGAATTATTATTATGAATCAGGGAGATTTCTACCGAGTACCTAATGGTCACCGCCCCAGTATATCGATTTCATGAATGATGTAATATGCGGTGGAGTTGCCCGTCGAGTGGCCGAGTGGCCGACATCCGATACCGTTCAAGAATAGAGGCAATGGCGAGTAGACCAGTCGGTGCGAGGGCGAGCGCGGGGCGGGGGGCGCGGGGGTGGGAGCGCGCTGGAGATTAGCGCCTCTAATTACAGTTTATGTCGGGTGATGCCTTATCGGGGACGGCTCCCGGGGACCCTCGCCTCCCATCCGCGCGCTAACGACGCTGACTAGCGCTAGTGTTCCGTATTCCACACGGGAACACCTTATAATAGAATAAATAGTGAGCAACCATATTTACAAATCACGCAAAAAGGGGAAACTGTAAGTTTAAGGGTGCTAAGGAAAGGAAGGACACTGTATAATGATTGATCGGGAGAGACCCCGATCGAAGATGGATACAGCATCTACAGGATGGAGTGTATGGCCGTCCTGGTTCATTATTGTTCCCGAAAAGGTCCTAGACCTTTCAGCGCAAGTGTTGCCTCGGACTGGTCCTACGAGATACCGAAACCTATCTGATACCTGTACGACATTCCTGAACCATGAATTTAGCCATCCGGAGGGTTTAAGTGTGTAGAAGATTTCACCCTCAGGAAAAATATTAGGAAGATTGTTTACAAGGAGCATCATTTTCTAAATATTCTAAGGAATCATTCTAAAAGATTTTAAATTTCACTAGCTAGAGGTTCTTTGCCGATGCGCCAAGCGCGGGAGCTCCCGACGCGACCCGCCGCGACCCGCCGCGACCCGCCGCGACCCGCCGCGGCCCGCTGCGACTCGTCCGCGGGTCGTGCATCAGTTACGACGCCCCGCCGCCGGCGCCCGCGCCGACCCTCATGCAACATGCATGCGCCCGCGCCGTCCTTACCGTTGCGCTATTTGTCTTGGAGTAATAGCATCGAGACTTCCCGTTGAACCGGTCAACTCGACTCCAATAAAATAACAAACTTATTACCTACTGTGTACGCGTTACTAGATCGTAAGGCACGACCCTCCGAGACCTCTCGACAACGAGGAGAGACTGAGGAGAGACTCCTGACCTGCCGCATGGCAGTACTTATTCAAAATGCCCAAGTTCGTCTTAAAACGTAAACATTAAATAAACATGTAAAATTATACGTACCGTTGTTATACGAGTACGTATGTTGTTGTACGCGACGCAATGCCCAGCGATGTGACATCACTCATCAGTAAATCCAGCACTACCCCGGATATTTGGCGAAACACTAGCGGCCTTCAGAAATTACATGAAAACTTTTGAAATCTTTTAGCGAGTTCTGAAATTTATTATAAGTAGTTTGTTTACACTTTTCAGTACAATTCTTAAGACGTCCACCTCTTTCATGCCCCATAATTTTCTCAGAAATAAAAAAGCGCCCTTACTACGTTTTTTTTGTTTGAACTTCTTAGAATCATTGCTTAATTATCCTGAGAATACGACAAATTATACATTTATCTAATTAAGGTTTTCAATTCACGGTGAATTCAGTCGTGAGTCTCGTCTTATTTTAACAGTTGCGAAAATGCTTTCCTGGATCGCTTTCCTTATTTTATGAATTTATGGCTGAACCCGCCCGCGCCCGCCCCGACCCGCCGGCTTTCGCTCATCCCATGAAACGCTAGAGCTAAATATTTTGTGGCGTCATCCGTAATTGATGCGTTATTTTTTTTGCTTTTACAGCCAAGAAAATATAATAAACAAGTAAGTATAATAAGTAACGCGTTCCACGAAGACAAAATTAAAATATTTGTGGACAATGCTGCGGACGAACGCTCTTCCATATTGGAAGGAATTACAACGCGATTCGTGGACTTAGGGGTTTTTTTCAAATTCCGAAAGCTTGTGAAAAAGTAGTGGTGAACGGGTTTTATCACGTCGAGTGGTGTAAAAACGCCGCGTGTCGGCCGCCCGCCGCGCCGCACGCCATACCGGGCGATCGCTACGCCCTCAGCGAAAACGAGCTTCTAACTTACTTCCCGTCACTTGCACAAGATTAATCTTCAGAGCGGTTCAAATGGCATAAAAATTTTCGATATTCGGACGGACCAATAAACTCCATCAATAATGGTGGAGTCGCACTAAGAACATCGTGGTAGACTCTACGGTCTTCAGTTATTAATTTATAGGGAGAGACCCGTGCTCTGCAGTATGCTACTAAAAGTAAAATCTGTTTTATGTTATCTAGCATCGTAACTACATCGGTATTGTAAACAGAATAAATGGTGAAGTCCAACTCATCTATTTAACTATAAGGGTGACCGTAGGTGTAAGCGTGTCTACGTAAGTATATAACTACTTATTGTTAAATGGTTTCACTTACGCGGCGCACACTCAGCTGTTAGTATGAGACCTCCAAATGACACTGGCAGACCCTCGGCTACCCTAGACGAAAGCGTGCACATAGGGATTTGGCTTGGCTGGCGTGAGGTCGTATGAAATTGGCTCATGCTGGCGGACGCTGGGCGGCCCACGGTCGGCGTGTATGTATGTATGTATATTTATACTGCATAATGCATAATTCGCATCGTATCTACACAAACCTGCAGACAGCATGGCCGGGTGGCCGCCCGGCGCCGGCTCCTCGTTCGTGCACCTCACTCACTCACTCGCTCACGTGCGCAATGCTGAGGCGTGTGAAATCTATATCGATAACGAACTAAATGATTTTATAGGATCGAGCGTCCAACATTTCCGAAATCTATTTAAAATAAAGCGTGTAAAATGGTAAAGGTGTGTAGCCCGCGCCGTGCGCAGGCGCCGCCCGGTCACTGTGGCGTGCTGGCCGGGGCTGGCCGGCACGGGCCGTCGATTGCCCATCACCGTGATTGATCCGTAAACCGTAACCACGCCGGCCGAGATTGGCCACGGTCGATCGAGATAACGTTTTACATCTAATTTCACATTCTCAGGTGTGTGAACTTTTTGTGGCAATTTCTATAGAACAATGACGATCGACAGTGTTAACAAGCTAGGAGCGTCGACAGGGCAGCCTGAGCCGCTCGGCTATTGCTGGTTGATGTCTACGTCGTATACTACACTAGCTTTCCACCTGCGGCTTCGCTTCCGTAAATAAGGAGGAAGAGGGATTGCCAAAAATCCTTTCTTAGTGCTCACTTTCACACACAAAGCTTCCATTGAAGAAATTAAATGTTTTAGTTAATAACCATTTACCCTTCCAAAACACCTCTAGTGTTCCCCTACACTACCCAAGAAACCATTTATCTGCCAGTCAGTCTCTGTACTTATGTAACTTCACCTTACAATCACGTAGTCAATTTTATTTCAATTCAATAAAAGGAAATTGGTTCCAGGATGGTTTGGAGCGACGAGGGGGGGGGGGGCGATGCAAAACGGTTTTGCAAGCGGCCGTTCATAGTCTAGTGGAGGGCCTAAGATTTTCTGCTATGCTATGAGCTATGGGCGTGTATTAGTAGCTTTAATTCCACTATCCACCCATCAGGGAGCAGCGGCGGGCACGAGCAGGTACGCGCCACGACACGACGAATGGCGAACACTTTAGGCGGACGGATGTTCATTAATTTTATTTCTTAATTGTATTTATAATGTAACTCTGTCATTTCTGCGTGCGGCGGCCGGCGGCCGTCGCGTGCGTCGTTATCGCGTCGCACAGAATATTAATGCACTCGACGCGGCCGTACGTACGTACATACGTACCTACTTGTCAAATAAAAGAAACGCACGTCGCCGATCGCAGCCGACTCGTAATTAGACAAAATGACTCGAATCGACCACACTCCCGACTCCCGGGATAAGATGAGCCTTCATAAATATTTCACCGAGGACATCGCATCACAGCCGACGGACGTTAACGAAGGACATCGAACCTTCAATTGTTAAATAAGTACCTGGTTGACCGAGCTTTGCTCGGTTGAAAATTATATTTAGTATGAATCGCAAGAAATACGAGGAATTCCGCCATCTATTCAGGAGTCAAATCATACAACTGTTCACTGAGCACAAAATTCATTTTACTTATGTTACGGCCAAAGGATCTCAACAGCGTGTTTCACAAAGTTGTACAGCGCCATCTAGTTTCATACTACTGAAATTTCAACACGTTACAAACAGTACCTCATAGAAGTTAACTGTGTGAGCGAATTAATTGCATTTTAAATAGGTACATACTTAATTAGATAAATTCATTGAACTTTCCTTCGTACTTTTCGCAGGCTTAGGCAGTCCCCGACTGAAATTTTTATTTGCGATAAAATGTATTGAATGTTTATGATAATTAAACAACATAAATAAATATACTTTTAGTTTAATGAGCAAGTACTTTTGGTTGAGAGCGTGTAACCCCTTAACTTTACTAATAATTAACTAATCTCAGAATTTGACCGAGGATTTTAAATAAAAATACGTAGTACCGATTTGCAGGCTACTTTATTAATGTCTCAAAATCAGTTACATGGTGGGCTCAGACGGTGGCCACATTCCGCTGAGCTAGCGTCTAGACATGTATCCATAGGTGGCTATGGTATTGTACATACTTAATTATACTTAATCTAAGGCTGAGGTTTGAGGGCTATCCATAACTCCTCCGACCTTAAGAGGGAAATTATCGGAAGGTTCGAGTTTAGAATCGTTCCGATAATTTTTCTTTAAAAATGAACATTTCGGCAATTTTCGCCAAATTACGTAAATCAAAAATATAAGGAAACTAAAAATTATTAAACTTAAAGTTACGTATCCTAAATTAACACTGAAGCTAAAGTCTTTCTGTCTATTCAAAACACTTTCTATCACTTCACTATGCTTTAAAGAAAATGCCATGTATTTCACTTCGTCTAAACTAACTCCTTCCATATTAATTACACTTCCTTCGGGTAGAGTGGTATTCACGTTTAACTGGGGCAACGCGACAATCGGAATCTTTTCTACATCATCCGATTCCACAAAAACACGGCGACGTAATTTAATTCCATGGATTAACAGTTCGCAGGGCTCATCCATTGTTACCAGGTAAGTACCAAATATAAGCTGTTTGCTAATCTCGTCACCACATTGCTTAGTGAGGGTTGTTCTCAATCTACTATAAAGTAACCAGCTATTCGCGTTGACTTCCTGGGCCCTGATCTCTTCGATTTGAATTTCACGCTGTTCACAGGGTGTATGATCTTTCTCAAATTTCATCAGCTGCTCTACACATGTAAGTTCATAGTATAGAGCTTGACTATCTGCGGTGCAGAGGTACAGATCTCCAGAAGATAATTGACGGCAAGGTTTTATAAGCGGTAAGTACTTCATCCCTTTCGCCAGAAGGTAAGGGTATTTAGGGATTATGGTTAAGGTTTTATTTTTGATCTCATGGAAAATTGGTAAGGAATATATCTTAAAATAATTATACAATGTTTTATCAGTAAACGGAACTTCCATTATAAAATTTATCTTATTATCTTTAATAAAGGATTTTACACAAATAGTTTCTTCAATTTTTAATAAATTTTGCTCTGATGGTGGATATATTAAATTTTCATGGTTGGAAATCAAATTTAGGTGATACAATAATTCTGTAGAGTTTACAATTGACGGATGTAATACTGAGATCTTACTTAATGCTAATGCTGTTTCAATTTCACTTAGCCTCGCAAAGATTGTGCGAAAACTACTCGTAAATATCGAAAATAATCCTGTGAGGTATGTTAGGAAAATCCAATTATTTTGCTTACTGCTTAAATCTTTCATGAGCACTTCAATCTTTGTCAGGCGGTTGTGAAGATTTACAGTATTCTTATTTATGGTTTCAGTCACATTAATAAAACTGTCAAACATCTTGGAGACTATTGTTAGATGAAGGGCCAGCGATGGCATCGCTATTAGTAGGACGCCACACCACCTGCGGAGGGCGTTTGATATTTTTAATAGGAGCCTTAGTCAATTTTATAACAGAACCCAATGGATTTATATTTTTCTACAGTTATGTCGCGTATAAACTCGGTGTGAATACTTCATTTTCCGGCATGCCTCACAACTATTAATAATTGCTGTTACTGTTTCTTGCATTTTATCCCAATAATAATTTCTACGAAGCCTAACTAATGTCTCTTTAATACCACGATGGCACGTCTTTCCTTCATGGCATTTAAATACTATATCTCTCTGTTCTCCTTCATCTTCAACGTATATTACTCTTTCTGTACATTCATAAAGATCAAGACCTTCTTTAAAAGTTTGAATAACTACATTACTGAATAATCTACGGTGTTCCTTATCCTCAAAATATATGAAATATTTAATTTTTGGTTTTATGTAGCCTTTTAAAAATTCTTTTACTAACTCTGGATTATCTTTTGGAAGGAAAACTTTTAATACTTTCTGTTTTTTACTTGAGAGATCTTTTACTTGCAATTTATTTTTGAGCCATGAGAACACTAAAATTTGATTTGGCTTATTGTCTACAGCTTCATGTAAGATGGGTATTCCTGTCGACTCGTTCAATGCTGAATGGACTGTACATGATTTGCTAGATTCAGACACGGGGTCCTCATTTACAGTTTCATCCACGAATTCTATACTACTAGCAGTGGCTGTCCTACTCATGTCTGATATAGTTATAGTCGAAGAATCGCTGGGTTCTATTCGGTCTTTAGAATTTCGCTGCTCTGTCACTACACTGTTTAAATTATCATCAACATTAACTACTAGTGATTGATTATCGTCAACTGAATCTAACGCATTTAATTTTATTCTAGAGAAAGCGTCAGCGTTGGTATTTTGCTTGCCATTTTTATAAATTAATTCAAAGTCATAGTCTTGTAATCGAAGTCTCCAACGTGTAAGTTTACTACTAGGGTCATTCAGAGATCGAAGCCATACCAAGGGTCGATGATCCGTGTATATGTAAAATTTCCTACCATATAAGTAGGGTCGGAAATGTTTCACCGCCCATATTATTGCAAGCAATTCGCGTTCAATCGTACTATAACGGGATTCAGTATCGCTAAGGGTGCGACTAGCGTACGCAATAGGTTTATCAGAGCCAATTACTCCCTGCGACAAAACTGCACCAAGAGCTACGTTCGACGCGTCAGTCGTAAGTATAAAAGGTTTGTCATAGTCGGGGTATTGTAAGAGAGGGGCATGTGTCAATAGTTCCTTGCATTTGTTAAATGCGTCGATGTAATTTTGATCTATCACAATTTTGTTACGTTTTTTTAAACATGATGTCAATGGTTGGGTTATCTTTGCAAAGTCCTTAATAAAACGTCGATAGTATCCTATCAGTCCAAGAAAACTTTTGATTTCAGTCGTCGTTGTTGGTAAAGGGTATTTTAGTACAGCTGTAATTTTGTCATCATTAGGTTTCAGTCCGTCCTTAGTAATTTTATGTCCTAGGTATAATACTTCCTTACGTAAAAACTCGGATTTGTCTAGTTGAACCTTCATGTTAGTCGCTCTTAGTCTGTCAAAAACTGTTCTTAAATTTTGAATCATGTGATCTAAGCTGTTTCCATATATAATAATGTCATCTAAATATACCATACAGTGTAGTCCTTGTAAACCGCGCAAAATGTTGTCCATAGTCCTCTGAAATGTAGCTGGGGCAGTTTTTAGTCCAAACGGCATTCTGAGAAATTCGTAATGTCCGTTTTGTGTAGAAAAAGCTGTCTTCTGTCTATCATTCTCGTCTAATTCAATTTGGTGGTATCCGCTAGCCAAGTCAAGTGTAGTGTAGTAAGTGCTTTTCCCTAACTTGTCAAAAAGGTCATTTATATTTGGTAGTGGGTATTTGTCGTCCGTTGTAATCTCGTTAAGTCGTCTAAAGTCAACAACCATCCTATACTTTCTTTCACCAGTCGCGTCAGTCTTTTTAGGCACCAAGTGAACTGGGGCATTCCAAGGCGAATGCGATTCTTGAATAACATTGTCTTTCAGTAATCGGTCAACTTGTCTGTTAATTTCGTTTTGGACAAACGGGGCTTGTCTATATGGTTTCACATATATAGGGTCGTCGTTCTTAGTTCGTATGTGATGTTTTACCGAATTAGTGAATGTCAAGGGAATTTGGTCACAATAAAATATGTCTTTATATTCTTTACAAAGTCTATAAATTTTTTCTCTTTCTTCTTCGTTTGTGTGGTCAAGTCTAAGTTTATTCAAATTGTCTTCAAGTAATTTGTCTGTCTCTATGTCAGTCTCATTATGAATAAAATTAACTTTACAGTCAACATTTTCATATTTTGCTACAGGAAATGGATGTTTTATATTAAGTCGTTTTGAACTATTTGAACAATTTTGAATTACTGTATATGCATATCCATTTACACAGTTCACTAAAGCGCTAGGCATACGCAGACCATTCTCAAATTCTTTAAAATCAATTACAGCGTCACCCGAATGCTGATCGATTGGTAGCTTTACTCGTTTCTCGGTTCGTGGCGGTATATCAATTATATAATTTAAATTATTATTTATTATAGGAATACAAGTAGTGCTAGTTGTTAATATTTGATTCTTTAAATCGATTACTGCACCTAATTGCTGCAAAAGGTCATTACCAATAAGTCCGCCATATCTCGGATCAACATCGTATAAATAAAATTTATGCCAATTATCCGTTGCAAAAGTCGTTAAAAGAGGAATTTCTATTACCTTATCATGTACACTAGAAGCATGGGTGCTAACTACTACAAAGTTTTCATGTCTTATATATTCACCGAAATATTCATAAGCCTTTCTGGGACTTATGAAAGATCTCATGCTTCCAGTGTCAATCATCATTTTTGCGTCTATTTCTTCTAAATAAATGTACGGAAGCTTTAAATTGGAATCACAATTTAATTCTAAGATTTCTTGTCCTTGCTCGAGGCATCTTTCCGAAAATTTATATTTTGACTATCATCTGTTGATTCTAATTCATTGCAAGGTACGTTAAAATTGTCCATGTCATTTAAGTCGGTAGATTCGTCATAACCATTTAATGTATTGTCACTGTAATTTTCGTCATAGTACTCGTATTCATACTCATTCATACATACATACGGACTGTATTCATACTCATAATCATTCATATTAAGTTCATTTAACGTAAAACCTTGTTGTGGCCTCAATGGGGCCGTCCTCATCGAAACGTCTTGGTCTTTTAAAACCTGAGGGGTATTTGACTGAATTTGTTGTAGCGGTTTGTTTCCGAATTGCTGCGGTGGCTTATAACCGAAGTGTAAGGGTGGCCTATAGCCAAACTGTTGAGGTGGCCTATAGCCAAATTGTTGAGGTGGCTTATAGCCAGCTGGTTGAAACGGTTTATAACCAAAGTGTTATGGTGGTCTATAACCAAATTGTTGGGGTGGTCTATAACCAAATTGTTGGGGTGGTTTATAACCAAATTGTTGGGGTGGTCTATAACCAAACTGTTGTGGTTGTAAGCTTAGTTGCGGGCGATAACCGAAAACAGGTCGGGGCATTTGACCTTGACCAATAAATCCGGGTACTGATTTTTGTGCATTTTGTGAATTATTAAAGTTAAATTTTGATTGAAAGGGTGTCAAGGATTTGTTTCCTAACGTTTGGTTACTACCATGAATGCGGTTACGCATATTATATTGTTCTAGGAAATTAACTTCTTCAAGCACAATGCTTAAGGCTGCTTCAAGGGTTGTGGGCGCTTTAAGCCTTACGATACGCACCATATTTTCAGGAAGGTTATATAAAAATACATTTAAAGCTGTATTGTTGTAAATAATTGATTTAGCGCGAATTAATTCCTCATCATCGATGGTATTCACTTTTGACATTAATAACGAACGGACACCTTGAATTCTGTTACAAAAATCCAAAAAGCTTTCACCCGATTTAATTTTTAATGATTCTAATTCGATATTAATACACGCTTCACTACGCGGATCTCCAAAATGTTGAATTAATAATTCTTGTAAAGCGGACCAATTAACAATATCTTTGCGTTCCGATAAAAGCGCAGCTGCATCCTCTCTTAGTCTACTCGTTATGGCATTAAAAACATAAAGATTTTGTTCGGCAGTTCCCTTAAATCGGTCAATCACATATTGACATTTTCGCAAATAAAGGTTTAACTGTCTTTTGTCACCATTAAATATCGGAATTAGTTCTATAACATCTTTTGGTATTTGTTCGATTGTAGTAGTCATGATTACAGAGTAGTTAACTATTAGAGGTAGCAACTCACTTTTAAAATTAAAATTCTATTGAATGACACACACACATAAAAAAATAAAATGAACAGTTGAAGCACAAAGGTTACAGTAAAAATATAAAATTTAAGGTAAAACACTTTTTTTAAAAAAATTGTATAAAATTAATATGTATATGAAATATACCAAAAAGGCAAAAATGTATTAAGAACTCTTTACTAAAATTACCACTGAGTTTTAAGTGATTAATTATATTTGAATGTAAAATTACTTTAATAAAATTACAATATTTAATTTTAAATTGTTAACTCTCTAATACTGACTCTACTCTAGGCCTTGTTCTAAGAATTAACCAAGATAAGACCATATAATTTCATATAGACTAATCTTTCTATAATTAAATTACACACTGTTACATGAGCAAGGTTTGATCTCAAATATAACAATAAAAATTTAACACTAAAGAAAAATTAATATGGGAGGATTTTGGGAACAAAGGATTGGCGAAAAGTTGTACTCACCAGCCGCTTGCGACTCCCATCCTCGATGTTTCTCACACTCGTCGATACAAAAGAATATTTATTTGGTTCGTAGGATTTCTCTAATTTCGTACAAATTTGCAGATTTGATGCTAATAACGAATTTCAACGAGAAAATCCCCACCGGCTGCGCCACTTTTGGTTGAGAGCGTGTAACCCCTTAACTTTACTAATAATTAACTAATCTCAGAATTTGACCGAGGATTTTAAATAAAAATACGTAGTACCGATTTGCAGGCTACTTTATTAATGTCTCAAAATCAGTTACATGGTGGGCTCAGACGGTGGCCACATTCCGCTGAGCTAGCGTCTAGACATGTATCCATAGGTGGCTATGGTATTGTACATACTTAATTATACTTAATCTAAGGCTGAGGTTTGAGGGCTATCCATAACTAAGTTGTTAGGCGTACTTAAAATTTTATTGATTCTATTTACAACAATAGTAATTTCATCGATCAGACCATTATTTATTTAAAACTTTATTAAAATATATTATTAAATCGATAATAACAAAACTAACATTTATTTACAAATATTCTCGTAAATATCACAAACGCACGTTAAACTATCACTACGCGTCCTGCGAGGTCAAGCGAGATAATCGCACTGATTTTTAATTTTATTCAAACAGAAAATAGGTAGGTATAACGCAAAAATAGCGCTTCAACGTAAGAATGAATATTAATATTAATATTAGCCGAACAAAAATATATTCGAGCGCCATCTAGTTTCATACTACTGAAACAAACAAACCGTATCTCATAGAAGTTATCCTAATGTTTCATAGATGGCGTCAGTTCAACACGTTACAAACAGTACCTCATAGAAGTTATCCTAATGTTTCATAGATGACGTCAGTATGATGTTTTTAAAATCTCTTTATCTCGGGAACCGAGCTTTTCTCGAACCTGGGACCTTGATAAATCGATTCCTTGAGCCGAAAACCCCCTAATCTGTAACTTTCATGAAAATCTTTGCAGCCGTTTCCGAGATCGTGATTATATATAAATAAATAAATAAATATACAAGAATTGCTCGTTTAAAGATATTAGATAAAACCGACAAATTTTGTATTTATTTTGTTAGTTGCGGACTTTTGAACCTTCAACAAATAAACTTTCCGGACGTGTGTACATCGGTAAAGGTATAATCCACTGGTATCTCATCTTTATGTGAAATAGGTTAATGAATTATTTATCGAAATGTTTACAAGTTAGTGAAAGAGCAATACAAGTGCCGCTCGCGTCGTCTATTATTAGCCGAGAAAATATTGACAGCGTGTAAGTATAAGTCCTGCAGCGACACGTGTCCGCGCATCGAGAGCAGCTCGTCGGTCACAGTACGCGCAGCACACGCGGACTGCGCTCTCTTATTTAATATTAGTACTGGGACGTGACATGACGTGCGTGACGTTCCCACGGGCTCCGAGCTAACGGTCAGGTTTCACCGCGCCGCGCCGCTCGGGCCGCGCGGGCCTGCGGTATTCCAGTTGACACCATGTAATACAATTTAGTAATGGTTGCTGAATCCGTGGCAAAAAGCGGTCCTGTCCTTTAGTTCCCTGCTGCTAACGTTTCCAGAATTATTTGTCGACGTCAGTGGATAAATGGCCATAATGCGTGGACCTAATATTTATAAGAAAAATACGTTCAATTACTAAGTTCGAATCCGCGATATGCTGATGTATCAGCAATTGGTTTTCTTCTTTCATAAGAGCCTCTTAGCTATTTATTTTCGACCATGAACATTTTTTTCTGTATTCTTTATTAATCTGAATAAACGAAACCCACATTTATTTTTATGCTTCTCCTCCGATGGATGTTCGCGTGCATTTCATCGGAGTAAAAAAACCGAGGCGCCGCTGGGCTCGAGCCGCACCGTCTAGTCTAGACGTATCTACCATAAGATGGCAAAAGCATAAAAGTGGTAAGTAATGAAATTGTAGATAGGTACCTACTTATTTATAGGGCGATAAAAAATTACTCACGTGCGGGTCGATCAGCGCCTGCGCCCTCGCGCCGCCGCCGGCGCCGCCGGCCGCCTGCACTGCCCGCGCCGCCCGCGCCGCCCGCCGCCGCCGCTCTGTGGAACAGGTCGCACGGTGAGGTCGGAAGGTCGGCAGCACGCGAGGGGAGCAGGGGCTGAGCCGGCGCATACCTAGGAGCGCGCTCGCGGTCGCGGTAGGCGCAGAAGAAGTCCGGGCGCACGCGGTGCGCGCGCAGCAGCGCGGCCAGCGGCGCCCCCCGCTCGTACAGCTGGTCCGGCAGCAGCATGCCGCCCGCATCGCTGTCCGGCCTGCGCCACACGCAAACGGCGTTACTGACGGCACATTTCAATTTATCTACGGATGTGTATTTTTTCTAATGAAAAACTTGCAACCGGAAGGTCGATTTCGGTCCGGTCTATCGTCAATGGGAGGTGAAGTAGAGCGAGCGCCTCTGACCCGCGAGGACCGCCGATAACGGTGTCAGCGGGGGCGCGGCGGGCGCCGCATCATTAGGGGCGATGAGTGTGCACAAACGTCACAAATTCACAATCGGGGCCCGGAGGCCGCCGCGGCCGGTCGAGGAGCCCCGCGACGGCGCCCGGGGCCGCGGTGCCGGGCGGGGGCGCGGCCCGGCGGCGGGCGAGCGGTGCGGCGACGGAATGTTGCGCGTGGAGCTTTTTGCGACAATTTGGCGCAACTTTCCTGCACCGGTCTGCGTTTCGTCTGCGAGACGCGTTCGTATCGACCGATTCTTTTTTCCAGCTAACTTAAAATATGTCAGGACTCAGGACAAAGTCGGCCGCTCGAGCGGCGGGGGCCCACTTCTCGGATGATGCTACCCACTACCTACATAGAATTTGAACGTTGCACCGCAGGCGCAGGGTCGTGGTGGTAGAGCGGTGGGGGACGAGCGGCCGCGAGCGCGCCGGCGCGGACACAGAGGCCGCGCTGGGCGGGCTGGCGGGGGCTGCCCGCGGCCGCCGGCGAGAGCGCCGGCGCCGGTTCGTGGAAGCCGCATCCGCATTAGGAAGCCGACCGCGGCACCGGACTCCACTCCCCGGGCGCCCGATAAATATTTCGTGGGACACTCCGACACTCGTCCCTCCGCGAGCGATGATGTTTTACGGTGATAGTACCTTTTATGTAAGTGTACCTGTCCCCACGAGCCCACGACCCATGCTACTGGGGTGATCGGTATCGATTAACAAGTCTTGAACGTCACAATTTTACAAGTATAAACGCGGACAGCTCTTCCATATATATACAACTGTTACAAAAATAATGTGCAGCACTAACTTAGCTTGCAATATTTATATCCTACCCTCAACCCCACTTTACAATTTAATCTGAACTTAATAACACTTGTTTAATCTCACTAATAAAAATTATAACTAAAGTGTTTGCAAGGGTGCCCTCACATAACTGCGAGCGCACACGAATGCATTGCAAGAATATTCGATCTGATTCTCTCTCTGAGACTAGTGTTGAGTTGAGTAGGACAACACATTTTGTTCGAAGTCACTATCCCATTACAATTGGCGAGGTGTCTGAATGTAATGTCAGTGTATCGCATCGATCTATAATAAAGAACTAGATGTACAATGTCTGAACATAAGTATTTTGAGGTATTTTGTGACCCCTTTTGCATATAATATTTTTTGGGATGAAATAAAAATACGTTAGTACAATTTCAATCAGTCTTATTAATTATAACGTTCGAAATTAAACCCTACAGGCCCTACACGAAATATCTTTATCTAGGATTTACAAAGTACAAAAAACAGTGCAACAACCTTTATGCGATCTATGCATCGATCTAAAATAATAAATAGATCGATGGATCCATGTCAATATTCCTAAAAATATGGCTGACTAGAAAGTATGGCCACCTGAACCAACGCTTTGCCGGATGAAATCGCATCGCAACAATTGGCATCGCATTGTGTGGGCGCCCTAACGACGCGACTCTGCTGAAATAACATGAATAGTCGTCGTACTCGAGGTTGAGATACCTACCTTTGAAAATTACAATGAATATCTCACGTACGCCTAGACGCACGGTACAGTTTACTCCAGCCTCAGCTCTGGAATCTGGAAGTTTCTCGTTTCGTTGCTGATGGTGGTTGGAAGTTGGAAGATGTCACGCTGGCCGACCGGTAGCACTGCACTTCATGGTGAAGTAGTAATGATTTTACGGTTCTAAGTTCTAAGTATGCACTCCCACGGGATCCCGTATTCAAATATCACGTAAATGACGCAAATTTTACGTATTCAAATCGATATTTGCTTAGATTTTGGATAACTAAAATACGAATGGACTCACAAATCGCAGCCCGCGCTAATTTCTCCTAGCTACCAGAACCTGACCAGAGCGAGCCGCGATGGCGCCGGCCGGCGACCGTGCTGTGCTCTGCACTCTGCTCTGCGATTGGCTCGTCCTCAAACCACAGATACGGCCGTCTAGCCATAGATTATTTGGGCGGGAGATTTCAAAACGCGATTAAATCTTTACGAATAGTAAACACGTGGATTTTTAATCATGTAATTTGTAGTGACTAATTAATATACGAAAGTAATTATTGAAATTAATACTTAATGTTGGGGCATATCGGGGCGGCGGAAGTAGAACTTGTAACGCAAGATATTGAGCTCGGGTATTGTGTGCATAATGCTGCACGGTGGCCACTGAAAACAATGGATTGGGAACTGCAATTATTTTCTAAGTCAGCATATCTGTTGTAGGCCCCATGGTTATGGCCCCAGGGTGGCCGGCTTACTGCCCGTCAGATACAACGGGACCGGATTTTAAGTCAACCTACCCTCGAGTCATAGCTGAATTTAACAGCACTAAACGAGTCTTATTACCTTGACTACATATCGAATTGAAATTCGTATTGAGACACACACTATGGCTCTCGAATGTCGAGTCTCTGACCAAGTGACGTTTGATATTTTTTATAGGTATTATTCGTTGTCGTATACAGCTTATCTATGATATGTACTAAATATTGTACATCGACCGCTTACGTGACAATAGCGCGTTGATTAACACATTGACGGCACGGCACGGCGCGGCGCGGCGGTGGTCGCCGCAAGGTCGCTGGGCGTGGGTCTGCTGGGAGCGAGTGCCTGGCCGCATGCTGCCACTGTGACACCGGTCACACGTCGGGCCGCATCACACGCGTGGCCGCATGCGGCGACACCTCGCGCCGCAGCAGTCGTGTGCTCCGCGCGCAGTGTGCGCCAGGGCCGCCAGGGCACTGCCCCGAGCACTTTCTCAGATGACAGTAGACATGTTTGGAAAGCGATATGACACTGGCGATACCAGTACTCATACTCATGATCATGAGCACTGGTACATTGAATATTGGGAATTCGAGGAAGTGACTACCTAGTATTTAGTGGTATCAAGTTACGATGTCGAATACCTACTTTTTCGGCGGCTACGAACACTTTTTGCACCTGCCGCATCAATCTAATAAGTCTCTACGGTTGATAAATCTTATTGTGGATAAGTCACGGTGTAACAATCGGAGGTTGAACTTTAGATTTAGAGAAGTTTTATTTGTAAAGGCTTACAGATCATAGATTTAAATAGTAGTTGCGGCGAGCAGGCAGCGCGGGCGCAATCGGAGTATCTCGGGCGGCCGGCACGCGGCACACGGCGCAGCCCCTGGCCGCCGCTCGACATGCCACCGTGATCTCAGCCGAGGGTTGCCACTTTCTGTTGCTCTTATTTGGTAATTGGAATTACCTTCAAGTAATTTGGTTGTAATTATCATAATCGCCAAGTTCGACCCGATTCCTCAATGTTCACCATAACAAGAAAAATTTAAACTAATAGTATAATGAATAACGCTACACCGCGCTGGCCGGTAAGCTTGACTATGCAACCACCCTTATAGACAATGTACAGTACAATGTAAAGGGCCTAATGCCAATTTTGGGGCGAAATTCAAATTTAATGCAAAATGCAAATTTTCGGTTAATGCCACTGTTGACGCGAACAATATTCAAATTCAAATATTTATTTCTTCGAAGTAGGTTTTTACAAACGCATTCCTCCTCCTTTATAAATGAAAAGAGGTCCAAGTAAGCAGTTCTTACCATTTTTGGTGGGAAGTCCGAGCGCGTGCGGTCGAACGCCGCTTGTTTACGTCTGCGCGTGTGTTGGTGTGGTTGGTGTCAATGAAATCTCGTCATAACGAATGTTTCTGCTGCATGGGGTTCCCTAGGTCGCAGACACATCTAGAGTATATAAGCTATCTAATAGAATGGTCAATGATCAAAAAAATAAAAGAGAATAATTTAACAAAGTACCTACTTTCTCTCAAGCTCTACAGGGCGTCACTCTACATATAAGAGGAATTTTACTACCCTCTATCTTGGGCAAAAAGTATTAATAGCATTTTCTGTGGTCTTTATCCAAATCAAACGTAGCCCTCGTGCGCGGCGCGCTAGCCGCTAATGTGGCAATGCGGGAGTCTAATAAATTGCAATTATAGGTGCGACGCGCGACACGCGACACGCGCGCGCTAACGAACATATGTACATAATCCCATAGAGAAAAGATTACTATAACATAATCCACTAGCCGCTCACGGTACTCCGTATTTACTATTTATGCGCAGCTTACGGACGTCTCTAATCGTATTATCGCGATCGCGAGGCAGGCGCGCCGCGCTGTCAGCTCGGTAAATCTGTTTGCGAAGCGTTCGTAATGTGTATCAAAACTTAAAACGAGATCCTTGAACGCTAGAGCTATCTGCGTAGTGTGCGTAGTAATAATTCCTACCAAGCCAAGCCAACATTACTTTTGACGTGACAACGTCTTATAAATTGGTTTGCCGGGTGGCACTTCAAGAAACTGCGTTAGTAGCTCCGCTCACGTTATGCGCTTACAATGAGAGCGAGTGAGAGGCACGCGTCCCTTCCACTCGGGCATGGTTAGCCCGCCTAAGAGCGAGAGAGACAGACATAAAAAGTGAAAGGCACGCGTCCCTTCCTCCTTAACATTACTTATGGTAGCTACGGCGTACACACGTTGGCGTGTTTCAGAAAATGGTACAGCGCCATCTCTGGAGAAGTAGAGTAATCTCGTTTGTTACCTCACTTAGTTGTGACTAATGGTTAATGGTCTAACGGTTAGCAGCGCTAGATGGCGGATGGTGTTACAATGTTTTAAATATAATTCTTTGTATAAATAAATGTTTTAAATTGTTACTATTATTTCATCCTTCTTCCTACTATACGAATGAATATTCACATTAAAATTATTTTACCACTCAAAGTCGTTGTCACGTAAAACTTTCGCCCGTATACCGACTTTACAGGCAACCAATTTTTTTTTATTGGACTAACCATCCTAGTCCCTTTGAGTCTAGTTCTAGGTCGGTCACAATTGTTTTGGGCGGCAGCTGGGTGGTGCTGCATGCTCGTTTGCCATGTTAATTCCATAAAAAAATGTTATGGACAGAATAGCAATCTAGCAATCAGAGCTGCCAGTTGGACCCTGATCATAAGTCATGGTTCGCCTTTTGGGTTGTTGTAGCATGGATTCAATAAAGCAAGTGGAAGGCTCGCTAGCGGCTAGTGGCTAGCGGGGCAATGTGGGCATATGGGCCAGGCGGTGGATTGCGGACGCTCGATAGAGACATTGACAGTTTTTGCCGTCGGCCGGTCGGTCTGTCGGTCGGTCGGCCGTGTACGTCACCGCTGCACCGGACCGCTACTTATCGGGAGGCACATTAATCTCTATTTCGCACACCTAGCAGTATAATGACACATCTACTTTTTTCTTATTTTACAGAAATTAAGGCCAAAGATTTTACGAATGTTTGAAACGAAGTTATGAGTTCATTTTACATTTTGTCATGGATTTTATGGTTTTAGCAACTAGTATAGACCTTAATAGATACTTAGGGATAAAAAAATCCACTTCAGGTTTCCAGGAGTTACTTCATAACAGTCAAAGAAGAAGAAGAGCCATGCAAATGTGCCGTTATACTTTTAAAAAGTTCCAAAAATGTCATATATGCCCCCAAAACCATAATTATACAGGATATAAAAACCAAGAAATAAAGACAATTGGTTAATAGCAATTAAAAGTTTTTATTCGAAACCAACATACATGAAAATGTTTAACTAAAAAGTTATAATATCCTATATTTGGTTAATAAAATAAAGCATAATCACGTATCTTCTCTTAATTGTAAAGGTAGGTAACCATCATAAATTTTTCAAATTACGGTGAGATATAATATGAGTTACTCTCCGTTTTAAAAACAAAAGCACTTTAAACTTGGCAGTTTAAGTTGAAATAAACGTACGATAATGAAATCCAGATTCAAATCAGGTTTTACCTTATCGCTCCGAAATTTTAAATAAGTTAAACTTACGTTTAAGTATCTTTGCGTCGAAGTCGACTTTTGATGACGGGGGGAAAGCACCGCCTACCATCTCGCGGTGTGATGAGCTGATGCCTGACGTGCGTTTCAATCAAAATGCTGTGCGTCAAGCTCTTTTCTCCCTCGACATCAATAAGTCGAGTGGGCCGGATGGTATACCTGCTCTTGTGCTAAAAACGTGCGCTTCGGAGTTGACCCCGGTTTTAACGCGCCTATTCCAGCTCTCCTATTCTGCCGGCATCATGCCGTCTTCTTGGAAGGTAGCTCTTGTCCACCCTATTCCCAAAAAGGGCGACAGGTCAAACGCATCTAACTACAGACCAATTGCAATAACCTCTTTGTTCTCCAAACTAATGGAGCGAATAATCAACATCCAATTGCTCCGGTACCTAGAGGATCACCAGTTGATCAGTGACCGTCAATACGGTTTCCGCCACGGAAGATCTGGTGGTGATCTTCTTGAGTACCTTACTCATTGTTGGGCGGAAGCAATTGAGAGCAAAGGTGAAGCATTGGTTTTAAGTTTGGATGTCGCGAAGGCCTGTGTGGCGAAGGGTATGGCACAAGGCATTATTGTCTAAGCTGCCTTCTTATGGAGTACCCGAGTCTTTATACAAATGGGTCGCCAGCTTTTTATCGGAGCGGAGCATCAGGGTCGTTGTCGACGGTAACTGCTCGGACACTAAGCCCATAAACGCTGGCGTCCCACAAGGCTCTGTGCTGTCGCCCACACTATTCATCATGCATATCAATGATTTGCTCGACATTAAGAATATCCATTGCTATGCTGATGACAGTACGGGTGATGCCCGGTACACAGGCCGTGCAAATATGTCTCGGGTGCAGATTGAGGAGAGGAGGATAAAACTTGTGTCGGAAGTCGAGACATCTCTAGAGCGGGTCTCGGAATGGGGCAGACTGAATTTAGTCCAATTCAACCCCGAGAAGACACAAGTTTGCGCGTTAACCGCTAAAAAAATCCCATTCGTCATAGCACCACAGTTTCAAAACATTCCCCTTAACATCTCTACGAGCATTGGGATCCTAGGTGTCGACATTTCGAATGATGTTTAGTTTCGGGACCACTTGGTGGGTAAGGCTAAACTGGCTTCAAAGAAGTTAGGGGTGCTCTACAGAGCTAAGCGGTACTTCATGCCTGAGCATAGGATGTTGCATGATAAAGCACAAGTCCGATCTCACATGGAGTACTGCTCCCACCTTTGGGCTCGGGCCCTGGCTTGCCAAGTAGACCCTTTTAACCGTATCCAACGGCGAGCTATTCGTCTTGTCGACGATCCCGAGCTCACAGACGGTTTAGATCCACTCGAACTGCGGAGAGATGTGGGCTCTCTCTGTATCTTTGTCTGTATAACGGGGAATGTTGTGAGGAACTGTTTAACTTAATACTTGCGGCTAACTTCCGCCACCGCACTTCACGGGATAAAGCCAGGTTCCACCAACACCACCTGGATACCTGGTGTTCGTCCACAGTACGGTTTTCACGTCATTTTCTGCCGCGTACGTGTAAACTGTGGAACGAACTTCATCCCTCAGTATTCCCACAGTGCTATGACATGGGGTCCTTCAAGAAGCGGGTCTATCGCTTCCTTCGAGGCCGGCAACGCGTTGGTGGCGCCCCTGGTGTTGCCAATGTCCATGGGCGACGGTGATCACTTACCAACAGGTGACCCGTCTACTCGTTTGCCTGCTTAGGCTATAAAAAAACATTGCGATGTCACATGTGCCATTTTTCTACTTATTTACTAAGTTAATAAAATGTCATATTTGCCACTTACGCCAACACAGTTTTAGAAGCGGTTGCACCTCGCGGAGAGTCTGACACATCTGACAAATAAGCCGTTGTTATACGCGGGAGCAGGGGGAACGTACCAAGTAGTACAATGACACTGAACGCCCTCTCTCGACAAATATGAAAACTAACACCGTGCCGTTTTGCCGCTTTATAGATTATCCACTTTTAAACATTTATGCCGTAAAAACTCAATTTCGCTATTTTTGTAGATGTGCCATTATACTGCTAGGTGTGCGATTTGTACTGTTCGATCGGAAAGATGACGATGTGAACTGGTCGCGGTCCGCGTGGCGGCGCGTGTGACTGCGATAAAAGGTATTATAACTGTTTGTTATGTTTGGCTTCAAAAAGCCACTGTACACAGAGCCGGCTCTCCGGAGCGAGAAATCGGACAAGATTCCAGGCGAACCCTAAAAGTGATATGTAAATTCGTACATAGGTTTGAAACAGCGTGGCGCAGTTCGTTGTGGAAAAAGCTGTGGTAACAAAAAAGTATCCAATCCACTCCATCTCATGCTGGCAAACCACTGCGTCGTATAAATGGAGACGAAAACATGAAAAGGTAAAATTCCGGTTATTTATACTTTTTTAGAAGCGATTAACTTAGTCGTCAAGGGTAGCAGTGATTGAATTAAAATGATATACGAGTATCATAATACCTACTTTTACTTTTACAATAAATAACTAGATTATTAGCATAATTTATCTTTGCGTTCTAATAATCAACTAAATTTCTTTATTGCTAACACAGTGTTAGTCTAACAGTTGCCATGCATGGCATCGGAAGATTGATATCGTGTGTTTGCTACGTTAATTTTAAACTATCTTAATTCGTTAAAATACAAATAAAATTGTGTGTTCATAATCTCTAACAGTAAATAAATACGTTCAGAAGTAAATGCCATCACGCAGAGGAAGGTCGAGCTTATAATGAGTCGCATCTCGGGTCGCATCGCCAGCGCCACTTGTTGCTCTCCGTCGCTTACCGGACAAAGGGTAACGTAATACATACCGCCGTGGCTGGCTGAGACTTGTAACGCTGCGTGCTGCATGCTCACTGCACCCCGGCACGACATGCTGCGGGACACCCGACACCGACACCGCCGACACCGCCGACACGGACACCGCGCCGCGGTCGCCGGTCGGCCCAGGCCGCTCCACACACACTCCGCACCTTAACACTAAACTTCATGTCGTCCCTCTATCTTTTCTAACAATAGTCACAATTACACTGTACTGTAGTACTGCTGCATCTGCTCTAACTTCGTAACGTGGAGTGCTATTCAATTGTTTGGTTATTTGTTACCGCGTACGTTTTTGACAGCAAAAGTCGAAAAGACCTACTTAAATACCTGTAGCTTTAGCCTGTACCCATTGCTACCCCACAAGCTCTGTGAGAGAAGTGGCAATCGCGTCAAAAACCGGGTTGCAGTGGGGGCATAAAAATTAACGATGAAAGTGTTCTTAGAAACAATTTTATAATTGAATATTTATAGATATTCTGGTAGGTATATAAGTTAGTATATCGAATAGGAGGTCCTGCGGCGGCGGGCTCAAATCTCAATTACCTCGCGCCGCGCTCCCACGCCGCGCCGCGCCGCCGCGCCGCCGCGCCGCGCCGCGTGCACGCACTCACCAATTTTATTCTCGCATTCGCACAACTTTAATGACTGAAATTGAGCCTTTCAACTGAAATTAACCGAAGCATATTTCACTACTCTTTCTACTTCAATCGTAACCCTTGTATAATCGTAAATCTTCGTTTTTTACTTCAATTATTTTACCTACGTTTATACAGCGTGGGAAAATTGCGATTCTTTACACTGGCTTTATAAAGATGGTCGATGCCACCAGGGCCGTCGTAAATAAAACGGATTTCAAATATTGTATCTACGAATACACTCAAAATTAATGAATTCATAATTTTTCATAACTTTTGTATCCGACAAGGTTTAACGATGAGGTAGGTACTTGCGAACTACGACTACATGCGAACGATAACAGCGGAAAATTAAGAAGTAAACTTTGATGTTTTAAATAATATATGGATTGAGCTACAATGAAAACAAAAAAAACAAGGCAACATTATCAAGCATGTGTGCGTGCGCGATGTTTTTGTTTTCCCGTTCATTTATTGTGTATGTGTGGGTAATGAAATATAAAAATTGTGGCTAACAGTTAGCCACAATTTTTTGACACGTTTTTGCGGATTCTATGTTCCATCTAGATATTTAAAACATCTTTGGACGTAAATACTTAGGTACAAATTTCAAGGTAAAGTAATATATTATGATAATTATTATGTTTTTATAAGCTTTTAAAATGTTTCCACAATTTTTCTGGCACTAGCGTTTTTTTAATCTTTCTTTATTAGACGGAGTTTTGTCACTTTGACTACTTACACTAAATATGCCACTCCCGTAATAACACTCAACTCAAATAATATAACATTAAGTATACACATCCAACTTAACCGACTATACGATACAATAAACTACTTATCCTGGCTTTATGGCCTTCTAGTGGTTGCAGGAAGGACAGGACAGTGCCCAGGTCTTGGGATTTGTTATAAATATAGACATGTATTGCATTATTTATACCATGCCAAGTTAAGTCCGAATACAATCAAACGATACTAGTAGACCTTATGAAAAAGTTATTTATTCGAAGAAAATGTTTAAATTAAGTTCATCATCAGCACCATCGCTGTTAGTGCAGGATCAAAGGGGCTCTAAGTGCCTTCCAAAGCAAACTCCCTGGCGAGTTGCTGCTGGTTCCCGCCAGACCTCCAGCACCACGCCAGGCCATGCTGGCCCAGGGTGCTAGGCACTGCTGGGCTGGGTACATACCTACCGCCCAGTTTAATCCCCGAGTCAGTGAGTAACTAATGACGCATGGTAGGTTTTTCATCCGGCCGAGTAACTAACCCCATTCTATAATTGTTCGAGAAATGTTTTCTATGTTACCCACATTACTAGGAAATCCTGCTATACTTATATAGATAACTACTCCTCGTTAGAAGGTTAGTGATATTGACATAGTTTTGTACATTTTCTTCGAGTAAAATAGCTCAATTTCCTCATGATTTTATTGTATATAATTATTTAAGTCCAGTCTCTGTTCTCTTGCGGATTCAAAGACGAAACTTAAAGCAGTTCCATAAATAATACTTAATTGTAGGTAGTTTGGCGAGAAAAGAAATAAATATACATTTTAGTGATTTTAGGATAATCGTACCTATCACTACTTTACTCAGCAGGAATCAGGAATCACACAGCGTGTTAATCAACTTTCTGCTGACTAAGATTTGAGCAGAGGGCGATGAACAAAATCAATTTAGATAGAACCTGTTGATACTAAAATAAACTAAAATGAACGAAGGTGGTTACTTCACATTACGTTCAATAAATTTAATTCTCAATGTTTTAAGTAGGTAGATGCGTAATCTTGTCGAATTCTTTTCAACACACATGCGCGACATGTTTTTATTCTACCTTCGATTCGGAAAGATGCTTTAAATTGGAGGAGAAGAACGAGCGAAATAAACTTCACAAAGCAATTTTTTTAATTAATTACACTTATAGACAATCACATCACTTCAACACATATATTAATTTAATTTCTTCAATTTGCTTAACCTCTTACTTACAAGTTAGGTTCCTCCTGGAGTTTATTCGGATAGGATGCACAAAACGTTGTACAATGTAAAATATTGAAACAATTAGTAATTTAATTAACAATAATAATCATCGAACTATTAAAAAACACCGAAGTTTACAGCACGGCGCGGCGCGATCTCAAACACGGCTGAGATAAAATAAATATTATGAACTTTTGAACAAACACGTGGTGTCGCGCTCGCGGCCCGCGGCAACTGGTGGGTGTGGGAATGGGAAGTGGGAACTGGCGCGCCGCCGTCCGGCTTCGGCCCACCCCGTATCCCGCAGCCAGGGCCTGGGCCTCTATACACCAGTGAAAACGGGGCTCTGTGTGTACTATGCTGATTGTACTTGACGTCCGCAGCCGTGCCAGTGCCGCAGTCTAGGACGAGGGGTTTCGGGTTCAGCTCTGGTGAAAAAGCACTCTCAAGAGCCGAATATCCGGCAGCTGTCTATCCAGGGCTCTAGCCCTTGCGCGCTTGTAGAAATCACTACCTATCCGTTTCATCAAATAAACGCACGTTTAGTATTGAGCTCATACTGCGTCTGCTTGTAAAAAAATGTCCGCAAGGAAAAACCATGGAACGAAACGATGATGGGTCGATCACGAAGTTTGCTCCGCCGACAGAGCAGGCGCTGCGCCCTGAGGCCCTTAGTTTTGGCTTATCCAAATTAAAGTTCCATGAATATGAATAAGTTACTGTTACTGTTTTAAGAATAAACATTATCTCATAAAGTTGAAACGCAAACTACATAGACAAGTTGACCTGTTGTTGTTGAACTTTACCAACAACTGTATAATAGGCATGATGACTGTGATAAAAAACACTAAAATCATTTAACCATATATAATGAAACTTAAATAAAAGGTTGCAAAACAAGTATTTATTGTAGAGATGTGCCGATCATGACTTTGGCCGACTAGCCGACTACCCGATTAATCGGCTGCAAAGACGCCGACTAGTCGGCCTAGCCGATCACGTACATACAATATTGCAAATTCCTTATTTTATATAAATGTTTATTTACAATAAGAAAATATAAGATAGGTATGTTTTTTTCTTAATTATGATACTTACTTACAAATTTTATTTGATTAATGTCATAGAACACATGTTTGCTTTACTACCAAAGAATAGATTGCTTTGATTCACATTTAAAAATAACTATGCAATGCAAGACTGATTAAAAAATAAAAATATAAAATACACCAATAACTTGTTTAATTTACCTTAGTAATTCCCCCAACATACATTTAATTGAAAAATAATACATACAAAATAAGAAGCCGGATAGTCGGCGCTCTTTGCCGATTATTTGCCGACTAGTCGCCGACTATGATAGTGGCCGAATAGTCGGCTTTACGGCACAACTCTAATTTATTGTCTTATTTTTAGCGAGATTAAAAAACTACAAAATACAACAATCCGTAATGTTGTGCTAAACGCCGAACCGCAGCGATTGACGTTTATGACGTCACATCACCGTAAAAACGTGATCTTAGCATATTTTCATTTTCATAGTAAAATAAGAAATATACTGTGATCACTGTGATATTATTTTGTTCTCGTTTGACACTTCGTGTAGAGGCTAGCGCTAGACGATAGATGTGACGTCACATTCGATGCCATAACAAGCCATAACACTGGAGCATTTTGGTGGAAATTTTATACTTGAAATTTAAAATGTGTTTTTTCAATAAAAATCTTGATTTTTTTCTGAAATACAATATTCGTCACAGTTACAATCCACTTCCGAATATCATACAGTAGGTTTTGAAAATCTGTCATCATGTCTATAGGTATTATTAGATATTTATGAAATAACTTGTGCCATTTAAATTATTTTTAAAACCCTCTAATTATAAGTACCTATGTATATTGAAATTGCATGCATATTATTTAGAAAGTATAACTTAAAGTAAAAAACAAACTATAGTAATAGTAATAATATATAAGTAACATATAGAGATAAGAAATATTTGTGTAACATTTTTGTGTAGTAATTATATTTTAATTGCGTTTGCCATTACTTTCATAACTATGTAAAACAGTAAAGTAAAACAAAATATTAATATATACATTTAGACGATAAGAGTAGGTAGGTATTTAGTTTAGAAAATTATTTAAGACATACTATGTATCAATAAGAGAGCGATAATTCTCCGCCTACAAACTGCTTTGTAGTTTGGCGGGTTTTACAGGATTAATGTATGTGCGTATTATGTCTGAAAAAAAAAAATTAAAAAAAAAAAAAAAAAAAAATTAAAAAAAAAAAAAAAAAAAATATCTACCAGTATGTGGACGACATTAAAGGGAAACTATTACTACAGTATATTTTATTGATAGTAGTTTCTGTACATCCTGTAATCTGCGGCTGTGATTATTTCCATTAAGTACTTAATAACATTAATCTCAAAATTTTAATGCGGTAATTATGTTATGATGTAAATACTCAAATAAAAAATACATCGCACCGTTAGTAATATAAAGGCATAATACATAGTCTAAAATGAATTCGTGTTTTAAGGATTCCTATTGAGCTTATTTTTTCAAATAAGATTATTTTATTGTATAGATTTATGGCCGCAGCTTCGCCCGCATCAGAGATGCATAACGACAAATGTTCCCACGGGAGCGCATCACCAGAAATAAAGTATCCTATTATTAGAAGGTCATGATCTACCCATGTGTCAATAAGAATAAGACTCGCATATAATACTAGTGGACCCGGCTGACGTCGTCCCGTAACATAGATTAAGTAGACGCCCTTTTGGTCGTAGCGTAATTTTATATAGTGTAGCGGTACGCTAAACAACCCCTTTTAGCTACGTTAAATTATCTACACCTATCTACCATATCGCAGAAGGCGAAGACCTACCTACATAGAAATTAATTATTAACCTACCCCGGCAACCGGATACTGCAAGCTGCATATTATATTTTTATTCTGAACTAAATAGGATTTGACGCCCGTTCAGAAACCAAGAAGCAGCCGCAATATCATATCAGCGCCGTACAGTCTTCACTCGCAGCATGCAAGTACATCCGTCTTCGTTTGCTTGATCTTCACGCCGCCGCCGTAGTCGCTTCTTCTGCCGCTGTCCCGGAGCTGTGTTCCACGTCGCCGCTGCCCGCCGAATGAGGTCTGCGCCGGCCGTCGCGCCTTTTATATGCTTCGTCAATCACGGAGTTCAACATGGCAGCCACAATGGACGCACGTCGTTGTACAAAGTTCAACAAAATTAGAGCGAAGAAGAAATATATATTTTTGTCTCTTTTATAGATAAATACGTTGCCGAAATTATTAATTTGTATTGAGTTAAATGTGATTGGTAGAAATTTAGATATTTTTATTGGCTAAACAAATAATGATATTTTTATTGGTTAATGCTTAGCGTAAGCTGGTGTATAAATATAGGCAGGGTTTGTCAATAAAGCATTCATATTCATATATCCGATACTACCTACATACGCTTCAAGAACCAATTGTTTTATTTCTCCGCTCCACCACAAGAGTCAGACCGTTCGGAGTAGTTAATGGTGGACCTCTCGCCACCATTACAGTGGTGACCCCGACGTGACATATAGCCTTCCTCAATAAATGGACTATTCAAAACTAAAAGAATTTTTAAAATCGGACAACAATCGCTCAAGCCGACATTTACTCGACTTACCAGAAGACAACAGCGAGGGAAATAAAACAAAAGATTAAAAAATAATGCACTTTTAATCACAGAGCGCCATCGCGCGGTCAGTCACAATAAATTAGCACAACAACACACAGGAACATCCACAGCGACACGCCGCATACTATCGTCTACCGTGACCCGCACTACGCAACTATATATGTACATAATAAAACCCTCGGAGGTCAACTTAAATATACACTTTGTGATGTCAAATTTGTGGGCGCTTGTTGGTGTGGCGCGCGAGCGTTCACCTCGCGAACATTCTCTTTCGTTCTCCTTTTCTGTGCGCCAGGTCTCGGTATTTACGGCGCAGTACCAAGAGCGTGACCAACCATCTTATACCACCCGGTTAAATATGCGGGTGTTATCCTAAAGCCAACACGCTAAAACACAGAAAAGTCAATAAATTGATTTCCAAATGGGTTTCTCATACAGGGCACCAAACATTTTGTCATTAAAATATCTTTTTTATTATAATAATTCTGATTGTAAAATAGTTAGAATTAAAAGACCGCCCATACTGTGTTGGTAGCGCCTGACCACAATCAGCACGCTATGCGCGGCGAAAATATTAATTTATTATTATCATGTGATATACTCCAAGATAGACTGATAAATTCTTTCTTTTTCTGTCTTCTCAGTTAATATCGGTCGGGGGAACGGATTTGTCGAGCTCTCGGAAGACATTTGTGGAAACTATCTCGTCAACGCAAAGTACATAATTGACTTTACGATGGATGCACTAAATTGTTTCCCCAAGTTTTCATTCAACAAATGTACTTTATAAATAGATACAATCTAAGTAAAGGATGCACATACGTGACCCTCGCGAGATCCACACCAACAAGCACCACGGCCGCGGCCGCTACACGAGTTAATAGCTTATTACATATAAGACAGTACAACTAAATACCCCATAACAATACAAGGAGAGGCCACTTCACTTAATTGACTACAGAAACAATATATTATATAATGTCAACGGTACGTCTGCCGTACCGCGGGCCGCGGGGCGCGGGCCGCCTACATAGCGCTATGTAGACCGAGGCTTGTCTCACAACTCACAAGCCGCCCGCTGCGGCGCGGCCCGGCTCTATACTATAGTATATGCAATAATACGAGATTCTCGAGACGTCGAGACTTATACAATAATGGAATGTTTCAATCGTTCGCTATAATCGACCTCCACCGTTCTAACGATTCACAACGGCCCGACTCCAAATGCATTACCTACACAAACATTCGATTACGTATTCGACAGCGAAAATGTACCGGCCCGGGGGCGCGGGACTCGACCGATCACGTCCGAACGTCTGCGAAATACCTAAGGTTTATCACAGCGAGGGCGCCGGGGGCGGGGGGCGCGGGGGGCGCGGGGGCTAGTGCGCCAGCAGCTCGGACAGGTGGTCGGCGATGGTGCGCGCCGCGTCGCCCGCCAGGATGGAGCGGTGGTTGGCGGCCAGCTGGCGGCAGCGCAGCTCGCCCGCGCACACGCCGCGCAGCCCGTAGTCCTCGCCCACCGTCACGTAGTTGTCGCGCGCCGTGAACAGCGTGACGGGCGCGCGCAGCTTGCCCGCCGGCTTGTACGCGTCGCCGATCACCAGCTTGCGGTAGAAGGAGGCGGCCGCGTCGGCCAGCGCGCGCGGCTCGTGCGGCGTGGCGCCCGCCAGCGCCGCCGTGGCGTGCCGCACGCGCTGCTCCCAGCCGCCCAGCTTCTCCAGCTCCGCCGCCAGCTGCCGAATAACCCGACGAGTTAGATAAACGACCGGACGCCCCTCGACATAAGTGCGAGGGGGTGGGAGCTAGCCGACCGGGTGTCTCCGAAAGATCCCAGTCATAGTTTTATTCATAAAATTTGAGGAGGCCCAGACGTGCGCAACCTCGCTCACCTTGACGGCGTCGATGTCCTTGAAGAGCTGCGCGAAGTAGGCGAGCGCGTCGGCCTCGTCGCTGGCGGCGGAGCGCGCGGCGCGCTTGCTCTTGCCGCGCATGGTGTGCGTGGCGATGTACGCGGGCGAGCCGTCCACTAGCACCAGCCGCGTCTCGCAGCCCGCCTGCACGCCCGGAATCAATTAGGACGTTTCGTTTTGAAAACGACAAGAAACAGTTAACAATTCTAAACGAAAACAATTCTTTCCGACAGTTTTTCATTTCTATTTGCATTGATTACCTAAGAAATCACACCCATCACGTCGGGGTCACCAATTTAGGTACTGGTTAGGTGTGAGTACCTAATTATATAGGTAGCAGGAGTGCGTGGTTGTTACAAAGAAAATGCCTTTGGATGCGTCAAACGTATAATGTCTTTTACACGCGTTCGTCCATACACAGTGCGAGCGCAAGACTGCTCGCGTCAGTTACGAAAGTAGATTATTATACTACATTATGTTGTCCCTACAAAACATTCGTCGACGCGTCTCGCTCGGCGGGAGCGGATCGAACGTACCTGCTCGAGCTGCAGCGCCATCTCGAAGGCGACGGCGGCGCCGAAGGAGTAGCCGAGCAGCGTGTAGGGCGGCGCGGGCTGGCGCGCGCGCACGTGCGCCACGTAGTAGCGCGCCAGCGCCGGCATGTCGTCGAGCGGCGCGCCGGCCGCGCACTGCAGCCCCAGCACGGGCCCGCGCACGCCGCGCGCCAGCGCGCGCAGCGGCTCCACCACGCCCTCGATCGGGTGCACCTGCCGCCCGCACACCACACCATCTTATATACGTGTCCCCAACGATAGAAACTAACGTAGTATGTGTTTTACACGTATAAAAATTATTTTGTCCAGTAATTTCAACGAAAGTGCCGCTCGCCTCTGCCAATACAATAGTGTAACATACAAGCAGTTTAGCGTTTAACGTTTAGCAGTGAGCGTTTCATAGAGAAACACCGATACTCCCGCCAACCAACGCAGGGAGAAGGGGTCGGCTGAAAAACAGCGTTGCATAGGATTACTATCCTTAGTCAGGTTACGCTGAGCTTTCTTCATTTGCCATTGCCATTTTTCTATAATTTACGTTATTTAATTTTTATGTTACTTTATTTTATTTTTTGAGTGGCAATAAACTACTTTGTTTGTTTGTAAAAGACGATTAAACGTGGGCGAACAATTACGTACCATGAAAACGGGGCGGGCGTCAACGGGGGCGTCGGCGGCGGCGCTGGGCAGCTTGACGAGCACCTGCTTGGGCACCAGCTCGGACAGCGAGTCCATCTGCACCAGCTCGTCGCGCGGCTCGGCGAGCGGCGCGGCGAGCGGCGCGGCGGGCTCGGGCGGGGCGGCCGCGTCCGAGCCGCCCGCCAGCGCGCGCAGCTTGGCGAACGTGAGCGCGCGGATCTCCTGCACGCCCAGCACCACGTCGTAGCCGCGCTCCAGCGTCTGCTTGATCTCGGCGCCCATCAGCGAGTCCATGCCCAGCTCCGCCAGGTTCGCCGAGTCCGACACCTTGCTCGCGTCCTTCACTCCTGTTACGTTCGATCGTCCGATTAACACGAGTACGAGGAAGAGGGCGTGAGATCGAAATTGATCATAATCGATTTTCTGCATCCATTAATATGACATCGTCGAAAATAACGGCAGATTTGAGGCGGACGGAGGGTCGATACGCACCGAGAATGTTGGCGACGGCGTGCACCAGGTCCTGCTGCGGCGCGGCGGCCGAGCGGCGCTTGTCGGCCAGCACCATGGACGCGGCCACGGCGTGCGGCCGCGACAGCAGCGTGCCCAGCGCCTCCATGCACGACGCGATGCGCTGCGGCACCGTGCCGCCCACCACCGCCTCCTCGCCGCCGCCGCCGCCGCCGCTCGCGCCCATCATGCTCACGATCAGCCCCACCTCGCCTGGAACGCGAATTGGAATGACTCGACTCGGGCCCGAGCGGGGGCGAAATATTGTCCCCGCTCGGAAGCCGAGAACGATAGGGGAACGGAAGGTCTCCGTACGTACCGATGGCGCCCCACTGCACGGCCAGCCCCGGCAGCCCGTCGGCCTGGCGCTGCTCCACGATGCGCTCCATGGCGGAGTTGGCCAGGCCGTAGTTGCTCTGGCCGGGGTTGCCGCGCCCGCACGACACCGACGAGAACACCACGAAGTACTCCAGCTCGGGCGCCAGCTCGCGGCTCGCCGCGTCCAACGCCTTCGTGCCTGAAAACAGACGGCTCGTTACTCGCCTGGCCCCTCGCTTGGAGTTGCCGGCGAGGCCGACTCACCTCTTGGCTGATTTTTACGGTTTATCTCGACTTATGGGTTAAAATAAAAAAAAATAACGTGTAAAAATTAAGCACTGTAATTTAGCGGGCTCCTGTTGAATAGTTTTGCTTTCGACGATTAAAAAAGTGAAAAAATAAAAGTGAAATATTTAAACGAAATAAAATACCATCAATCTTGGGCGTAGCGACGGCGCGGAAGTCGTCGGGCGTGAGGTTCTCGAGGAAGGCGTCGCGCAGCACGGCGGCCAGGTTGAAGACGCCGCCGACGGGGCCGAGCGCCGCCGCCTCCCGCAGCAGCGCGCGCGCGCCCGCCGCCGTGCCCGCGTCCGCCGTGGACACGCCCACGCGCACGCCGCGCTCGCGCCAGCGCCGCACGCACCACGCCTGCCATCACACACCCAAACATTACGACTCGTGTCGCTGTCCGGACATAGCGAAGTGGTGACGACGCGTATCATAGCTAATCTTTCCCGCGCTAGCCCCTTTGTCCCGACAGTCGTCACCCACTAGACGTAATTAACTCGAGTAATGTTCGATCTAAATCAATATCTATCTAAACCACGAGAAGTGAAAAAAGGCTGATTATTCATTATAGACCTATATTGGAAGGAACTCGAACCCACAGCATAAGTCATTAAAGGCTTTAAAGAATCTAGCAGTCTCTATTGAGAATTTAATGGTTTCAATCGAGTAAATATGAACGGTCCCTGCACATTTAGGTCGGGAGCCGTACCTGGTAGCCGGTGCGCACGCCGGAGCGGGAGTTGAACAGGAGCTTGGTGGCGCCGCGCACCACCAGCCACTGCGCCAGCTCCAGCCCGAACCCGCCCAGCCCGCCTGCACAACACAACGACACCTCAACACCTTCGTCATAACAACTATATAGCTTAGGTTACAGGCAATTCTTTCACTTTTAGCGATAAATTTAATTCTAGGAGCGCCAACGATTAACGATATTTAGATTTAGTTCTCACCGACGAGCACGTAAGATTTCTCGGGATGGAAGTAGGTGCGGGGGATGGCGGAGATGAGCTTATTGGGCGCCTGTTCGTCGCGCACGCGCAGCAGCACCTTGCCGATGTGCTTGCCCGTGGCCATGAAGCGGAAGGCCTGCTCCAGCTGCTGGTCCGAGAACACGGTGGTGGGCAGCGGGCGCACGGCGCCGCCCGCCAGCCCCTCCGCCACGCAGCGCACCACGGCCGCGCGCTCGGGGCTGCTCGCCTCCGCGTCGAACAGCGCGTCCAGCAGGATGCCGTGGAACGTGGTGTTCTTGAGGAACACGGCCATGCCCAGCGCCGTGTTGGCGGACAGGTCCAGCTTGCCGATCTCCAGGAAGCGGCCGCCGACGGCCAGGCAGCGCACGGACGCCTGCAGCTTGTCGCCCGCCAGCGAGTTGAGCACGAGGTCGACGCCGCGCCCGCGCGTGCGCCGCATCACCAGCTGCTCGAACGACGTGTCGCGCGAGTTGCCCACGTTCTCCGCGGGCAGCGCCGGGAACCGCGTGCGAAGGAATTCGCGCTGCAATATGATCGTTCGGAGTCGATATTAAGGCCCACGATCGATGCCGAGCGGCGGCGACATTTTAAGCAGGATTAACGTGAAACGTCTCGGAGAGGACGTATCGGTTACCTTATCGGGCGTGCCGACGGTGGTGAAGACGGTGCAGCCGGCGTGCAGCGCGATGGCGATGGCGGCCTGCCCCACGCCGCCCGAGCCCGCGTGCACGAGCACGCTCTCGCCGCGCCGCATGCGCCCGCGCACGGCCAGCGCGTAGTAGGCGGTCGCGTACGCCACGGGCACGGACGCCGCCTCCTCCAGCGACCAGGCGGCCGGCACCTCCCACAGGAAGCCGGGGTCGGCCAGCACGCTGGTGGCCAGCCCCTGCGCCGCCACCATGCCCATCACGCGCTTGCCGCTCGCCGAGTACCCGCTGAACTCCAGCCCCAGGATACATTCCTGTTCACGATATTATTTAAACGTCACATTTATTAACAGACTTCAAAAAAAGGATGTTAATTTATTTGTTTTGAAAATATTGTGATGGGTCGGAGAATTTTTTTTTGCAAAACAATTGTTACTGTATTTAAGAGCGGGACTAGAAGAGAGGCGACCGTACCTTGCCGGCGAGGTTGCCGGGCAGCGCGTCGGGCGGCAGCTTGCCCGTGGCCAGCATGATGTCGCGGAAGTTGAGCGGCGCGTAGTGCACGCGGCACAGTTCCACCGCGCCGCCCGCCGCGCCGCTCGCCGCGCCGCTCGCCGCGCCGCTCGCCGCGCCGCCCGCCGCGAACCGCAGCGGCGACTCGATCCACCGCAGCGAGGACAGGTCGCCGCGGGTCAAAGTGTTCACGTACGCGTGTTCCACCTGCGAACCGGACGCCCACCATTCTCACTATTACTGTTTACAATATCGACGAATATATTTATAAGTATCAAAACGACGGCCCGAACTTTCTGAAACGTGATGCCCGCAGACGTCAGGGTAGTCGGGGTCGGGGCCTAGTCGTCGGGACATGAATAAAGGGATCTTCACCTGTAGCTGCGCCTCGGAAGAGTCCGACAGGAGCAAGTGGCGATAGGTGCCCCAGGTGCCGGCGTGCAGCACGTTCACCGCCAAGTCCTTCTCCACGGTGGCTTTGTACGCGGGCGAGTCGGGCCGGAAGGGCTCCCGCGCGCCCGGCAGGTGGTAGACGCGCAGCGCGCGGCCGCCGGGCTCGCCGCGCAGGCACGTGCCCAGCCCCAGCACGCCGCTGCTCGGGGAGCGCGACCACGCGTACACGCGCGTGTCTTCGGTCTCCGCTCTCTTCATCGCGTCACGCAGCGTCTCCACCCAGCCGTAGGCGGCGTCCTCGCCCACCTCGACGACGGCGGCGGCGGCGGGCACGGGCGCGCGGCGGCGCAGCAGCACGAACTCGCAGCCGCCGTGCGGCTGGCGCGCCAGCGGCAGCAGGCCGGCGGCGGCCAGCGCGGCGGCGGCGGCCGGCTCGTCCGGCGCGCGGCGCGGCTCCTCCAGCAGCAGGCAGCCGCCGGGCGCCAGCGCGGCCGCCAGCTGCGCCAGCACGCCGCCGCCGTGCCGCGCCAGCACGTCCGCGCCCAGCACCAGGTGGCAGTCCGCGTCGAACGCGCCGGTGCGCGGATCCTTCGGGCTCACCTGTAGACGATCATCGTCAGCCAAATTTTTAATCGGGCGAACCGGGACGAATGTACAATTTGAGGGATTGACGTATCTAGCGAATGCGACAATAATAGTAAAAGCTCACCTTGATGCCCTCATTCTGCATGGCGGCGGTGTAGTTCGGGGCGGCGGCGCCCGCGGCCAGCGTGGCCTCCCCCCGCACCTGCGGCTCCGCCTCCAGCAGCTGCAGCGCCATCGGCGCCAGCAACGCCTGCCCCAAAACATTATGTCGTTTAAATATCTAATGCGTCCCCGTAATATTGAAACATAGAAGTAGGCAAAGATAACGGTCCACGGGAGTCGCCGCGAGAATGATTACCTCGGCCGGGCGGTCGAGCGCCACCTCCGCGACGCGCAGGCGCAGCGCACCCACGTTCTCCAGCACCAGCTGCAAGCACACGGTGAGCGCGTCCCGCTTGGCGCGCGCCGAGTCCTCCGCCGCCGCCGCGCCGCCCGCCGAGTTGTCGTACGGCACGAACGAGTAGCGCTCCAGCTTGGGCGGCGCCTGCGGGTTCAGGCGGCGCGGCGCGAGGCTGGTCTTGACGCCGCGGAACTCGACGCCGCCCGCCACGATGGCGTCCACGTCGCGCAGCATGCGCACGGGCAGCGCGCCGCCGCCCGCGCCCTCCAGCGCCGCGCGGTGCGCCGCGGGGTCGATGAGCGCGCGCTGCAGCCGCGTCGGCAGGTACAGCTCGCGCGTGTCCACGCCGATGATGCCGAACTGCAGCATCGTGTCCATGAACGAGATCCAGTTGTCCCGCCAGGCGAGCGTGCCGGCGGTGCCGCGGGCGTCCGAGCTCTCGATGCCCTGGAAGACGCCCGAGTAGCTGTAGCCGCGGAGGCGCAGCTCCTTGTACACGTCCTCGGTGACGAGCGGCAGCAGGTCGGGCTCGGCGGCGGCGGCGGCGGCGGGCGGCGGCGGCGGCGGCAGGCGCTCGGCGGCCGGCTCGCCCGCCAGCCGCACCGAGCCCGTCACGGCCACGCTGCCGCCCTCGCACACGTCGAACTCGCCGGTGCCCTCGAGCACGTTGATGAGGAAGCGCACGGGCGCGTCGCGCGACACGATGGTGGCGCGCCGGAACTGCACGTTCTCGATCACGACGGCGGTCTCCTCCAGCTTCTTGTTGTGCAACTTCGCCATCGTCCTCCACACGAGCGTCTGAAACATCGCGAGGGGAGGTCAGAGCGCGCTCGGGACCGAAAGCGACCCGACGACGGAACGAGCTCTCACCAGGTAGCCGGTGGCCGGGAACAAGATGCGGCCGTCGATGTTGTGTCCCGCGATGAAGGCGTCGTCATTCTTGGACAGGTCGTACTCGATGACGTTCTCCCCGGAGCGCGCGCTGCCGTAGTTGGCGACGCTCCACTCCACCGAGTGGTCCCACAGCACGCGCGAGGCCAGGCCGGGCGTGCCGCGCGACACGGGCCACTGCACGGGCTCGTACAGCGCGCCCACCTGCGGCTGCCCGCCCGCGCAGAACAATCTGACAAACGTACGAGTCCATGTAGCCTAGGCGTTAGAAGCGTGCAGGCAGAGACGACCGAAGTTTTCGAACTCAATTTCCGACCGATTATTGTGACAGTTTAATATTTGTCGTATCGTCGCCAGATGCCATTTCGAAAATAGAGCCACTGGACTGTGCGCTATAGAAGACTCCAGGCTCTATAGAAAGACACAACAATCAGTAGCGAATATTATAAAAGCAGGCGAACACTTTTAATCGAATGTGAATATACTGGAAGCACGGCCTTTTATTTTAGAATCGTCGCCGTGTCGGGCCACTTACTTGCCGAGCGCGGCGAGCAGGTGCAGCGCGGCGTCGGGCGCGTCGCGGCGCACGAGCGGCACGTGCGCGGCGGGCGCGGGCCGCGCGCGCTTCAGCACGGCCTGCAGCAGCGCGTGCGGCGCCACCTCCACCA
Organism: Hesperia comma; assembly: GCA_905404135.1. Taxonomy (NCBI): domain Eukaryota; kingdom Metazoa; phylum Arthropoda; class Insecta; order Lepidoptera; family Hesperiidae; genus Hesperia; species Hesperia comma. The sequence continues at coordinate 122,313 of FR990026.1, read as the reverse complement.
GCAGCGCGCGCTCCGGCACCGCGGCCATTGCGTCCGCGAACCGCACCGGCGACAGCAGGTTGTTCACGTGGTACGCCACGTCGCTCAGCTTCGCTGAAACCCCACGAACGAACCGGCCTTGAGTATGGTCTCCGAAATCTTCGATAAACTTTATCGGCGATTAATTATCTTCGGACGGCTCGGAAATAAATAAACGTCCGAAACGGCGAGCTCACCGATTTCAGAGTTCCACTGGTCCTTGGGCAACGAGGAGGAAATCCAGCGGGCGGAGCGCGCGCGCGGCGCCGGGATGACGCGCTCGAGCGAGCGGCGCAGCAGCGGCGCGGCCGTCGCGATGTAGCGGCTGTGGAAGGCCACGCCCGAGCTGTTGACGCGGCGCGCGAACACGCCCTCGGCCGCCAGCTGCGCCACCAGCTTCTCCACGGACGCCACGGGGCCCGACACGGTCACGCTGTCGGCGGCGTTGTGGCACGCGGGCACCACGTCGGGCGGGCAGCGCCGCTCGCACTCCTCCCACGAGAGCCCCACGGCGGCCATGGCGCCGGGCGGCAGCTTGGCGTCCACGATGCTGCGCCCGCGCCAGTACGCCGCCAGCACCGCCTGCTCCGCCGTCAAAGTCTCGTCCGCGTACGCGCAACCTGCCCAACATTTTGTCGATCACGTAATTGTAGGTACACGAGCGATACACGGCAATGAGTGAAGTACGTAGAGATTTATACGCATTTGTTTCCCATCGTAAGTAAACTTCTTCATTGACTCAATGTTAAAAATAATTCAGAATTGATTAACATAATATGAAATCAACTACGCTACAAGGAGCCTTAAAGATTAGCGCATTTTATATGGTATCGCATACCGATTTCACCGACGGAGTGACCGACGATGCCGTCGGGGCGCACGCCGACGAGCCGCAGGATGTCGACGAGCGCCACCTGCACGGCCGCGATGGACACGAACGACGCGATCACGTCGTCGAACGCCGCGTCCGGCGCCTCCGTCAGCACGTGCAGCAGGTCCACGCCGTGCGGGCGCAGCGCGGCCGCCGACCGCTCCACGGACGCGCGGAAGGCCGGCAGCCGCATCAGCGCGCGGCCCATGCCGGCCCACTGCGAGCCCATGCCCGAGAACACGAACCAGACGGGCCGGGGTTCGCCGCCCTCCGTCTCCTGTCGACCGGAGACCGTGTTAAAGTAGATAGAAGCACTATCGACCCAGTCCCGACGCCCCGCGAGACGTCGAACGATCGACGAACAACATTTGAAAACAACGAAGACGAGATCCGAGGAGTACTCACGAGGACTTCCTCGACGGGAGGGTCGGCGAGCAGCGCGTACCCGCGGTAGGGGTGGCCGGCGATGGGCTGCGCGTGCACGGCGTCGAGCAGCGCGTGCAGCTCGTTGTCCTGCGCGTGCGCGGCGCCGTGCGCCAGCAGCGCGCGCGCCGCGTCCTCCGTGCGGCCCGAGGCTAGCAGCAGGCGCGGCGCGGGGTAGGAGGCGCGCGGACGCCGGCCGCGCGCCGCCGGCCCGCGCTCCGTCTCCAGGATCACGTGCGCGTTGGCCCCGCCGAACCCGAACGAGTTCACCGCCACCAGCCCGCCCTCCCACGGCGTGTTGCGGTCCACCACCTGCCCGGAGGAACCCGGAATGATTCACATTTCCCGATGGATCCTTCGATCACTGTTACATGGGACACACTAAAAGTTTTGCACTTCTAGCTAATCGAAGCTATTTGAATTTCGAATGTTATATTTTATAAAACGTTGCAACCTTCTTGGTAATAAAAATAAAAAATTGGCGGGAAATCATTTGTCAATTATTTTTATCACACAAAAGTTCTACATACGCAAAGAAAATGGAATTAAGTCGTAAAGATTTTAGAGCGATGATTTTTCATGATTTTAAAAGTTCTCTCTCCGCGCAAGACTGTGCAGCTCGTCTTCAAAATGCTTTTGGGAGAGAAGCACCTTGTTTGAGCACCGTGATGCGATGGTTTGCTGAATCTGAGAGAGGTCGGGTTTCTTTACATGACGAATTTCATGAAGGACGGCCTCCAACTGCCGTCAACGAAAATAATGTAGCTACTGTTAAGCGGCTAATTGAAGAAAACCCGCGGATTACCTATGAGACAATTCGAGGGCTATTGGGGATTGGTATGAGACAAATTCAAAAATTTTTACACAAAGAATTAAAAGTTCGGAAACTTTGTTGTCGTTGGATCCCTCATGAACTGAGAGCGGAGCAGTAGCGGGCTCGCGTGGAATGGTGCTCACAGATGCTACTGAAGTACGACCACGGATTCTACTAATGCCATTTATGACATTGTCACAAGAGACGAAACGTGGATTTATTGTTTTGAACCCGAGAAAAAATAGCAATCTTGTGAATGGGTGTTTGGAAATGAGAACAGGCCAACAAACAAAGGCAGGCGAGAAACGTTGGTAAAAAAATGATCGCGTTTTTCTTCTCAGCCACGGGCCCCATTTGTTTACCCAGGGTGTTACAAAAAAATCGCGAAAGAGGACCAAAAAGTCGCGTTCTCCTACATCATGACGACGCTTCTTCACACACGGCCAACCAATTAAAGTCATTTTTAGTCTCCAAAAAAGTAAACTCGTTACCCATCCTGTACATAGCCCCCAACCTAGCACCCTGTGATTTCTGTATTTTCCCCAAAATCAAAGATTTGATGAGAGGTTTCACTTTTACCAACTCCGAAGAAGCAGTGATAGCGTTCAATCGGCACGTAGATAACATGCCTTCAGATCAGTCTGTGGCCCTCCTATTTTAAAAAATGGTTCGATCGCATGAAAAAAAATTTAAAATGCAAAGAAGAGTATTTTGAAAAGCAATAAACATAATATTTAGGTAATAACATGTTGTTTTTTTAAGTTATGCAAAACTTTTAGTGTGACCTACGTATATTCGTGTTGCGACGAGGAGTTCCGTTGTTTACCTTTATTCTCCCGTCGCTGAGCGCAGGAATATCCGGATTGGGGTTTTTGTAATGTAAATTTTGAGGGATGACGCCGTGCTCCATCGCGACGACCAGCTTGGCCACCGAGCAGAGCCCCGACGCGGGCTCCGAGTGGCCCATGTTCGACTTCACCGACCCCAGCATCAGCGGGCTCTTGCGATCTTTACAGAAGAAATCGGCGATGGCATTCACCTCCTGAGGATCTCCGACCTAAAAAATGACACTTTCTTTAAATACTGTGTGAAAAAAACAAAGCAATGCTTGATTACAATCCCATCAATTGAAGTGGTGATGAAGGTTAAAAGCCCATTGATTCTTAATTTAAAGGCATATAATACGAGTATATACTTATGTCTTTACCAATTTAGGGTTATCAAAAAGCCTCTTAACACGCCTCTTTATCGAATAATATCCTAAATCCTAATACGTGACAATTTACAACACTAACTAGCCCAGGCGTGACAACCGTATTACAAACATGACTGCACCTGTTTCGTTAAGGTCAATACCTAACTGTTGCTGTGTAAAATTGCAGATATGCTTCTAGAACTAAACGAAATTGTACAAGAGCCCACCTTCGTGCCGGTCCCGTGCGCTTCGACGTAGACGACGTCTTGCGGGCGCAGGCGCGCCTCGGCGAAGGTCTCGGCGGCCAGCGCGCGCTGCACGTCGCCCGACGGGAACGTGATGCCCTGCACCTTGGCGCCGTCCGTGTTCATGCGCGCGCCGCGCACCGTGGCGTACACGCGCCGCGCCGCGCCGCGCCGCTGCAGCAGCACCGCCACGGCCGCCTCCGAGCGCACGTAGCCGCGCCCGCTCGCGTCGAACGCGGCGCAGCGGCCCTCCGGCGACAGCATGCTCAGCCGGTGGAAGTTGAGCGAGTTGGCCGGCTTGAGGCACAGGTTGGTGCCGGCCACGACGGCCGCGTCGCACTGGCCGGTCCGCATCGCGTTGACGGCCTGCGCGAGGGCGAACATGGAGCTGGAGCAGGCCGTGTCGATCGCGTACGAGGGCCCCTTCAGGTCGAACGTGTAGGAGATCCGGTTGGGGAACATGGCGCGGCAGCAGCCGGTGAGCGCGTAGCCGTTGATCTTGTCCGGGTCGGCGGTCCACATCTCCTCGGTCTCGGAGTTGGAGACGCCGACGTAGACGCCGGTGCGCGAGCCGCGCAGCTCGGCGGGGTTGAGGCCGGCGTCCACGATGGCTTCGTGCGTGAGCTCCAGCAGCAGCCGCAGCTGCGGGTCCATGAGGTGCGCCTGCTTGGGGTGCACGCCGAAGAACGTGGCGTCGAAGTGCGCCAGGTCCTTCAGCTTGCCGTTCCGCTCCGGCAGCCCGTGCAGACCTGTCGAGGGGTGCGCAATGCTCTGTCAAACGACGTCTTACACCGCAAACCATTAGATGAGTGAACCATCTCAAACTATAAGCCAAATATCTTTGTGGGTTCGAATCGCAGATTCCAGATTAGTCTGTATAAAAGTGAAAATTTAGGTGTCGCTGCATATTACTGATGTGGTATTCAGCCGACGCGGAAACGTATATTCATTATTATTATTATTGTGATCGATAGGATTTTTGTCATTACCGTTTCACGACATTTTATTCTCGTGACCGGCCCATATTCCTAATTCAAATTAAAAAAAAAATTGAAAATTCTAGTCTTTTTTACGATAAGGCATCGGTGATTTTAAAGACAAGATGTAATTAACCAATGTGTTCTGAATTTCTGAATACACATGTTTATTCTAGTTCTTGTCATACCTCAGGAATGGCATGAAATAGGAGGGGGCCAAGTGCCAACGTCCTCGACCACGTGTCGGCCACATGACAAGGGGTAGGGGTAAAGGTGGATGATAGCAACACGAGGGTGCTGTAATTGAACTCATTTCTGATCTGCTCCGATGCTCGGTAAACATTTGTTTTTTGCGGTTTGCAGCAGGAATACGGGCCGCCGCGCTCGGCCGATAGCGCGGGGCCTACCGAAGATGATTCAATGAGGACATTACATGTTTGTTATTTTACAACCTGGTTTTCCGCTCGACTAAGGATATTTACGCATTTATCTCGGAGTTGACTTACGTCAATAATTATACACATATTTATGAGTAATTAGTTGGCAATTACTTAACGTACCTACACTACATACGCAATATTATGTAGTTGTTTTTGCGATTCGTGCTGTGCGTTGTCAATATCACACCGTCAGACATATAAAATAGGAAATATAAATAATTACTTAATATAAATTTTAAATCAAGTGCTTGCCCATTTTAACAGCAACAACCTACTACACCCCGAACAATACGGTTTCACAAAAGGTCGTAGTACTACTGATGCTGGGGCTAGACTTTTAAAACATATCTTCGATGCATGGGAGGGATCACAGAATGCCATTGGTGTATTTTGTGATTTATCTAAAGCTTTTGACTGTGTTGAGCATGAAATATTACTATTAAAACTTAATTACTATGGGGTAAAAAACAAGTCGCTTAGCCTGATTAGGTCTTACTTAAGTGATAGAGTCCAAAAAGTTAGTATAAATGATATTAAATCATCAGGGTCTAAGGCTGTGATGGGTGTTCCACAGGGCTCAATTTTAGGTCCTTTTCTTGTCTTAGTATATATAAATGATTTACCATATTATGTAAAAAAACATGCGGACATTGTGTTGTTTGCTGATGACACATCATTATTATTTAAGACGGACAGAAATAAACGTAATTTTGACGATGTGAACAATGCTTTGTCGCATATATCAAAGTAGTTTACAATTAATAATTTACTCCTAAATGCAAGCAAAACTAAATGTATAGAGTTTACCCTACCAAATGTAAAGAATGTCGATAAGACACTTAAATTAAATAATGAAGCATTAAAAATGGAACAATCAACAGTATTTTTAGGAATTAGCCTGGATAGTAAACTACAATGGGGCGCGCATTTAGCAACTCTTGCGACGAAACTTAGTAGGGCTACTTATGCGGTTAGAAAAATAAGACAGCTTACTGACGTAGAAACTGCTAGGCTTGTTTACTTCGCATACTTTCATAGTGTTATGTCTTATGGCATATTACTGTGGGGTAAAGCAAGCGATATACAACAAATCTTTGTATTGCAGAAGAGGGCCATTAGAGCTATTCATAAACTACGGTATCGGGAATCGTGCCGTGATAAATTCAAAGAATTAGGTATACTTACAGTAGCCTCACAGTACATATATAGTAATATAGTTTTTGTAAGAAACAACATAAATGCATATAAAAAAAACAGCGACTATCATAATCGCTTAACAAGAAAGATGCATGATTTGGCGACGCTTTCATATCGGCTAGGTAAAGTGCAGCGTTCTTTTATGGGGCTTGGTGTACAGTTCTATAATAAAGTCCCTAAGGCAATCCGTGACCTGCCTTCAGAGTTGTTTAAGAAGCATGTAAAAGCACAACTCGTAGACAAGAGCTACTATAGTATACAGGAATATTTAGATGACAAAAAGGCATGGAAATTACCAGCTCTGCAACCAGCTCCGCTAGGTTAGTGCTTACCTGTATCAATTAAGTAATATTGTAATTTTTATTTTAAAAGATGCGGAGGAGTTTTTTTTCGCCGTTTTTTTCTCCTCAAGCACTTTTCCAAAACGGTGGTAGAATCAAAAAATTGACGTTCATAAGTGAATTTGTAAATTCCTAGATGAAATAAACAGTTTGACTTTGACTTTAAATAATTACTTAATTACCTTATTTAAGTAATTATTTATATTATTTGATGAATGATAACATTAATTAAGTACCTAAGTAATAAGCCACATCACGCTTCACTGCGTAGTAGGTACCAAAAAGCGCAATTTAATTATGTAATCTGTGATTTAATTACAAAGTGCCTGAAACAAGTTTGTAAATACCTATTATCCGTCCTTGTTCGATATAGAATTCGTTTCCCACACAAATTCCAGCTTTCCACTACTGTAATTAAAGTTCATTGAGGATTAACGGCCAGAATTTAAACTGCCATAAGTGTAAATTTTGCTTAAAAGCTTAAACAAAATACACGCACACAGCACAGAATGGCATATCCCGGCGTATCAACTATATACTATACTTATGTACCAACAACACGTTTCGGGCGTTATCGTTATTATCACTTGCAGGTTGCAGGTTGCAGGTAGGCTTGCCAGCTTGCCACCCGTACTTTATAATAAAGTATTGTACGTTATATCAGGCAATTGTACTCTATCCTTTATGAGAACAATAAAGTACACGAAAATACTTTATTTTGCATGATTTGATTTCTTTCTAATAAAAAATGAATAACTTATTTATTTTAATTTAAATATAAATTGTGAAGATGCTGTGCAATTTTTAGTCGAGATCCTAATTTGATACAAACTGCAAAAAGCAATAAAAATATTTTTTTTAAATATAATAATAAAGAAAAATTAATTGTACTTTATTTTGATACTATGTACTTTTTTTCTCACCTTTAATAACCAATGTACTTTATTTGCAAAACAAAAAGGTGGCAACCCTACTTGCAGGGCACTTTTTATTTTTCCGTGGTGTCGTAAGCGTAACAATTTAATGTCATGATAAGAATAGATCATCATAGAATGAAGAATAGATCATCTCAACCCATCATGGCCCACTATTGAGCACGGGTCTCCTCTCTCAGAATGAGAAGGTTTAAGGCCATAGTCCACTAAGCTGCTAAAGTGCGGAATTTCGGACTTCACACACCTTGAGTTTTGCGAACTTTCCGGCATGCAGATGTTTAGCGTAGCGTCACCATTAAATTTGTAGCAAGTTACATTTTAATTGCTTAAAACGCACATTACTCCGAAAGGTGAGTGGTGAATGCCCTAGAATTTTAACCCAGACCCTTCGAATAGGAAGCCGAATTCTTAACCACTAGGCTATCAACGCTACGTCTATGGATAAATATACACAAAAACCGGCGGTCATTCATTTGGATTGCTATTGCTACATTACAGGCACCATAAGCAGTATGTATAAGCAAGTGTTCCTAATAAAATCAATTGATCAAAAAATTATGAAATTATACCACAAGTTTCACATTTTTCCTTTATATTCACCCAATTATCTACCTGGATGCTGAATTTGAACATCCTAGAATGTCCTAGATCCTCTGGAAGAGGGTTATAGTTCTTTATCACATGAAACTGTGAATTGAAATCACTGTGAAACAATTAAATTGTGTAAAAAAAGTTACATCCTACTAATATTATAAATGCGAAAGTTTGTAAGGATGTATGTGAGTTAGTGAGTGAGTGAGTGTGTGTGTGTTTGTTGCTCTTTCACGCAAAAACTACTGAACGGATTTTCATGAAACTTTGCAGTAATATAGCTTAGACATCGGAATAACATAATTTGTTAAAATTTATAGAGATTTTTGAAGGGGTTGGTTTCCCGAAGCGAAGCGAGGGCGGGTTTACTAGTAAAGAGATATTTCAGAAAAAAACAGTGAAAGATCCTTATAGGGCGAAGAGAAGCTCTAAATATTAATTTTGTCTTGAAATTTTGTTTCTCTGTATGTTTTTTATCCGCGGATCACGTAATAACTGCTGAGTGAAATTTGATATGGTTTTCGCAATTGTTTTGTTGGGGGTCTAACTTAAAAACTCGGTGTTACATCTTAATATTATGTATACCGTTTACAACCTGAGCCAGGAAAACGTCTGCCCGTCAGCTAGTACAAAATAAAATTTAAAAAATATATGTTCAAGGAATATAACTCATGTCCTCGTTGTTCGGGAAAGGTCACTAGACCAAAAAAAAATAAAGTTAATAAGATAATTAGGCAATAAGGTTAATTAAAAAAAAATCGAGTGGGGATCAATCTAGAGATGGTTCTTCATAATGGTCTTCTATGGTTCGTGGAGTTGTAGGTACTCAATGTATTGTAAGCTTAGATATTGTTACTGTTTCTTAGATATTGTTACAATTTTTTATAAATTTTGTTGTTGCCCAAATATTATCGTGGAACCCCGATTTTATAAATGCCGAACATCAATCGCGCTTGTTATTAAAATGCGACTTGTGGAGTGATAACCGTTTGTTATTGCAATGATTAAAACAAAACCAGGTGCCGGAGGGAACCCTCCCCGCGACCCGGGTCAGCCCCGTGGCCAGGTCGTCTGATAACTCCTGGAGCTCATTTCGGATGCCAAGCATCCATTTTATCAACAGAAATTGCACCCCACACTTCCAAATATGTCAATTTATACCTACACTACTCGCATATGTATATTTTTGTTTATGTCACAGACCACAGTATGTTAGCATGTAGCATCTTTCGTATAGGTCCAGTCCACAATACTCCACATCCTTCGCTTTAATTCACGTAGCCCCGGCGCAGCCGCATAGTATAAATGTATGTAGGTACGAAGTAATTTCGTACAAATCGATAGTGTGAGTGTGTAATCACATGACGTCGTCGTGGTCAAACATCTTAGAATTTTTTGTTGTGAATTTGGTTTTTTCAGTTTACCCATAATGACCTCTCCGGTGCGCTTACATTGACCATGTTTACCACACGAATTTATTAAAATTATTTCTAATAAAGTATCTACTTACCCAGGATTTATCGGCGACATTAATTACATTGACATATATCAAGTATAAAACGGCATATTTTAAGTTAACTATATTCTACTAATTCTCGAAACACTGTTGTGACTGTTATCTTCAAATTAAAAATTGTTCATATTCTGACTATGTATAGTTAGGTACATTATACCTGTCTGAAGCTACACTTGCCAATTTATTAAAACAAATATTTAACATTTACCAATTTAGTTCATTAAATTCTCCTTTGTAACCATCTGGGGAATGTTATTTCAAAGACGAGAGGAACTATCAGTCTGATGACAAGCGGACATCGTCGTGGACGGCGGTCATCAAGGTGGACATCGAGGGTATCAATGACGCATCATCGCTTTGTCGGCCAAGAAAGAAGAATGAGAAAAAAGGAAAATATGCATAACAGGTACAGAAATAGATGAGCACTCACCGGGCGTCCAGCGGCGGTCGTCCGCCGTCACCAGGTCCACGCCGTCGAACAGCTTCTGGGCGAACTCCTCGATGGAGTCGCAGTCGGGCAGGCGGCCCGACAGCCCCGTCAGCACCACGTCGTCCGCCGCGCCCGCCGCGCCCGCGCCCGCGCCGCCGCCGTTCACCACCGCGCTCGGCATCTTCTATTCAGTTCGCCTCCTGTCGGGATCCACTGCAACCAAAGGAGCGGTTCAGCTTCAGTAGGCGCAGCGCTACACGCAACCGGAGTGTACGCGGCCGGCGCGAGCTGACCGAGAAGAGAGGGTCGGGGTCGCGAGATCGCACGGGCGGAGCAGGGAGGAGCAGGGAGGAGCGGGCGAGGTGCTCGCGAGAGGAGCGCGCGGAGAGTGGTGCTGCGGGCGCGCGAGCGCCGGTTAAAAGGGCGCGATAGCGGGGTCGCGACCGCCCCACGTTTCCACGAGAGCCGCGGCACTATCGCCCCACAAGGACGAGCAAGGTCGCCGGCTCTTCCTCGTCGCAGAGCGGCTCGCGTCCTCCGTCGAGCGAGCTTCGCGTCCGATTCGACCTCAGAGCGATATCTCCTCGGATCGACGCCGCCTGACCTCTTCGCCGGCCGTGCCTATCATAATATATCGGGGTGCTAATCACGCGTATCGCTCACATACGTTCATGCATCGTTCACCATCTGTAGGTGTTCGCGCGCGCCGCGGCTCAGTGCGCCACGCATGTACACGCGGGGCGCGGCGGGGGCGGCCGGCCGCGGTGACAATTGCTGGTCTTTGTGTGCCAATTACCAGCCAGCCAGCTCGGCGCGGCTGCCTCACTTTACTCCACTTCTTTTGACATTTCATCAATTCCATTTCAAAAACAAACTTATAAATTCTTATTCTATTCGTAATCCGGTATGCTCACAAAAACCAAACAAAACGAAACAAACACAAAACGAGTGCTAAAACAAGGCCAGAATAGCTAACATTTTGAAAAAAAATTATGAACCAGAATGACCAAAAATATCAGTACCTACCTAATATTAATTTAATAACATAAATTTTCTCTAAACAACTTTTTTCATTAACATGATTTTGGCCTTTGTTGGATGAAGGAAGATCATGTAAAATATTACCTACTGAATATCATTTGAAACATGGACTGCCCGAGCTACGCTCTCTGTGGTTTTCAATAATACGCACCATACGCATAAAGTGCGGTGTGGGAAGGCCGAAAATATGTTGTATTGTACATGAAAATTCATAATATTGTTTGCTGTCTTTCCCATACCAGTCTGCCGTTGGAAGGGTCCTTGGCTCGACTCCTAGCGAAGCGAAGATAATGATGAGTTTTTTTACTCATCACTTTCACACTTCAATCTTCATACTATAAAGGGGGATGCCCATTAATGGCCATCAAATGCACTGAAATGCACTCAAATGAAATAATGTTGAAAAAAAGAGATAAAAAAAATATAATATGTGCGTATAATATTTCAATATAGGAAGTTTACGTAACATTGCGTTACAATAAAAAGTAATCCAGCAAATAAATAAATTGAATTATTGAATTGAATTGAAACAAAAAAAAATGGAAACATGGACCTAATCACAGACATAGTAACTACCTAATGATATTTTAATAAATATTTACATTTTTACGTCAATCTTGTTGATTATTCAAATGTTCAAATTAATTATTGTTATATAGTTGTTGCCATCATAAAAACATTCCGCCGTTTAAAAAATAAATATTATCGTAGACAAAATTCAGTAATAATAAAATGTTTACTTGTCTTGTAATTTTTTCTAAATATATAATAGTCAACTGAAATTACATGTAAAACCATACATATATTTAACCCTACAGATATAAATTGGACTTGTATTGATCAATTTTATTATTGATTTTTGTAGTAATGTACATAGTATCTCAATGGTAGTAATGGTAACTTCGAAAGTTATTGACATTATCAATTTGTCAGTCTGAGAATGTCACAGGCATAGAGATAGGAATAAACATTGAGATATTATGTACTAAACATGTACTAAAGGGAATAAAAAGTATACTTTATATTTGTAACTCACAATAATAATAATTTAATTTCGAACTTTATTTTAAAATAATCTTTCACAAACCAATTCATACTATCATAACAATCTAGCATATTTTTTTTGTTGTGCATTTATGGCCAAACTCTATGAGGGATGGGCATTCCCCTTTAAAACTCATGTCAAAAGCATTCCTATGATGAAAGGTTAATACAAACTTGATGATTATTATAAAGATGAAACAGCTTGGACCTGAGTTTCGTAATTAAGCCATAAGTAGTAGTAAGTGCAACGGTTGCACTTACTACTACTTATGGTTGCACTGCAACCTGTAACTGTGAGTGGGGAAAAAAGTACTTGGGAGTTTCTTGCCGCTTCTTCTTCCAAGACCACTCACCGTAGGGTTTTGTTGAAGCGATGGCGCAATTTGACTTTCGAAAAGTGTTTATAAAAATTACTTCGAATAAATATTCATTCATCATTCATCATTTATCATTAAAAGTAGCCACCACATTCGGAATTTGTTAGGTTAGGCGTGATTTTTTAAACTGCTCATCAAATATCCGCCCGCGGCTTCGCCCGCGTGGAATGATTTTTTTCAATTTCGTTCCCTATTTCAGTAGTTTAAGGCTTGGTTTTTGAATAATTCCTTTAAACATGAAAAACCGACTTCAACTTCGATACATACAGATAACACAAAAACTACGCGCTAGATGTCGCTCAAATTCATATGGGACCACACAACAAGCACCAGATTTTGATTAAAAAAAGAATCATCAAAATGTATTCACTCAGTCGAAAGTTCTGAGGTAACATACATACAAAATACAATTGAACTGAGAACCTCCTCCTCCTTTTTTGAAGTCGGTTAAAAAATATTTGACCTTACGTTACGAACTCTTTCTCAAAAAAATCATCGAAATCGGTATAACTGTTCATATTTTTCGTACAAACTTTCATTCCCTATTTTAAGCTATTTTAGGAGTAAAATAAAAAAAAATTTCATTGCGATTTTCTTCTTTTCTTTTCGAAAGCGTCACAGCACAGACAGACAGACTCGTGTTTATAATCTATACTATAATAAAACTGTAGGACCACGTGTTCTGTACATTGAATATTTTTTTGAAATTTCGACTAACATATAGCACTTACACCTTAGCACTTACATAATATCGAAATAGAACTCAAAAATATATTTTTTTTATTTATTGTCTGTCCGTCTGTCTAATCTAACCGATCATCACGCGTAAACTACTGGACGGATTTCATTGAAACTTGGTAAAGTTATTACCTATATACTGATGTCTATTATAGTGTACTTTCTTTTTCGAATAATATTAAGGTTCCCTAGGGATAGGTGACTAAAGTTTGTATGGAATTTTTTTATAATATCGTCCGATTTACTTCAAAGGAGATGTTTCAAAATGTATGGAGCCCCGGCCACCACTTTGTACACCATACTCAAAAATGGAGAAACACAATTAAAACAGTTTTCAATCATCCAATTCCTATAAATTACTTTAGTTTTGTGGTACAACACAAAAATGTACACTTAAAATTGCAACACAAAAACAAAAGTCCGTCATGGCGGTAAGCTGTCATCACACGTCATATTGGTTAATTTGATAGAAGTTTGACATATGTACCTACAATTCTGTCATTTAAAGTGACAGTAGACAATGGCGGTAAGCTGTCATCACACGTCATATTGGTTAATTTGATAGAAGTTTGACATATGTACCTACAATTCTGTCATTTAAAGTGACAGTAGACAGTTCGCGATCTATGATCAATGACAACTTGGCAAGACGCCATGTTGAAAATTGATAAAAATGAATTATAAACACAAAATTTGTACCAAAAAAGTATGCATTTAAGCAATTTATCTTTATTTTTCCCAAATTCCATTAATTTTTCTCGATTTTTCGAGGTACTGTACATATTGTGGGCCGGATTTGAAACATCTCCTTTGCAACAAAGGGTTATCACTTAAATTAATAGAATACGTGTTTCTCAGTTTTTCGATATTTTGTAAGGAAAAGAAAAAAAACACAAATGAATGCGGAAATTTGTAATTTTAGGTACCTAACTTTCTGACTAAACTGAAAATTATTTTAACCGCATGTTTAAAAATTAAAAATCATTATAGTCAAATAAGTAATTTTCAATGTAAAATCAGTATTTAAAAAATTTCCAGCAAAGGGTGCAAAATGGGGATAAAGTTGGTACAATTATTAGAGGTGCAGTGTTTATTCGAGTTGACTTAAGTTTTGTAATTTTTGTTGCGGGCTTAGATTTTTGTGAGACTTTCACTGAGAGATAGAGAAGGTTCTGCAGCAAAACATAGGTTACTTATTATCCTGGAATTCCAGCGGAATCAGGATTCACGCGGGAAAAACTCCTATGCGCGAAGGTGCGGACGTTTCATATTTATAGGACTTTCACTGGGAGATAGAGGCAGTTTTAGAGCAATATACAAGCTATATACAAGGGTTCAGATGTTTATGGGACTTTCAGGGGAAGGTAGAGGAGGTTATGGAGCATTATATAGGCTACTTTTTGTTCCGGACTTCCCGCGGGATCGGGATTTACACGGGAAAAACTCCCTCCACTCAACTGCTCTGTAGAAGTTGTGAAAAAATTGATTAAACATTTTCGCGCGCCAAAAATACTCGCACAATGCGAATTCTGTGGCATCCTACTAATATTATAAATGTGAAAATTTGTATGCTTGGTCCTCAATCACGCAAAAACGGATGAATGGATTTGGATGAAATTTGGTACACGGATAGTTTATAACCCAGAATAACACATAGGACACTTTTTATCCCGGAAATCCCCCGGGATCCGATTTTACGCGGGAAAAACTTCTACGAGTATGGGTATAGCTTCATAACAAACATATTAATATAAAAGTAACAAGTCTGTCTTTCCGAAAATCCCGCGGGATCGGGAGTTTATCCCGAAATTCCTACGGGAGCGGGACCTACGCGGCTGATACTTACGGGTCCCGAAGCGAAGCGAGGGCGGTTCGCTAGTAATTTAATAAGGATTGAAATAAAACAAACGCTGTGTGAACAGAATTTTACAATACAAATGTGTGATTATGCATGAGTGAAAACTCCAGCAAAATTCTTTTCTAAGATTAGCGTGAATAAAACCACAGGCACAGCGTAAATACCAAAAATCATTGTATTGGGTCCTATTGAGTTTGTGAAGACCCCCGTCATAGCTCATATTATATCCTACTAATATTATAAATGCGAAAGTTTGTAAGGATGTATGTGAGTAAGTGAGTGAGTGTGTGTGTGGGTTTGTTACTCTTTCACGCAAAAACTACTGAACGGATTTTCATGAAACTTTGCAGTAATATAGTAAGACATCGGAATAACATAATTTGTTAAAATTTATAGAGATTTTTGAAGGGACTGGTTTCCCGAAGCGAAGCGAGGGCGGATTTATTTATTATTATCCGTAGGTATAATACTGAATAAATAAAAATTCAACTTTGTAAGTAAATCGATTGAACCTCCAAAATTCTCCGATTTAACGTATGCGTATATAATTATACTTAGGTAGAATAAAATCGAACAAAATGACACATACGAATGTAAACAAAAATAAGTAGAAGCACATTGCGGTGCTGACGTCGTAGCGGGCGGCGCGGGCGGCGCGGGCGGCGCGGCGCGGGTTAACGCGGGATCATCGGTTTCCAGTTTATCATAACGTTAACCTTTAGGTGACATTCCACATGACGTCACGGAAAATCTAATGCGGCCATAACATGATTTGTACCATCGCCATCGATTTTCCAATCGTTGGAACTCTTATCTTGTCAACATTGTTAAATACAAGACTCGGTTTCGACCTGAACCTAGCCTTAACCAGTGATATTTTAGGGATCGAATAATATGGCATACTCATTGGGGACGCAGGCCCGCTCGCCGCCGCTGCACCGGCTCATTCTGGGGGTGACACTCGATATCTTTCGTACATCATTCTGTAGGTATGCCCCGTACCGTTTAAGGTTAACGTTGTACCTATACCTCTCAGCCCTAGCCCTAGCCCGGCGGCTTGCGTCGATCCTAAGTGATAGACCAAGTTAAGCAACTGCGGGCGCGGTCGGTAGTCGGATGGGTGACCGCTAGTGGCAAAATATCTTGAGCGCTTCAGTGCTTTGGAGGGCACGTAAAGCCGTCGGTCCCGGTTGTTATCGATCGATAACAGTCGTTAAGCCGTGTCAGAGGCCTTCGGGCGGCTTGAAAACATTCGACGCTAGGTTGGCCACTAACCCCTCCGCCAATCCGCACTAGAACAGCGTGGTGGAGTATGCTCTAGGCCTCCTCAATAATGACGAGAAACCCGTGCTCAGTAATGGGCCATTAATGGGTTGTAGTTGTAGCCATACCTCACAATAAGGGTATAGAAGCCGAAAAAGATATTATTTACGAAACACTTCCTTGTATGGGCACTGTAATAAAATTGATAGGTGTAGCAAAATTCAACTCGACCGATCAAAGGGTTATTCAAAGCAGCAATTCTCAAATAACACAAGTTTGTAGGTGCAGTTTACAGATCTCACAAGCCGGTCCCGAGGGCAGGGCCCGATTTAGGGGGGGGCAACCCGGGCAATTGCCCGGAGCGGCGAAATTGAGGGGCGGCAAAATTGGGGGCGAGCGGCGCGTCGGCGGCAAAAATTTAAAAGATGGTTAAACAAAAAAAAACCACCCCTACGCAAAAGTTGTTAGAACATAATTTATTACTATTAACATGACTGAAATTTCACATTAAGTATATTTTAGTAGATTACAAAAATAAAACGTGGTCACACTGCGTCCTTCAATCTGTGCATGTTTTGCACGATAGTGCACACAGCACGATTGGGCATGCCGCATGACCGCCGTACGCGTTTGCGCGGACGTGGACGGACAGCAAGATGGATGGTGCATAGTGTGCGTACAGGCCTTTAGTTTCGTGGGGTTTGGGGTTTCAAAGATACAAATACATTACTTTCACTCGCGCTACGCTAGTCAGTTGCAGTTTCTTTATTCCTCTGTTGTTTTCTATTCTATTAATTGAATTTAACGCGACCAATTTCGAAATCGCGAGAAAAAAAATCAGCTGTTCCATATATTTTGGTCGACCGGATAGTCATTTTACTATGGAACAGCTGATTTTATTAGCTGATTTGATTTAAGTATAATTTTTCCCGCATATGAGTTTTTCCCGTGTGAATCCTGATCCTGGGGGAATTCCGCGATAAAACGTAGCCTGTACATTGCTCCACAACTTCCTCTATCCCCAAGTGTAAGTCCAATAAAAATCTAAGCTCGCGACTTGGCGCGTAGGAGTTTTTCCCTCGTTAACCGTGATCCTGCGGGAATTCCGGGATAAAAAGTAGCCTGTACATTGCTCCACAATTTCCTCTATCTCCCAGTGAAAGTCCCGTAACAGTCTAAGCTCGCGAATTGGCGCATAAGAGTTTTTCCCACGTGAATCCTGATTCTGCGGGTATTCCGAGATAAAAAGTAGCCTATATGGTGCTCCAGAACTTCCTCTATCTCCCAGTGAAAGTCCCATAAAAGTTTAAGCCCATGCCTTCGCGCATAGGAGATTTCCCCGCGTGAATCCTGAATCCCGCCGGAATTTCGGGATAATTAAGTAACCTATGTGTTGCTTCAGAACCTCCTCTAACTCCCAGTGAAAGTCCCATAAAAATCTAAGCCCGCAACCTCGCGCATAGGAGTTTTTCCCGCATAAATTCCGATCCCGCGAGAATTCAGGAACAAAAGTAGCCTATATGATGCTCCATAGCCTCCTCTACCTCCCGCTGAAAGTGCCATAAAAATCTGCACCCGCGACCTCGTTCCCGCATTTGAGTTTTTCGCGTGTTAATCCTGATCCTGCGAAAATTCCGGGATAAAAAGTAGCTTGTATATTGCTCCACAACTTCCTCTATCTCCCAGTGAAAGTCCCGTAAAAATCTAAGCTCGTGACTTGGCGCGTAAGAGTTTTTCCCACGTTAACCCTGATCCTGCGAGAATTCCGAGATAAAAAGTAGCCTGTACATTGCTCCACAATCCATACTAATATTATAAATGCGAAAGTCTGTCTGTCTGTCTGTCTGTCTGTCTGTGACGTTTTCACGGCTAAACCACCGGTGCGATTTGGATAAAATTCGGAATGAAAATAGTTGAAGACCCAGAGTCACATATAGGCTACTTTTTTTTCAAAAATCAACCCCTAAATGCTTGAAATAGGGGATGAAAGTTTGTATGAAAAATCTAAACCGCCTGACCGATTTCGATGAATGTTCCCAGGAAGATAGTTGATACGTCATCTTCTTCCCCACTTCCCCGGTTCGCGATATAAACGAATTCCACGCGGGCGAAGCCGCGGGCAAAAGCTAGTTTCCTCTATCTCCCAGTGAAAGTCCATTAAAAATCTGAGCCCGCAACTACGTTCGCGAAGCTTTTCTCGCGTGAATCCCGATCCCGCGGGAATTGCGGGATAAAAATATATGTTGCTCCATAACCTCCTCTATCTCACAGTGATAGTCCCATAAAATTCTAAGCCCGCAACTTCGCGCGTTGGAGTATTTCACGCGTGAATTCTGATCTCGTGGGAATTCTGGGATAAAAAGTAGCCTATTATAATGGTCCAGAATCTCCTCTATCTCCCAGTGAAAGTCCCGTAATAATCCGTAGAGTTAAAAATTCATCTTTATACATCAAGCTGTTTTCGATTAAGTAAATAACCTTTCAACCCTTATTATACCTATTTAGGGGTTGATTTTTAAAAACTTTGATACTTATGGGCTTTTCATTATTGCTTTTTATAATTCTAAATACCAATTTTCATAATATCTGGTCTACAATTGACGGATTTGCATACAAACTTTGAACCTCTATTAGACCCACTTAGGAGTGGAATATCAAAAAATCCGTTCTTAGCGGATACCTTCTAACTATAAACTACCTCCCTGCCGATGTTCAGCGGTTTCTGAGATTTCGTGATGAGTGAGTCAGTGACCTTTCTCTTATATACAATGTGTTATTTTACACTTGATCAAAAAAATGAACGGATACTAGATAAAAAATTATCGATAAAAAATGGGAAGATTTTTTTTATGTCAGCTATTTCGAAAATAGAAGCACCTTAATATTTTTTTAAGGAAAATTCTCATCTTTCGGTTTTAATTTTTATTCTTCCATAGAAAACGGTGTATATTTTTCAGAGTGGTCTTATTTTAAAGCTAAACGATTTCAAGCATGAAATTAATTAAAAAAATTAAGTAGATATTTTTTTGTAATAAAATTAAGTTTATTTTAAATTTTTGATTTGCAACTTCAAAACTAGCACAATGAGAAAACTTTTTTAGCATGTTTTATTAAACTACATGACTAACTCTTCAAGTTCGTCATTTTGACGAACTTGAAATTATTTACGAAATTAAGTTTTTAAAATAATCATCATCAAACAGTACACGTAGTGTTTCATTACATGCAACTGTTTTATGGATGAGAATGGTGGTCTATTTGAAAATTTAATAAATTAAATCATTTTACTTTCCCACTGTTTTTTTTTTTTGTTTTACTCCATAACTTTAATTTGTTTTACTCCATAATTGATGTCAATTAAATCATTATTAGATCACTTTTAACTTTCATACTGAGATTACCAAACTTATTTAAACAGTAATTATTTAATAACGAAAAGAGATAGAACCCATATTATTTTGAAGAACTTGTAGAGTTAATCATGTAGTTTAATAAATCATGCTAAAAACGTTATTTCAATGTGCTAGTTTTGGAGTAGCAGATCAAAAATTAAAAATAAACTTAATTTTATTACAAAAAAATATCTTCCTAATTTTTTTTAACAAATTTCGTACTTGAAATCGTAGGTATTTTTATTTTTTTGGCAAGTTATACTTTGTAACTTTCAAATAAGAACACTGAAAAATATACATCGTTTACTTTAAGAGAAAAAAAATTAAAACCGAAAGATGAGAATTTTCCTAAAACAAATATTAAGGTGCCAAATTTTCAAAATAGCTGACATAAAAAAAATCCATTTTTTATCGATATTTTTTTATCTAGTATCCGTACATTTTTTATCAAGTGTAAAATTAACACATTGTATAGATAAATATCTTAAAACATAACTTATTTTGTTTCAATAATATAGGTACGGAAAATTTGTATTTTTATAGGTTAAAATTACACCATCTATGGAATAACGTAAGGGCGGCAAATATTGTTTTGCCCGGAGCGGCGAAACAGCTGGATCGGGCCCTGCCCGAGGGGACCGATTCGACGTGGCTTATGGGACCCAATAGAGGTTCACAACAGAAAGCTCTTTTTGTATCCACCCTATTTTGCAAAGGGAGATATACCCCGCCACCCCGCCACCTCGAAAAAACCGGAAAACCGATAGTGATTCAGACTCGTGACGTGCTTGCGATGTCGCCATAGCCACACCTAGATCACTATGCAAATGAAAAAGTTCAAAATTTTCGGCATGAAGTAAATTTAATAATACTTAAATATCGTATATGGACTCGAATGACAAGTAATTTGGCCAAAATGCCCATGTGAAGTGAACATTGTCCTTCAACGTGAAAACCATATTATTTTATTTTATTCTTAATAATAGGATGTAATCGAAGCGACGTCATCGCGCGCGCCACCGTGCGTCGTCAGGTAGGTACTTAAAATCGAAAACACAAACTGTGAGAAATTCCTTTTATGCTACGGCTACATCTGCGTCTTAACGCGTTAATTAATGCACTAATTTGGTGAATTAAGAAGAAAATAGACTTGTCAAAATTGTCAATGAGATCATTCTTATTATCATTCTTATTAGGAATTTATGTTATATAGATTGTTACAATAGAAACCTGATACTTAGCCTTTTTTAAAATAAATTCGTAATACATGTCGAGTTAATTGACGTTTTCGACAAGTCTATTTCATCTTAAGTCACCAAATTAGTGCATTAATTATTATTAAGGGCGCATTCAAGTAGAACGCTGCGCTGGTTACCGGCGCCGATCTGCCAGTGCTTATCGGCGCTTATCCGCGCAGGTAGTCGGCGCAGGCGCAGGTAGTCTCTATACTTTGTGCCGAACCAGCGCCGATACGCGCCGATAAGCGCCGAAAAGTTCCGACCTGTCACACGACCGAGGAATGTCAACGGACCAGTACCGATAAGCGCTGGCCGATCGGCGCCGGTAACCAGCGTTCTACTTGAATGCGCCCTAACGGACGCAGATGTAGCCAAGACATTAGGGGTGTATATATTATGGAAACATTTGCGATTTCAAATTCCATTTTTAAACACCCTTTTATTAGTGTGACCCTGTGAGTATGTATGAAACGTAAATTTTCAACCAAATTTTTACCATCCTCAAGAAGTTTCAGTATCTTAAAAAATGGCGCGCTCAGAATTGGCTCCAGACAAGGTAACTCCTCGGTGGTTTCCGGCACACTGACTACGTTAATATTGCTTTGTAGTTAAATTTCAGTAACTTTATACAAGGCGATTTTGTTTTTAAAAATATTAATTTATTATTAACTTAACACGCTTATAAATACCAACTTGAAGGGTTATGTTGTAATGTAATCTTACAGCCTAATTTTCATTAGCTACAAGAAGTACTATATACCTGAAAATTTTAACAGAGGTCCGATGAAAATGCAATAGGGTGTTTCACATCCATATACCGTTTGTTTTGCAGCGAGTCAAATAAGTTTCAAACGTGGCCGACTGTAGACGTCATTGTCAATGTGAGACACTGACACTGACACTGACAATCTATAGGGTTGGGAAATATCAAATTACTAGTAATGTGTAATTACTGCAACTTAGTTGTATCGATTCCTATCGATATGGATTGTACTCTTTTAAATTATTCGAATAAAATAAATAATTATGCTTTATTAAATAACATTTAAATACGCGGTAAATGAATGCCACAGTAATTGGCACTTTACATTAAACAGGTATTCATGTTCGTATAATTTTTTATTACCTTTATAATTTAATTACATTTCCAGTTACTATTTAACTTATTACCTACCTAAACAATGTCATAATTTTTTGTCATATTTTGCCAGATCCAGTCTGGATTACTTTATCTGATTGTAATACTTTATCGTAATTTCGTATTTCTATTGATAGAGTAGAGAAGAAAAATAACACAGTATAAGTATATCCGTTTATAACCATTTTTATCGTTTAAAAAATGAGTTGATGTTTGAAAGGGGACCAAAAGATCGTCAGCCCAGATAATTACACGAGTATAAATATAATAAATAAATAACGCTATATACACTAATAGCCCCACACTAGGATTACCTGTGTCGTGGGTGCCATGGACAACACATAAGAATTTAATTTCATCAGTCAAATTGCCGCCTCACTGGGAATCGAACCCAGGACCCACGGAACAGCGATCCGGCGTGTTAACCATTGCGCCACGCGGGTCGGGTTGATTATGACACTTATGAAGTCACTCAGTAATGTAAACAAATGCATTGACATTAAAATAATCTAAGATTTATTTAACAGTTGACACCTTTTTGTTTACTTAGGCGTATAATTAATCGCTTAGTTAAAATAAGTACATACTTTAAAAAAGTAAAAATTTTGAAATCTATACTAATACTAGGTATAAAGCGGAAGAGTTTGTTTGTTCGTTTGAACGCGCTAATCTTAGGAACTAGTGGTCTGATTTGAAAAATTCTTTTTGTTTTGAATAATCAATTTATTGAGGAAGGCTATAGGCTATGTAACATCACGCTACGACCAAAAGGAGCGGAGCAACAAGTCTCCGAAAGTGAAGCAAGGGCGTCTACTTATAATATTATTTATGTTGCAGATCGAGGTCTGCCGGGTGTTGAGTTTTGACTGCTTATTCCCTAAACTATCACAGTTGCATATGTTTTAGATACTAAAATCAATATTTTTAAACGACTTCAAATAAAGGAGGAGGTTATCAATTCGTTTGTTGTTTTTTTCTTATGTGTGTTACTTCAATCTTACTTACCTCGTAACTCCGGACCTAGTGGGTGATCCGACATTCGACAGGTAATGACTGCCGTCATTTAATTTGAGCGACATGTGATGTCGCTTTTGTTTTGTCGTTTTTGAGTTATTCTCAAAAATGTGAATTTAATTTATGCTAACTTTTGACTGGGTGTTCCGATTTCGATGATTCATTTTTTATTCGAAAGGTAGTGTTTGTCGTGTGGTCCCTTGTAAATTGGAGCGACATCTGGCGAGTGGTTTTTGAAGTATCTCGAATTTGTCTCATATATTGCTTGACCAGAAAAATAGAAAATCTGTCATGAGGGCGCTAAAGCTTTGATTATATACACGTCCGCTAAAGTTTCATTTTTTATAGCAACAGCCATGCAACAGCACAGACAGCAGTAACTATGGTAACGCTCATCTTATTATTGTCAATTCGGCAACTACATAATGTCAGAAAATTGTTATTTTGGGAAATAGATGTTATTTTATATTATTTTGATTATTTATATTTTAGATAGGGTACAAATGTGTGAAAATCTGTGCATGCACCTTGCCAACAAACTGTTCTTACAGTTTGGCAAGA
The DNA here is from genome assembly GCA_905404135.1 of Hesperia comma. Classification (NCBI taxonomy): domain Eukaryota; kingdom Metazoa; phylum Arthropoda; class Insecta; order Lepidoptera; family Hesperiidae; genus Hesperia; species Hesperia comma. Next base: position 98,656 of record FR990026.1, on the reverse strand, counting down.
TAATTATAATTGTTATATAATGTACCAAGTTCTTGAATAAATAAATAAAAATAAAAAATAAAATACGAAATGTTATTTCAGCACATAGAAAATCACTTTTCTTTCACGAGTTTGAACAGTTTTTGTCATTAGACAATCAAAGTAAAAAGACAAACATGAGACAAAACTGTGACATTCAAATTCACTGACAAGCAATTTACGATTGACGTTTACACTTAACGTTACGTTTAAACTAAGCGTTGCCAGTAAAACAAATTAGTTCCATGAGTTTACCGCAATATGGCGAGGTTTTTTATATTCCTGGTCAACCAATACCAGTGTGTCGTTAAACTAAATATTGACGAATAGTGCATACAACACTGGCTGAAGCCATTGAGATACTATGTACTAAATAGTACCTCAATGGCTGAAGCGGCCATTTTAAGCTCAGAGTCATAGTAATAATAGATCACTGGTTTTAAGTCTCACAATCATTATTGATAATAATACTATGTTAAATTGGTTGTCGGTCAAGGCATTGTTAGGTAAAATCCTTTTTTCAGCTAAAAGTCAAAATTAAATTCAGTCAAATTTATATTTCAAGTTTTCTATACCTACGTCAAGTAATTATCGTGTTGTGTACAGTCAAGAAAACAACGCATTCGGTTGTTAAGTTTATTCAATCAAAAGTTAATTTATTTAAACGTTAAATTTAAGAATAGTTTTTCCCCGTAATTAACTCATCTACCTATTTTATTTTTTCAATGTTAATACTTATCATTTATTTACTTACTTAGTATTTTATATTTTCACTATTCTTTCGTAAAATTTGGATCCCTCTATTATGCAATGCTTCTAATGAATTTATTTATTTATTAATAGGGCACCTAATTAGGTATCCTCTGGCGTTTTTGTGCCCAACACCATAATTATTTAGTTAGTTTACGGATAGACAATTACAAGAAGAATTAATCAGTCAAGTTGAAAAGTGTCTTATGTTCAATGGACTTTCGAGCCGATAGTACTGTCATGTCCACAGTGTGGGGACTTTAAATCCATTGTACATAAATATCTAGTAATACATCGTAAATACGCAAATATTCTACCGTGTTCTACATAAAGTAGGTACCTACCTAAAGTTATTTCGGTGCAAATGTAAATGAGGCTCAATATTACGTCCGCTACCTGAACATTGAATGTCCTACAAGCGGACGAGGCAGGGGCCAAGGCCGTTTCAACGGAGATTCCGCGTGGACGCGCGCGGCCGGCGGCGGCGGCGCGCGGCGGGCGCGGGCGCGATCAGCTGAGCGTGGCGTGACGTCACGCGCCGCGCGTCATGTTGCACATGTCATGAGCTGCCGCCGGCAGCGATGTGACAAACGGCTTAAAACTGTCAACGCGTTTAAACGTTTTGCTTAAAATTTTAAGCGTGCTTAAAAAAACGCTTTTCGTTGAAACGCTTATTTGAATAAAATTTGTTAATCGTTGAGAAAGTCGATTACAAGTGACGGCCTATAACGCCGAGCGCTCAAAAAAGCGTTCAATGTTTAAGCTTCAGATGTTGTTTGAGATTAGTTATCGTTGTTTTATACGATATTCGTTTTTTACATATATTACACTCAGCTAGTTTATCGACCTGATTTTTTTCAAAATAGTCCCAGAGTACAGAATTGCCGCTTCTCGACATCTTCACTACACTAATTATTTACAAGCACAACACTAAATAAAAGATAAAAGCTTACAACCCTCTTGTAATTAATATCATTGCTTACAACACTATTTTTAAATTTTGAATCAGTTTATTCTATAAATAATCAATATATAAGTTCTTTTACTATGTACTATATACAATTATTATTGACATTCGACAATAAATTCAATAAACTCAACACTTGAAATTACACAACACACAATTAATAGTCCGTAAGTCGCAAAGTAAATTAAACTAATTAAGCGCGTCTAGTTTTTTCCAATGCGAATTTCGTACTGGCCATAAAAAGCGTGCTTACATTTCGTTGTAAACAGCGTTGTAACCAACCAAAAACGAAGCGTTGTTCTTCCGAACGGAAATATTACGTAAGATAAGCAGACTTTATTTAGCCGCTTTCTAACACGCTCTTTACAACGACACATCCAAATTGATATCGATTCTTAACCTTAAGGCAATAGAAATAAAGTTGTATTCTTAAAAGAACAGGAGTAAGGTCGTTTATCCAACAAAATCAAACATCTTTATTGGGCATCGAAATAAGGTTCCTTAAAAGGATTCCTTATTAACATTTTATTTTGAGCTTTAAAATTATCACAGTAAGGTTGCTTATCTTGAATCATTATAATATAGTAATGACATTTTTGGATCTCAACCATAAGCGTTTAAACGAAATCAGCTTAAATCTTTAAGCACGCTTGGGCGCTTATTTTGATAAGCAGACTTAATTAAGTGCTTAACGTTTAAACGTCCACCTCTAGCCGCCGGCCGTCGTCGTCATGCCCGCAGACCGACCGCCGCGGCCTGCGGTGCGGTGGCACTGCGTCTAACTGTCGACCGACCGACAAATAGACTATAATATAATTTAGTCCGAAGACGTGACGAATCGACTGAGGCTTTCATCAAGATAACGACACTATAAAATGCCCTGCACGCGGCCGCGGCATCGATCGCGCCGGGCGCTGGACGGCCGACGGCCGACGACCGTTCGCGTGGCTCCAGTATACATACATTCATTGACTCATCCGTTTCCGCACTTGATTTGATTATCATTTCTGGTTGACAATATGACAATCCTCCTTTTCGTTGTTCGTAGTGTATTGGTAATAAAAATAATTATGTCGGCACCGCGGAGTAAAGTACGGAAATAAAGTACTTATATCGTTAAGGTGGTCCATGTTGCAACGTTGCAAGCCGCTGTTGCTTACAACACTTTGTAGGTATGTAAATATTTCAACCCAGTCACATGGATCATGGATCGTAGTTCGAAGTCACCGCTGAACTGCGGTGGCGCAGTGAAACTGACACATGACATTTGACAATGAGACTTTAGTATATCTACCGACAGTCTAGGTACAGTAAAACCTACTTATCTCTGAAATGAAGAGAGGCGCTGTCGGACGTATTCGACCAATCATTGCACGCAATTCGAGAGGTAGTAGGTAACTGAAAGATGAATGACCACAACGTACTTATGAATGACTTTTTAACATGGCGGCATTAGTTCTAATTTTTGCCATTTCATAGATAAGTTGGTGGCACTGTAGCTTTTAACCGGCTTCATAAAAAGGCGGAGGTTCTACGTCTTTATTTTTTTTTGTGACCTCATAACTTCCCGAGCGATATCTGACGGCTAATTTTTGAGTAATTCTTAATACTTAATTCTTGGTTTAATCGAAGCTGGTGCTTGTCAGTCATCTGGTCCCTTATAAATTTGAGAGTTAAATGAATGTATTTGGCTTGCTACATCCTGCCGTTCATGCCTTGTATAAGAATCTGGGACTTTGCTCTTCGTGAGACTTTTTTAAAAACAGAACCGTGTAGTTTATGTCGCACGTTTCATTCAACTGGTAACATTTTTAGAAATATCTCCGAAGCCCCGCCTTGAAGCAAGGGACGCCATTTTAGGGTCGCTTAGGTTGACAGTTTTGACAATGACCATACAGATACAGTGATGATCTGTCATCTGTAACGTAAACAAATATATTCAAAAACAGTGGGACTTGTGACTTAAAAAACTTTCTGTTTTATTATTAATTAACATATTTATCAAAAACTAACATGGTGAAGTGTTGTATTAGAGGGAGAGACTTCAAGTTCTCTGAAAAAAGACGAAGCATTATCATTCTTCAGGTTAGTTGTAATTATCTTTTATTTTCGCGTAAATTTTTAAGTTTATTGAGTTTTTTGTAGTGGCAACAGCGAACATGAGAGTTCACACAAATTAGGTACTATTGGTCAAATCAGTAATTTTGTGTTACTTAGACATAAGATACAAATACTACGGAAAAAAACAAAACGGATCGGAAAAAAACAAATCGGAACCTACGGTTGGTCACTAAAAATTAGAAAGGTAGTATGGATTTTATCTTTGAACGTTAAATCGATGTCGATATTTTGTACTATAAAATAACATCCCTGTTTTGTGGGCGGAGTCGGCGCCATATTAGGGTAATACTTGGCTTCACGTCACGTGACCTTAGGGCATATCCTTTTACTTCTTTTATCTATGATTGCGACAGAGACGGAAAGTGTAGCAGGATGAGGGAAACGCGGTCAGCTGGCCAGTGACGACATGCCCGCTGGTATCGGAAGAACCACGTGGTAGGGCATAGGTGTTGAACTAGAAGTTATTACTATGAATTTTGTTGCTCAATAAATCTGTAGACTTGTTGATAGTGTCTAAATAGGTGTAAAAGATTTCTGCCTTAGAACTGGCGTTGTATTGGTGACTCCTCTGGGGGTGCTCTTGTCCTTATGCGACGATTATTACTTTCCATTAGGTGGCTCATCTGCTTTTACTTCAGCTCTTCAGGCTATAAAAAGTGACCCTGACTGCAAAGCCAATAGTCTCGGATTTGATACCCGACCGGGGTAGACCTTTGGTTTCAACTGCATCCCATTATTGAACCACTATTTTGATCACGGGTCTCTCCTTATCATTCACGCTGCTCCAATGCGGATTGGTGGAAACCGTGGATTGGGAAAGAACACGTTACACTTCGTTCTCCTTACCTTACCTTATAATATTATTAAAAAATAAAAAAACAACAATAAATGACTACCTATGAATTTACCTCTGATTGCAAGTTAACATTCACACCTATTTGTAATAAATCCCTGTATGTATTGAATTTAATGCTTATTCTATATACTTAATATATATAATACATAATAATATATGTAATACTATTAAACAGCATAAAAAAATATTTAAGGCTCACCGTGTGTCCGAACTGCACCGGGCTCGTACTGAAAACCAGTAGCTGTGGCTCGCTACCACAGTAAAGACTGAGTGCGAGCCTTTCCATGTAGTGCTTGCTTTTACATGTTTTTTCTTTAATTAGTTATATTGTAATCTTACCTTACCTGATAATTATGTACTTGTAAGCATTTACATGGAATAAACGTTTCTTCTTCTTCTTCTTCTTCTTCTCGGGTCACAGGTGTTAATGATGTCTTATTTTTTACCTCCATGCCATGTCACATAAAAGCAATGCTACTGCCGTGAAATATGACATGTATTTATTTTTATTTACAACCGAAGAATACAAAATATTTCTTAATATCAAGAAGGCCACGTCACATTCGTAATTGAATTATATAGAGATTATCGGACATGTTGCAACGTGCGATGGCGAAGATTCAAAGGTCGGTCATGGTGGCTGCGCGTTGGGAAACGGATTACGAGCCGGTTCAGAGGCCGTAAAATGAAGCTAGACGAAATTATATCGAAACTGCGAGGAGCGTTTCAAAAAACAATTTAAATTAGATCTGATGATGGTGGTTGCTCAATGTGCGGACGTTTCTTAGAAATGCGAAAGAAAGGTGTGAAAATATTTTCACTTTAATTCTATGCATGCAAATATGCAATACTTTAGGTATAACAAGTACGCACGATATTGTTATTATTTAGTGAGAAAAATCAAACTCTACATAGTTATTTTGTAAGATGCATAAACTTAAAATGACGTATAGCAATATTTATTCATCATTGAAATTTCCTTCTTGCTGGGAATCGAACTCAAAATCCTTCGAATGGCAGGTGAGCCAACCAAGCCATTGCGCTGTTACTTGTCGTCAAATACCCCAGTACCTGAGCCTGCCCTAATGACCCCAGACGTTACCACAATGATCTCAAGTGTTGCGTCAATGACACTCCAACACTCCAAAAAACTTAATACTAATATTTTCAGATCTCATAAGCTCAGGTTGAAAAGGTACAAGGTTAACATTGCTAAACATCTTCATCCGCTTGTCACACCTCAAACGATAGTCGGTAGAAAAATATTTTTATATCAAACTAGTAAATCCGCCCTCGCTTCGCTTCGGGAAACCAGTCCCTTCAAAAATCTCTATAAATTTTAACAAATTATGTTATTCCGATGTCTAAGCTATATTACTGCAAAGTTTCATGAAAATCCGTTCAGTAGTTTTTACGTGAAAGAGCAACAAACACACACACACACTCACTCACATACATCCTTACAAACTTTCGCATTTATAATATTAGTAGGACTAGTAGGATAGGATAACGGTTAATTGCAAGAGTGATAGTATTTTTCGAGTGTTTTAGGATACTTTTACTTATTATAAGATAAGGAGTAAGAAAACTCAGCCATTAAATAATTTATAACATTATCGCATGTGGCGTGCGGGGCATAGGTAGGTACCTACTAACAACTGTGGCATTATAAACGTAAAACCGTTCATATATGTATATATATTTTGTATATACTTATTTTATTGTAGAATCTTTCTTATTTTTCTTCCGCATTCAAATTTGACATTCGATTTTTAAAAAGTCAAAAAAGAGGCCGCATGAAACTATACGTACCTACTCAGTCCTAGCCACTAGTCTATCGTGAAACGTCGCCTTAACAGTTCGCAGTGTATCGTCTTCACCGCCGTCACCTGTCGACGGGGACGCTAGACGGCGGCCGGTCGACGGTCGACGGTCGCACGACCGTCAGCCGCACGAATTATATTCGAATTGGGAGCACATTCAAATTGCAGTAGAGCACGCGAACGGAAAACGTTCAACGGAAAACGCGTTCGGCTAAACGCGGTGTCGTAACCCGCCCGTAATAAATCATGGCTACTAATTTGTTTTTAAAGGTTTTCTGCGATTATCTGTGTGTGTAATCGTATTGTGCGAGGACAATCGAGTGCGGCGAGTGCGGCATTGTGCGGCCGGCGGGCGGTAGTCAAAGACGCCGCCGCGCTCCGTAATTTGTCAACCGTTTAATGGTTGATTTACATCGAGGGGTTTTCTCGACAGTGTGCACCGTGCCTCCTTTAGAAGCGACGACAACTTGTCTTTTAATATTACCTGCAGTCTTGTCCGTGTTGACACGGATTTAAATACCCCCAGCGCATGCCGTTTAACCAGGGTGATGTAAGAGGCAAAAAAGTTAAACCCCTGCAAAGTTAGGAATTCATGAAAGGGTTATTTTACTGTTACAGTCTTACATATCGTGTTCAATCTGGAAAATTTAAAAGCATTCATTCTTTCATTCATCTGTCTTCTTTCTATAAATATTCAATCTTCACAATTACATTAATCGAAACTTATCTCTACACAGCTGGTCCGTCGCACAATCGCCGCCGAGAATGTCACGTAGTAATGTAAACGAGCCCTTACTTTCGGAAAAGAAACAAAAGTGAAGCTTTTAATGGGTTCGGACGCGAGTGAATTAATCGAATGGTTAGTCTATAGTTAATTGGGCTTTAGCGGCCAAGCGCCATCTGAAGCGAGGAGAATTGTTTTGCAAATCGCTCTACATCTATTAAGTTCAGCTTTAATGTGGTAAAAAGCTCTTAGGTTTTTATTAATAGCTGACGACAGATACAGGCGCGGTGTGGTTCGTTTTATTTTGTGAAATGCTTTCAACTAGACTGGCTTAATGAGTCATTTGGAATGCATTTATACATGTTAGTGTTAGTAATAAATTATTATTATTGCTACTGTTGCTTTTATTGATTAAATAAAAACACATGAACAAAATTGAAGTAAACAACTTTCCAGTGTTCATATTTTAGAATTAGTTCCTCGTATTAGCTTTATTGACATCCAATTAAAAATTCAATAACAGACCGAAGGAATCACAATGACCTTGTCATTACGATGTGTCAATTAAAAAACTAGATCGAAATCCAACGCTTCATTTACCGCCAGCCGCGACCGTCACCACGCTGAAACTATACCTAGGTACTGTATTTGCAAACACCATTCACGGGGTGAATCGATTCGTCTCGATTGTGACGCCGAATCGATTCCGTTTAACACTAGCTCGTTTGTGCACTCGGACAGGCTATCTGTCACAAGCGGTCATGTGCACGGGATTTTGTGGTTCAGTCCGTTATTGTTTTGTGGAATAATGTCGAGATTCGGTTGTCAGAATTCGCCGGATAATGATTGTCATTGTTTTATGGCGGTTATGAAAGTGTCCACCGACGCGGCGACGCAACCGGCCAGTTGGCACACCGATTGACTTATTGGAGTATGGCGATGATTTTTATTCGCGTCACGTTGACGATACGCACTGACGTTGTTTACGCCCTACGCTATTATGTATGAGTACGATATCTTAGCAAGTATTAGCGTAGAATCGTTTGGCATTTTGACAGATAGCGGTCCATAGACGCGGCGCGATGCTAATTTTAGCGCGGCCATTCAATTATTATACTGATATAGGTGTTTATTGACGTGGTATTTCGCAGAAATAGTATGTTATTCGTATGTCATGTCATTAGCGCAGTTTCATGGTAACTGCACGATAATGGGGAATCTTGTCCTGTCTTTTGAATGAATAATTTACAATAATGTGTCAATTTCAGTTTCTTTTGTTCTGACTAATAGTTCTAATGGTTATTGATCTGATCAAAGTCACTCATGGACATTAACAGTGCCAGGAGTATCAGCAACGCTTTAACCCCCGATGACATACCACAATTTACACTTACGACGCGAAAAGTAAGCCTAAAACTAAACTGTTAATGACCGTTGGGTACCTATCTAGATAATGTTGGAGGAACCTCGTATTGAGTGGTAATAGAAATTAAGTAGCTAACTTAAAGATATATTATCTTAGATCCTAACCTGCACAAGACAGCTGAAAAGGGTGAAAAAATCGTCGTGCGGCCGCACATCAGAGATACATTTGTATTACAGTAATTGTAGCGCCATATTTGAAACGCGACATATATATCGCCCCCCTATTTTTGTATGTAAACCCGCACATCAAGGACACATTTGTAGAAGGTGCAGTTTAAATGTATCGTATCGTAAATGTATCGCAATAATTTTGGCGCCGTAAATATATGTTGCGAGTAATATGTGGTGTCGGTGTGCGGCCTCACTTACAAAGTTACGATCGACCCGACAAAACAAAGTAATTTCAAAAATAGAACACCTATGCTCATCGAATTTAAAAACGAAACCGGATATCGATCTCCAGAAGCGATGCGCGGCATCGGCTCACGTTACACGAATAATCGATTGTACCTATTCGAATGTCAGCCGCAATCAAAACATCGCTCAGCCCGTTCAGGTCACTGCTTCCGACTGCAAACGCGGGATGACGCGTGAGCATTCTTCATTACTTTATTTTTACAACTGTCCAACGCCCTCTAGAGAAAGAAGAACTTTAGCAACCCAAAAATAGGATCACTTTTTAATAAACGGCTATCTCGGTGCGGTATAGATAAGATTGTCGATGTTATTGGATGTTCGGTGCAGAGGTCGAGTTGGAAATGTTTCCCGATGTTCTCACGCTTGCCTCGTGTTCGGGCGTGATTGTTGGATGCTTGACCAGCAGTTTCGCGGGCGATTTGTCACTTTGCTGGTGAGAAATCGAGACTTCTGACCTTGGACAGGATTGGCCTCGATTGGGGGTGGTCTATCGCTCGTAGCTGGGTCGGTACAAGGTTCTTGCGGGATTGATTGTTATTCAGAAATAACATCTCTAATTCTCCGGTAATTCATTAAAAAATCTTCTGTGTTTTTCTTTCTTAAATATTTATTTCTTGACCGGCAACGGTTCGACAATGCAATTGGTGTAACCAACGTCCATAGGGGACGGGGAACAAAAAATTAAAATATGGGATCGGCAATGTAAATTTGGAATTCGCGAAAAGGAAACATGTGAATAATGTTGCTGCAATATATATATCTTTTCTTTAGCTGCGTATAGTACTTAGTGTCCATATAATTTTGTCGCTTCACCGTCGCACGTGCGATACTAATGACCGAAGTGCCATATTAAAAACCATAAACCATATTGTCACTTTTTCTATTCTTCTAAACTTACAAATATGTACAAAAGACACTTAGTGCCCTACTGTCTGGGCAGGCAGTGGCTGCGGTAGGTACCGCTGATAGAGGCCGCTATAAAGCGAGCCATAAGTTTTATACCCTGGTTTACGAGGTCTTAATGGCGAGCGGTGGATTGCAGGCACGTCTTGATGAATACTTTGTTACGTTTCTTGACATCGTGTATAAATTGTTTTATAACGAATCACTGCCAAGAATGTGCGGAAGAGAAAATAAATTCTCCTTTTTTGATTGAGACATCTTGTAGGGACTTTAGAACTGATTAGTCCTTGGGAATTGAGTTGGAAATTACTGATATCGTCAGGTCTTTAGCACACCCGGTCAGAAATGTATTTTAACGAACCTGTAGCCCAGTACAAAATGATTCTCTCTGCTGTGAACTTCCGAGTTCGATTTTCAGCGGGGACAGCTAAAAGAATATTATTCTATTGCATTACAAATAGGAAGACAGGGGATAAATAAAATTATATAGGCATACTTTTAAAAAAACTAACTTTTAACTCTGTATAATCCTACCTTTTACTAAAACTTAAGTCCGACCCAACGCAAACTGTCGTTAACTGCTACTAAGTTACAATACAACCTGCGAACGCTTCCAAATTAACAAATTATTCTTCCGCAACTCACAATAAATCACACAATGAAACTATTTACAAGATAACGTCTTCATAGCACCTAACTTGGAGAGTTATACATCTCTCCGCTCGTATACCCTCTTTCGGAGATGCTATCGTCCATAATAAATGCTATTGACTCGCAATTCATTTGACATTTCCTTTTACATCGACACTGCGATTTTATTTCAACAATGTATATTTTCTAACTTGTTAGGAACTTGCTTCACAGATGGAGAGAAACTACATATTTTTACTATATGAAATTTACAGTTGCCCTAATGAATCGCCGGTATGAGATGAAATGGTAGAGATTGAACCTATTTAACCATAATTACATGCTACACTTATCATCGATACTTTAATTATTGCATTAGGTGCTTTTGACTGGACAATAGTAGCCTCTCAATTAACGTATGATAAACATACGAGTTTATAAGACCTGTGACATGTTATCTACTTTGTCAATGGTGTACCCTACCATACTTGTCAATCGTTTGGACCAATGATTGCTACTACTCGTAGCGACACCGCGGAATCTGTGTCTATATTCAGATTCATAGTTTCAATAAAATAAGTTTGTGATCGGCAGGGTCTAACATTGCACGCTAAACATCTTCCAACATTATCGCTTATAGTACAACCGTCCAGTATGAAACCCCTCAGTTAGATACAAGTTCGCTAAACAAAAATTTATCGTTGTACCATTAAACCCCATCTGCACTTTTATTGGCGATAAATAATAATGGCCCCTAAGGTTAAAAGTACACAGAGCGCATAAATCGTAGCGTTTTATCCGCACACACCGAACATAAAATGTTTGTGCATACAAATAGTTCACTTGAAATACTTGAGCTTAGCTTTTATAGTATACAAACTAATAATAAAATTGTAATAAGGTTAATTCTGTACTAATATGGCAAAATTATTGAGATAATTGAATAAAAAAAATTTAGTGCACTATATTTGTAACAATTTCGTGCCTTTCTAGGCATTTAAACTGCTGAGCCATCCTCGTCAGTAGTTTAAGTTTTATTTTTACTAGTTTCCGCAAGCAGGTTCGCCCGCGTGGAAATCGTTTAAACTTTACCTCCCTATTTCACCCCCTTCGGGGTGAAATTTCCAATAATCCTCTCTTAGTGCTCCCCTACACTCCCTAAGGAACGTACACGCCAAATTTCAGCTTCTTCCGTTCAGTAGTTTCGGCTGTGCGTGGTCTGTCAGTTAATCACCAGTAACGCAAGAGTTTTATATATTAAGAAAGATTATACCTAATTTTTTTTTTATTATAATAAAGGTTGCATGAGGCCTTTTGAATTAACTGTGCTCTCCAGAAACCGCCAACGAACTATAGCCGGGACTATAATATTTTCAATTAGTAAACCACTTGTATGATTGTGCCAACAACAAATAGTACTTAACAATGTATACCTGTTAACGTTGTCTTATCCTTGCAATTAAAATTATTTATGGCCACTAAAATAGTGGTCTAACGACACGAATGATGATATCGAACTTTGTCAAGTTAATTACCTCGTTTATGAGCGCTATTATGCACAATTATAATAAGCTACGTGTGTTCCAGATACATATAGTAAATCGTCAACTTATTGGAAAAATTACACAAATATACAAATATTATTGCAAATTTAATGATTTAGAATTTAACTTTCTAATTAGTATTACCCAAATAAATTAACTTCACAAGTTAGTAATCGTGCCATTTTATTAGTGCGAGCAATCTATGTCCCGACAAAGTGCAGTCTGTGCAGTTAAAAGTATAGCTTAATGTGAATTCTATCCAATGCAATTTGGTCAGCGATATTAGAGGTCCCATAAGGAAACATGATCGCCGATAAATCTTTATTATCTTTAATTACATGCAAGCATTCTTATTTTTCTTCTAAATTATAAAGCTACATCTCTATTACTTATAATGAATAATATAATTAATAATAATTAATAATTATAATATAAGACTTATTAACCGTACAGAGCCCAGTCACATAAAACTGATTTTCAAACAACAATGTGGTTGTGATGAGTGTCATCAGGTAGGAGAGAGCAGATGCGGTTATGCGGTCTTAAAAAACCTGCATCAAAAATCTGATTTGCACCCGCGCTCCCTAGATCAGAAGATGGCCCTTAGTCGTTGAAATAAGCTTGTAAAGTAACTCTGCAAGAATACAGGATCTAGCCGATAGACAACACTCGCAGCCGGTCTATAAAGTTGATCTTTATTTAGCCATTAAGTACAATGCAGCAACCTTGGAGGTTTGCACCGATCTGCTAATAGCATACATCTTTAGTACACATTCAAAGTGCAATAAATCTATTTAAGGCTTTTATACACCATCCGATAGAACCTTTGATTCTTTAGAGATGATTAATACCCCCAATAAGAAACTGTCCTGTTTGTAAAAAAATTGACATCAACGCAACCAGTTTTAATCCAGCTAACTAGGACTGATGATCTGAAGGAAATATTGGGCAATTGCTGAATAAGGAACGGTCAGGACAGGTCAGAGTTTCGTATGTTAGGAGAGGCCTATGTCCAGTAGTAGATTAGTAAATGCTGATGGATGGATGGATGGATGGATGCCAGCATCTACCGTACCATCTATGCCACGAAAGTTGCTCACGAGAGGCAACATTCTACCGTTTTACACATGTCAACTGACATAATTATGCCATTCAAATGTGATATCAATAGATATAAATAAAACTTTAATAGAAATATTTTGCGGAAGTAAATGAAAGGTTGTGTCAGATATAACGCAGCCGGTCGGTGAGCAAGCCGATTTATACCGTTTTCCGTATTACTAATGTGAGCAGTGCAATAAATCTATTCTCAGACACACACTTCTACGATTTAAGGACGTTTAAAAGTGTATGGTAAGAATAATAAAGCTTGATTAATATCGATATACCAAGTTATTATGGCTAGTGAAATCCTAGTCACTATGGCCTGATGCCAACGTCAAACATGATATTTTATATTAACAGCAAAACAACCAATAGTAAGAGGTGTTACAATATATTATGTACCTACCTATATTAACGCGTTGCATACTGATCCTGTTCACTCAAAACCAACTACCGGGCTATGATTTGCAGACCCCACTTTATACTAGTCTAGTCCTACACGATTAGAAATCACACGTCGATTTCACTTCAACATTAACAACTTACGAGCCGTTTAAGCGTAATTAAGCTCGTCAAATAACAGTAAATATTTTTTTTTCTCGACAAGCACCTAAACATAAGTTGTAATAAGTCTCAGTAAGGTAGTATGTTGAGCAATGCTTCTGCGGCATGCGGCTTGCGGCTGTGCGGCGCGGCTGTGCGGCGCGGCCGTGCGGCCGTGCTGCAGCCAGCCAGCCGGCGGTAATTTATTGTTGTTAGCGACTGGCTATTGAGGCGCAGCGCATCTTCACCGGTAGGGTTGTCAATTTAGTCTAAATAATATGCAATATTATCCTTATTTATTTCTTTACTTTCTTGTCTATCTTCCTTATCCTCTTTATCTTCTTCTTTATTTCCTTTTATATCCTTGCCTCTGTTTATTACTTTGTTTATTGCTTTATTACTTGTATTGTACTTTTTATTAGCTGAAATTGAATGATTATATTGACTACTTTGGAGTTTCATACCTATTACTTATTATACTTTTGAGGGTTCAGTTCCTCAAAAGGAAAAACAAGGATCAATTTTTGTCCGCCGTCTATCTGTCTGGCAGGACCCTTTATCTCGGGAATGGGTGGAGCCATGGAGGTATCAAAGTGAAAATGATATCAAATAGGTACCTACTCTGGTCTGCAATTTGCAGGAGAAAAATGTCAACGCAACCAACAAATACGGCACTCTTAGCTCCGTTTTATACCGCATAATATATATTTTGATAAGTACTCGAAAGATAACCAAACCTTTACTATACTTATAATAAATCTGTAGAGGTCAATACAGTTATACATTATCCCCACCATTTATGATGGTCAGCTCTGGGACTATAAGTATTACTTTTTTTGAGAATACTTATGTACATAAATATGTTGTATGTTGTATCTATCTATAGTTTCTATAGTAGTCTATTTCTCGCCGGCCGTGAGATAACTGCCTAAAGGAATTCGGAAAATTCCACCACTAAATACAGTCGTTTCGATTTACGTCGTTTCGAGTTACGTCATGTCATGTTTTGACCTACGAGTATACTGCGTTCGCCTTGGATCTGGATTCGATAATTGCGGCACACAAATGCCAGCCTTCCGCCCATGCGATTGAGGTACGTTGACATCGGTATCTAAAAATGCCCTAAATATTTTTTTCTTACAACCTAAAGTGAACTGTGAGCACATTTAATAAGTTTGATGTTGTCGGGGAGTGGCAATTCACTGTGCTCGGGGTTATACATATGTAAGTATTCCTCGAGCAAACGGCATTTCCGGCACAGGAGAAATTCATTTGTCGCGATATTTTATAAAGAAAATTATCCCGATTTTGAGGAGTTTTAATGCAAAATTTGTGTGAGCTATCAGTAACCAAAACCCAAGTATATGATAACAATAAAAAAGAAGCGAAGCAATCTAGAATTAACAACATAAGTACATTTTTTTACAATATGTAATACTAAAAGGTATACCAAACATAACTATATTAAAAGACTTACATACAAGGAAATAATTATGTACAAAACGACACAATAATATGGACACAAAGCTGAGTCAAAACAAATAAAAAACCTAAACCCTTCCAATTTTGCACGTATTTCTTCTACATAATTACACATTCGATAATAAAGCAAATATTATCAATTTTTATAAGTGCATATTATATGCAATTTTTATTTTTATTCTCAGTCGTTGCGGACTGTGGAACCTAACCTAACTCTTAAGTTTTATAATAAATATGTTAACATGTGAAAAAATACCTATATCTCGACTTACGTTCGCGTCGTTTCTATTTACGTAGGTATTTCGAGGACCAAACCAAACATGCCGTAAGTACGAGGACTGCCCTAAATAACACACAATATGAGTTTATAGGTACATGACATGTGTATCTTTAAATCACTGTTACACTCGTATTCGCTGGTAATATTAGTGCAAAAGAGAATCTATACATAAGCAAAATGAAAGGCCTGTTTGTAATTTCAAAATATTTGTGTTTTTAGAGTTCCGTACCCAAAGGGTAAAACGGGACTTACGGGACCCTATTACTGAGACTTCGCTGTCTGTCCGTCCGTCCGTCCGTCCGTCCGACTGTCACCAGGCTGTATCTCATGAACCGTAATAGTTACACAGTTGAAATTTTCACAGATGATGTATTTCTGTTGCCGCTACAAGTACAACAACAAATACTAAAAAACAGAATAAAATAAATATTTAAGTGGGCGCCCATACTATCGACGCTTCAGCGATACTTTAGTTAATTTCGGTCCAAGAGATGGCGTTGTGCGTAATGTGGCTACAATAAGACAATTAAATATTTAAGTGAGGCTTTCATACAACAGACCAGATTTTTTGGCGTTTTTATACATAATGGTACGGAACCTTCCGTGCGCGAGTCCGACTCGCACTTGGCCGGTTTATTTTTAATGCGCGGAGGAGAATGAGAATTGACGAAAATTATCGTCGGAGGATATTGAGAATAAATGTAACACCTTGCGGAGGAGGATGAGAATTAAAAAAAGGTATTTAATTAACAATTATTAACAATTTTGAGAATTAATGTTAGAGATTCTTATTTTTTCAGAACAAAAGAACGGAGTACTCTGACTCTGAGAATAAGCTCAGACGGTGAGCATACTCGAATAAAAATTAACCTCCTGATGTATTCGGGTAAAAGTGTGTGTAGGGTTGCAACGATATAATATCGGAAAACCGATAATATCGAAGGGGACACATCGATATTTTTATCGATATTTGCGCTATAACGATACGATAATATCGATATCATATCGGAAGAAAAAAAATCGATAATTCACGTCCTTAGATAAGGCTGTATGGGCCTTGAACATTAGCCTTTTCTAACAATATAAACAAACAAAAAAATCCTCTACTTGTTTTATGTCTCTATTGTCTCTGGCTGTATGGGCTTAGACCCTTTGCCTGTCCATAAGGACTAATGAAACAAAAAAAAACTGCATATTTTTTATTTAAATTTAAATGAATTCGATATTATCGACCAAAATCATCGATATTGATAATATCGATAATTTCATTACCTCGATATAATTATCGATATTACAACAACCTTGCATGTTGCATCCCTAAGTGTGTGTAGTGTCTGTACTTGAATAGGATCAATAGGATGAGAAAAGTATGAAGGGACCATTACAAAGGTATCTATATCTATATAACACAGGCCTTATTCGCACGAATTTTGGTTATCCTCTGTTTTGTTCTAAATATTTTTTCTTTGCATGTAATTGGTGCTGTAATGTACATAGATAGTATCGCTCATCGTCCGCTGAGCAGGAGGAGCAGAGGAACGACGAGCGGCGACCGGCCGTGACGGGCCGTGGTCGGCGTTCGCGTCAGTGTTGCCAACTTAACGGATTTCCCGTTAGATTTAACGGATTAGGGTCAGGTATTAACGGAAGAAAATATATTTTAACGGTTAACGGATTTTTTGACGGGAAAATAGTTGAAAAAAAATCAAGAATTTAGTTCTAGTGTTCTAGTAACGAACTGTAGAATTTTGGTCAGAGGTAAGAAATCTGAAGGTGCAACAAACATTAATCCATTCCAACACTTATATTGTGATTTTGCTTTTAAATGTTATTGCTACCTTGTTCAAACGCGGAGGTAGAAAGAGTTTTTAGTGAATTAAATGGAGTAAAATCAAAATTGAGAAATAAAATGAATGAAAAAATGATCAACGCAATTTTCAATATTCGTTCTGCATTAAAAAGAAATGGCAAGACATGTTACTTTTGATTTACCTCTTATTGCTATGCTAGGATCAATGCTAAACATAAAATTAAAAATCAGCCATCCACCTTAACAGCTGCTCCCATAGCGAGTGTAATAACATCAACTGGAAGCGATGATGATGCTTGTGATTTTTTGTTATAAAGTTATTTTTATGTTTTCTGTGCCTGATGACGATTGGGATTGTTTCTTTTTTTATATATTGACTAATATTATAAACTTTTTTTATATGTTGACTAGTAAACCCGCTCTCGTTTCGCTTCAGGGAGCCAGCCACTTAGTAGAATATAGCTCTCAGAAGGTGGATGTTGTTTTGACTAGTTTCGACTTTACAGTTATAATTGTAGTATGACCAAATGATAAAAAAATCTCTATAAATTTTAACTTATTACGTTATTCCGAGGTCTAAGCTATTTTACTGCAAAGTTTCATGAAAATCCGTTCAATAGTTTTTGCGTGAAAGTGTAACAAACACATATACAAATACATCCTTACAAACTTTCGCATTTATAAAACGTATTTTTTATCTAACGGATTTTTTTGACGGACACAAAAAAAATTTGACGGATTTTTGACGGAATTTACCCACAGGTTTAACGGAATTTCAAAATTATCGTTGGCAACACTGGTTCGCGTGCAGCCGTGCAGTCACGCAGTCAGTCGCAGTCGCATCTGTCGCGGGACTCGCGAGTCGCGAGTCGCAGTTTCTTCGGAGTGCTGACTGCTGTCATGCGGACGATAAATAAATAATATTTTGCTGTCGTAATGTGATTGTGACGCAAGTTTTTCCTTGTGTGAGTCTACTCTATTGTTAACATTGTCATCAAATAGCGGGGAGTCGATTGGACAATAATGGCAGTTCAAAATCAAGTTAATCAAGATAATACGTATATTGTGAGTACTTACATTTCCGAACTTGTAGTGAATGTGAGGGCACTGGTGTGCCAGTGCCGGTGCCAGGAGCTAATGCAGTCCGGCAGTGTTCGGATGTTCTTAACTCTTTATGCTTTATCAGTTAGGAAACTAATTAATTTTCTCCAGTTAAGGGTGGGTCGGTCTAGCCGATACAGTATACTGCAGAGCAGTCACACGCGAAAATATTATAAAGATTGGCCGCCGCAAGGGTCTCCGAGTATCGACCGGCATTCGAAGTCGATCTGTATTACGAGAACGAAAGCTCCCTCGAGCTAGCGGCAATCCGTCGCGGAATTGCGGCGCGACTGTGAGTGAGTCAGAAGAGGCGGCTCCTTGTGTGCGAATATGTAGAGGGGGCGCGCGGCGCGGGGGCCGAGGCGCGTTGCCATGGTGCGAGATCAGGCCACGTGCGCATGGCCAATGGCGGCGCTCCGGCTCGTAGCACGCCGCGCGCTCGTGTCTCGTGTTGTGTACTGTACCGTGTACGTACGGTGTGAGTAGACTAGTATTGTTTGTTTCGTTGTGTTGTGTCCGTGTGTCGGTGTCGTGCCGCCGCCAGCCCGCCACCCGCCACCGATTGACTGCCCACTGCCCTGCGACTGCGAAGCGAACGGCATTGCCCTGAAGCTCGCCAGAGTTCGACCCAGTGCCTCGTCGACGCTCCGTGGGGATGATTTTGCTCTGTTTCTCACGAGCCGCAATTCGCAGCGCTATCGACAACTCTGACGATATTAGGGTAAGGTCGTAAAAAATTGTAAAATAACGCACTGGAACGCCTAACACACTATAACACAACAACACACTGGAATATTGTAAAGGTGGATTTACATTGAGTTAGGTGGTTAAAAAAAAAACAGATTTATAGTACTCAACAAGTATTTATTTTGTTTGTATTCATATTTAATATATATTTGTTCGATAAAATATATATTTGTTCGAAGAAACACGTAAACTACAAATAATTAATTCAAATTAACAACAAAAGCGTTTGTTCAGTTATAAAATTTAAGACATTAAACAAAAGTACAAGATAAACTAAATCAAAACAAAAAACAAATACGTTTAATAAAATTATAAAACATAATTGGCAACAAAACAGACTTATCAAAATCACTTTTGTTAAAATCACAATACAAAAAACAGAGTATTAAAGAATATCCGTGTAACAAAATGTTGGCGATTTAAAACACAACATTTTATTCTCAGTCTTCAAAATAAACATAATCGTCATTGCTTATGAAAAACTCTTTGGATTTTTCAGTATTTTGTAACAGTACAAGTTTTTTTACTATCAAGTGAGCTGTAACAATGTCTCGATCTATTTTTTTGGTGCGAATAAAATGTAAGTTTGGCTTTCTTATTGTTTTTAAAAACAGTACTGTATAGTAAGTTTCTTGTTCTGTAACATTTATATTCTCTATAAAACCTATATAGTACCTCCATGTTCTCTTTTCGTAATATCTTACTAGTACACTATCATTTAAATGTAGATTCATAGTTGTCATGTCTGTTTCAACTGTGTCTGTAATGTCTTCTGACGATGGCACAAATTCCGATTGTATATTAATGTCTTCTACCATATCTTTAACATTTTTATTAGTCTTATTCTCTCTTAGGTTTCTTTCTTGGTCACAGTCTATGTTTAAACCATTATCTATTCTCCTTCTCGTTTTTTCTGGCTCCTTATCGTTATCAGTCTTGCTTTTCTCCATACCTGTACCTGACATCATCTTTAACCCACTCCCCAAATTGTTTAAATCCGTATCTTTATAGTTTTTTTGTTCTTGTGTCATCTTTATATTATCAAATTTCATATTTTCTAGATCCATGCAATTGTCATCTTCAAACTGTTCTTCATTTTCAGAGATAAAACAATCGTCATCAGAAGAGTTATGTAGAGAATATTGTTCATCAATTTCCGTATCTGTACTACTACCATAATTTATTCGTGATCTTTTCACTTTATGCAACTTTCTTTTTGTGGTAACGCTCCGTTTTTGTTTATTTTTTCTGGAACACAAAGAAATGTCCTTATCTGCAGGCACGTTTCGAGCTTTGGTAGCACATAATAGTTTATCTTCGGGTTTAATACTCTTAAGTGAAAATGGGCCAAATTTACGCAAGTCAAAGTAAGCTTTGTTTTCTAGGGAATTTTTTATATCAGCTAGAATTGTTATTGTTGGTGTTTAAATTTTTTTGGTTTCTTGATTTAATTGCGTCTCTTCTTTTATTAATGTTGCTCGTTGCAGATCTAAACAATCACAAAAACCCGGTTTATTATCTGATTTTGGGCAGAAACAACTTAGGCTCCGATATAATATTGAGTTTTGTGAATCGGTAGTAATTACTTGATGCAATTTCATGGTGTTGGGTACAGGTATTAAATCAATTTTTTGTATTTGAATGGCATTTTCTGGGATATAGTACAGTTTTATTTTAATACCTGATTTCTTCAACAATTCGTATGCTGTTTCTGCGTCCTTAATATCTGATCCGTAAGCAACCAAAGAATCCATTTTTCTTTTGAGAGTTCCGCCTATTCCGTCAGCAGCTCCCTTGCCGTGAGAGGCTTCGAAAAAGTTCCAGGTTGCTTTGAACCCATACCTATTAGTTTGTGCCGCGAAAAAATAAAAGTTCTTTTTTTGTCTATATTGGCTCGTTGGGCCATCTGAGAAAAAATGTACGGTATCGGTATTAGGAAATTCATTTTTAACATCATCTAAAATTGGTGTCAAGTGTTCCCAGATAGCTTCTGGCCCATGGTAATTATTTGCGGAGATAGAGCAAAACGGAAGAGGATCACGCTCATTACTATATATTAAGCCAGTATGCAGAGTAATTTGATTACGAGATGCACCAAAGTGCACAGCCTGAATCTCTGTGTTTAGTTTAGCGGCGTAATTTTCTGAAAAATCAATATGTATTGCTATTGTATTCTGGTCTAAATTTTTAATACATCGCTGATATTCTATATACTGATGAGTAATGTTGTACGAGTGTTTCTTGAATTTAGTTAATTCTTTTGTAAAAGCATCAATCAAATCGGTCAATGGTCCCGTTTTTTCAACTTTAATTGTTCTTTTTGTAATTTTTTTACTGTCACTACCTTTATCTTTATATTCATGCGTCTGCAGGGACCATTCTTGCCATTTTACTGTTTCTTCGAGATTTCTTTCACCTAAATTAAATTCTAGCGACTTATTTTTGCAAATAGGACATTCTCCATACGAGCATTCTTTCGATTTTTGATTACATACAATCAAGGAAACTATGTCATTAAGAGACTGGCTTTCAATCAAACCCAAGGATTTTAACACTTTCGTTTTCATAAATATATTTTCATGTTTTATACAGGCGCATGTTTCACGACTAGATACTTTAGGTGGCAAGATGTAGAATGGTCTGTATTTTTTGAAAGTCGTCAGTTTGCCTTTTCCTCCTTCAGATTTATATTTCTTAAATAGATTCTCTAATGTGTCCAGTAAATATCGTCTTTGTCTTTTGTCCTTTCGAAACGTTTTAAATTCTTTTTTTCCTGCCGTAGCCCGACTAACGTCATCCCTTTCAAAGAAATCTTTAAGTTTATTTAACAGCTCATAATTTTTCTTCTTTGTTTGTATTGTACGTATTTTGCCTTTCAGCCCTAAAATCCTTGCCATTTTACCCTTCATTTTATATTTTTCAACGCTAGAACAGTTTACTACACTTTTAATGATACGTTTAGAATTACTATTTTCTGCGTTTTCGTAACACTGTTTTAAGGAATCGACTAAAACATTGTGTTCCAAAAGTCTTCTTTTAACTTTATTTTTTTCTTCTATGGATATATTAGGTAAATTTTGTTCAATGAAAGTAGCTGCTTTTGTGCCAGGAGTCATTTCGTTATTGGTTTCAAATGTATGATGTGCTTCATTATTTTCATCTTTAAATTCACTAATATATTTTATTAATTCATAATTTTTCCGCTGCATTCTATTAAGTCTTCTATTTAATCTTTTAACCTTTTTATACATTGCTTCTACTTTAGCTTTTAATTCTAGGTTTTCTTTTTTCATTTTATAATTTAGTTTATTAATTTTCATCTGCCGCTTTTTGCTTTCCTCTTCCACCTCAAAGGGCTTTTTTTCTTTTGCTTTTTTTTTATCCTCCCTCCATTTCTTTCGCATTTCATCTTGTTCTTCTACAGATTGACAATCTTTGATTCTTTTTCTATTCCTATTTGTTCTTTCTGCATTTTTCTTTTTGAAAGCCTCATATTTCTCAGGGTTTTCTTGTTTTAATCTCTCTCTGTACAGCTTTTGACGTTCAGCCTGACTAGGCATCTGAAATAAAATATATAAAAAAATATTAAATCTAAACTAGACATGTATAAAACAAACAGCACTCTTTAAGATTTAATTAAGTGCTAAACGGCGCTAACGACAGCAAATCTATCCCTATTTAGCTTCATCACAACATCACATGTAAGGGACTATCCATAAATTATGTCACACGAAATTTATGATTTGTGACCCCTTGTCATAGCTGGTCACATGTTTCGTGACCCCCCCCCCCCCCCTACCTAGTGTGACGTCACATATTTTACTATTCTACGTCTATAAAAAAATTATTGAATTCAGACATTTTCAAATATGACGCCACAAATAGCCCGTAGTGGTGGTTAATTTTTTGTGGCAGTGCAACGCACGCCGGGAACAGCTAGCCGTATATATACATATATTTATCGGTATCCTAATTGATCAAATAACTAAGCGAAAGATAAAAATCTACATTTAAAATTCTCTACAGAATACAGATTAAATTTAGATATCTATAGAGTTTGAGAGACATCACACATACACCATTATAATTAAACTATATCAGAATATTGTTACACTTCACTATGCAAGGGTCCACTACTATATTACTTACTAGCTTTTGCCCGCGGCTTCGCCCGCGTGGAATTCGTTTATATCGCGAACCGGGGAAGTGGGGGAGAAAGTACGTCATCAACTATCTTCCTGGGAAAATTCATCAAAATCGTTGTTTTCATACAAACTTTCATCCCCTATTTCAAGCCTTTAGGGGTTGATTTTTAAAAAAAAATTAGCCTATGTGTGACTCTGGGTCTTCAAATATTTTCATTCCGAATTTCATCCAAATCGGACTGGTGGTTTAGTCGTGAAAACGTCACAGACAGACTTTCGCATTTATAATACTATGTGTGTGCCCGCTACTTCGTACGCGCAGGAGTTTATTCCGCGTAACTCCAGATCCCGCGGGATTTCCAGGAAGACAGACTTGTTAGTTTTATATTAATGTTTGTTTAGAAGCTATTTATACCCCATACGCGAAGAAGGTTTTCCCGCGTAAATTCCGATCCCGCGGGATTTCTGAAAATATCCTATATGTTAATCTAAGTTGCCCTCTTTGTGTGTGCCCGCTACTTCGTACGCGCAGGAGTTTATTCCGCGTAACTCCAGATCCCGCGGGATTTCCGGGAAGACAGACTTGTTAGTTTTATATTAATGTTTGTTTAGAAGATATTTATACCCCATACGCGAAGAAGGTTTTCCCGCGTAAATTCCGATCCCGCGGGATTTCTGGGATAAAAAATATCCTATATGTTAATCTAAGTTGCCCTCTATGCGTGTGCCCGCTACTTCGTACGCGCAGGAGTTTATTCCGCGTAACTCCAGATCCCGCGGGATGTCCGGGAAGACAGACTTGTTAGTTTTATATTAATGTTTGTTAGTTTTATATTAATGTTTGTTTAGAAGCTATTTATACCCCATACGTGAAGAAGGTTTTCCCGCGTAAATTCCGATCCCGCGGGATTTCTGGGATAAAAAATATCCTATATGTTAATCTAAGTTGCCCTCTATGTGTGTGCCAAATTTCATGAAAATCGGTTCAGTAGTTTTTGCGTGAAGGAGTAACAAAGTTATTTATACCCCATACGTGCCCATACGTGAAGAAGGTTTTCCCGCGTAAATTCCGATCCCGCGGGATTTCTGGGATAAAAAATATCCTATATGTTAATCTAAGTTGCCCTCTATGTGTGTGCCAAATTTCATGAAAATCGGTTCAGTAGTTTTTGCGTGAAGGAGTAACAAAGCTATTTATACCCCATACGTGAAGAAGGTTTTCCCGCGTAAATTCCGATCCCGCGGGATTTCTGGGATAAAAAATATCCTATATGTTAATCTAAGTTGCCCTCTATGTGTGTGCCAAATTTCATGAAAATCGGTTCAGTAGTTTTTGCGTGAAGGAGTAACAAACAAACAAACAAACAAATACACAAACTTTCACATTTATAATATTAATAGGATTTAATACCTAATATTATTCTTTTTAATTTCGCCACAGTCGGTTAACTTTTATGTACAACCACCTTTACACATTTCCAATGTGTGACATAACATACCAACGTAACACACATAACGAACTGGAACAAACGCACGCGAAAATCCTAACCTCAATAACGAATACCAGCCACGAATTTAGTTCGATTTCAAATTAAAAACACGATTTACGCTGTTCTTTAAAAGCACTTTAATTATTACTAGACTAATCAACAATATTTTTGTACTTACCGTGTAAAAATCACAAAATAAATAACCAGAAACATGCGCACCAAAAAAAATCAAATCACTCACAACGATGCCTCGACCACAATATGGCAGAATGAAGTCAACTGTCACTTTGACAGTTGTCATAAGATGTCGCCACACTAAAATTTGTAAAACTGTGTTGCCTACTATTGCAAACAAAAAATCTACACGAATAACAAATTAGATAACACACTAGAACATTTTTGGAGACACATACTAGACAAAGTTTTTTGTTCAATGCATTATTTATTTTAAAATATTTGAACGTTGTTACGTATGGCATTTTTATCACTTAAATAGGTAAACTACTCATTTGGAGCCATGACAAAATATTTTTTTTTCTAATACAAAGTTTGTACCTCTATGTAGGTGGGAGACAAATAATTTTTGTACTAGATTTTACTTTGTTGATTCATGAATATACAATTTATTTTTTAATTGCAGCCCCAAAACAGTTTCTGGTTGTTACTTTGTTATTCTAAGCATATTATTACTTTATTCCAATTAATTTAAAAAAATAAAAGGAAAAGATAAGATATTAAATTCTGAATCAAACATGGGCCCCACTTAAAACTTTCAAATAGTACAATTTTTTTTGACCTTACCCATTAGGTGTTGTACCTTGGTCAGCGAGCAGTTACCCTTGCCAGCCCTTTGATAATTAAGTAGATATAACGTTACCTTCGCGCTGGACAGTCTGTTATAGAGCATTCAAGTACCTAATTCAAGTTTAAGTAAGAGGTATTCAAAAATAAGGTTTAGGTGTATAATTGGTAAAGGTTTTGTGAATATTGGTTAAAATATGACGATCAATATTATTGTCGATAATATCGGCAAAATTTAGGACACCCATGAACTTTCAGCGAAAACGCTGCCTAATTTCTTCGAGAGATTCTTTGGGAGAAATACACCTTCCTGTCTTCTAGGTTGTAATAACGTCCACGATGTACCTATATATTACGCTACGTGTAGGTATAGGTATGTCTATGTAAACTTTTTTTAATGATCACGTTGATACATTTGGAAAGCTATTTAGACTCAGTACTTATTAGATAACCTTTAAATCTGTGTAAATACGTTGCATTTCTTGCACAATATACTTACTTATTTAAACTTTGCGCCTTAAATACCTACACATAATTTGATCAAATATCTATAGTGGATATTGAGATGTAATATGCATCTTCCAACGTACTTATCTAGTTAAATAGGTAAACAATAAGCAGCAGCAGAAGCGCGGAATCCGACGTGCATATGCATACGTGGGCTTTGCGGCTTTTTACCATTCGCCTCAAAGGTCTAGAACATGGGTCGCCAGAGTGACTGATTTCTAAACAAGAAAGTATTTCGGGAGCACACGAGCATCTCTGCACGTGGACATCCAGACCGTTGTACACAACAGACAGGCAGACAGAATAAACAGGCTGTTTATTCGGTGAGACGTATACCTACTCAAAAAAAACGTGCAGGACAATGCCGTGTGAACCATGGCTAACCCGGTCCACTCTTTTCTATCTGAAACATAATTGCTTTAAAACAATAATTATGACGGTAAAAATGGTACTACCTTAGTACCATGGCGGGCGGTGGTATTTCCTCAGCTGAACTTTAGGCTTTTACTACCTACTTAGATAAGTAGGTAAGTACTTATTCGAGGATATTTTTAAGGGTGGTTGCTTTTAATTGGATATGTGGAAAACATAACAAAAAGATTTACCCGTTACTTATGCATACCACGCTATAATAGTAACTTCACAAGTAGGTAAGGATGATTAATTTTATTTATTCAACACCAAAGACAAGCATAACGTTACACGTGCACCATAAGAAGAAATAAAAGCAAATACCTATCTGCGCGATGGAAAAAGACCATAAGAAGCACGATGTAACTAAATATAAAAAAGTAATTAAAATTTATGTGCGTTAAATAGCATCGCAGTGACGTAGGCGCGCAGGCGGTCGCAGTAGGTAGGCTAAACTGAGGTGTTATTGCCCAGCATTAAATAATTGGTTTGAAATTCCAATGTCTAATAATAAGAAAATGAATTATTATGACAGCTAGATATTTACGTGATTTTGTAGACTTTTCAGAGGTCATCATAATCATCATCATCTCAACCCATCACGGCCCACTATTGAGCACGGGTCTCTTCTCAGATTGAGAAGGTTAAGGCCATAGTCCACCACGCTGGCCAAGTGCGGATTGGCGGACTTCACACACCTTTGAGTTTTGCGAACTCTCCGGCATGCAGGTTTCCTCACGATGTTTTTCTGCACCGTTTGTAGCAATTGACATTTAAATGCTTAAAACGCACATAACTTCGAAAGTCAGAGGTGCGTGCCCTGGGATTCGAACCCGGACCCTCCGAATAGTAGGCCGAATTCTTAACCACTAGGCTATCACCGCTACACTAGGCAATCACCGCTACTTCTCAGAGGTAGCGTAACTATTATACAATTGTAATGGCGTTCACTCACATTCGTGTGAATACGTTAACCCGCAAGTGTAGGACGGCATTCGCAAATTATTAAGCGAAGTATTTGACACATGCGTGGCTTCCGAGTCGTGTCCAAATCTAAGGCTCCAAAAGCTTTCAATTAGAGTTGCGGAATCCTTTTGCGTGCTTAGAATCTTGCGAGTCTTGCGACACAGTGGACGATTCGATTATAACAACAGGATTGTTGCAACGGTCCACGAGCTAGGGTTAAAGTTCTACAAAACCCGCCCCAGTGGTAGGTCTCAAGTTCTCTCAGAACGTACCCTCAGTATTACGAGGGATAGACGAGAACTGTGAGCAGTCTCCAGCCTCCGTGTTACGAGTACAGACGCCTCAATAAGCAGATCTCGCAGGGAAGACGACTCGACTCTCGTTCTCATAATGCGAGTCGTGTAAAACACTTCAAGAGCGGAATCGCGGCTCAAATGTGTTCGCCAAAGATCTGGGTATTGGGCAAAGCCAACTGACAAGGCTGAAGACCGAGTCTGGCACGATAGTCTCGTCAAAACCCGAAGTTCTGAGAGAAGTCGAGACTTACTGTGGACGTTTATAACCTCCTCATGCGCTCCTTTTCCCATAGATGAAAACGACAAACGAGCAAAGCTAACCCGACACTAATACCGAAGATATCCCGGACGTCAGTCTGTACGAGATTAGGGAGGCCTTGAAACAGCTAAAGAACAACAAGGCACCGGGAGATGACGGAATCACATCTAAACTAGCCTCTCTTGGTCGTGCTGCAGAAGTTGTTTGATTCCGTTATTATCACTGGAACAACCCCGGAAGCGTGGAGCAGAAGTCTGAAGACACTGTTCTTCAAAAAGGGAGACAGACCCTTTTGAAGAACTACAGGCCCATTGCATTTCTGAGCCATGTAATAAGCTGTTTTCAAGAGTATGTACCTACTCACTAATCGGATCCCACGCAGACTTGACGACTTCCGGCCTCCCGAACAAGCCGGTTCCCGAAAGAGTACCATGGATCACATACATACCTACACTCAGGCAAGTTATACAGAAGAGCGAAGAGTAGATATAACCGGCCGTTATGTGTTGCGTATGTGGACTACGTGCATGTGCATGTGCATCGAATGGAAAGTTCTCGTTTACCCAAGCAAATCTTGTTGAGTCAAGTTGCTTTTGCAAAGCGCAAAGCAGGACGGCCAAAGTTACGTTTCAAGGACTGCGCAAAACGCGACATGATGTCCTTTGACATAAAGTGTGATACATGGCAGGATCTTGCTTCCGATCGCGATAAGTGGAGGAAATCTATATCCGACGGTCGAGTGATCCATGACAAGGCCTGGTTTCAAAATCTAGCTCGGAAACGAGCGATCAGACACAATCAAGAAGGAAGCTCTGCCCTGGTGAGTGTGGCAGAAAGTGTCATTCTAGAATTGGACTTCTTAGTCACGAGCGGCGTTGCCACTCTACTATAGACGTTGCTTGAATCATCTGACAAGATGTATAGTAGGCCATTACCATGTGGACTACGAGAAAGCCTATGATTCTATAGAGACCTGGGCGGTGCTGGAGTCTCTTCAGTGGTGCCAGTTCACCTATCGGTACATCGAGGTGTCTTTCTTTCGTATCGTGTTCGTTGTTCTTTCTTTCGTATCGTGTCAGGCAAGAGGATGTTATCTCCCCGGAAGATGTGTTCATGCTAATGGAATGGAAAGGCTCGGCATAAACATCAATGGCGAACACCTCACTCACGTTCGATTTGCCGACGACATATTCATCCTGGCGGAAACGCTGGAGGACCGCAGTACCATACCACCCATGTTCAGGTTTAGAAGAAGTGATTAGCTGTTGATCTTTTACAAAAAAAAAAACTTAAAATAAATTAATTAATCTTCTTAATATTACATATTGTATCGTTAGTGAAAATGTCAAAATTTACTTTATATGTTATTAGGGCTCTTTCAATTTAGTCGCTTCGTGTCGTACGGCTGCCGCGCGTTTCTCGTTGTCGTACAGGACAGTCATTACCTTTCTAATGCCGAAAGAATTATCGAAATCGGTTCACCCATTGCGAAGTTATGAGGTAACACACATAAGACAAAAAAAATATACAGACGAATTGAGAACCTCCTCCGTTTTTTGAAGTCGATTAAAAAAATACGATTAAAAATTTTTAAATACACTCATAATTAGAATACCTACTTATCAATTTTACAATATCATCAGTTGACGGTAATCGGCAGTCGACGTTATTTCAATTATTGTCTTATGGTGCAATAAGGATTTTATTAAAGTTAATTATACCTAGTCAATTAGTCATTTATGTAATGACGGAAGCAAGTAAGCAATATAATTTCGGATTTTCGTCTTTAAAACAAATATCTAAGTATTCAAGGTAAGTAGTTAGTTACCTACCTAATTATGTAAGATTCATTAAAGGCAAATTATCTAAATACTTAATCTAGCTTATTCAGGCTCAGTCGTAATGAAGACATTATGCGATTCGATAAGTACCTACTTTTAGTTTTCGAACATATCTTTTTCGACAAATATCATAAAAAAAATATGTTTTAAAACTAAAAGAAAACGTCGCGTCTTAACATTATTCTGAATCTGAACGTCTAGCCATTTTATTAGCCTTCATGCGATTTTAAACTTGGTTGTGTTTCTTACTCTACGGAAATAAAAAAGACTTCCCTTTATACGGCGACATCTTTCCAGAAGTTTGCTTTTTCACTGCGCACCTACTTTCTCCACAAAATGTAATCCTTCCATGAAACTCTTTATTTACAGACACGTAAGGAAATTATCTTCCAAGCCTCCACTCATACTCTGATCAGTAAGTATTGCTGTATTGCATATGCCTTGGGGTGTACCTAATTGACGTCCATGGGCGACAGGGGTTCTCAATCGTCTGCTCGTTTGCTGGCCATTTTAAAAACATTGATGCCAGTTCCCAAGTCGGATCTAAACCAGGGATGTTGCTGATGCAGCTTTTTACTATATCAGCGGATGCTGATGCTGATATATAAAAATTCCTAAAACTAAATTTACTTGTACTATAAAATTATTATCAAATACTAGAGAACCGCCCGCGCTTCGCTTCGGGACCCGTAGGTAACAGCCACGTAGGTCCCGCTCCCGTAGGAATCTCAGCTAAAAAGTAGCCTACTCGCTCTCTTCACTCCACCCTGTCTGAGGTGTGTGGAGCCCTCGGGACACTTAATCCCCTTTGGGGGTGTCTCTCGCGGCCTGTTAAAACGGGCCGGTCCTTGGGTTGTTGGGCCCTAAGGCCCTTGGTTGTCCATCTGTGGTTAACCAATTGGTAAAGTCCGGTGAGTGCATGGCGGCCTTTTTACAGGTTGCAGACTCGTTATCGGGATGGGGGATCATCTTCGCGCCGCCCAGGCGATCGAGGCCCTACCGGGTGGATGGTCCCGCTGGTGGGAAGCCCAGCAGGAGCCGATCAGCGCCGGGCGACGACTTACGAAGCCCCAGTGTCAGTGCTAGGCTCGTCCCGCGCAACCAGCAAGTCGCGCGGGAAAGCCCAGCGGTCCGGTGGACGGGCGTGGAGCGGCGCCAGGGGCCGTATTATGAACTCTTAATTCCAGACAGTTCACGTTCACAACGTGTAGGTGACAGAGATAGCGCCTTATTACCTGTAAGGCGCTGTCTCTGTCACTCACACGTTGGGAACGTAAACTGTCTGGAATTAAGAGTTCATAATAAGGGGGCAGGTCCTGCAGATGCGGGAACCGCGACGCGTCGACACGCCCGAACATGTTGCGTGCCAGTCGCTCGATGAAGTCGTCCAGGCTCTCCACTCAAAGGTCCCTCTGGATGACGGCGTTCCTCACGTACCACGGCGCACCAGTCAGCCGGCGGAGCGCAATCGCCTGCACCGCGCGCAATCTCATGCGCTGCGGTTCGCTGGCGAGCGCGTACCACGCCGGTGCCGCATACGTGAGGCGGGATCTGATGTAGGTCTTGTAGACCCCGAGCTTCAGTCCGAGAGGGAGACTCGTGGAGAGCACTGGTTTCAGGACTGCCATCGCGCTCCTGGCATTCGCGATGGCCTTCGTTACCTGGGGTTTCATGGACATTCTGGCGTCGATCTGGACCCCCAGGTACTTGGCCTGTGGGGCCCATTTGATGTCTATCCCGTGAAGCTTCAGAGTAGGGTACCGCTTGTTGGCGTATCCTCCAATGTTCACGGCCTGCGTCTTCCCGACGTTCACCGACAGTCTCCACGCGGCAAGCCATTCGGGGAGGGCATCAAGCGCACGCTGCATCTTGACGATGGCGTGGGTTCTATTCAGCGACGTGGTGATGTACGCCACGTCATCGGCATACAGGGCAAGCGACGCCCCCCCCCCCTGCCGCCGGGATGTCGTCGGTGTATCAGGCGTAGCAGACCGGGGACAGGCAACTCCCTTGCGGGACGCCGGCTGCGATCGGACGCTCGGTGGATTCGGCGTCTTCAACCACTACCCTGAAGCTTCTATTTTCGAGGAAACTGGAGATCACCTTAACGGCACGCCGGGGTGCCGACGACTGCGAGATCTTGTAGAGCAAGCCGTCGGCGTCGTGCCAAATACGGTCGAACGCCTTTTCCATGTCGAGGAATACTGCACACACGCGTTCTCTCTTATTCAGAGCCGCGGTAACGATGTGCAGCACCCTCGACAACTGAAGAGTCGTACTATGTTCCGGCCGGAACCCGAATTGCTCCGGTCTGGGGGCAATATGCGGCGCTAGGTGTCAAACACCTTGGATAGGATGGGAAGCAGGGAAAAGTAGCCTATAACATTTGCCTATGACTTAAGTGAATTACAAATGAAATGAAATCTTGCAAATGAATTTTACTAACGCCATCTATTAACAACGCCGGAACTAAATATGTAGCAACTAACAAAACATCGATCTTCCCATGGGAATGAGATGTTTTTCCGTGGTAAAAAGTAGCCTACGTCACTCTCCACTCTCTTAACTATCCCCACACACATAAACCATACCATATAATAATCATGTTGCGACGTGAAAGAGTCACAAACAAACAAACAAACACACTTTCACATTTATAATATTAGTAAGGATTATGATGATTGACTTATGTTTTTATTTAAAAAACCTGCTTACCATAGGTATCTCTGTAATAGTAATCATCTATATTAGGTAAATAAAATTAACAACATTTCAAGGTGTTTTCATATAAACAACATAATCGCGTTAATTAATTAAAGAAAATGTATATTTATTTTGGACTGATAATAGTAGATTGTATAACAAGGGAGCAAAGTAATATTTTTACGGTGAGGGCGCTTTTTTGAATCCAGAGCGAAGTGAAGGGTTCTAGGGTAGTAGAGTAGAATCCTAAACGTAGCGAGGGATTCAAAGTACGTCGCCCCAGCCAAAAATATTTGCTCCCGAGTGATACACTCTACTTTTTATCCCCCCCCCCTATGAGAAAATAAAAGGCGCCACAAATTAAGGAATTATACTTTAAAATTCACTTAAAGAACTATTTTTCAAAAGAAAACCATGAATTTCTAAGAATCCGAACATAATTCAAAAAGTGCGCGGGAAAGATAATTGCGGCACACTTATTTCAATAAAGAGGAGTAAAAACTCATTACTGCCCGCTGAAAGATTCTTAAAGGAAACATCAACTTTGGGCGCACTTAAAGGCGAACCAAGTACCTATTCCTTTTCGAATAGGTGGGATGAAAAATATAATTATTGTTATTAATACTGGAAGTTCAGTAATGGTAAGATTTATTTTAAAAACAGAAGCTAAGATGCCTTTTCAGCTTGGAGTCTATTTCGGGAAGGCTTGTAGATAATTCCAGCACTGCTAAATCCCGCCTTCGCCGAACACGTTAAATACTTGAATGTCAGCATTAAAAATCAGCATCTTTTGTTGCGGATGCGGATGCTGATGCTGATATTAAAGTGAATGCTGATAATCAGCGGATGCTGATGCTGATATTCGCAACATACCTGATCTAAACAACTAATAATATTATCTGCATTGAGCGTAGTATGTACGCTACGTATCAGTTCGGCACGTAAAATATTTGCAATAACGTCACAAACTCCCAACTAGCGGTCGCTTGTCTAAGACGGATTGTTTACCAAGCCAAAAGTAGACAAGTACCTACTACTAAGTAGATAAGTAATCGTATAATGAAGGTTACTTTACACATGTAGGTAGGAAGTACCAGCGGCAGCGTAAGAGCTCTTGTACATGGCACGTTTTTTTGACCGTACGGCGTGTTTGCCGTGCCGTAAAAAAAACGTGCTAGCGTGTACATGGCACGGCAAAGCTAACGGGCAAGACAACGGCCAGGTGCCGCTCACTTGGGATCTTTCATGAACTAATGTAATTAACAATATTCGTTATTTATGTTCATTTTACTAAGACAGGAATCAATTCAGTCAAAAATTAACTACTAGTTGCATCTATTTCTTTCTTATTTATGTAACTTGTCTTTCAAGCTCTTTCTATGTTTAAGTTTTAGTTGATTTCCAATTTTTTTTGGTGTGTATACTGTATACCTCTACCCCTTCTATTTGTATTTCTTTCCTAAATCTTACGTTGCCTGGAAGAAATCGCTATACAGCGATAAGGCCGCCTTTTGGGTTGTGTTGTTTGTACCCATGTATTCTGGTATACAAACAATAAAGTGTATAACAGTATAAATAAATTAAAAATAAATAGAAGTCAGTTAAAAACAGTGTAGCCAGCCGGTCACTAAACCGTGAAAATGTCCGGCGTCGTCGACACACTCACGAAGACTGCCATACAACACTGATGAAAATCACGCCGTGCGTAGACGCGGCACGCCGAGGGGGACGCACGGTGCATACGGCGGCGGCGCCGTGCCGTAATGCAGCCGCGACCGTCTACAAGCTCTCATAGTAATCCATACAACACTGACCATCCATACAACCTCTTCGGCCTTCGGCTCTTGTAGACACACGTTTTTTTGGCGTAAAAATCTACGGTAAATTCGCCGTGTGTAGGCGCGGTTGTCAGTGTTGTATGGATTACTATGAGAGCTTGTAGACGGTCGCGGCTGCATTACGGCACGGCGCCGCCGCCGTATGCACCGTGCGTCCCCCTCGGCGTGCCGCGTCTACGCACGGCGTGATTTTCATCAGTGTTGTATGGCAGTCTTCGTGAGTGTGTCGACGACGCCGGACATTTTCACGGTTTAGTGACCGGCTGGCTACACTGTTTTTAACTGACTTCTATCTAGTTAATAAAAATGATCCCAAGTGAGCGGCACCTGGCCGTTGTCTTGCCCGTTAGCTTTGCCGTGCCATGTACACGCTAGCACGTTTTTTTTACGGCACGGCAAACACGCCGTACGGTGAAAAAAACGTGCCATGTACAAGAGCTCTAACACTAACTTAAGATTGTCCATTTCAACATGCAGGGGATGCACCACGTCGTAAGCCATACATCCGTGCACCATGGTCCATGGTTCATGCGTGCACCAATTGTGATTTTGATGTTTGGAGGGAATTAATATTTAAAATGTTATGTCGACTACCTCAATTTTTCCCACTCGTAGTACACAAGAAACAGTATAGGTTATGGGTCAGTATAAGTATATGTTCGTTGTAATTTTTTATTAAATACATATTTTTATACTAATCTTATCAGCCGGTATGTAGGTATAAGTAAGCGACCAAACTACAATCCTTCTCCTCTAATGAGTGTCAACTAGGAAGGTACTTATCTTCCTACCTACTGAACACTGGGAGCCCTAGTAGGTACCTACATGTTAAATAATCATTCACCTGTAAACTGTAAATAATTAAGAATGTATTATGTACACTGAGACACTGACTCACCAACAGTAACCACCAGCTGCTAACTACTTGCAACCGTGGCGCATGGCGGCGCGAACCTCCTGCCGGCCGGCCGTGGGCCGTGGCGGCGGAATGCCAAGTTTTTATTTTCAATTAGATGCGGATCTGTGACATCACTGTGATTATTTAGAAATAAGTTGTTTTGTACGTAGTACCTCGTAGTAATAAGTATGTGTACCTAGTCAAGGATAACAAGATTTTTTAGACTGAAGGGCTGACGTAAAAGCAAACGAGCCACCTGATGGTAAGTCGTCATCGTCGCTTATCGACACGAGCAGCACCAGAGTTATCACCCATGTCAGAGGAGGCCACACTGGCCTCCAAAAAGCTTGGCGTCCTGAACCGGGCGAAGCAGTACTTCACTGCGAGGGACCTTCTGATGCTTTATAAAGCTCAAGTCAGGCCTCACATGGAGTACTGTTCTCACCTGTGGGCAGGGGGCCACAATACCAACTTAACCCATTTGACGCCATACAAAAGCGCGCAGTCCGATAATGATAATGATAATGATAATTTATTTGCATAAATGCGGTTACAAAGTGGTCTTAATTAAAATAGTGTCGCTCACATTTGCCGTCTATAGAGGGTGTGCATCTGGATTGAGGGCCCATTTTTTTTTCTTGGCGTAGCGAATTGAAATTGATAAGGGAATTACTTAAAATTAGTTAAAACTTAAAGCAAACACTCATAAATTTCTTAAACGTAAATTAAAGATGTTATGGGCAAATGTTTTGGGCCCTCAGTTCAGATGCCTACAGAAAGTGGCATGGTGTAAATCTCAGAAAGTACTACCTCTGTGTCAATAATTTTTATTCCTGAATTTAGTTAAGAATTTCTTAAAACGATTTATGTAATTCTCAACTGACTAGAGAACAACATTACAGATCTATCACACGTTTTACTTGGGCCCTCAATCCAGACGTTTATGAACTGAGGGCCCAGGCGAAACATAGGTTTAAAAGAAGAAATACACAAATTTTCCTTGAACACCGCCTAGATAACATCCCTATGAATTAGTAAAAAAAACAAATAGTGAAAAAAAAGTAACGGCTGAATCGTAAAACGGATTTGAATTTTCGGAAAACGTCTGATCTGAGGGCCCAATATTTTTGGCTTTATCGACTAGGTGCAACCTCTTACTTTGAAATAAATGAGCTGAAAAGTTGTAAGAAATTCTTAACTAAAATTCTACATACGGGTTTTTCTTCAAAATGCCATATTTTATGAGAAAATTAACTTTACATTTTTAATAGGAAGAAATTTTGTAGGGTAACCATGATTCCAGAATAGGAAAATAACTAACTCAGTTTTGTAAAAATTGAATTACACTTCTGTGCTGTTATTTCTTAACCTTTACATTTACAGTGGGGTCCCCTGATAAGGACACCAGGATCTGATGATGGCATCTCAGAGAAATCGAGGGGAACTTTCGAAAATTGTATGGATAACTAGTGTGTTTGTTCAAATTCAAATTCAAATATTTATTTCTTCGAAGTAGGTTTTTACAAACACTTATCGAACGTCAAGTTACGCCATCGCTTCAACAAATCCCTACGGCGAGTGGTCTTGGAAGAAGAAGCGGCAAGAAACTCCCAAGGAGTCTTTTTTTTCTCTTTCTCCACTCACAGTTACAGTTGCACTTACTTCTAATTACGGCTAAAATACGAAACTCATGTCCAAGCTGATTTATCATTAAAATATTCATCAAGTTTGTAATAACCTTTCGTCATAAGAATGCTTTTGACATGAGTTTTAAGTTTACAGTACGGCATTTCTGTTAATTGTATCGGAACTTTATTATAAATTTTAATGCAGTTACCCATGAAAGAGCCACCAGTTTTGCTAAGTCTGAATTTTGGTACAATCAGTTTAGCCTTATTTCTAGTATTTATATTATGAACATCACTTTTTTTAAGAAAACAGTCATGATATTTTTTTACATACATAATATTATCCAAAATATATTGTGATATCACTGTTAATATATTTATTTCTTTAAACAAATGCCTAAGCGAATCCCTTGGCCTGAGGCTGTAGATGGCACGTACTGCTCTTTTCTGTAATATAAATATTGATTCTATATCTGCAGCTGAGCCCCACAACAGCAGACCATAGGACATTATACTATGGAAGTAGCTAAAGTAGACTAATCTTGCTGTTTCCACGTCAGTCAAAAGCCTTACTTTTTTGACAGCGTAGGCAGCAGAACTAAGTCTCCCCGACAAGGCTTTGATATGAGGACTCCATTGCAAATGAGTATCAATAGTAAGGCCTAAAAATGTTGTTGAATCTACTGTTTCTAATACCTCCTTATTCAGCACAATGTGTGTAGGAACCTGTTTAACGTTTGGTAACGTAAATTTAAGACATTTGGTTTTCTTCGCGTTTAACAATAAATTATTGTGTGTGAACCAGTTTAGTACTTGTGAAACAGCATTATTTACATCGTCAAAGCATTGTTTTCTCCTATCTACTTTAAAAAGTAAAGAGGTGTCGTCAGCAAATAACACAGTTTCACACAGGTTCCTAGTGAAGTAGGGAAGATCATTGATATAGATTAGAAAAAGTAGAGGTCCTAATATCGATCCTTGGGGCACACCCATAGTCATGTGTGTTCCGGGGGACTCTACTCCATTAATAACTACTTTTTGTATGCGTTCCGATAAGTATGATTTTATAAGGCCAACTGATTGTGTTGAGACACCATAATGACTAAGTTTATTTAATAATATATTATGATCGACGCAATCAAACGCCTTTGAAAGGTCGCAGAATATACCAATAGCATCCTGCTTATGCTCCCAAGCATCAAAGATGTGTTTAAGAAGAGCGATGCCTGCATCAGTAGTACTTTTCCCTCTCGAAAAACCGAACTGATTACAATGAAACAATTTATATAAGGAAAAATAAGATAGTAGCTGATTATATATAATCTTTTCAAAAATTTTACTAAGGGCTGGTAAGATAGATATGGGCCTAAAATTTGTAGGATCGTTTTTATCGCCAGCCTTGAATAAAGGTATTATTTTCCCATGTTTCATAAGATTTGGAAAGCTACCATCATCAACACATTTATTAAAAATAAAACTTAAATGGGGCGCAATAACATGGATAATGGATTTAATTACTACGGTAGAAAGGCCCCACAGATCACTTGACTTCTTAATATTTAACGACTGAAAACTTTTAATAATAGTGTCGCAAGTGACGTGTTCAAAACTAAACGATTTGGTGCATTTATCAACACAAGTCTCTAAGATAGACATAGCAAGCAGAGGACAGGTATTTAAGTTTTTTGTTATCATATGCGGTACTTTCGAGAAGAAATCTTCAAAAACGTCGGCAACTCTGCTATCGGAAGTAATATTCTCGTTATTGACCTTCAGAATAAAATTGTGGTCATTAGATCTTATTTTACCCGTTTCTTTATTAATGACGTTCCAAGTAGTTTTGATTTTGTTTGCAGAATTCTTTATTTTGTTAGAGATGTAAATTGACTTAGCTTTAGCGCAAACTAATTTAAAAGTTTTGGAATACAATCTAACATGATTTATAAATTCTGGGTCTGTAGAAGTAGATTTTTGTTCGTACAATTCGAAAAGTTTAATTCTACTTTTATATATTCCAGTAGTTGCCCAATCGCTGAATTTAGTTTTAAAGTTATCACATTTTGAATGTATCTTTTTAAAATTAAAATTAAATTCATCCTTTATTAAACCAAACATATTAGAATATGCTTTGTCAGATGTATCATTGTAGCACAATTCTAATGATGATACTTTTCTTTCAACATTATTTTTGAAAATATTAATCCTTCTTTGTGTAATTGGCCTACTAGTTATACTCTGTTTAGTAACATCATGGTGGTACTCAACAGTGGCAAGTTGTCCGCTATGGTCTGAACTAATACAATTTATTATTTTTTTATTTATTACAGTGCAATCACAAAACAAGTTATCTAAGCAAGTAGCTGATGTAGGAGTCACTCTTGTAGGTTCTAAAAAAACATAGTCTAAGTTAAAAGATTTGAATAAATTTATGAACCGTATCGAGCAAGAGCTTGTAACTAAAATATCAACATTAAAATCTCCACACACCACTACTTTTTTATTTTTTTTACACAATATCTTTAATACATCTTCCATAGCAGATTCAAACAATGGGTAACTGCCTACAGGTGGTCTATACACACATACAATAACCACCTTCTTAAGTTCTATACATGAAAGCTCTATGATATGTTCAATAGATAGGGAAACTATGTCTTTACGTTCCTTAAAAATCAAATTATTATGAACCATAATAAGTGACCCTCCTCTTAGCATGTTAGATCTACAAAATGAACTGCCTATACTGTAGTTATCTATGGATATAATTAATTCATGTATTTTTAGCCAGTGCTCTGTTACACAAGAAATGTCTATATTCATTTCATTCAAAAATAAATCTAATTCTAACTCTTTGCTAGAAAAGCCTTGTACATTTTGATGCATTATTATTAAATTAGTATGCTTTTCTTTTGTCAATATACTGCAAGAGTGATTCTCTGTTGTCTTAGAATTTAATTTAAATTATTTGGAACATATTCCAAGGACTCATGCTGCATGTCAATACATGACTGCCCAATAGAGGCAGTGTTACAAGCCAAATTCTTGGCTAAATTGTCAATAAAATATGATAGCAATAATGCTATTTGTCTCTTATAGTAATTTGGCAGATAATATTTATCTTCAGTCAAGTAAAATGAGGAAATTAATTTATTAATGTCAATTATATGCAGATATTGTTCACTATATAAAGACATAGTGTCCAGGGCTAGATTTAAGGAGTATCTTATATTATTTTCCTTCTGTGGCAAACTCTTACTATAAGGTAAAGTAAACATTACAACACTTTTTAAATTCAATGACTGTAACTTATTATAATAATATGTTAACATTTTCTTGTTTATTTTACCCCTATTTCCAACAAAAATAATTAAATTTGTATTATTATCCACTTTACTATTGATGATTCTCTCAAATATATCAGGTAAAGACAGCCCTGGGAAGCAATGGTTAACACAGCTGAGCCCCGTGTAGGTATGTAATAATTGGCCAAAATTCCAGGGCCGGATCTAGGGGGGGGCAAGCCGGGGCCCATGCCCCGGGCGGCAAATTCAGGGGGCGGCCAAATTCACACTTCATGGACCAATGGACAACTCTTCATTTATTTAACTTTGACCACGGAATAAATAATAGTACAAGCACAGGAATTTCACGGAGACGTGCTGCACGAACATTTTATTATTCGCGACGCGCGTAGGCATAGTTCATAACTTTTAGCAAAATAGAACCGACTTTAACACCGAAAAGTAAAAATCGGTTCAGTTAAACGCGGTTAATATTCCTAAATCCTTCTCCTTAGTCTGATAAACACGATACTGAAAACCGTATCAAAATCGGTTCAGCCAAACAATATGCCTAAATCCATCCACCCATCCATCCATCAGCGTTTTTGCGTCCACTGCTGGACATAGCCCTCCCCTAATTTGCGTCACTCTAACCGGTCCTGCGCCTTCTGAAGCCAGCGGATGCCCGCTGTCCTCTTCAGGTCGTCAGACCTGGTCGGGGGGCGTCCTACGCTCCTTTTTCCGAGACAGGGCCTCCACTCGAGGGCCTTTCTTCCCCAACGGTTATCGGTCCTTCCAGCTATATGGCCGGCCGATTGCCACTTCAGCCGGCTAATTATTTGAGCTATGTTGGTTACCCTCGTTCGTCTACGGATCTCCCCATTTCTGATTCGATCACGTAGAGAAATACCAAGCATAGCTTGAGAGCCATATGGTGAGCCATAGCCCGCTGCGCGACTTTGAGCTTGTGGATTAGACCAATCGTAAAGCACCACGTCTCGGAGCTGTATGTCATCACTGGCAACACACACTGCTCGAACATCTTCGACTTCAGGCACTGAGGTATTTTGGACGACAAGATGTGACGTAATTTCCCGAACGCAGCCCATCCGAGTTGCATTCTACGAGTGACTTCTTTCTCGAAGTTTGACTTACCCATTTGGATCACTTGTCCCAGGTAAATATATTCGTCTACAACTTCGAGTGCAGCGCCATCAACAACGACCGGTACGGGCGTGACATGGGCATTCGACATGATTTTCGTCTGGTCCATGTTCATCTTAAGACCCACCCGTTGTAA
This sequence comes from Hesperia comma, assembly GCA_905404135.1. NCBI lineage: Eukaryota > Metazoa > Arthropoda > Insecta > Lepidoptera > Hesperiidae > Hesperia > Hesperia comma. The sequence continues at coordinate 57,047 of FR990026.1, read as the reverse complement.
GGCGCTGTTCAAGTCCCCGAGCATTGTACTAAGTTCTTCCATGAATCTCGCCAAAATTACTATATCGTCGGCATACCGCAGGTATGTGATGTATTCGCCATTGATATTAATGCCACGTCGTTTCCACTCCATCAGCTTGAACATGTCTTCCAGCGCAGTGGTGAACAGTTTTGGGGATAATTATAATGTCCCCTTGTCTGACACCTCTCTGCAGCTGAATGGGGTTCGTTGCTGTGTCGTGTACTCTGACGGATATAGTGGCTGATGTGTATAAATACTTCAACACCTCGATATACCGGTAGTCGATTCGGCACCACTGGAGAGAATTTAGTACCGCCCAGGTCTCGATAGAATCGAAGGCTTTCTCATAGTCCACAAAGGCAACACATAGCGGCTGATTATAATCCTCGGTCTTCTGTATCATTAGGTATTTTTGTTTACAGGTTGTAATTATGAGTGTGCCAAGAAAAAATCTATAAGGAGTGGAAAAAGGCTAAATATAAGGAGTTGCAGGGAAAACAATGTGCAGATAATATGAAAAATTGGCTTCGCAGAGGGGTAACCCGTCAGTATCTGCTGCAACTTCCGAAGTTGATATTGAGTTAGAGGATGTTTCTGGCACTTTACTCGATCAAATGGATCAAGATTTTACAGTGCCAACTTCACCATCTTTATCGATGTGCGAAGAGCAACCTGAGCCAGGCCAGTGATTTCGCGCTGCGCCGCGCGCCGCCGCGAGACGCATCTCAATGGCGCGAGGTGCATCGTAAAATCGTTGGCAACACGACGCCTCGCTGCGCAGCGAGACGTCGCGCGCGCGACGCAGCGAGAAGACGTGCGGCGCAGCGGAATGTGTCTTCATTCGCCACGTGCTCTTTCTCTTCTACAGGAAGTCAGATTATACCAAGATCCCAGTCTATCATTATATTTTCATTTTTTCACTCGCACACTCGACCGAACCGCATCAATTCACCACGAAGTCTGGACGGAAGGCGGCGGGCCTCGGCTGCGCCTCGCGGCGTTGCGCGGCGTTGGGAGGCGCAGCGCGGCTCTTGCACGCCGCGCGTACCGACGATGCACGGCTGCGTAGCGATGCACCACGCTACGCCGCGAGGCGTCACGAGACGCAGCGCTGCATGAAGCAACGTATTCTGAATTCTCACAATGAAATGTGTATCTTTTCGTGTAGAAAATAAAGTTCTTTTTTGAGCCGCTCTTTGAAAAACTGCGCGCAGCGTCGCGTCGCGTCTCGTCTCGGTGTGAGTTGACCCTATGTGGTACAAAATTGGCTAATTGCGAAAGGGTTAAAAGATCTTGGCTTTTATTTTCTAAGACAAAAAATGCAATTTTTTGTGCGTGATCCAAGATTTATCAGAAACTATGAACAATGATGGATGCATTGTTTCCGGAAGGCCTAAGTAGGCTTTGTCCAAATTTCAAGCAATTTGTGGACATCTGATAGCTGGAATTATAATATGGATGATAAAGATGAAAATAAACATAAGTACTTAGGCGGGGCGGCATTTTTCAGTTTTTGCCCCGCCTAAAAAAAAATGAAGATCCGGGGCTGCAGTGAAAATTCTTTCCAATTTCATCACTAAACATTACATATTTTGTACAATTATTAATATAGGAATTATTGACATGTGTTACTTTTATAGTTTGAGTAGAATTTGAGATTACTGGATCACATACCGGTTTCAATTTTATTGGTTCCGAGGCACCCAGGCCCGATGCCAGGGAATGTCTTTTAGTAGTAGTCTCATTGTTTTCAGAGACATTAGACAAACATTGAAGGGCCAGTATGTACTCCCTTATCTCTTTTTTTGAGGCTTCATAGTTTTTAGTCATAGACTCTAATGATGTCTGTAAGTGAATCAATTTAGCATTAAGTGTATCAATGTTATTTTCATAGATCAATCTATTTTCCTCAATAATTGATGAACATGTCTCGAGTTTTTCTAATAACTGCATTCTCTCCTTTACGCATTGTGTATATTTCATGAATTTTTTATTTTGATGTACAAGTTTCTTGGTTCTATTAATGTATTTATTAATTTTTACATATTTTCTTAACTTGTTCCTGCCACACACAACTGTGCTCATTGCAACTGTATTGCTAGAAGAGTCTTCTGTTGTCAAGTCAATTGCTGCAACTGGCACACTGCATGAGGCAGAAACTAAGCTGGGTGCACTCAGTACCAATTCCTCGAACAAACTTTGGTTCTGTGAAGCTGTAACTTGGGATTTGTCATTCTCTAGTTGGTAAATATGATTATTAGCTTCATGTAGCTGTTTTTCCTGTACAGCAATGAGCCTGAGGGCCTGTTCATACTCATCCCTGCACTGGTCGAACCCATCAAGTATTGACTGAAGTCTGTCCCGTTCATCCGATGTAACTAGTAACTGAGTGTGCATGTCTGATAGTTCTTTCTTTAATGAATTATTCCTATCTAACACATCCAACAATTCCTTTTCGTTGTCCTCTCTTTCCCTATGTAGTTGTTTAATAAGCTCCTTGGAGGCCTTTAACTCCTGCAAAGCCAGTTGGAGTTGGGACTCCTCCTGGCGAGCGAAGGCCTTGCGGGTCATCATTTTAAGCGATATGTAAATAAATATAACCGAAAAATAACGTAATCTAGCCAAGAGGCTTTTTAACCAACTGTAGTAGGCCTGTCAGAAGGACAGCCTACGTAACACTTCGCCTTATTAATAAACAATAAAGCTTGTGGATTCCTACTCTAAATTACTACTTAAACCAATAAAATCGCTTTTATCACTAAGATAAATGCAAGAAACTTACTTGAAACGAGATACAACGAATCACAATTCAAATTACGCACTGTCACTTTGTAGTACCGGCTTTGGTTATGTTAGTACCGGGTATAAAATACGCAATTAAAGTCCTTTTTTTGCAATTACATTCACAATTTACACTATTATAATGAAATTTGTTTAGTTATTTGTTGGAAAGAGGCCGAAATATACTTTATTATTGAATAAATAAAATAAAATTTAAAGGAGCTATGACAGTCAGCTGTTAACGCTAGTGTTGCCACAGAAGAAAAAAATGTTCATGTTATCATAAGTAAATTAAAGCGCTACCATCTCATGAAAATCTGGAGTCGATCTGATGAAGCTGAAAGACAGTCGAGGGAACTCCTCAACAATTTACTGCAGTTATCTAGTGTTTGGGCTTGATTAATTTGTAGTGACGAGAACTTTACACTTACATGTTGAATTGAGCGCCATCTGGCGAGTAGTTTTTGAGTTATCTCTACTTATCAAGATTGAAGTCGGTTATTTTTTTTGTAAAAAGCAATTATCAATATCAGCATTAGGAATTCAGAATAAAACAGCTTGGACATGAGTTTCGTATTTTAGCCGTAATTAGTAGTAAGTGCAACTGTAACTGTGAGTAGAGAAAGAGAAAAAAATGACTCCTTGGGAGTTTCTTGCCGCTTCTTCTTCCAAAACCACTCACCGTAGGGATTTGTTGAAGTGATGGCGTAAAAACCTACTTCGAAGAAATAAATAATTTGAATTTGAATCTGAGAAGAGACCCGTGCTCAATAGTGGGCCATGGTGGACTGAGATGATGATGATGATTTAACGTGAATGATTTAATGCAATTATTATATTAAATAGTTAATTAATACGAATAATCACAAAATTAAGAACCAATAAAAATATTTAAAGTGTATCAACTCTTCTCGAAAATTGTTATGTAATGACGGCACAGCCATCTTGATGATTATTGGGGTAAAAGGAGTCGTCGAACTGAGCTATCTTTTTATTTTTATTATTTCGAATACGTCGTAATACTACATGGGTTGAATTGAGCGTCACTGTTGAAGTCGGTATTTTTTTTAAAGTTACTGTTAAATGAGAACACATAGTTGCTGATCAATTTTATGTTTAGGTATCTAATTGTAAGAAGTAGTTTTAGTTCAAATAAATACTTACTTTTTTTCTTCTTAATGATGCGTTTTACTAAAACCCTTATTTAAATATCTTCCTTTATAACGTCTTTGACGAAATTAAATGAATATTGGTTATTAATGACTGTTTACATACAATCAAATGTTATGATTATTTATACACGCGATAGCGTGTAGCGATACCTGTGTCCCTTGTAACTGTCCAATAACAGCTAGTTACGAGTTCTGTCGTATGGAATTCCTAATGCTGATATTGAAAATGTAAAGGTTAAGAAATAACAGCACAGAAGTGTAATTAGATTTTTACAAAACTGAGTTAGTTATTTTCCTATTCTGGAATCATGGTTACCCTACAAAATTTCTTCCTATTAAAAATGTAAAGTTAATTTTCTCATAAAAATATGGCATTTTGAAGAAAAACCCGTATGTAAAATTTTAGTTAAGAATTTCTTACAACTTTTCAGCTCATTTATTTCAAAGTAAGAGGTTGCACCTAGTCGATAAAGCCAAAAATATTGGGCCCTCAGATCAGACGTTTTCCGAAAATTCGAATCCGTTTTACGATTCAGCCGTTACTTTTTTTTCACTATTTGTTTTTTTTACTAATTCATAGGGATGTTATCTAGGCGGTGTTCAAGGAAAATTTGTGTATTTCTTCTTTTAAACCTATGTTTCGCCTGGGCCCTCAGTTCATAAACGTCTGGATTGAGGGCCCAAGTAAAACGTGTGATAGATCTGTAATGTTGTTCTCTAGTCAGTTGAGAATTACATAAATCGTTTTAAGAAATTCTTAACTAAATTCAGGAATAAAAATTATTGACACAGAGGTAGTACTTTCTGAGATTTACACCATGCCACTTTCTGTAGGCATCTGAACTGAGGGCCCAAAACATTTGCCCATAACATCTTTAATTTACGTTTAAGAAATTTATGAGTGTTTGCTTTAAGTTTTAACTAATTTTAAGTAATTCCCTTATCAATTTCAATTCGCTACGCCAAGAAAAAAAAAATGGGCCCTCAATCCAGATGCACACCTATAGAGGCATGCAAATTGTTTACAATATTAATTGCTATCTTAATAAATTAACAATTGAACAAAATTGAATTATATTAGGTACACAATAGGATTAGTATTAAATTAATTTAAATTAAATTAGGCATGTCACAAAGTAAAATATTAATAATTACAATTATGTATTTATGTCACAATTTAAGATACTTACTTATATTGAAATAGGATATTGTTATATTGGATTCAGTCAGCGTACAAATCACGAATGAAGTCAATGCTATTCTAATTTATTCGATTATTATTTGATTACTATATTAATACATTATTATTCCTTTAAAACATCCTACAATTAAAATTTATTGATATTTTTTTCATTCATAAATTCACTAAGAGTGTAGTAACATTTTTTGAGCAGCCATTTATGTGTTTGTTTTTTAAATTTAGTTAGAGTCAGTTGTTTCAAATGGTCTGGTAATTTATTATAGATTTTTATGCACATGTGATATGCATTTCTGGAGCGTATTTCCGTTCTTGCCGGTGGAAGCCATAATTTATTAGAATGTCTGCTCAAAAAGTTATAGTGATCACCTTTTTTCTCAAATAGGTAATTATTTTTGTGCGTAAACACCACCACCTCATAAATATACATACATACTAGAGTCAAAATATTCAATTTCTTAAAAAGAGGCCTGCAACTTGTGTCCGGAGCAGCATCACACATAGCGCGGATGCAACGTTTTTGTGCAATAAATGCTTTTTTTAAGTTAACTGAGTTTCCCCACAAAACAATCCCATATCTTAAGTTAGACCCCACGTAGCCATGATAGGCCTTCAACGCAGTTGCAAGGTTACTAATTTTTGGTAAGTTCCATAATGGGTAAGCAAAACGATTGATTTTGGAGCATATTTTATCAATATGGTCCTTCCAAGAGCAGTGATCATCTATTTGTATTCCTAAGAATGAGATTGTATTTGTTTCAGCGATAGACTGATCGTTGTACTTTACATCAAGGTTAGTAGTTTTTGAGTTTTTTGTTTTAAATTGCATATATTTTGTTTTGCTTATATTTATTTCAAGATTGTTATCTTTAAGCCAGTGAATTAATTTATGAATAGTATTATTTATTTCCAAATTGTAATTATTTTTATTAATGTCCGGAATTATAACGGCAATGTCATCGGCAAATAATGAGCATTGGTTATCTGTCACTTTTGTTATATCATTTATGTATATTACAAAGAGGAGAGGCCCCAAAATACTTCCCTGGGGGACGCCAACCTTATTATATTTCATGTCCGACTTGATTCTTACTTCCTCATGGTTCATAGAGTCTATTTGATTTATTTCCACATATTGCTGTCTGTCGTTTAAGTAGCTTTTAAGCCAGTCTAGTGCACAGCCTCGTATACCATATTTTTCACATTTCCATAAAAGTAGTCTATGCGAAACAAAATCGAATGCTTTACTGAGATCAAAGAATATACAGGTTGTTTTTATTTTTTATCGATATTTTCTAATATCGAGTTGTCAACAACCCACGAATCACTAACAGGTTAGAACACCTGAGTCTTAGGAGAGACATTGGATGTCTCTGCGTGTTCTAGCGACTTTACAACGGCGAGTGCTCCGAGGAATTATTCGATTTGGTGCCAACTTCCCCCTTTCATCATCGCACCACTCACCGAAGATTGATGGATTTTTGGCAATGCGAAAACTCTATTCTGGAAATGAGAAGCATGCGTCTTTAGACAAAATATAATCAAGTAATTTTTAGTTTGGGGAAGTAGCAATATAAGTGTAGCCGTCGGCCGGTGGTGGCGTGTGCTTGCGGCCGGGTTAAACAATCATAAAGATACGATGCGTCAGTCAGCATCCCAGCTACCCGCAGCTTCCAGCGACCGCGCTTTCCCAGGTATCTGTGCTTTACTTTTCATTTTCAATAATACATTTAAAAATTTAACATATTTAATATAAAGTACCTTACATTATAACAGCTAGAGTACACTCGGTTTACATCAAGGATTCAAGTCGATAAGATAACCGCGGTCAAGTCGATAATTACGGTTCAAACGGAGTTAACTCTACCGAAGAAACTATCCCAATGAACATTTTTTAGGAAATAATGGTATAGCGGACGACCCGCCGCGCCGCGCCGCCCCCGGCCGCGCCCGCCGCGCCGCTACACTATTCGTTCCCTGTAAAAGTCACACGGTGAACAATATGTGTTGTTTTACAGGTTAGTGACGGAAACAAAGTTGTTATTTTTGCAGAAATGTTTTTCCATGATGTAACAAGTAAAATAACGCACCGTGGTCGTCGCGCGTGAAGTCGAGCACGAGCTTGCCGCGCGCGCGGCCGGCCGCGGCCCGCGCGTACGCCGCGCCCGCCGCGCGCCAGCCGTACTCGCGCTCCACGCGCACCGAGAACTGCGCACACAAACACCCGCTCCTTCTTAAAATAATTGCTTTTTACAAAAAAAATAACCGACCGGTGTCCTTATCAGGGGACCCCACTGCGCATATCTACTTTACAACAAAAAAAGAATTATCAAAATCGGCCCATAAACGACGAAATAATCGCTGAACGTACATAAAAAAAGCATATATACGGTCGAATTGAGAACCTCCTTCTTTTTTGAAGTCGGTTAAAAATTAGACGCCCCGCTTCCTCCGGCGGGGGCGGGGTATGAAACAGCAGCGACCACGGGCAGCGACAGAGACGGGCGCGCCGTGGGAGCGGTCGCATCGAGCACTTCCCGTAATCCGAACAACTCACGCCGGAATTTTCGCGCGTTAGATTTTATTTTACGATAACTCCTAAGGTGAATATTCATTTAAAATACAATAAAATTACACGGAGTAAAGGACTAACGTATTGAGTTCTATGTATGAGGATTAAAGAAAGAAAGAAGGCTAAATAGCTTTTCACTATTTTTTCACAAACTATAACAGATATAATACCTAAGTAGTAAGTAAAAAATAGACAAAGTACCGCTGTAAATTATTGCAGATCTAGATAAAAGAAATATTCACCTAATCATACGACGGTGACGGCCTGACTTTTGATCACTTTTCAACAATCGTTATATTTCAACCAATTTACAAAAAAGTTAATACAAAATTAATCTTAACAAAAACCGTATTAAAATCTCTTCAGTAGATTTTGAATTTACCTTGAACAGACAGACAGACGCGGCGGGGGTGTGTGATGTGCGGCGAAGTGCCCGATACCGACGACTTGAGAGTTTAGAGTCATAGTCGCGTAAATGCGGTCTCGAGGTAGAAATAAGACCTCGAGGTGGATCACGCGACGGACTAAATGGGAACGAGCGGGACGTACCTTCCCGCGCTCGGCGAGGCGGCGCAGCATCTCGATGTCGTCCCGCGACGGCATGCAGTAGGCCCAGCGCACGCGCGGCGCGCAGGCGGGCGGCGCGGGGCCGGCGGCGGGCGCGGCGGGCGCGGGGGGCGGGGGCAGCGCGGCGCACTGCGCGGCCAGCGCGGCGGCGGCGGCGCCCGCGCCCAGCGCCAGCCCGCGCGCGTCCGTCTCGCGCAGCAGCGGCGACGTGAGCGTGGCGAAGCGGCCGAAGCGCCAGCGCCGCGCGCCCGCCTCGCCGCCGCCCAGCCCCGCGCAGTCCACGATGGCGTCGTACCTGTCGCCCCCGACCTAATGTTATCGTTAGCTCGGCCCTATCGAGTTTCGCCCGGCGATGCCGTCTCGATAGTCCTATCGTGTACACTTGGAATGAGTAGTTTATCCAGTCGCCTTTCGCTCGGACATGAAGTATTTCTTAGATCGGCGGGTGTTGCCAGCGGTAACTTCGCCTAACTCCCTAAGAAATCCCGTTCATTGTTGGAGTAAGATACAAAAAATCTCCTAACTAAACACAATACCGAGATCATCATGACCCACTATTGGGCAAGGGTCGCATCTTAAAAACGCTTATAACGACGAAAAGTCAGTAGTGCGCGCCTTCGGAATCGAACCTAGACCCCCCGAACAGGAGGCCTAATTCTTAACCACCAGGCTATCATTAATACCATAATATCTGTAATTTCTTCAATCTGACTTACACAATCGCGACAAGGCCGCGTCTATAATTGTTCTATTGTTTTCTTGACATGTTTATGGCCTTGTTATTTATTGCTTCCGGTTTAGCGAAGTAACTACCTACACCAGGGTTGTCACAATATTGTAGCAGTTTTTCGTGGCCTTAAGACAGGGATAAAACAACGATTTCTAAAAATGAAACCTAGCTAGATCGATTTACCGCCCCCAAAACTCCCTGTTCACTAAATCTCATGAAAATCTTTTGAGCCGATTTTGAGGTTCAGATTATACATTATGTAATACACAAGAATTGGTCGATACATACGTTAACATTAAAAATTCCGAATACTCTTATTTCCAGTGTGGGTGACGTTGTGAACGTGAACTGTCTGGAATTAAGAGTTCATAATGAGGCCCCAGTTGACAATAGAATGCATTGTATACAATTAGTGTGGGGTTGACTCACGGGCCGTGGTCGAGGAGCGCGGCGTCGTAGTCTGTGGCGGCGCGGTCGAGCGCGGCCGCCGCGCCCGCCGCGCGCGCCGCGCCCGCCAGCTCCGCGCTGCACCCCACCACCACCTGCCGCCCACACCCGCGTTCAACCGACAACATTATAGCAGGAGATTCTCAATTTGAAAAAAGTATTTTGAAAATACTTTTTTTATTTAATCATAATAATATTATAAATCCGACAGTCCATCCGATTGCTTATCTGTGACTTTTTAACGGCTAAACGACCAGCCAGATTTGGGTGAAATTCGAAACGAAAATAGTCGAACACCCAAGTCACACATGTACATTTTCAGAATGCTACTAAATATAGTCGTATGAGAATATCAGCGAACAATATAAAGTGTTCCCTCATCGTAAATAAGCGATGTGACCTGTGCTCCTTGGTGCACGAGCAGCTGCAGCGCGGCGTGGCCCGCGCCGCCCAGCCCCAGCAGTAGCACGCGCGGCGCGCGCCCCCCCGGCCCCCCCGCCGGCCCCGCGCCCGGCCGCAGCCCCGCCGCGCGCAGCACCGCGCACGCCGACAGCGCCGCGTACAGCGCGCCGCCCGCCGCCGCGCCCGACAGCGCCCGCGGCGCCGCGCCCACCTGCAATCGATACGCTCGCCCAGTCCGAACGTCGAACCGATCTCCTGACCTCGTTCGAGAATCCTATGTAGGAGCGGGCTCGGAAGGAACGAAATAACTCGATGAGTCAGTTTAGTATCTCACCCAGCGGTCCTTGACGAGAACGTACTGAGCGTGCGAGCCGGAGCGGTGCGCGGGCACCACGCCCCACACGCGCTCGCCCACGCTCACGGAGGCGCTCGCCCCCGCCGCCGCCACCTCGCCCGCGAAGTCGCGCCCGACGACCAGCGGGAACTCCACGTCTTGGCCTTCCAGAGCTCGGAGCGCGTTCAGCACGCGCGAGCCGTATCCTCCTGCGGAAATGACCATATACAAACATGATATTACGGTGAAAATCACTCGACCCTAACTGCAAATCCCTCGACACTCGACAGCGGGACGGCCAGCCGCGGCACGTCCAGGGATGGCGACTCCATGCAGAAGGTGCAGCGACGATTTCCGACCTCATTACATGTTACATGTCGGTATTAGCTCGTAAGCAATAACAAGTTCGTACCTATCATGGCGATATCGAGGGGGTTGATGGAGGCGTGGTGCACCCGCACGAGCACGTCGTCGGGCGCGCGCAGTGGCGGCACGCGCGCGGTCTCCAGGCGCAGCTCGGCGGGCGCGCCGTACGCGTGCGCGCGCCACGCCGCCATGCGGCCCGCCGCCGCGCCCCGCGCCGCGCGCGCCCCCAGCGCCGCAGCCGCCGCCATTGTCCGCTGGCTACGGATGGAAATACAGTATCGCCGTTGTAACTTAAAAATAACTAACAACCATTTCCCTCTCAATGTATGTAGTAGTAGTGTATGTAGGTATTCATAAACACGGTTCGCCCAGACCGTAGGAGTAGGGGACCAGATCTCATTTCAATGGGATGGCCACAATTGATCACAAATGGTCGCAGTGGCCTCACGGGAATACTTGTTTCCCATGCCCTATACACCAAATAATAATAATAAATTCATAAACATCTACAGTCTGTTTTTTTTTTCACTATGGACTAAACTGATAAACTGTGTTGCCAGTTTTTTGCGAATCATTAATAGTGATGTGCCTCCACTGTAACTTTACATAATTTACAATGTAGTATCGTTTTTCAGTAATAATAAAGAATGTGTAATAGTAATATATCTAATTATTTCTCATTGTTAGACTAGTGGATTGTCTGCAAGACTCCATCATTATTAACTGATTTTATTTCTGCACATCTACAGCTGAACTTCTTCAATGTGCAAAACAGTATTAATTCAATCATACAGCTCGACGTTGGTAATGTGTTTGTAATGTCCAGTTAGTAATTGTTAGCATGAGTCTCATTCTAATTCGGTCAGGGATGCTTTGCTATCTCTAGTGTTATCAGACATCCAGATAAAGCCGGACAGTGTTAGGCTTTTTGAGTGTGTGTCCAGCCTGTCTGGCTTTTGTTAGGCTTTTTAAATTTGAATCATACTTACTATGCAAGTCGCTTGGATGTGAATATTTTCCTATATTTATTGTTCACTGAAAACTTAATTTTGCACCCCAATCACCAGCAAGCTAATATGTATTTTAATCATTTTGACTATTACAACATTGACATTCATAATAACTGATCTGTCCCTATTTAGAGTTAGCGACCTGGCAACCTTTGCTACCCCTGAGGACCGAGATGTGTTGTCTCTAAATCAAGTGTAACAGGCTCTCCACCTTTCTATCCAGAACACAATTGCTGTTAAATTTTTAACAGTTAAAAATAATAGCAGTAGAACTGGTACTAAGGACCGGGGCGGGCTCTTGCCACCTATATTTGCAGCCAAAGCAGGCAAACCAGCAGATGGATGACCTGATGGTAAGTGATCACAGTCGCCCATGAACATTAGCAACACGTCTGGACGACGGACGTGTCTTTTCTTGTTCTGCGTGAATTAAAACAGTGAACCATAACCTAGCCAAACTTTCGTATGATCGTATTGTATCGTTACATTATGAATGTTAGGTCATGGCGAGGAGCTGCGCCTCCTGAGCTGGCCGCTATATTCTACGGTCCTCCTCCTCCCTTTAACTCCTAACAAATGATACGAATAGTCACATCATATTTTTATTATGATGTTAAAATAAACAGGCAGCGCTTACCGATAGGAATTGGAGAGGTAAGCTAATCAACTAGCAGATTCCTAAAATAATCGTTTTATTAATTGTACTTCAATTCACAATCACAGAAATTACCTTAAAATTATTTTAATAGGAAAAGTAAAATTTATTGTGAAAATAAACGTACTATGTACTATCAGATGATTACAATAACAAAATTGACATTTATTTTATTGATTTGATTACTTGACAGTTGACGCTTGATGTTGACGCGTTAACTTGATTTGACAGGTTGCTACACCACAAAATAGCCTTGCTCTGAACAATCTCGCTTAAATATCTCTATGTTTACTATACTGTCAACCCCATCGTCTGTGCTGTCAACAACCTATCCTATGTCAACAACCGACAACGCTGACACCTGTCACTAAGTCAGCCAGCTGGCCTGTGGAAATATTTTGATTTTTTAAAGATTGCAGGTTAAAGTAATAATTAATTATTTATTTATTATTACTTATTTTGTGATAAGATGTTGCAATAGGAATACTACATTATGGAACTTTTAAAGAGGGGTTATCTTTACTATAAAATAGGACTAACCCCCAAAATTCATGCAATCAGCTTTAGAAATCAATCGGCTAAGGTATGTCTGTTTATTTTACAGTAATAAGTAAGTTTAAATATTATGCATGTGTTTATTTCAAATTCAAAAGAAGGTACCAACAATGAAAGAACATTGAAATACCTAATAACTTTTCTATTGAATAACACTGAAAGATTATTTTGAGTCGCTCTGTAATTGAAGCTTTTCATCAACAGTCAGCTGCGAGCGTGGCGCGGGCTGCTGCAAGTGAGTTAAGACAGGCTGAAAGTACCGAGCCGCATGACGAGGAGGCCGAGCAGGGGCGCTGGCCGCGGCGCGTGGTGTCGGGGCTGCAGCCCACGGGCGCGCTGCACGTCGGCAACTACTTCGCGGCCGTGCGACGCTGCGTCCGCCTGCAAGATTCTGGAGATGATCTGGTGCTTTTCATAGCCGATCTTCATGCACTTACTTCAAAACAGGTGATGATCGTTTTTTTTAAATTAAGAATTAGAAAATAACTCTCTCATATTTTTTTTTATGGAATTAAGATAGCAAACGAGCATGCAGCACCACCTTCCGCTGCCGCCCATGACAACTGTGACCGACCCAGAACTAGTCTCAATGAGTCTCGTTCTAATTCGGTCACAGATGCGTTGCTACCCCTGAGGACTGAGATGGTCGCATCTAAAAAAGTGTAACCGGTCATATATTGGTACATTACCATTTGCGTTGTTGACGGCTTGAATTTCTATAATTTGCAGCCATTACGCCATTTGGGTCTTCGTTATAGATAAAGTGTAGTTTAAAGTTATGTTCTCTTGTAAGTGATAATTCCATACCAGGCATGATAAGTTGATAAGTCGACTTGCATATATTTTTTCAAAACACATTGTACCCTTTAGTAAGACTTTTTAAAAAGTCACTTGTTTGTTATGTACAGTAAAACATACCAATCAACTTGTTAATTTTTCAACATATGAATTAAACAATCCTAATGCCTAATAAGCATTAAAAAAAATATATGCAAGTCAACTTCCACTTATTCATGCCTGGTACGGAAATATATTATGTATCTCAATGGATAATAAAATTTCTAAACCTATCTTGGTCTTTTCAGAAAATTGTGGAAAAAACATTTTCCATTAAAAAACTAAAATGTTCCTGATTCCTAGCAAACACCAAACGTAACGCCTAATTAGCTGACCACATTTAAATATATTTAAATATACTATTTGCATCGTAATTTTAAACTGATTTAGTTGGGTCTGAGCTATAGATCATGGCAGTTCACTGGTTCTGGGCGTCCCTACAAATCGTTTATGCTCAATCGAGTAGGATACGGGGCTGATCGACTCACGGAGCGTGGAGCTGGCGGCGTACCTGGTGGCGAGCGGCGTGGACCCCGCGCGCAGCGTGCTGTTCCGGCAGTCGGCCGTGCCGCGCCACGCCGAGCTGTGCTGGCTGCTGGCGTGCCTGGCCACGCACGCGCGCCTGGCGCACCTGCCGCAGTACAAGGAGAAGGCCGCCACTATGAAGGAGGTGCCCGTCGGCCTGCTGCTCTACCCGGTGCTGCAGGTATTGCTACGTCCGTCCCTCGCCTCCCCCGGGAGCGCGATTGTGAGCTATTTCGTTGAGTATTATCAAACTCATTCAGGGACTACTGAATGATGGCCAACGCCATGGCCATGTGGCCAGCGACGTCGCCAACTAGTTCGTATTGGCTGGCGACGTTGCCAGTCGTTCGCCAAGTGAGTTAGCCGTCATACATCTCCATGGCGTCCCGGTGAGTTATGGCCCTAAGACTGACGTCATAAGGTCGAAACGTCGTAGCCAGTACTGTATACGGCCGCGTTCTATTGTTCTATTTTGCTCTTGACATGTTTATGGCCCTTGTTATTTATTGCTTCCGGTTTAGCGAAGGACCTACCTACACCAGGGTTGTCACAATATAATGTATATAGGATACAAACTTGAGTCGCAGAGTAACTATTGTTGATTCATCAAGCATATAGAATTGCCACTCTCCCCCAAAACCTAACTTTTTACTTGTGCTCACAGTTTAGCTTGTCAGAAAAATTTACTAAGGACATTTTTAGATAACGCCGTCAATCTTAAATGTACCTTAATCGTATTGACGGAATACTGGCATTTGTCTGCCATGCAATTAAAATAAATTCCAGATCGAATTCAAATGGAGTTATAGGCGTGATCAGTTAAATGGATAAAATTGTTTTTACACTTAGCGTAGGCAAAGGCACAGACTTTTTATACGTGTCACGATCACCCCTGTACCAACAGTGACCAAACGGTGTTTCAGTAGTTTTGGCTGGGCGTCGTCTGAGAGGCACTCGGTAACAGAAGATTTTTACATTAATTTTCATAATGTAAGTAGTTTATAGAGAAGTAAGTGTCGGAGATGATTGCAGGCGGCGGACATCCTGGTGTACCGCGGCACGCACGTGCCGGCGGGCGCGGACCAGGCGCAGCACCTGCAGGTGGCGGCGCAGCTCGTGCGCACCTTCCGCCACCGCTACGGGCCCGCCTTCCCCACGCCGCTACCGCTCACGCCCGGTATCCTACCACTACCACTATTGCTTATCCATGCTCTTTATTTAATAATGCTTTTACTTTTGGATCATATAAAGTAAGGAAAGTGATCAGTACATCTATTATGAGTTTTTAAAACTGTACTCGCTAGCGACTATCGTTTAGAATTTGTATGAGAATCCGTACAGCGCCTCTAGCGGTTACGATGTTGAACTACAATTCTCATACAAATTCTAAACGATAGTCGCTAGCGAGTATAGTATTAAAAACTCATAATAGACGTACAGAATTGTTTAATAAAATTAATTGCTATTGCATATAAAATTTATTGACATTTCAAGTTATTTATCCCATCATATACATGTTTTTTATAATGTTGTATGTTGTCAATTTGTCATAGCACGGCGATATCCAATTACCGCATCACCACCATATTAATTGAGATACTGTTTAATGTTTAATGTCCTTTATCCCACCTATATGACAAGTTTTGTCACTCTTATCACAACAAAATAATATAAAACTGCAAGATCGGTACTTTTTAAACTTAAACTTCAAGTTCCGCCAAATAATCAAATAACTGATGGTGGATGACAGTCGCCAAAATTAAACAGTACTCGCCTTCAAGTTTTTCGATTTTACTAGTCTATTTTGTGATCGAAGCTTTAATTCTTTGAGCAGATGATGGGAGCGACAGACTTAAAAGTCTACGCGATCCAGCGAAGAAGATGTCCAAGTCTGACCCCGATCCAAAATCTAGAATACTACTGAGCGACAGCGACGACACCATCAGACTCAAGATTAAGAAAGCGGTAACGGATTTTACGCCACAGGTAACGACATCTGACCGATCGACATACAAGGAGAAAAATACTGTAACAGTCGGCCGTAATAGGATCCTTCCGCCCCCAGGTAACGTTCGACCCCGAGACGAGGCCCGGCGTGTCCAACTTGATCAGCCTGCACTGTCTGGCGGAGGACAAGCTCCCCGAGGAGGTGGTGGAGGAGGCGGACGGGCTCACCACGGCGCAGTACAAGGGCGTGGTGGCGGACGCGCTGTGCGGCGCGCTGCGGCCCGTGCGCGCGCGCGCCGCCGAGCTGCTGGCGCGCCCCGCCGCGCTGCACGACGCGCTGCGCCACGGGGCGGCGCGCGCGCGCCTCCGCGCAGACGCCGTCTACGACGACGTGACTCGCCTCGTCGGGCTCGCGCCGGCCGCGCCCGCCGCCCTCGACGCGACGGCCGTCCGCCTGAAGCTCGCCGGCTCGCGGCGCTCGTGATATCGTCGGTGGTAAAATTTGGAAGACGTTGTAATTTATTTTTCATTCTGGTAGGTGATCGTTCGAGGAAGTCGCCGAGGAGTCGGTCGTCGATCGATTCCCGGCCTTCCGCCCGTTTAGCTGGTAGAAGTAGCGAGTTTGTTACACTAGATCAGAGACGGTGGTGATGGTGCTGTTGCATAGCGAGGGAGTGATCCTGGGTCGCCCCGTGCTGCGCGGCGTGCGGCGCGGCGTGCGGCGCGGCGTGCGGAGCGGCGTGCGGCGCGGGGTGCGGCGCGTGCGGCGCGAGCGGGCCGTGCGGCGCGAGCAGGTGCGGCGGCGGGCGCTCGCGCAGCACGGCCAGCAGCTCGCGCAGCAGCTCGACGGCCTGCGACACGGCCTCCGCCTGCTTCTCGGCGGCCAGCGCGCTGCGCATGGCGGCCTCGGCCAGCAGCTCCTCGGTGGACAGGCGCGCGCCGTCCGCCGCCGAGCCCTCCGAGAACATGTCGTCCTCCAGCGCCGGCTTCGGCTCCTCGTCGGACTGGCCCTGCCCGCCCGCTGACGTATAACGGATACCTTATGTATTTACGCTTACTCATTGTTACTTGAAACGATAATTTTAAAAACTATGAAATTTGAATAATAAAAATAAGCTGCTACCTTTCAATACAGCAAGTGAAAATGTTATTAACTAAACTTTTTCAATAAATAGTATCCACATTTATATTGTTGGGAAGGCTACTACTTATTGGACTATCCCTCCTAGATGTCCTATTTCATATTAAAGTTTTGTTCGTTAATGTATTCATGTGTTAATTATAGTCTGGCCAGGCTAAGAATGCGTTCCTGACACATGTCAATTCGTCATGTCTAGTGATGTACAATAAATAACATTATGCGTTGTAACAAATAACAATTTAACAACATAAAATAAATATTTATTCAATTTATATGTTGTTATTTTTTATAGGCATTATATTTCAATATATTCAATAAATATTCGTTATGTAAATACAATTTTAATGAATCAATTAATTGAATTAAATCATAATTTCTGAATGTAATCAAGAGAAAAAAATAAAAATGTTTTATTTATTTATTTTATTTTCATTTGATTCATCTGAGTGATATTATAACACAAATTTTCCTAAGATATGTATGGGCGTACCTTTATTATAATAATATTATTAACTTTATTGAATACTTAGAACATTATATGTTATAAAATTATAACGTTTTATTTTATATTTTACCGACATTGTATTAAGACTACAAAAATATTCGATTACAATTGCCTTGTTATTATGTCACATCACTACAAAAACAAAAAGTTGATATAACATGGATATAACCTTGAACGAGCGCCATTTGACGTGGTTTTCTTTTAAAAGGTATTGTTTTTATATTTGTTATTTAAGTAATTGCAATAATTTTAGCCCAAGATTAATACATTTATTGTAAGTTGGCATAATTATTCGATTTAATGTTTGATTTTAATGTTATCACTCGTTAATAAGGCAATTAAAAGATATTAAAAAATTGTCAATTAATTGTACGCCAATTCAAAGTTACATCACCCAGTCGATCATGATCTGTCAGGGACGCATTCTTAGCCCGGCCAGACTATAAGTATATTAAAGCACTTATGAAGGTCTGGTGTCTCATGATAAAGTCCAAATACAATGCAGCAGTTACCTTGTGTTTGGGTTTGATTAATTCGTATTGATGAGAACTTAACACCTAGATGAGTTGATTTGAGCACCTTCGGCAAGTAGTTTTTGAATTATATTGGCTTGTATTTTTTTTTGTGAAAAGTTAATTATTAGATTGTAATAAAATATAATTGGCTGGATAAGTATCTACCATACCGATAAAAATGCATTTATGCTTATGCGTGAAATGAATTAGTTTAAAATATGCATAAATTTATGGTACATAGGACTAAATTAGTAACTAAAGTACATCATTAGTTTTCATACATACCTGGTTCTGGCTTGGTGCCAAGAATGTTCTGCAGGCGCTCCTCCGCACTGGACAGGTCACCCAAAGCGCCTCCTGCTGCAGACTTCCTGCGAGTCTTATATTTTATGTCTGCCCAGTACTGCAAGCAGATGAAAGGCTTATAAGTTTTTTCTATCAATGCCACACCTATTTCATTGCTATACAAACATGGATAATCAACATGGAGATCAGATATACATTACAGTCTAAACCTATGATTGCCAACAAAGAGTGAAGGAGAAAATCTATAGCAAGAATAGTTGCTGTCTGCTGTGTTGTCCTCTCTTTCATTAACTGTCTGCTAAAAAAAAGATCTCAACCCCAATTAGTCATCATAAACACACACTACAGGGCAACAAGCCATGATAAGGAACCCTTTTAAGTACAATTGGGTAAGCTGCACGGTCCAAAACCAGAGTTTTGTCATTTCCAATGAGAATCTGCTAGTGCTTACATTGTGTATTGCCAACTATATAAATCATACTTATTGCTAAACACTAATAATACACTTGTAATAATCCAACTTTTAACTGTGTTGTAAATTTTATCATCCATAAACAAGCAATATGACATAAGGTACAGGAGCAAATGGTTACAATCTAATGTTAGTAGGGGTGGGCGCTCTTGAAGCGTTCATAGCCCGGCGCCTTGCGTCGATCCTAAGCGATCGACAAAGTTAAGCAACAGCGGGCGCGGTCGGTAGTCGGATGGGTGACCACTAGTGGCAAAATTTCTTGAGCGCTTCCGTGCTTCGGAGGGCACGTAAAGCCGTCGGTCCCGGTTGTTATCGATTGATAGCAGCACACAAGCTATACTTAGTAAATAATATGAAAGGTCAGACAGACCCTGCACCACTTGTCTGCAGACTTGCGCGCTCCGCCGTCCGCCGTCGCCGCCGCGTTCAGTCGCTCGGCCAGCAGCCGCCACAGCTTGCTAGAGCTGAAGCGCGAGTAGCACGATTTACCGGCCGCAAAATCGGGGTGATCTTCCATAAACGACAGCAGCAACTCCAGCTGTTCCGTACTCACTTTACACCGACTAAGCACCGCACTGCTCATTGCTCATATGCATACTCTCGTAGAGGCGAGCTCAATGACCCGGTCTATCGGACTAAGGAAACCGCTTCGGTAACGAGGAAATCAACATTGTTATGAAATACTATGCAAACTTAACTCAACAAATTAATTATCATGATTTTAATGATACAATTCTCACTTAAACTACAAACTTACGAATCTTCAAGTTATGATAAAAAATTGTTATACTAAACTTATCATAGAGATAGGAATCTCATAGATCAATGAAACTTATAGCCTAACCTAAGCCTGTCTGTCTCTCTCTCTCTGTCAAACAAAATTACAGAAAATACAGAAATCCACAGACGCAGAAAACTAAAAATGTAATACAAAAACAGAAAATACAGGTTACTGCCACAAAGTCCACAAACCACAAACACAAACCAAAACGAGATACCTAGGTACATACATGGAGAACCGTCCATAGAGTATAAACACAAATTAAATCATGTCGTAAGAAACAAGAACCACAAGCTATACTTAGTATTTTTGTTCACATTTCCCAAAGCGAAGCGAGGGCGGGCCCACTTGTAAAAGATATTTTAATATTTAAAACCCCACACCGCCTACGAATACCGCCATCGCGACTTGGATATCATATCCCGTCCTACAATGGAAGCGGAAACTATCTACACTATCTACCTCGTCTGTGTCGGATACATGGAATATACTAACTAGGTATCCATACTAATATTATAAATGTGAAAGTGTGTTTGTTTGTTTCACTTCGCAATGTGACTATTATTATGATATATGGTTTATGTGTGTGGAGATAGTTGGGAGGCTGGAGAGTGCAGTAGGCTACTTTTTTTCGTGGATTGGGGACTTGGGGTAAAAAAAATTCTTTTCTTTTCTTTCTTTTTAAAACATCTCATTCCCACGGAAAGATCGATGTTTTGTTAGTTGCTAAATATTTTATTCTGGATGTTGTTAATAGATGGCGTTAGTAGTTAGTAAAATTCATTTGCAACTTCTGCATTACGCATCGAATGCTACAGGTAAAGTAAACCCAACTTAAGATTGAAACGAAAGAGGCGTTGTCGGACGCATTTGACATTCATTTGACCAATCATTGACATTGCACACTAGTAACTGACAGATGAATGACCACAACATACTTATGAATGACTTTTCGTTAGTTCCAATTTTTGCCATTTCAGAGATAAGTTGGGCGCACTGTACAGGTAATTTGCTGAAGTCATAGATACTAATACTCTCAATATTTCATAGATACTAATTCATACATCCTAATAAATTCAATTTCATTTTGAATTCGCGCTGGATAATTTGTTGTTTCGATTTTATATTAATATTGGAATGTAAAGGAATAATAATTAGAGTACGACAATAAGTACCTACGCTTTGATTTTGGTTTTGATTCACTTCGTGTATTGTTTTGGTTGACTGTTGTTGTTTTGGTTTTAAAATAGTAATTAGTTTTAAGGAAAAGTATGTACTTTAGATATTTTATGAGATGTAAAGCTTCAATGGATTTAAGTTAGTTGTAGTCACTTATTTATCCACCAGAAAAATGTCATGTATGTTAAACAACTCATTGTTAATTCTCTTTGACCATGCGGGCGAAGCCGCGGGCAAGAGCTAGTAATATAGTATATTAAGTCCATGGTCAGATAATACCTCAGATATTTGAGCTACCTTTCATTACCTTTTTCTTACGTGACTAGTATCTATGATATGATGTATGTAGTTATAAATGGTCACCATGGCAACCGGCGTCTTGTTTGCATAACTTTTCATTTCACGTTAATTATAAGAATATTTATTATTGAATGAATGTAGAAAAACGACTGTGGCTTTTGAGCGAAGTTATCTTGCAACATCGAAGGATTTGAAATGAAGACGTCGTCAGATTTATTATTTCCCATTAAATAGAGAAGTCCATTCCCATATACCAAAAGGAGGACAATTAGACCAGTTTTATTTTGAGTAATACATTGCCGGAAATATGTAAGGACCGAAGCAATATTGTAGGATGTTGACGGGGACGAACGGCAGGATAAAACAGAGGCCATGAACCGGTATGTGGTGCTGCAGCAGCTCGGCGACGGCACGTACGGCTCGGTGGTGCTGGCGCAGCGCCGCGACTCCGGCGAGAAGGTGGCCATCAAACGGATGAAGCGCAAGTATTACTCCTGGGACGAGGCGATGAACTTGCGCGAGGTCAAATCGCTCAAGAAACTAAACCATGCCAACATCGTCAAGTTACGGGAAGTTATTCGCGAGAATGATACTTTATATTTTGTATTCGAGTACATGCGCGGCAACTTGTATCAGTTGATTCGGGACGCCGAGCGCCCATATCCCGAATCGGTGCTGCGCAATATTCTTTATCAAGTGCTGCAGGGGTTGGCGCACATGCATCGCCATGGATTCTTTCATCGCGATCTTAAACCGGAAAATTTGTTATGCATCGGACCCGAGCTGGTAAAAATCGCAGACCTGGGTCTGGCCAGGGAGGTGCGCTCGCGGCCGCCCTACACGGACTACGTGTCGACGCGCTGGTACCGCGCGCCCGAGGTGCTGCTGCACGACACGCGCTACGGCGCGCCCATCGACCTGTGGGCGCTAGGCTGTATAATGGCCGAACTGTATACTTGCCGTCCGCTTTTTCCCGGAAATTCGGAGATAGATCAACTGTACAAGATCACCGCCGTCCTCGGCACTCCGGACCGGGACGAGTGGCCGGAGGGCTACGTGCTCGCAGATGCGTTGCGTTTTCGATTTCCTACCTGTGCAGGAGTCCGCCTCGCGCGGGTCGTTCCCGCCGCCTCGCCGCCCGCCTTGTCTTTGCTCTCGGCGTTACTGAGGTATCCGCCGCGGGATCGACCGACGGCCCCTCAAGCTTTGAGGTAACCGCCGCCTTATTATTAATACCGCTTTATACATTGATGTCATGATGTTTGATTGGCCGTTGACATTGTTTGTTTGTATGTTTCAGATTTCCATATTTCGCAGTCGGCACTGCTCTCGTTCTGCCACCTCCGACATCTCGGGCTAGAAGGTTATACATATATCCTATCACACCCGTATATTTTATAGACACCACAGAAATTATCAGAAACTAAGTTATACTTATACTAGAGAACCGCCCTCGCTTCGCTTCGGGACCCGTAGGTAACAGCCGCGTAGGTCCCGCTCCCGTAGGATTCTTGGGATAAAAAGTAGCCTATAAGTCAGTGGTGCCCAAACTTTTTGCTGTGAAGATCGACTTGAGAAAAAGTTAAGGGTTTAAGATCGACAGATTTATTTTTACGTTTTTTTTATTATCTATTATTTTATGTTGTAATAATAAGTAATTATTAATGATTAGATTTATAATATGATTATAATCAAACAGTTTTACATAGTTTCTTACTCTGTACACACATTTGTACATAAAAAATATTATTAGAAAAGAAAATAAATTCAAGTTAGGTATATTTTTCTTGTGGCGGAAAATTAACGAGATGTAGATGCATGCTCAGTAAGTAGGTAGGTAATTTATAAATCGAAAATAAAATCTTATACTGGCTTAACTTCTAAGATCGACCGTGAAACCTCTCGCGATCGACCGGTCGATCGCGATCGACCGTTTGGGCACCACTGCTATAAGTTATACTGGAACTTAGTCTATAACATTTGCCTATGACTTAAGATGTATTATATTACTCTTTGGACTTAAGTAAATTTACTATACATGTAGTATTTGATAGCGTGATTCAGAACTTGCAAATGAATTTTACTAACGCCATCTATTAACAGCATCCGGAACTAAATATCTAGCAACTAACAAAACATCGATCTTCTCATGGGAATGAGAATATGTTTTTCCGCGGTAAAAAGTAGCCTACGACCCTCTCCACCCTCCCAACTATCTCTACACACGTAAACCATATCATATAATAGCCATGTTGCGACGTGAAAGAGCCACAAACAAACACTTTCACATTTATAATATTAGTATGGATATTTTACGTTTTGTTGATGTTGATAGAAGTACCGCCAGAGGTGAAACAGAGATTGCGGTGGCACAGCCGATTGCGCCTGCGCCGCCGGCCCCGGCCCCGGCCCCGACACTGGCCCCGGTCCCGGTGCCCAACCGGGATAGATTTGCTGACATATTAGGGTACGTTCTTTATGCGCTTTAAATTTAATAGATGCATTTTATTACGATTAAAGACTCAAATTAATGTTTAGAGGGGAGGTGGTGCACTCCCGAGCGGGCGCGGGGGAGGGCCGCAGCGTGCCGGGCGCTGCGCCCGCGGGGCCCGCCGCGCCGCGCGGGGCCGCCGCCGCCTACCTCGGCGCCGCGCGGTACGTGGCCGGCTCGCGCATCGACACCACTCTGTTCAGACCGATTGCGCTGAGATCCCATCATGGTAATTACTGTGAGTTTCATTGAGCTCGACGCCGACACTCGGTTCCGCAAATGACAAATTAACGACTCGATTTTAGATACTAAACATTGCAGATAAACGGCAGACGTCATAATCTCATCACGCTTGGGAGAATAATTGGCAACGGTCCGACCGACTGACGTGGTGAGGGGTGGGCTATACTAATGTACCAACATAACTAAAAAAGATATAAAAATATACTCATTACATAAACTGACAGGATAGTTAAATACGTAACTAGCTGACCCGGCAGTCGTCGTTCTGCAAAATATGTGTGTTAAAAGGTACACTCCCTCGCTTACCGTCGGGTCACTTGGTGCTCCGCTTCTTTTGGTCGCAGCCGTGATGCCTATAACCTTCCTCAATATAAGGAGTATTCAAAACAAAAAGATTGTTTTCAATTCGAATCAGTGGTTCCTGAGATTAGCGCGTTCAAATAGACAAATAAACTCTTCTGCTTTACAATATTATTATTGTCACACTTAATTAATAAGTGGGTATCTATCTATCTATAATCTAGGTACCTACATGATAGTAATGAAATTCCTTTGGCCTGTTGTTGTAGGGCACACACAGCTGCAATGTCGAATCAACGGGGCGTACGATCTAAGACCTCAGCTCAGAGACCTCAGTTGAAATTATGGATAACGCCTGTGTATGGTAGGATAGAGTTGAACTTTTTGTGTCCGTGGTTCAGTTCTACAGGCCGAGTTCTACCAGAATGGTCGATTCTTGGACATTTTTTATTGCCTGATTTTAATTTATTTAGTTGTAAATCGCTTGTTTCAGAAGCAACAGCTGTGGGCAGCGGACTGGCCCGCGTGGACTGGGCCGCCAAGTACTTGCGTTGACTCGATGTACATACTGTAGTATGTAACTGTAGCTCCGTCTGGACGTCTGCCTCGCAGCGATGGTGCTCCGACGAGGACAACCCTGGGCCCCTGCTGTCCTACACCACTACGTACATATGTATACCCGCGCCTTACAATGTCGCGTATCAACTAGAAAAACACGATGACAACGAACATTTAATTTTATTACCCAGTTGTTCATGGAAGTTATTCGTGTGATTACAATTTTGATGTTATTCACATTTGAGATGCATTCATTTTATGTACACATCATAATGCCATGCACCTACACCTACCCCATACCCTAGATACCCAGACGGCATGTTGGGTGTGCAGTGGCCGGGCCCGGCGCCATGCGTTGCAGGTCGCAGGTCCGTTCTCGACGGCTTGCTACAGCTCAAATGATGTTTGCAATAAAGTTGAAGTTTAAAATGATCTTGTGGGTTTAATATTCAAATTATTTATTAGTGAGAAGTTTCTATGGAATGAAAGTTTGTTATTCCCACTGGTAAAACCGTAACCTTAGAACAGAAATGGGATAGTTTTACCCTGAAAATGCAATTGCCTTAAAATTAATTTTGCTTTTTTGTTAAACAACTTCCACTTTACACTTGATGTTTTAATTGCATCCCACACACATACATGCCAGCTGTGCTGTGAAATAGATCTTCAGGTTTATTGCAGTTTGCATGCACATGTATCATGTAGGTATAGTGTTCATGTGTTTGGGTGAGAATACGTGGATGGAATAACAATTCCTCATACCACTGGTGATACAACAAGGACAACAACTGCGATGGTACTACAGACAGTACCAAATAGGACTTGTGAACTAGTCTGTTTTTTTTCGCTATGGACTAAATTGACATAAGCTGTGTTGCTACTTTTTTGCAAATCATAAATAGTGATGTGCCACGACCGTAACTTCACGTAATTTACAATCTAGTATCGTTTTTCAGTAATAATTACAAAAATGTGTCTTGAAAATTTTAACAATGTGGCAACAACCGTAATATATTTTAATTGTTATTAAATGTATGTTATTACGTATTCTTCAATTATACATAAATAATTGTCGTATTTACTTAGTGAAATAAGTTATTAAAATCTGTAAATATATATATTTTTTTGTGATGCTCCATATTCACCACGACTTTTAAAAGATTCGGCTATTGTCAAAAAATAATAAAATTATGTGGTAAGAGTAAAAAGTTACGATTCATGAAACCGGTATCGTAGTACAACACTATATTTAAAAAGCTGGTAACATTATTTCGAAATTTGACATTTGCATGTGTCAATTTAGTCCGTAGCGAAAAAAAACGGACTATAGTGGGAACTAAGAGGACGATTTCACTAAGTAGTAGGATTACAAGGAATAAGGATTCCTCATGGTTGCACTAGTAGCACAAATTAACTTTGCAGTAAGACTACGAGGTCTTCCTCGTTCAGACTATTTATTTGTGGAGTAACATTGATGAGATGGTACTGGCCATATTTCAGGAACCTTCAATACTGACTTGATTTCCACAGTATTGGCAGACCTAGCTCCTATCTGTGTCTATCTTGGATATTTAGGATGTCACAACAGGTTGTGCCATCGTGGTTGGTCCATCGGGAAGTTGCGATGTGTCTGCCCCATGTTTATTGTTTCAACAAGAGGTTTAGAGTATGTAAATGAAAATAAAACCATAACATATAATATAGATAACTTCATCTCAAACTATATTATTATATATTATTTACACTTTTGCTTTCATATAAAATCTGTTAGAAGTCAACAAAGAGAGATTGCCTCGGGCGTCACTCATACTTGTCATACTTGAGGTAGGGCTTGGTGTCGGGCGGCTGCGCGTGCGGCCAGGCGTCGGGCGGCCAGCTGAACACACGCGGCGCGCCGCCCTCCAGCAGCCCCCAGCCCACCACCTGCGAGCGCCCCGGCTCGCGCTTCGGCGACGCCGTCGAGATGTTCACCGACACGCCCTTAATGATATGGTCCTGCCCACACAGCGACTGGGCCACTTCCGGGTCCAGGAAAGTCACGAAGCTAAAGGCTCGAAACGGCTTAGGCACAAACACGTCCGTCACTTGCCCGAACGCCCCGAAGTACTCGCGCAAGTCGTCGGCGGTGATGCTCTCGGTGCAGCGGCCCACGAACACCTTGCGGTGCGCCGCCGCGCCGCCCTCCTTGCTGTTGGGGATGCGCACGTCGCACCAGCGCCCGTCGATCATGTGGCGCCGGCCCAGGGCGCGCAGCTGCGCTTCGTACTCGGCGAACTTGATGAAGCCGAACCCTTTGGAGAGCCCGGTCTTAGCGTCTCGCTTCACTTGAACCATGAGCAATTCCCCGAAGGAGCCGAAATACTCTCGGACGGCATCTTCGCCCGTCTTCCAAGGGAGGCCGAGCACGATCAGATCGGAGCAGCGCGGGCGCGGCGAGGGCGGGGCGTCGACGCGCGGGAAGGCGCAGAAGTAGCGGTGCGCGGCCCAGCCCTCGGCCGGCGGCAGCACGCGCTCGTCGGCCAGGCGCAGCCCGCGCAGGCGGCCGCCCTGCCGGTACTTGAGCCCGCTGGCGCCCGGGAACTGCGCCGCCACCGTGCTCAGCAGCAGCGAGCCGTCCTCCTCGGCCGGCAGCTCGATGGGCTCGTCCTGCTCGCCCTCGCTCACCGACACGTACTCGATCGACATTGCGTTCACCGCCCGAAGCCGATTACTTTACTCCTCATCTTGTTTACATCATCGACACTCGGAGAACATATAATTACGCTGTTAATCGGGAAATTTTGACTATTTCAGCTGTAAAATGTAATCGTGTTGTACGGGTGACGTATGACGTGACGTTCATTCATAAGGTAACCTTCAATGTCACGTTTAATTGGCAGCAATTTGGCAGCTAAGCTAGATGAGTGACATTAAAGTAACATTCACGCATAGAGATAGGAATATACCTACTTTAGATAGAGACGCCCTAATCCTTAACCTCATATGAAATTAGCTGGTTGGTGTGTAGCAGGCCGGCCATTTGTTATTCACCCTTACAAATGACATCTTATGTCAAACAAATAGTAAAAAACCCATATATTAAAAAAGGCATTGATACGAGGTGTTGTGGTGTCCTTTAAAGATAGAAAAACACATTTAAACACAATGAAGTGCTGTATACTACAATGCGGAGCCCGGAAAAACAAATTACACCCAAGATTAACTTTAAATAAGTTAGTACCTACCAGTTTTCGTTGTTTGTTGAATATCTGAATGAAATTGATATATGTTTTTGCTGCATGAAGATCTGTGCGAGGGTTACGTAGGCCTGTTAATGTTTTGTTGGGTTTTACATCATTATTTTATATATTTGAGTAGCCGGTTTGTTTACATTTCAATGACACTTAGGGTAGAAAGTGTTAAAATATCGATATATCGATAATTTAAAATGACGCTGAAGAAAGTTGAAATAATTGTTTTTATTCAATAGATTACCTTCAAATAAATCATTACGAAAGAAGTGGCTAAAAATAATTGGGCCAGAAAACATAAATCCTGGCCTTAACTATTTGTATGTGTGCTCATTACATTTTGTTGAAGCAAGTTTCTACAGAACGCTTAATGTGGTAAGGTTACACGACGGCGCTGTTCCTTCTATTTTGGTGAGCTTTTCTTACTTTTTATAGAACAAGAGAGTCTTACACAAGTTTAAAATTAGGTCTGTATGTTATTTAATTGAACTAAGTTAATAGAGTAGAAGAACCCTAAACTGAGGGGAAGTTGGCCACCGCGGCACCGTTTAGTAATTATTGAACACTTGAAATTTCAATGTTTTTAGTAAGGAATTTAAATTAATATGACAGAATGATTCTGTTAACTTCTCAAGAGGTAGCATAATATCACAAAATATTTTTGGTTGACATGACATGACAAGTTCATCGCAGTAGGTATCAAAATTAATATTAATATCGCTGAGAAGACGAACGACATGTATTATTGCTGTTATATCGTTAGTCATTAAACTAAATATCGATAGTGTTTCCGTCCACGTAGTGCGCACAACACTAGTAGAATCGGCCATACTTTATTCACTAAAATTTTGACAGGCATTGACAGGCTCGCTATTTTTGCTTTAGTGTCTAATCCATAGTCCTTATAGATCAATGCATTCACGACAAAAATTAAATAGTCCGTTCGGAAATTTAATCAAAACGAGACTACAGTAATCTATAGAATGCACAGACACAAATTAGATAATACAGAATGTTAAGTTAAGCTTCATACAAAGTACCCAAAACCAACGCACACATAGACACGGTTCACATAATTACACCAAAAATCGGAACATATCGGACCACTCGGACCGCGATTGTTATTTCCAACAATATGACATTTATAATACACAAATAAGATACTTTTCCTAAGAAATGGAGTTATTATAATTATTATCTTAGTGGTTGTTTTTATTCGACGTTAAATTGCGCATTATAATTTTTTTGACATCCAGTTGCTACAAAAAGGTACATAATGGAGGCTTTACATTATACAATTTACAGAGCGCTAACTGAGCTAGCGTGCTAAAATCACATTGTTTAAAGGCAGTTAGACAGTAACTAGAGCAGCGTAATGTATGAAAACACTAGTTAGTGCACTGAGTTAGCGCTCTGCAAATAGGGAATATGCATGATTTTTTTTTTATTGTTTTTATAGCTCATTTATGTTAATATAATACCGTAAAAAAATATACCAGTCATGGGAAAGTCCAAATTTATTTTAAATTAATTAATGAAAATTGCAATGACATAAGGCCGATTCAAACGCCGCCCTTTTGGCGCGTTCTATGGTGACGTCATCGTTCGTCAGGTTGGAGTTGTTTACTAACAAGTGGTTATGAGCGAGGTTGAGAAAGAGTATTTTATAGTATTAAATTTACGTTTTCTAGTTTAATTTCATAAACGGAAGTATGGATGGAAACCGAAGACCTTATTTTAAGTACTGTATTGTACTGTATGTGCAAGAATACGAGATGGAACGCACCGGACAAAGTATTTTTTCATGTTCTACGGGACGCTTATATAAGAAAAAAGTGGTGTAAAATTGTGAAAAGAGATAGTATATATACAAAAAGCACTGCATACTGTTGCGAAGATCATTTTAACGTAAGAAGAAAATAATTATATCTACCAAATATTAATAGTTTTGGTTTAATTTGGCTTACAAAAGTACAAACCCTGAAAAGTTGTTGTAAGATTCTCGTTCAAATCTGGGATAAAAACAGATTTGATTATAAAGTATTCCCAAACACGGATTTATTTATTAACAACCATTTATTCCTAAAATGTGATATGAAGGATAAAGTATAATTTGTATGTAGAAGGTAAATGGCTAAATCTTTACAGGTTATGATAGAGACTTTTATGAATTACATAGAAAAACTGTACGAGAACCATGTACCTAAATTAAATATCTATTGCAGCTTTGACTCGCCTGATTTCAGCTGATGTAAAATCATTATTTGAGGCGAAGTACGAACTTATCATGAAAGCATCAATTTTCGGAAGATTATCCGACTGCGCCTTTTGAAATCCACTTTCAGACATTGTTAGTCATTCAACACACCACTACTAACAAACAAAAATCACGCAAGAAGTATACGATAAACTCTGAAAGCAATCAAATTAACTGAAATATAAATGAAAACAGCTAGTTCTAGTATGTTTTTGACATGTACATCGCGAAGGATGACGTCACGCCGATGTCTAACCAATGGCGTTGCGTTTCGACATTTTAAATTTGCCTCCTAAAATTTGCACTTTTTATAAATTCATTTCAATGATTTTAAAAAGATTAAATAGAAAATAATGTGACAGATATCATTATTTTAGCGATAACGATTATACAAAAAATATTTACTTAAATTTGAATGACATGCATATTCCCTATTGTATAATGTAAAGCCCGCTTTAGTCCTTACTTGCTTGTAATTCAATGATTCATTACTAAACACAAATCAATGTTGGACGTAGGAAGTTCTTTGTATGTTTAAAGTGTATGTTGTAATATAAGTTGTATGTTTAATGTGTACCTTCGATTTTCAATAAATATGAAATGAAAGCATTTATGGACAATTTTCAAAATTATTTATTTGAGTGTTAATTTATACAATAGGATTATTATTTTGTTTCAAGTACCTAATAGAGATACAAAATCATTATAGTGTCCAAATAAATTGAAATAAATGTTTAGTTAAATGAGTTACTATTCATTATACGCAAAACTGAACAATTTTATTTTTATAAAGAGTTGATATCTATCTCTTCAAGTCCCTTCTCTCCACAAGTACCTACGCGCAATCAAAACGATTGCACGTAAGTACTATCATTTCGTATAAAAATCATATTACTACAGATAGCCTGAATAATGAATTACCTGTGTTATTGAATTTGTCATCTAAAGACTCCCGTGACCTTATTTTACATTTACAATGATAATACAAATATGAATAATGGCTACTAAATTACATTACATTTTAATAATTCTAATCATACACTTTTAGTTTTATTTTCCCGTTTAATCCATATCAATAAATTAAATAACTAGATCCAATCCAAGGCCATTGCGGAGTCGTTAACCCTAAGGCTTACGCATGTGTTCATAACCGAAATCGAGGTACATACATGAGCTTAACTTCTGTATTATCCTTATTTTGTGGCACAGAGTTAAAAAATAAACATAAACAAATCTAATAAAAGGGAGAAAAAAGCGTCCCAGTTACAACCACAGACTTATAAAAAACAAGCAGACCACATTATAGGAGAAAAAAGCGTAGGTACATTTTAATCATAGAGATATTACAATAGAGGGCAGAAGCCAGGCTTCAGAGCGTCTGAGCGTATCTCGGATAAAAAGAGACGAAATCTTTAGTAATCACATTTCTCTTTCTGGCGAGGCTTTAGAGCGTACCTAGGATATTAGTAATCACCTTTCTCTTTCTGGCTCATCGGGATCGGAGAGAGATAGGTAATTACCGTTATCGTTGTTTCTCTTTCTAACCGGGGGCGATTGCAATGTATGGGCAGCCGTATGGCTCACCCACTCTATTGTAATATCTCTATGATTTTAATAGGCCACATTTGACAACTGTTTGTCTTTGCTTTATAGTGAGGGTAACCTGCTGAAAAACATCGATTCATTTAATTAATCGATAAGGACGTCAAACATCTGTAAATTAAATGTGATTGTTATAAAAACTATTTTAATGACCGCACAGTTCAAACAATGACTAAAAAAATGACAAAAACAATGCGTCTAATAATGGCGCGAAATGAAATCATGACTTTTTTGTAACATTTCACGTTTCGGGATACTGGCTTTTGAGCCAGACGTTATATATTTAAATGAATGATTACATATTTTTGGCCTTAAATGTAAAAAAATTAATTCTGTTCCCATTAAAATATATTTTATTTTGTAATCGTGAAATACTTTTTGACGATTAGTACGACTTCTCGAATTCAACTTATCTACTGATCTGTTTCTTTTGGTACCATCCCTAATGTTTAAAAAGAAAAAGAGTTCACTGACGTAACTTTGTAACGACGTCAGTTCTTTACTTAACTCATAACAATCCCGCCCTCAACGCCTGTATTTTGAGTTCCATTATAATAATCATAATCATAATCATTTATTAATTTGCTGAATTTAGGTATAAAACATGTTACAATACATTATAATGATACATTATAATAATATAGTGAATAAAAATTATATAACGATTCACAACTGTGACACCAACCAATCTAAATGCGCTTGTCCGAAAATTGGGAAAACTGAAAGTATAAAATATTTAGGTATTATTATTGACCAGAGACTCTCCTGGCATGCTCAGTTAGATTTGTTAACCGGAAGAATTAGAAAACTGATTTGGCTTTTTAGGAGCCTGAAACATGTAGCAACAATTAAACTGTTAAATGAAATCTATTTCGCACTAGCGCAGTCGATATTGACGTATTGTATTCCCATATGGGGGGGAGCTTCAAAAATGAAATTTTTGGGGTTAGAGCGCAGCCAAAGACTACTATTAAAAGTAATGTATAATTTGCCCTTTAGATTTCCTACTGAGCAACTATATGCTACTTCGAACGTACTGAGTGTGAGAAAACTATACATTTTAAATTTAATTCTAAAAAAACATAGGCATGTAAAAATAGATCAAAATGCATACTCAAAAAGAAGGATACAAATTGAACCTATATATGTTAAAACAAACTTCGCCAGACAACATTATGCTAAGCAATCTGTACATGTATATAAAAATATAAATAGGGTATTAAACATAATTAATATGAATTCTTATCAACTTAAAAAGAACTTGACCAAATGGCTTATGAAACTTAATTATGATGACACTGAAGCATTGTTAGAAGTAATAAATTAATGTCCAGAAACAAACTACACACACACACACACACACACTCTCTCTCTCTTACACACACACGCACACACACACACACACATGCATGCATAAAATTTAATTTTAAGTTTTAGTAGCTTAATCTATTTAATTGTAAAGTTATAGTACTATGTTTTAGTCCAATAAATCTCGATGTACAAAATGGAGGAGCGGGACCCCCTAACACAGGCATTGCTGATGCTTAAAAGGCGGGTCCCAACAACATGTAATTATGTAACATTTTTTGGACAAATAAAAATTCTTTAATTCTTTAATTCTTAATTATATTTGCCTTCCGCTAAATTCTGCCTATTGGCGTGCAAATATTCTAAATTAAATTCTAAAATACAGCTATATTTATTAGTATATAATTATTACTTTATCCAGTCATTTGATTAATAGTACCTTATTTACTTTATACATATTCAAATTAATCTAGTCACATAATTAATAATCATTAATGGTCAGGTAAATTTATCGTTCAGAAAGTCATTTATGGAATAATAGGCTTTGTCAATCAATATATCCCGGAGTTTATGCTTGAACTGAGAAATATTAATGTCCTCACTTCTTATTACAGTTGGGAGTTTATTGTAAATTTTGGGTGCCATGCCAAGCATACTCTTTCTAAGTAGTGCAGTACTTGAGGCGGGTGCACATATTTTATGACCCAGGCGCGCACTATGAAATGTTTGGTATGATTTAATATTTGACCTAACGAAAACAGCTAATTCAAATATATAGGTACAGGGAAAAGTCAGGATTTTAAATTTTTTAAAATATGGGACACAACTGACTCTACGGTCAATATTAGCTATGGCTCGTATGCATTTTTTTTGTGCCTTAAAAACCCTGTCCTTATTTGTTGAGTTTCCCCAAAAAATTATTCCATATCTTAGTGTCGCCGATACGTAGGCATGATAAGCTGTTAATATGACTTTAATATTACTTATCCTCTTTGTTAGCATTCTTAGTGCATACGCAAATTTACATATTTTCTTACAAACAGTATCAACTTGTGGTGTCCAATTTAATTTTTCATCAACCCATAGTCCCAGGAATTTGGCTTTGTCAGTTGTGTTAACGACACTAGACTCATAACGCAATGTGATATTTGGTTGGTTGACTCGTTGCCTAAAATGCATGATGTTAGTTTTACTGATGTTTATTTTTAGGTTATTTTTGTCAAGCCAGTCTATTATTGAGTGTAATGTTTTGTTTGCATCAGTTTCAAATGTATCGATGGTTTCACCTGTAAATATTACGGTACTGTCATCAGCGAACAATACCATTTGGTGATTGGTAACCTTTGGAAGATCGTTTATATAAATAAGGAATAGTAAAGGTCCCAGCACACTACCCTGTGGCACACCGAATTCAACTTTTCGGGGATCAGAGAAGTACGAAATTTCAGATTTATTTTCGATACACAGGTGGGAGATTTGTGTTACGTGTATTCTATTTGATAGATATGACTTTATTAAATCTAGTACATTTCCCCTAACACCATATGCTTCAAGTTTGTCTAGTAAAGTTGAATGTTCTACATAGTCAAAAGCACGTGTCATATCAAGGTATAGAGCAGACACAGGTATTTTGTTATTTCTATGGACTATGATGCTTTGAATCAGATCATAAACAGCTAGATTTATGCCCTTATTTTGTCTAAAGCCCATTTGTTCTCTCGCGAATAAATTATTCTTCTCAAAGTAACTATTTATACAGTTGAATATAACACGCTCAATAATTTTTGAAAAGATTGGTACTAATGCTATAGGGCGATAGCATTTCATACATTTTTTATCACCTTTTTTGAATAATGGTTTTATTATGGAAGTTTTTAATTTTTCAGGGAAAATACTTTGTTCGATACACTTATTGATAATGTGACTAAGTAATGGTGCGTTATGTAATGAAACATCCTTAATAATTTTCGTCGAGATGTCATCATATCCCGTGCTGTGGGTATTTTTTAGCTGTTTAATTATTTGTACTATGTCATTAGGAATAATAGGTGGCATAAAAATTGATTTATTATTATTAGTAATTAAATTAGATGTCATTTTATATGCTTTATTAATGTCATTTCTTTCAATTTCATCAATAAAATAATTGTTAAATGCCTGTGCTATGTCCTTAGGATTACTTGTACTATTGTTGCCAACCTGGATTGTAACAGTGTTATATAGGTTATGATACAGTTACGGAACGCGGCCATTATGTCACTTTCTTGCATAGAGATAGGAATATAGGTAGGTACCTACAGTCCGCCCAACTTATCTCTGAAATGGCAAAAATTGGAACTTAAAGATCAATGCTTTCTTGCTTTCTTCGGATGTGACACTGACAGAAGTGAAGTGACAGACAGTTGCGTTTGAGTTTGAAATGGAGTTAATGGAGTTTGAAGACAGAAGAATTGATAAAGTTAAAGATAAGCTGATAAGATGTGGATAACATGATACAGTTCAGAATAGTAGCACAAATTAGATAGTAGTAACGAGAATGCAGAAAAAATAAATTTATTTCTTATTTTATTTTAGTATAAGTAGATAAAGGTAAGTTTATTTTGAGTCCGAAAACTACACCATTATCTGGAAAAGATCGCTGCTTACCAATAATACCTTTTGTGAAAATTCTAACGATTATATTGAATTTATAATAATAAAATGTCCTGTTAGAGTACGATAGATAATATTTATATTGTGAAAGTATCTCGCTACTTTTGCCAGTTGTTAATGTTGTCTGTTTATTTGGTTACTAAACTGGTACCTCGAAGCGAAGCATAGTAGATATTTATAGGATTAATAAACCAGGGCGAGCTTGCCCAAGTGGTAGTAAAAGTTTGCTCTCTTATAAATTGTTCCATTGTATAAAATGTATCAAACTATTCTGACATGACACACTTAAATTGAGTTGTGTTACTTTATATATATAATAAAATAAGATTTTATATTGGTCTTGCTATGTAGCACTTGGACATAATATTATGCTGATGTAGGTAGGAACATGGGTAAAGCTGAAAGTGGACTGGAATTCGGCTCTTTTGTGACTTGTTCTATCTTAATATATAAAACTCTTGCGTTACTGGTGATTGACTGACAGACACAGCCGAAACTACTGAATGGAAGAAGCTGATATTTGGAATGTATGTTCCTTGGGGAGTGTTGGGGAGCTAAGTGAGGATTTACGGAAATTTCTCCCTGAAGGGGGTGAAATAGGGGGATGAAGTTTAAACGAATTCCAGGCGGAAGCTAGTTTGGTTAAAAAGAACTAAACACCCGTAAAGAACGAAACATGACAGTGATGTATTGTGCTTGTTTCACAGACCAACCATTGAGATGAAGGGCAAAAAGAAGAAAAACCAAAAAGATTGTAAGACCAACTCCACAGACACAAGTGCAGTCAGTTTGGTGAGTGTTGTGTGCTTGTGTGTGTGCACTTGATCCTACCCATTATTAATGGTAAGTACAGAGCTTGGTCCATGTGTCTTGCTTGCCAATAAAGAGAAATAGTAAGAAAGATCATTTTGTACTGTTTTGTAGCAACCATAAAATTAGATGTTTCAATACTAACTACCATGGGAAAAGAATGTCTGTACAAGTTATGAAGAAATAGGAGGGAAAAATACTATTTTTAGAATTTCTGTGAGTCTTTCCATATACCAATCCAAACCCAGTGGTGTATTAATGGTAAAAGTTTGAAATATGTTTGTATTTCCGGAGATCTAACTAAATAAGTGGTGTGTTTCATCTTTATACACTGCTTACTGCTTATAACTTGAGATAAAAATTTAATTATGTTTTAAGACAACATCTGCAGGGTCAGCTAGTATTGAATGCATAACTTTTTCTTTAAAATTAGAAATTTTGTTACTACAAAGCTTGATATGACAGTAACGGCCTGGATATTAAATAAAAGCAAATTATTAAACCTATTGAAAAAAATGTGTTATTACATGTATATCATAATGCAGGTATACAATAAACATAATTTAGTTATATTTTTGTAACCTATATATTTTATTTGTCACCGGTATGCGATAAAGAAGTGGCGCATGTCTGTCGAAGCACCTTCGTGGCCGCTGGGCTTTGTTTGGCTGGTCAGTGTGGTCAGCCTCTCTGTACATGCACTAATATCTCGGAAAACCAATTTCGGCCCGGCCAACATTATGTTGCGCCTGTTATATCTACATTTATTTAACTGACGATGTTTACTCAATGATGCGATGAATTTCCCGAATTTAACTCCAATAGGTTTTACGTTCCCACCACCCACTCGCGCCCGAGCTCTGCCCCACAACGCCCGGCAGCGCCACGATTCAGCCTCTACGACGCGATTAAATGTGCAGCAGGAGCCGGAGCCGGAGATGCCGACGGCGGAGACGGTGGCGGAGGAGCGCGCGCGGGAGGCGGCGTACGAGCGGGAGCTGGAGCAGCTGCGGCGCCAGCGCGCGGACGGGAACGACTCGTGCAGCAGCGACAGCGAGGCGTCCCTGCGCGGCGAGCTGCGCCCGCTGCGGCCCGCGCCCGCGCGCGCGCTGCTCGCGCCGCGCGCCGCCGCCGCGCTGCTGCCGCCGCTGGCCGCCGCGCTGCGCCCCGCGCACGACGTGCGCTTCCTCGACGACTACATGCTGCTGCTGAAGCGCCGCACCGAGGCCGAGGCCGAGGCCGCCACGGAGGAGGTCGGCCTTCGTTTGTTTCGACATGATAGATGACGCCTAAACTTTTTGGAATATTCACCCGGATTCTCGTGATCCGAGAACTAACGGAGTAATTAATGGTAGAAAAGACAAGAACTACTTACCACAAAATATAAATTTAATAATTGTAGCATCATTTTTTTTATGGAATCTTCAGGTTGGGGTCTGTCCCCAGTTGGATTCAACGGTACTGATGTAGGCTCGCGCGGCAGTTAAAATGCAAACATGCAAAAACGCGCGACCGATGAGCTGTTCGGTGCAACTCCGAACATGCTTCATATTTGGTTAATTGCTAACTGCCCAATCATGTACGAGTATGTAGAATATTAGGAATTTATTATTATTTTTACAGCCTTTCCAAGTCCTTCGTCGGACATAGGTCTTTCTTAAGTCCTAAGTCTCCCCTGAGCCCTCCGAATCTATCGACTTCCCGCGGTCTTACAGCGAGTGAATTTCACAGCTGATGCGCTCCATCGAGGAGGCGCTGGCGGCGGACAGCGCGGCGGGCGCGGGCGGCGAGGGCGTGGTGCTGGCCGCGTGGCTGGCCGCGGCCGCCGCGTGGGCCGCGCCGCGCGCGCCCGCCGCGCCGCACGCGCTGCACTGCCTGCTGCGGCGGCTGGCGGCCGGCGAGCTGGCGGAGGTGGCGCGCGCGCTGCAGGCGGCGCTGCGGCCGCGCGAGCTGCTGGCGGCCGGCGACGCGGCGCGCGGCGGCCCGCTGGCGCCGCTGCTGCTGCGCGCGGCGCTGGGCGCGCTGCTGGGCCGCGCGCCGCCCGGCGCGGGCGCGCTGCGGGCCGCGCAGCTGCACGCCGCGCTGGCGGGGGCGTGGCCCACGCTGGACGCGGCGCAGCGGCTGGCGGCGCTGGCGGTGGCGGGCCGCGCGCTGGCCGGCGCCACGCCCGAGGAGGCGACCGCGCTGCTCGCCGCCCTCACTCCGCCGCCGCCGCGGGATAGCCACGATCCCGATTACCTCAAGGTACGGTGACGTCGCGTCCGTCTGCCTCTTTGTATACGTGTCGGTTTGGTAATGTGAAAGTAGTCATTACAAAGATCTATCGGTTTTTTTCCCATATTTATTTTATCGCGTTGCAGTCGCGTAGCTCATAAATAGCGTAGTGTGAGAAGTGCCTTAAACTTTTTACTAACAGGTTCTATTATGGATGAATATGTCATCAATAAATTGTGGTTAGATTACTGAAAGCATTATTAAATTTGTGCAGTATGTGAATGTGCGTAGTAACACAGGTAGATAGTAACGGCGATGTGTGGGATGTGTGTTGCAGGTGAGCGTGGCCGTGAAGACGCTGCAGAACCTCGTGAAGGACATGTGAGAGCGGCGCGTTGGTTGAACATAACGCAACACGATACTTTTGTCAAAACCAAAATGTATAAACGCACTTTTCTTAAAAATATATGCGGTAATTGTACCTAATTGCGTTACCCTCCAAATGTAAAATTGTGGATATTTTTTATTATAGAGTTTACGATAAAATGGCTTCAGAAATGAATTCCATAAATATGTAAATGTATACTCAAATCAAGGTTACAAAATTCACAATAATTACTATTAAATTATTATTAATTTAATTAATATTAATTATTATTAAATTCAAAATAAATAATTATTAGTATTTTTTAATTCTTTGCCTCACACTTTTCCAAAAGTACTGTTTGATTTTAGATAGGTACAGAAATAAAAAAAACTCGCTTGGCCTCCATTATTTGTTAAAACTACAGTTAACCTGTGGAATTGAATCATCTTTATTTTTATTCGAGTATAATGTTTAATCATTGATCTAGTGCATTGATCGGAGTGCTCATAGCCCGGCTTGCGTCGATCCTAAGCGATCGACAAAGTTAAGCAACAGCGGGCGCGGTCGGTAGTCGGATGGGTGACCGCTAGTGGCAAAATTTCTTGAGCGCTTCCGTGCTTCGGAGGGCACGTAAAGCCGTCGGTCCCGGTTGTAATCGATAGATAATAGTCGATAAGCCATATCGGAGGCCTCCGGTCGGCCTGAAAACTTCTGACACTGGGTTGGCCACTAAACCCTCCATGAATCCGCAGTGGAGCAGCGTGGTGGAGTATGCTCTAGGCCTCCTCAATAATGAGGAGACAGAGGAGAGACCCGTGCTCAGTAGTGAGCCATTAATGGATTGCAGTCAATCATCTGAGGTACCATATCTACGCGTTTAATACTGTATTATCGAATTAGCGCGATAACATGTTGGCTATATCTGCGTAATGTCAATTTTAGTGCATTAATTAACGCGTTAAGGGGCTACAACCGTAATACGTAAAACCGAACGAGGGGAGCTCAAAAACAGAGATGGAATGATTTCATTTATAGGCAAAATAGTGAGATAGCAATGTTTTGATTATAGCTTCCATTTTTTAGCTTTAATGAAGATACATAATATATCTCAATATTGGAGATATAGACTGTAAGCTTTAAAAATAATCTTAGATTTAAAACTACCATATTTCGGATGTATCCTCGGCGCAGTTGTAGCCGTAGAGTTAGGCAAATTCACATAAAACCTCTTTTACGCTTTTCAATTTATCTTTTGAAGGAACTGTATATTTTATAAATTTTATTGTTTTGGTTATAGTTTTATTGTAAGATATTAAATAAATATATTTTTCTATTTTATTAATGTTAAATTAATATATGTTACCCTGGTCCCCCACATGCTCGTAAACGTTTGTAATAATTATACGATGTTTGCGCGAATGTATGAATGAACCACTATAGCTATGCGAAGGTATGTGGTTCACGCGCTTTGTTATGTGACCAAAAACGGTCACAACTGACAGTTTAAAAAATCGGAATAGGTCCAAAACTCGCTTATTCATTTGCGAAGGACGTCCTAAAGGCAGGCTCCTATAATGGCTGAAGTTTCCAAAAAAAAATGTCAAATAAATTGTAAAGAACGAAAGAAATCCTACCCGCCTGTATGTCGGTACTCGTGTTACTACACGTTCCACCACGGACTTATCTATACTATCTATACCATCTTTGGGAGTCACCAATGTGGGTACGTCTACGACGTCCCTCGTTGTGTTCAGTAAAATGCAGACTTCTTGATTCACTGGTATAATACAAGACTTTCACAATTTACAATTTTGGAAGCGACCGTTCCGTGTCGCGGTGAACAGGCGAGAGAGCGAGATACAATGTTGCCATACTAACATTACGAATAGTGCTGCTACTGGAATATATAACGTAACTAAGTCCATTGTGCTGCCACACTAATATTACCAATATGGTGTGGCGGTGTTGCCACACTTAATACAATTATAGAAATACAATTATTATCATGAACGCCACACATCGATGTAGAATAATACTAGATGCACAGTCAGTACTCGAAAAGTGTGCCCACTGAAAGTGCGCCAATATGGAAATTTAGGTGGACTTTTAAAATAATCGCGTTCCAACATTTAGATACTACTTATGTACTAAAGTAGTACAGAAGACACCGCAAAGCAATCTTATGGTCGAGTCAACTGCGGCGTGAGCCGCACTTCTCAGTATATTGAAAATACGTTATAACGTTACGCTATTTTTATAACGCCTATTATTTTTTACGCTACAGCTACAATATATTCGTTCGCTTCGTAAAACGACGCGTTTTAATTTTATCGTTCTAGAGTCTAGAGCAGCGGTTCTTAACCTTTTTGGCTGGCGACCCAAAATGTAAAAATATTTGAAGCCCGCGACCCTGACATTTTTATTGATTTTCCAGTGATAATAATATAAGTAATAGGAGTGTTATTGCTTTTTACAAAAAAAAAATAACCGACTTCAACCTCGATAAGCGGAGATAACTCAAAAACTAATCGCCAGATGGCGCTTAATTCAACATGGGTGTAAAGTTCTCGTCACTACGAAATTAATGAAGCCCAAACACTAGATAACTACAGTAAATCGTTGAGGAGTTCCCTTGACTGTCTTCATCAGATCGACTCCAGACCTTCATGAAATTGTAGCGCATTTATGTACTTATGA